>CAUJRU010000014.1:1084880-1712261 GCA_963277665.1 Viscum album | reverse complement strand
TACATTATACACATCATATATATCAACACATTCTCATGTACTTTCATTCAATGTAAATACACATATATAGAATCTCTACATCTCATTATAAAACCATCTTTAAAATTCACAAACACATTAAATCCATTTGAAAACACCCATCACACAACTTTCTCATTTCTTCAAACACATTTAAAGGACTTAAGCATGAAAATCCACAAGAAATACAACTGCATTCATTTTAAAAATAACTTTCAAGTCTATACACACCCCAAATTCCTTTGATAACACATTTTTTACCAAAAAAAATTTCATATAGTACACTTAGCAAGAAAATACAGGATAATAAAATCATCATATAATGTAAAAGCATGGAATCACCTACATAAAGCATGGAATCTTCCAAAATCTGCAGGAAAACATAAAACCACACCTCCACAATACCTTAATAAGGACTGATTAAACATTAATATTGAATATATTAATGGAAACCCATGTTTAACTTGTGGTATTCCATGAGTTTAACATCCCATAAGGATAGAGGGTCATGATTTAATGTCTTATAGAGATGTAAGACCTAGGTGGATCAAAACACTTATAAAGGTGGATCAAGTAGGTACATCTCTAGGAGGGAGCACCTGGAATGTTTACCTGATAGATGGATCAAAATGCCCAATGAGGTCTGACCCAAGTGTGGTGCATCCCATAAAGGTAAGGCTTCTCATTTTGAAGAATTATTCGAATGCCACTAAGGGAAATACAAGAGGGAAAATAAGCGAAGGTGTACCCCAGTGAGGGGGTTACCATGGTTTACCATTGGTTGGGATTTAACCTCATGGAGGCTTCCTACGTACCCTATTTAGAATACAAGGATCAAAACCCATATATTTAAAAGAGGTATGTTGTGGGTATTACCCATGGTTAGCTTCCCTTCACACTAGGAATACTCTTGGTTGGATGAGTATGGGTCTTGTGGGGCTTATGCATTATCAGATTCTCAGGTTCTTCCAAGAGTAGCAATGGGATGAAAGTGACATACATGCTAAGATGGACCATGTGAATGGAGTGATCCTTGTAAAGAGGCACGAGGCACAAAAAACATGTGGAGCTATCCGTAAACATTATTTATGGTGGCCATGGGGCTTATCAAACTCCCCATACCTTCCATAAACACCTCAAAACATAACGAAGACCAGATTCTACATGATGGTGCATCACAGGGTTGATTCTTTTGATGATGTACTGGTCATTTGAGCTTGGATTTCATCTCAACCAGCCTTTCCCTTACTTGAATTATCCTGGGACACATATTTTGGTTCCAAAAAATCCATCAATGATACTGATTATCTTGTGCATCTACTTAGAAATAATTGTGTAAGTCAAACAACAACACATGTGCTCAAATACAAGTTCAAACAAACGAGATACAGAAAATGGATTTTATTGACCCTCAGTGGTTTCGTCGTTCACCCCATACGAACTGCACACCATCATGCCATACTTCAATATTGATTTGTTCAAAGATCAATAATATAAATCCGGGGATAGAAAACATTGAGTAATAAATTAAGATTTCAATACATTGGAGCATTATCAATTCACCAAAGAAGGTTGGAGGATAATCAATGATCACATATATATAACATAAGTGGTAGGAATTCACCTTCATCCTATTTGTGTAGAATCTTCCATTAGGTATGTTGCCCATTCGTTTCTAAACACATGTATATCATCTTCTGAATATGAGTTTTTGCGACAGTCATGGTAGTACTGAAAAAATAAAAATACACAAAGGATTAATAAATATTTTAAATTAACTCGTAATTATTTTTGAAAATACCTCATCAGGGATGCTAGTTTGTTGATGAAATACGATCTCTTTCATAAATTTACAAACATAATAACCACAGTCCTTTCCGTTTGTTTGTTTTGGACACTACAGAAACATCGAAAACAATAAGTAATTTGTTTTGATATGTGTTTGGATAGTGAAATGTTATTATATATACCCGGATACTTTTCCAGTTGTAGATCTTGTAGGTGTGCTCATCCTTATGCCCTGGATTCATTCCATGCATTAGACGATATTGATGCACCGCCCTATCATAACAGAATCCTCATTAAAAGATAACATAAATTATATAACTAGATGTTTAGTTTTAAAATGTTGGATCTAGTGTATTACAAATTAACAAACGCCATCATGTGTGGTTGGTTTGTTGGATATACATGCATTGAATCCAGAAAATAAATCTTTGGAGTATCCAAATTGACTGCAATCAACATCCAATGCTCCCTAAAAATACAAAAAGGAATAAGTAAAGAAATAAATGAAAATATAGTTGATATAATTAAATTGTAGAGTTTTACCCCTGCATCATTGGTATTAAAAAGAGTCTATCATCTGTAATTTTGTTTTCAAACGATTTGAGCATGGATGACATTATTGCAGCCTTCTTAACAGAATCTATTTCGTCTTTTGAAGATGTGGTGTGAAGAATAATGAGTCCAAATTTTTGTTCATGGGGAAATCCATTCAATTGTTTTTCATATATACGTATGAGACAAATATAAAATGTATTTAGTCAAAATTATCAGAGTATATCAGCTTTTGTAAAATCAAATCATGAAAACTTACCTCATGTATACATTTACAACTGAGGCGCCTATCCATTCATACTTGAGGAGTTCATTTACATTTTCAGCACTAATGAATTCTAATATCTCCTCTCCATAAATATCTTTTTTGAAAGCAACTATGTGAGTACTGCCATCTTTCCACTTTGTATCCACATGAGCTTGCAATGATATTAACTGTGGATATAGAACGGGTGGGGTGAAGGTGATCTCAGTAGACCGTTTCAATCGGTTGGTTGATACTTGAGATAGTTTTGAGCTGATATTTCATTTCACCCCACAGTCTTTGTCATTATGTAATAACATTCATCGGTTCAGACCTTTTTTCATTAAATGTTAAAGGTCCAGGTTAAAAAATAAATAAGAAATGAATACCTTTTTGTCGACATGTTTTTTTACAAGAACTGTCAGTCATGCGATGAATGTTCCAACAACTTGTTCAACCGTATGAATTTCGTCATCGTCATTTGGAAGAGGTAGCTCTACACTCGGCTCATTAGCTACGTTAATTGACACTCTAAGATGATCTTTTGGAAGCTGTCTGTTGTGTAGCATGCCGTTTTGCGTATTGAACACCGTATCCCTCGCTACAAGGCGATAGGTGGGAGTTGATAAATATAAATCACAGTCATTTTCACCCTATGGAATATTAGTACAGGAAAGGTATCAGTGTCTATGTAAATCAAATTTCACAGAAACAATTATTAAAACATTGATTACCTCATCTAAGTCAGGTTTTTTAGGGGAATGGCTCGCCTCAAATCTGGTGGGGGTGGGGCGAGATCGTCACGCACGGGTTGTTGTTGAGTTGTTTCTTCTCTTTGCCTCTCCCCCATCAATTTTTCTATCATCTCTCTCTGGTATTGTAATTCTTCTTGAAAAATAGATAATTGTTCTTGCAGCTTTTCCATTTTTTCATTTTGATCCTCCGCTTGTTTTTGTTTTTGAAAATATGTTCGGGGTGTCACCCCAAAACCCGCACCTCTGACGCGGCCATACTTTTCTGGCTGCTTCAAGGCTGCTGAAAGTATGTCTGCATATGGTGAGGTTGTTGTTGATTCTTGTGACTATTTCAGATAGAAAATATAGAAAAATAAGTAGTTATTGTAATGTAATAGAGATTTAAAGAAACTCAAGTTTATATTATGTCATACTTACACATGTTTCCCACACTTTTTGTGTGTTTTCATCTATCAATGTCCCCTATTTATTTACACGAGCCTCCTTCCATAGCGCATGGCGTGGGATGGATATGGCTTTCAATTTCGATTCATCAATCTGCATATAAACAAAGAAACATTATTATGGTGTTGTTTTATGTCACATACTAGTAGTAGGGTAGATTTAAAAGATGTACCAATTTTTTCTCAAGTTCAGCGTACCCCATCCTTGCTTTACAGTAAGGGTACGCTAGTTCTGTTGCACATTTTTTATTTTCAGCACTCAATAGCTATTTCATAAATAAAAAACTGTCAATCAGAGTGATGAATACAAGAAAACTTCAAACAACGTATTACCCCACCCAATGTACCTGAAAATTATGCTCCCCACGACGGTTGCTAAACGCATCCCACGCTCCTTGGGATATCAAGTGTGCGTAAAGAGGATGTGGGTGCATCTTGATTTTCCCTTCTGCATCTTTAAGATGGTATTTTGTTAAAATTGTGATGAAACCTCTATGAATCCTTCCTGCAACTCTTAATACATATTCCTTGTGCGATACATCTACTATAAATGAACTCTGCAATGGATGATGAAGAGTAAGTCAATGTTTTGGTATTTTATTTTATTTTAATAAATTAAAAAAATGATATCATAATTTTACTGTAATCTCTTCACACATTAGTGTCTTCAGCCCAGTGACCACATGGTGCCACAACTGTACATCAATCGGCACACCTTGCTGAGTGACGATTCCAATGCAGCTACTAAAGATGGATTTGTTGGGGTTAACATGTTGGAATCGCTTATTCCATCCCACCTCAAATTTGATGCCTTTTGCTTTTTCCTTAAGGATTTTGGCCAACACTGTCAAACTACGATGCTCTTGTTTTTTTTGCACTTTCAGGGTTTCATTTCCTACCATTTCCTCAGAAGTAGCATCAATATATTCCCCCGGAGCGCTAGCATCGGCAATGGGACCAGTAGAAACAGGTTGAGAAACCTGTTGTACTTCAGCACTGGGACCAACAACAATAGGTTGAGAAACCTGTTGTTGCTCTACACTGGGACCACCAGCATTTAGTTGAGAAACCTGTTGTTGCTCTGCAGTGGGACCACCAGCTACTGGTTGAGAGACCTTTTGTGCCTCGGGATTGGGCGCATCAGCAGGTGCAGAAGTCATTATCTGCAGAAGTGGTTTAATATTTTATTTAGATTACATAAAAATAGCTACGAACAGATAATAACATAACGTAACACAATGTATGTTACAATAAAAAAATAACCTGATTATTGTACTCTCTTTTTTTTATTTAAAGGATGAAGTGATTTGACTCTTCTATCGACTATGTAAATTCCTTCATTGTGGTCTCCTCTGACATACAAAACACCGTGTACATTTGGACCACTGCGAAATGATTATGAAGTCCCTATAAAAGGGTCAACCTCCGTTGAACTTTCATCTGACCCTTCAGTTGTTTTGGTTGATAACAGAACAATTGACTAATTTCAGTTTGCGGGGTCTGGAACATAAAATACTTGTACTGCCTGTGATGCCATTATAAATGGTTCATCTTTCTCCCCTTCCTTACTGAAATCAACTTTCACGAATCCTAATTCATCTATTTTAACAGCATTCCTATTATTAACCCACTTGCATTGAAAAATCGGCACTTTGAATTTTGTATAATCTAACTCCCATATTCGTTTGATGATGCCAAAGTATGACATATTCGCATAAATTGGATTTTTGTCCTTAGCACCAGAAACATGCATCGCCTCATCCATAAGTGTAACCCCACTATTCTTCATGGTACTGTATTCATCATTTTCATTAGTATAGAATGTATAACCGTTAACTGCATAAGCATTGTAAGATAATACGTACACACTTGCTCCTCTAGCCAGCCATCGAAGTCGTTCTGAAATTGAGTCTGGATTTTCATCTAACTGCTTAAAAATATGGTCTCGAAACCATCCTATAAACTGTCAATTATGTGTATCTGATATCCATTTTTCATCCCTAGAAGGATTCAAATTCCTAAGAATTTCTTTGTGGGTTTGAACATATGGGTCAACGTCGAAACTATTATGCAAAAAGTAAAGGTGAGCCTGCTCCCGATCTGTAATATTGATTGTGACAACCTCTCTTCCATAAATTACTTCACCCTCAAGCCACTCAATGTGATGAGATTTTGGTAGGCCAACGATTTCCACACCAGACTGGTATTCGGTACAAAATTCAACAGCTTCCTCAACAATATATTTCTCTACAATACAACCCTCTGTCCGACTTCGGTTTTTGACATACCCTTTAAAAATATTCATATACCGTTCAATGGGGTACATCCATCTATAATGTACAGGACCACATAGTCGAATCTCTCTCACCAAATGAACCATCAAATGAACCATCATATCGAAAAATGTCGGTGGGAAGAACATTTCCAATTCACATAATATGACGGCAATTTCTCTTTCCATATTTGGAAATTTCGCCGGGTCTATAACTTTGTTGCATATAGATTTGATGAAGAAACAGAGTTTCGTTAATGTATGGAAGACATTCTTGGGAAAAATGCAACGTAAAGCTATAGGAATTAGATCTTTCATCAAAACATGGCAGTCATGTGATTTCTGACCCTTTAATTTTAAATCTCCCATTGACACGATGTTCTTGATATTTGATGAATACCCCTCTGGAACCTTTACGTCATTCAAGAAGTTTCAAAACTAATATCTCTCCTACCTGGAAAGAGTGTAAGCAGCAGGAGGAAGAAATGTTCATTTTTCACCCTTCACTGGTGCCAACTCTTCTCGTATTCCCATCTCAACCATGTCCAATCTAGCCTTAATTCCATCCTTTTTTTTGTCGGGTGCATTTAGCAACGTGCCGATGACACTATCACATACATTTTTTTTCAACATGCATAACATCAAGAAAATGTCTGACATACAGACGATTCCAGTATGGTAATTCAAAAAAAACTGATCTCTTTTTCGAACCAGTTTTCGTAAGGTTTTTCGAAAACGGTTTACCAAAAGTAGTGTCCAAATATTTCACATTCTCAAAAAATTGATCACCGGTTAGTGGAGATGGTGTTTTACGTTTCTCTGAACATCCGTCGAATGATGTCGTCCAAGATCGGTACTTATGTCGTCGGGGTAGAAATCTGCGATGTCCTAGAAACACGGTTTTCGATGAATGTTTCAACCTAATTGACTGTGTACCTTGTTCGCAAACGGGACACCCTTGAGTTCCTTTAATTCTATATCCTGACAAATTTCCATAAGCATGAAAGTCATTTATCGTCCTGTACAACATGGATTTCAAAGTGAACTGTTCATTTTTGTAAGCATCATACATCGTAACACCTAAATCCCACAATATTTTCAAATCCTCGATCAATGGGGCCAAATAAACATCAATATCATTACCCAGTTGTTTTGGTCCTGATATAAGCATAGATAACATGATGTATTTTCGTTTCATGCATAACCATGATGGTAAATTGTAATTTACCAACATAACCGACCATGTACTGTGACTGCTGCTTTGAAAACCAAAAGGATTCACCCCATCTATAGATAATGCCAGACTAAGGTTTCTCAACTCGTTCCCAAATTCAGGATACTCGTGATCAATTCTCTTCCACTGAGGAGAGTCTGCAGGGTGACGTAGTTTCCCATCTTTAATTCTTATATCTGCATTCCATGTCAATTGTCTTGCAGTCTCCTCACTTCCATATAGGCGTCTAAACCTAGGAATGATTGGAAAGTACCATACAACTTTCGTAGGACTAGAATCATCTTTCTTGTATCGGGAAGCACCACACTTTGGGAATTCTTTAAGTGATTTGTGGTCCTTGCGAAACAATATACAGTCATTCGGGAAAGCATGTATTCTTTTAGAGATCATACCCATCGATCGTAGAATTCGTTTGGCATCATATGTTCGGCTTGTGAGTTAATTATCTTCTGGGAGCATGTCATTCAGGAGAGCAATTAGTTCCTTAAAACTGGCATCACTCCACCCGTTGCCTGCTTTCAAATTATACAGCTTCAATACGGCTGACAATGCTATATATTTAGTGCAACCAGCATACAATGACGTTTTTACACAACTCTTTAACTTCTCAAACAATTTTGGGCAATCACGAAGTTCATCTTCAACTGTCCTTGTCATTTCCTCAATATGATCTTCATCATCGTTCACATCTATAATCACACCCTCCATACGATCGTCTTCACTGTTCATGCTTCTAATCATATCAGATGATCTATAAAATGTTGTGTTCTCTGAGTCACTACCTACATTGGTTTTTTCCCCATGTTTATTCCAACATGTATAACTTTGATCTATTCCGTGACAGATCAGGTGTTCTTCCAACTCCTCTGGACTAATTTGTCTTGAATAACAATAGCGTAAACACGGATAAAGGATTTGAGAAGGGTCACATGCATGATCTTCTCCAAACTTGATAAACTCTTTCACGCCATCTTCATACTCTTTTGTCAACCTATTGGCATTCATCCATTCTTTATTCATATTCATCGTCTTTATGGGTTCGATCTCGAGAACTTTCCTAATATTATGTTTTAATTAATCAAGTCGCATTGCTTGGGTTTTATAAAAACAAATCATGGTACAAATGCCTTTAAACACATGTGAAATCCATATACATGGTGTGTCCAGTAGGGTGAACATCGTGTATGTATAAGATACCTGATTTAATCTGACATATATCAAATTTATTCCAAGTTAGTCTTACAAAGACTGAATGATGCCTTATAAAATACATGACATGCGAACAATAGGAAATCAATGAGTAATAGGAGAAAATAGTAATAAATATTATTCTATCTCAATGTACTCAAGGTGATGATAAGATGTTGGTCAAGATCAACTATGGGTTGGGAGTACACTAATATTTAATTGAAAAAAACTACTAAAAACTGATCCGGAAAAGGATGAAATATCTTATTCATCAAGTCCCTTAATACAACCAATGCATTAGTTAAACAAAAAATCATCGCTAAAAAATCATATAGGCCATAACTACTCCTAAAAGCAGTCCATGGTAGGTCCATCAATGTCCAACTCATCTAATGGTATCCTAATGTCAAATATATCTTGGAGAAGATCATAGAACCTCATAGATGATCAATGTGACTATTAATGCGTGGATGAGGATACATATTCATTACTCTCATCAGGTTCAATCTCCAATAGTCCAAAAAAATAATAAATACCAATCAACCATCTATTTTAGAGAACTATAAAACCTCATGGTAAAGTACTATGCCATATGAAACCATTATATTCTATATCATCAAATTGTAATTCAAACAACTGATGCTCTTTGGGTGTTATTTTAGAAATTGTGATAAAAACTTCTCCAAAACTAACTAGATTATAAAGTTTATCTCTTTATTAAGAAGTAAATTTTATACCTCATCAGTGAAAACATCCTAAAAATGTACTACCATTGGGGAAAAAGAATCCTACAGCACTCTAGAAACATCTACAATATGCCTGACTATTTGAGGCATTAGGGTACAATAAATATATAATTATAACATGCTATTTAAAATGAAATGTGGAAACAGGAAATCATACAGACTCCTGATAAACCCATAATACAAAACATATAACCTATTATGTCTGTCACATATACAAATAAATAAATTAGAAAAAAAACATGCTACAAAGCATAAAGGTACCATTGAATACTTATATTGGTCAACTTGTTTTAGAAATTGTTTATCTTCATCCGTGCCTTGTACTTGCACCCATGAATTTGAAGGTGAGTATGCGTACACGATAGTTGAACTTCTTAGAGAAGATTTTCTGAAAGAGTATAAGAGACATGAAGCAATGAAGATCTTGCTATTCATTGTGGCAATCGGTTTGTGCAACGTGGCCTAAGTTACAATACCTGCAATTTGTAACTTAGGCCGCGTTGCACAAGCCGATTGCCACATTGTTTGTAGCAAACACATTTGCTCCAACACTCTAATGATCTTCATTGCTTCATGTCTCTTATACTCTTCCAGAAACTCTTCTCTAAGAAGGTCAACTATCGTGTACGCATACTCACCTTCAAATTCATGGGTGTAAGTACAAGGCACAGATGAAGATAAACAATTTCTAAAACAAGTTAACCAATGTAAGTATTTAATGGTACCTTTATGCTTTGTAGCATGTTTTTTTTTCTAATTTATTTATTCGTATATGTGATAGACATACTAGGTGATATGTTTTGTATTATGGGTTCATCTTTGTCTAATCATATAACTATGAGATTATGCTATGTGATGAAAATTAATATGGATCCATCATAATTTCCATTGGGATAATCTTTGGGAATCCATATAACCATAAGATTAAAAACTATTTCCTTTGTATCTCATACATAAATATTCAACTCGAAGGGGTAGAACTTACCGCCCATGGTAAATCAAAATAAAAAAAATGAAAACAAGGGTTAGTTATCCATAGAAGTCATCACACATAACCTTGGTAGACCTCTCACACATTTGAACCATCATAACTAACCAATTACCATATACTTCATCTTAGAGTCAAGATATCCCTATGGAACCTATAGGGTATCCAATTCCACATCATTCACAAACAACCCACTTGTGTTGCTAAATATCAATAACATATCTTATTTCGACACTCATCACTAATTATGAATCATATCCCTAGACATAATCATAATCACATTAAGACCACACTATCTATTATGGAAATCCTTACTTGAATTAGGCTCAAGATATGGTATCATTTCTATCTCACATCTATATTCACTATTTTGTCCTCACACACACAATATATAAATAATATACCAAGGGAATACCATCCATGGAACTCACCTCCCACCATGAGAGCATGAGGAGGAGGAGGATGAGGCGGCGGTGGTCGTGGCAGTGAGGGTGGAGGTGGCGACAGCGGCAGAGGCGGCGGCGGTCGCGGCGGCGAGGGTGGAGGTGGCAGAGGCAGAGGCGGTCGCGGTAGCGGGAGTGGGGACAGAGGCGGTGGCGGCGGCGGAGAAGGAGGAGGACGAGGAGGACGAGGTCGCGTGGCGAGGGGTCTGGTTCAGCTTTTGCGAGAGCTTGACCGCGTGCAAGCGAGGATGGCCTGTTAGGGTTATTAAATAAAAACCGACAGAACCTTTATCAGCACTCATTAAAAGCGTTGATAAAGGTATGTTTTATCAGCGCTAAAATAAAAGCGCTGATAAAACATTCATTTATCAGCGCTTTTTTAGCGCTGATAAAGAGGTACCCTTTATCAGTGCTAAAAAACGCGCTGATAAATGTTACCTTTTATCAGGGCTAAAAAAAACACTGATAAATGGGTACCCTTTATCAGCGCTTATTTTAGCGCTAATAAAGGAATACCCCGTTATCAGCGCTTTCTGTTTAGCGCTGATAAAGGGAAGCGCTTCCCTTGCCCTGTTTTTTGGTAGTGGATGTCTAAAAAAATACTCATCTCAATCAACGGTTGAACAACATTAGGGGATAAACAATAAAAAATTGTGATTGGAATCAACTAAGGAAGTAATATATGATTGTCATGAATTTTCAACCCTTGCAATGTCTTGATCTTCAAATTCACACACTTTGAAATATTAGAAAAGTAACCATCAGGCACCTTGAGCATCTTCAAAATGGAAAGAAATGTCTCTTTCTCCTTTGTAGTCATCGTATAATGTGCAACAGGTATATATGCCTTGTTTCCCTCAGCTAACTGTAAATGAAACTATTTCCTTAAACCCATTTCTTCCAAATCACAATGTGCATTAACATGGTCCTTTTATTTTCCACTGACACCTAAAATGGTCCACAATATATTATCACAATTTTTTTTCAATGATCATGAAATCTAAATTGTTCCTTTCCAATAGGGAATATTGTAAAAAATACTTTTCTTTTTCCAATTGTGATTGCATTGTCTCCCTGCACCATGAATATTACATAATGGATGATCCACTAAATCCTGAAATTCATATACCATGCGGACGTTTTCTTCCTCAATCTGTGATAACATTTCGACTCCTTTAATGATCTTTGGTGTTGGGATGAACTCTCTAGAACCATAAAATGTCACTCTATCCTTTATGAACCTGTGCTGATGGGGGAGAAAACGTCTGTGACCCATGTATTCCCATTTTTTGCAATGTTTAATCCATATAGGTTTTTTACATTTATTGCAAAAATGGCATGAAAATTCCTCTATCGTACTCCAGCATGATAAATTTGCATAAGCTGGGAAATCATTGATTTTCCATAATAAAGCAGCCCGCAATTTGAATATTTCATTCATTTCACAGTCATAAGTCATCAAACCATCACCCCAAAATTCATTCAACTCATCAATTATTGGTTGAAGGTAAACATTGATCTTATCCCCCAGACTTCTCGGTCCATAAATAAGAGTGGAAAGTAATATAAATTGTTGCTTTATACAAATCCATGGAGGAAGATTATACGGAACCAACACCACGGGCCATGTGCTATGAGTTGCACCAACCATAGACTTGAATGGATTGAAACCATCTGCTGACAACCCCAATCAAACATTACGAACATCTTTAGCAAAGTTGGGGTATCTCTTATCGAAATACTTCCATGCACGAGAGTCTTCCAGGTGGGTTAACATATCACTTTCCTGATTACTTTCCGCATGCCATCTCATTAAATTAAAAACTTTAGATGACATAAAAAATCTTTTAAACCTCAGTATAGGGTAAAGTATTGCATTTTCTTTATAGTAATCCGTTTTCCCAGTTTCATAGTCTGACTTCGATGAGTCTGATTTCTCATGTTCTCTTTCCACCTGGAAGTGCCACAGACCGTACAAATATCCGAATGGGAAGTTTTCTTTCTAAACAACATAAAATTGTTTGCACATGCATCTATTGTCTCATATATAAAACCTAAGTTCTCTGTCAACTTACAAGCATGTTAATATGACTCAAGAATCTTAGCGTCGATAGGAATAACCTTTTTCAATAACGCCAACAGCATGTCAAACGATGTGTCTGACCACTGATTCAAAGTCTTAAAATGAAAAAAACTCCACGATAAATGACAATTTATTGTAAGCAGTACATCCCAGATATAATTCAATTTTCACATCATCAAGTACTTCATAAAACCTTCTCAAATCACGATCTACACTAGAGAACATATTTATCTCACCGGTATCAATGTTCTTGATGTCAGTGCCTTTAGGAGCCACACCACATACCATTTTAGTAAGCATTTCATGCATTAGATCATTCATACTCACATCAAAATTCTTCTGAACTGCATCTGTATTTTGAAAAAAAAAATATTCTTCCCCATGACGAGTCCAAATCTTATAATTTTTCCGAAATCTGTTCAATAATAGGTTCTCTCTAACGGTATCTCATGTGAATTTATATCTATTTGTACATTTTCTACACAGACAACTAATATAGTCACTTTTAAATCCTCCAGTGAACTCAATGAACTGCATAATCCCCTAGAAATATTCTCTAGACATTTGATTTGGAAGATCAATCCAACTCTTATCCATAGTAATATCTGTATAACAAACATTTCCAAAAATGTGGTCAAGCCTCAAACATTTTCTCATGGGATACCCACACAGACTCAATAATTCTATAAATCAAATAACAACACAACTTAATGTTAACCCAGTCAACATATACATGGATTTTACATTGTATGTAACTTCCAACCTCAAGTAAAGTGTGATTTATTCTTATAAAAACACTGTTAACACACATTGTTTCATAATTCTTCATGCACACAAGCCCGTATACTCATGAACATCAATTTACATAATTTTTATTCACAAAAAATATTCATATAATCTTCATGCATTCCAAATTTGTGTGGTAAAATTCCCGAAATAAAAACTCTTAAATGGAAGTTAGGGCATAAATGATAGCACTACAAATCTAGAAGGGAGGGGAGCTGTAGGTGGTGCTTCAAGAGAGAGAGGAGGGGTAGCAGAGGGGAGCTGGAGTCTGAGGCGGTGCAACAAGAGAGGGGATGGGCAATGGCGGGGATCTGTAGGTGGTCATGTGACATCGACGGTTACCAGTGACGGGCGAAGGCATTACGATGAGGGAGAACAGAAGTTGCGGGTAGGGTTCGAGCACGAGGGGGGTTCGACCGTGAGGGGGGGTGGAGGCAGTCTCACGGCGTTGGTGGTGCGGTGTCGGCAGTGACCGGTGACAGGTGACGGCGGTGCGGCGATGGAGAAAAGGCGTTGCGGGTAGGTTTCAGGTGCAAGGGGGGTTTGACCGCGAGGGTGGGGGAGGGTGGGGTGGAGACGGATGACGTCGGTGGTGCGGCAAAGGAGGACATGCATGAGGGCGATGACGGTCGGTGCAAGGGTGGTGGCGGTCGGCGCTGTGGGGTACGGTTCTGGCGGCACGAGGGGGTGCACGAGGGGGGGGGGGGGGTCGAGTGCGAGGGGGTGGGGGGGAGGGAGGGGCAGAGGTGGACGACATCAGCGGTGCGACAAGGGAGGACGGGCGTGAGGGCGACGACGGTCGACGCTGCGGGGTAGGGTTCCGGTGGTGCGAGGGGGGTTCAAGCGCGATGGGGGGGATGATGGTTTTTTTTAAGCTTAGTGACTGCCATTGGAAGTCACTATTGGGTATCAATAGCAACCACCAATGGAGGCCTCCCGTGTCAGGGGGCTCGAAAGCCCCCGTTTCTAGTAGTGTATACTCAAATAAAAGACTCAATATCATAGGTCTCAAATCCCACATCAGTCCCATCTCCAAAATCCATCCTAAAAACAAGCAAGTAATCAACAACAAGGTCCTTTTCCCTTTTCCAAACCTTCATCCACATAATTTTATCAGGTACCAAACGACGGCCTGAATAGGGTGTGATTATAACTCAGTAGGTCGACACCAATGTGTCTAAAAAAAGTCTGATAAGAAGTGTATGAAATGAAGTGATAATGAGTGTATTAATTAATTCAACAATTAATAAAATACATCATCAACCCGCTTCAGCTCCATACCATAATATCTCTGAGCATGTATTATGATCATGCCAACCACAACCATAAATCCATGGTAAAAAACCTACTTTGGTGACATACTGGAATAACTCTGAGAATGAATTATGGTCATACCAACCACCACTATATAACCATGGTATATTCACAACAATATGGGTCAAAGCCCTATAATCATTACCATATTTCTGGGTAAAATACCTATAAGAATTACAACATGGGAGTAGGCATAACCTGCTATCTATAAGCTTTATTGAATGGGAATGGGTTGACCCCACTCACTATCATCATTACAATATATATGTGTGAATGTGCCTGGGCCTAACCCGTTATATAAGAATCTCATTATAGAACACAATTTCTTTCATATATCATGGATACCACAATATCACATCGCAATTCTCAATGGTTAATTATGTGAATTACCATTCTTCTTTCATATTCCACTAGAAATTAAATTCATAATTGATTAACAATTATATCATTAAGAAATAATCCAAAATGTAGGGATTCTATAACAATAAATAACCCAAGTTCACATGTCATGCTAAACATACTTTAAGCCATTTATCAATTCAATTATAATCATGTTTCTCTCATCCCATGGGTATCCATAAGTCAGGTTAGAAGACAATTACAAACAAAGGACTATGAGGCATAATCTCATTCATTTATTTAATTGATTAAGATGCACATTAGGTTGTAACAATCATAATATTTCATAAACTATGTCAATTATCAAATAATAGGGTTAATATTTAGACCCATTACCTTCATCCGGTGATCCAACAACAGTTGCAACGGCCAATTCCCATGAGGAAGAAGGTGTGGATGATTACTAAGTGGTTCCTAGATCAAAATTGATTAGGATCCAAACCAAAAATGAAATTGGCCAAAGGATTTTTCCGAAACTATTGGAAAACCAAAGGGAAGCAAGAAAAATCCTATCCAAAGTAACTTACCAGGGATTGATGATGAAAAAGGAACATCCAAAAGGGAGGTTGGTACTCCAAAATTGCATGGAGAATGCCCCAGGTTTGAGAGTAAAGGATCTCCAGCCAAAACATTTCAGAATTCAACTTCATAACATGTTTAAAATAGAAGGTCAGGCTTTTACATGTCGTGTAAATGTTTTAATGATGTTTTTAGAAAAACCAATCACCTAAGATTTATTTAATTAAAACCCATGAACAATTGCACCATGTGTAATCCCTTTACATGAAATTTAAATGTTCTTCAGTTGAGTTTTCATCCCATTTTCCATTTAACTCTATGAACCTCTTTTAAAGCTTCTCAACTTATGAATAACCCATGAAACACTTAACCCATTTATACCTGGAATCCATTAAATAAAAAAATAATACATCCCCGAACATTAGGTTATTTTATCCAACAAAGTCACTCCATCTCCAAACAAGGCTCATCCACCAAGGCAAAAAAAACTCAGAGAAAGACATACCTGAAAAAAAAATAAGGTATCTTACAACCTCCCCACCTTATAACAACTCGTCCTTGAGCTACCCCAAATATCATTTTGAGGTATCAGCAAACATGTCTGGCCACTATGTTCGTATATCAGACTCCATTTCCCGGTCTCCACCTAAACTCTCCCATGCTTCAACTATAACCAAACCAATGGTATAGTCCGACACCAATGATATTTCTCACTACAATCCATAACCCATATCAGATGATCCTCAATGGACATATCATCACAAAGCTCAATGTCTGCTATTTCTACCACATGGGAAGGTTCTGGATGATATCTTCATAGTTGTGACACATGGAAAATGTGGCGTATGGAACTATAGCATTGTGGAAAGGCTGGACAATATTCCACTGGATAGACCTTTTCCACTATTTAAAATTTCCTAAAAAACTTGGGTGTTGGATTTCCATGTTTCCTGATACGGTGATGCCCCAACCTAGGAGAAATCCAAAGGAAAACACGATGACCATCCTAAAATTCTAGAGGTCTTATTTTATGGACAAGAATATGATTTCTACCTACTCTACATGGTCACAAACTGTAGTCTGATCAATTTGAGCTATTCAAATATCTCATGTATGAGACTAGGCCCAAAAAGTGAAAACTCACCTACCTCCGGCCAACAAAGAGGAGAACAACATGAAATTCCATAAAAAGACTCAAAAGTTTCCATTTGGATTGATTCCTGGAAGCTATTATTATATAAACACTCCACAAGTTCCATATATATCTCCCATGAACCACCAAAATCCAAAACGTAGGCTCGTAACATATCCTCCAAGACATGTATAGTCCACTCATATTGATCATAATTCTATGGATGATAGGATATGATTAAAAGAACTCGTGAAGCTAGGTATTTCTAAAGACCCTTCCATAAAATCAATGTGAAACAATGATCTCTATTTGAAACATTACTCATCAGAACACCATACAACCAAACCACCTCACGCACTTAATGATTTACCATATCTTCAACTCTAAAAGTTTCACTAATAGGTATGAATTGGGGTACCTTAGTAATTTTATCCACAAAAACCCATAAAACATCATTCTTATGGGTCATCCTGGGTAATCCAATCACAAAATACATTGTGACATCACCCTATTTCCACTCTGTAATGGGTAAAATCTGCAAAAGCCTAGCTAGCCTCTAACTCTCTACTTTCACCTACTAGAAAGTGAAGCATCTAACTATGAAGATTTACACCTCCTCTATCTTTCCTAACCACTAGTATTATCTATAGAGATCATGATAAATCTTTGTTAAAAAAGGATTCACCGCCCATCTATAAGCATGAAACTCCCTCATTAGATCCTCACGCAGGCCCTTAGAAACCCATACTCGGCCACTGAAAGGAAGATAATTTCCACTACCAAGAGAAAATCCTAATGGTGTCTCCACACCATATAATTTTTCTCTTAGAACTGAGCCCTAATGATCATAAAACATCTCAGTCTTCATCCGGTCCAAATGTACAAGTATAACAGATGTCAAAGTCAAAGATACTTGTCCCTCAGATTCCTAAACATCCACATGCATTCCTGAAAAAGGGCCATTATCCTCCACTCATTACAAGACTCCAATACCACTTATATCATCATCTTTTGTCTTAAAGTGTCAAAAAGAATGTTTCCCTTTCCTGGTGTATAATCTAATTCAAATTGAAAATACTTCAGATACTTGACCCACCTTTTTTGTCTAAGGTTCAGGCCCCACTGGAAAAAATATGTACCTAAGGCTTTTGTTATCCATGTATACCACAAACCTCTCACCCATGAGATAATGTCTCTAAAATATTAGGGAATGTACCACTGTTGATAACTCCAGATCATGAGTAGGATAATTCCTCTCATGCAGTCTCAACTTCCTGGATCCATAAGAAACTACTCAATCCTATTTCATTATAAATGCTCCGAGTCCAACTCCAGATGCATCACAAAACATGCTATTTGATTTACCTGACATAAGTAAATCGAGAATACGTGCTGAGATTATCTAACCTTTCAGGTCTTGAAAAGATCTTTCGAAATCATTAGACTAAACAAACATCATCCCTTTCTTGGTTATCCCATACATTGGTGATGCAAAATGGGAGAAATCTTGGATAAAACACTAGTAATAACCTACTAAACTTATAAAGATCTGAATTTTGATGATATTCTTAGGTTGTTCCAAAGATACAACAACTACAACTTTCTTTGGTTACACTGACACTCCTATCTCTAAGATGACATGGCCCAAGAATTTCACTTTATTGATCTAGAAACTGCATTTAGTTGGCTTGGAGTGTAGATTATGATCTCTCAATATACTCAAGATGATATCAAGATGTCTGGAAATATCGTCTCTTGACTGGGTGCATAATAATATATCATCTAAGGAAACCACCATAAACTGCTCCATAAAAGGATTAAAAATCCTATTCATTAAGGCCATGAATATCCCAAGTGGATTAGTAAACCCAAACAGCATCACTATGAACTCATACAAGCCATACCTGCTCCTAAAAGCAGTTCAAGGTCTGTCCGATGATCTCACTCTCAAATGATTATGTCCTAATATGAAGTCAATCTTTGAGAAGATATTTAGAACCTCTCAACTGATTGAAAATATCATCAATGTGTGAAGGTGGATACCATTTCTTGACCATCATCTGGTTCAACCTCTAATAATACACACATAAACACAAAGATCCATGATCATTCTTGTAAAAGAGAATCAGAGAACCCCAAGGATATGTACTCAGCTATATAAATACCTTAGATTCTAGATCTTCCAAATTAACCTTCAACTCCCAAATCTCTTCTGGTTCCATTTGGTAAGGTAGGATAGATACTAGATCTAATCCCGACACCAACTCAATTGTGAACTCGATCTCTCGCTCGGGTGGTAAACCTTAGAACTCCTCATGGAAAACATCCTCATAATGTTCTACCACCAGAGTAAAAGAATATTAATACATTTCTCCTTTATTTATAGAAATATTGGAGATCTGATCCATGAGATAATCCAATATTCAATAAATTCGTCCTACATGACTAGCTTAAAGATCCCACTCACCCTGGTGAGAATAGGTGCTTCCTTTTAGAGATAAAAATGTAACTCTCCTATTGAATAGTCAATATGAGCATGGTATAGAACTTACCAATATATACCAATAATAAAATTAAAGCCTTTAATTTCCAACATGAATAGTTCCTAAAAGAAACGGTAACCACAAATATTTAGAGGAAATTCCTCCCAATGTTGAATATTCTCTAGACGCACTCCCAACGGTGTGTTAGTGGTTAAAACACCATATAAGATTTCCATATCCAAGAACAAACAATTTTCAAAAAGAGAAGATAGATAAGAATGATATGATCCTATTTTAAATAAAACAAAAGATAAGGTAGATGATACAAGAATCATACCTTTGAGGTTAGACACTCATGTATTTAGTCGGAGTAGTCTTCATAACATACAACTGACTTGTACCTCTACCCTAGGATCCATTATAACTACCCTGATTTATTTCCCTTGCTTGGTACTATTGTTCATGTAGTCGAGTACCATTTCCCCTTAATTAACTTGAACAACCTATAGAAATCTAGCTACCAACCTGCAGAGGTGTATTTGATCCCCTTCTCAACTCTGGTGCCTGTCCTGATCCTCTTGCACTTGTTTGTTATAGAAATTTCAAAAAAAACCTTGGAAGATGACCTAGTCTTTGACAGATACAACACTTGACTATAGGGTAAGGTCACTATGAGCGCTTGTGACCAATCTTTCCATATTGATAGCACTAGAAAAGAACATGATCTTGAGATGGTCGTCAACTTCCCTAACTACTCTTTCCACTACTACCTTGGTAGAAACTATCATAGAAGTGCTTCTTACCACTCTAAGAAGAACTTCCATATCAACCTACAACATGGAAATTGGTTGGGGCCTCTCTCAGATTCCCTTCCATGATGAGTGCTTGATCCATCACATTTTTAAAGCTATTTAAATGGAAAATGTATACATGTGACCTGATCTCATAATGATGACTATCTTGGAAATGTATTTCCCTGCAGATCTCATCAGCTACCAAGGATGTTGCAAAGCACTGTAGGTCATTAAAACATCCAACATATTCCAAAAATGATGAACCTACTATTTCATATGCATGAACTCATGAGATTTTTCATCCCAAAAGGTTTCATGATAGAAATGGATTAGAAAATTCACCTTGATGTCCTTCCATGATATCTCATCTTTCTTCCCAGCTTCCTCCAGAATGTCTCACCAACACTTGGCAAGTCCTTAAAGCTTATTCAAAGCAAGATTCGCCCTCTTATCCGTGGGTGTCTCAAGATGATTAAAGATTTTCTGGACTGACTCAATCTAGAACCAGGTTGTCTGGAGTCCCCCTAACCTAGTAAACACATGCAGATTCTAATGATTAAACTCTCTTGTCAGCTCAGACATCAAAGGAATGGTACATACAGTCTCGCTTTCCATAGATCACATGACCCATAGGAAGCTTCTATGAAGATGAAAATCCATTTTCTCTGTATGAATTATATGAAGCTCTGGTTCATCTATGTTAGAAGCGTGTTGATTTAAAATCTCCTAACACTCATGTCAAAGATAATGAGGAGGTATTTTATCTATAAGGAAAACACACACCTTAGATAACTGACTAGAAACAAGGTCAACCCAATAGGTGAATGCAATAAAGAAAAACTAACTCTTGGTCTCTCTATACATGTCTTAAAATTATTTTAGCATGAAACAATAACTCATTTTATTTATATAGTGAAATAGATATCTCATATCACAGTTAAACAAACATTTATATATCACAAGAAGAAATAGATATTCCCCTATCATGAATAGTGATTGTCAATTTATCCCTATGTTCTTATTATGATGCATGTATTCTCATATCTCACCATTAAGGGACACGAGTATAACCTCAAGAAACAATAACTTCATAAAATAATAACCTCACAAAACATGTGAATCACCCAAGGTGAAATAACATCAACGGTAACAAGCACATAATACAAGCAGCAACCCCATCCATGGGTACTCGGATTTTCCCTCAAACATGGGTTAGCTATTCCCATGCACAAGCTCATTACCAATTCATGACACATCCTAGTCTCCTTTCTACTTTTCCCAAATAGTAAAATAAATGAAAATAAAACCGTCTCCTTTGATACCACTTTATGACATCCCCCAATCTGATACTCTCTCATGTGGCCGGAAAGGGTTGGTAATGAGACCTCAAGAAAGACTCCCCATATGCTAGAGGCTACCTACAAGCAGTATCAGTGTAAATTGTATATTGGGAAGACTATACCCACTGGTATGAAGTGTCATAGTAGTATAAAAAAATCATAATAAGATTAAAATAATAAAATTATGCACATAAAGGAAGATAACAATAAAATGCAACTGAATTATACAATAAATAATAAAGGAATAATGTAATGACCTGCTGAAATGTAACTAAATGTCATGCTAGAATAAAAAAAGAAAATACTACAAGATTCAAATAAAAGACTCAAAGTATTGGGTCCTAAATCCCACATCGTTCACATATCTAAACTCCAACCCAACAGAAAATAATTAATCAACAACCAGGTCCTTTTCCCTTGTCCAAACCTACATCCACATAATATGCTCAGGTACTAAACGGCAGCCCGAATATGGTTTGAGTATAACTAAGCAATTTGACACCAATATTTATAAATAAAAACAATCTGATAAGAAGTGTATGTAATAAAGTGATAAACAAGTTTATTAATTAATTCAACAATAAATAAAATACATCAACAACCTACTTCGTCTCTATGCCAGAATATCTCTTAGCATGTCTTACAACCATGAAAAAACCAACCATATAACTAAGGTAAAAAACCTAATGCGGTTCCATGCCATAATAACTATGAGCATGTCTTATGACCATGACAGCCACCACTATATAACCAAGGTATAGTCACAACAATCTGGGTCAAAGCCCTATAATCCTTACAACATTTCTGGTTCAAAGCCTTATAAGCATTACAACATGGGATTGGGAATATCCCAATCTCCTTAAACATTAAAACATGGGACTAGGCCAATCCCTCTCACTATTATCATTACAACATATATGTGTGAAAGTTCCTAGTCCTAGCCTGTTATATAATAATCTCAGCATGGAACACAATTCCTATCATATAGCATGGATATCACAATATCACATCACAATTCTCAATGATTAATTATGGGAATTTCCATTCTTATTTCATATGACACTTTCAATTCAATTCATAATTGATTAAAATTTATATCAATAAGCAATAATCCACAATTTAGGGATTATATAACAAGAAATAACCCTAGGTCACATGTCATGCTAAACATACTTTAATCCATTTTTCAATTAGATTATAATTAGGATTTTCTCACCCCATGGGTATCCATAAGTCAAGTCATAATCCAATTTCAAATAAAGGACTCCAAGGAATAATCTCATTTATTTATTTAATTTATTCAGATTCACATTAGGTTGGTGCAATCACAATATTACATATACTTTGGCAATTATCAAACCATATGGTTAAGATTTATACCCTCTAACATTAACTGATGATCCAAAAATGATTCCAACGGCCAACTCCCATGAGTAAGAAGGTGTAGATGATTGTAAAGGGGTTCCTAGATCAAAACTAATCAAGATCAAAACCAACAATGCAATAGGCCAAAGGAATTCATGGAAACAGTTGGAAAACTGAAGGGAAAAAAGAAAAATCCATACAAAATGAAATTACTAGGGATTGAAGATGCAAATGAAACATCCAAAATGAATTTTAGAACTCCAAAATTTCCAAGATAATTCCCTAGGGTCAATAGGAGAGGACATATAGCCAAAACATATCGGAATTAAGCCACACAACTTGTTTAAAACAGCAGGTCAGACATTTACACATCGTGTAATGTGATTACACATCGTGTAAATGTTTTTAATGGTATTTTCCAAAAACCCTATCACCTCTAATTTATTTAACTAAAACCCATAAACAATTACATGATGTGTAATCCCATTACACGATGTGTAAATGTTCAGCAGTTGATTTTTCATCCCATTTTCCTTTTAACTCTTCGAAACTCATTTAAAACTTCTCAACATACCAAGAACCCATGAAACACTTAATCCATAATTACCAAGAATATATTAAATTAAACAAGAATACATCCTTGGATTTTAGGTCATTTTCTCTAATAAAGTCTCTCTGTCTCTGAAAAAGACTCGGCCACCAGGGCTCAAAAGAAAAACTTAGAGAAAGGCGTACATGGAAAAAGATAAGATCTTATAAATCTTGAATGATATTCAATAATTCAATAAACTTTTTCATGCAATTATTTATTTTTCCAATGTAATATTGAAATCTTTTATGTATATATTCTCTCAATACTGTTAAACTAGTTGATCCTTCATGGTGAAATCCCTTATATATTATAGTAATGTAATAAAGTAGAACCCAAATCTAGGTTATGGGAGTTGATTTTGTTATATTTGGTATCAAATTAAGTTTATTAGGACCCTTGGGAACTAGATTTTATAATAACATATCTAGAACAATAATAAGATAATCCCAAGGAATGTTTAATAACTTTTAGGTATTTTTATGTTATGGATCAATATTCATGATTTTATAATCGAATTATGTGTTTTCCATTGTTTAGATATGGTGTCTAGTAGAGGAAAGGGACATAGTGTCAACACCAATAATCAATGTTGGGGATTACCTTATGATCAAGTTAATACAAAAGGTGTTGGAGCTAAACAGATCAGGGCCATATTGGGGTGACTGACCCATGTTATGATAAATAACCTTGCTTGAATAAATAAATTTATTATCCCATAGTGTAATTCACCTAGGTTGGATTTATTTATGAAATATTAACCTTCATAATTTAATGGAACTATTAATACATTAGTAACTGAGCAATAGATTAAGTCCTATAAAATGATATTTATGGTTTTGATAAGTAATGAAAGGGAAAACATTATTCAAGTAGTATATTATTTAAAGAGAGATTCTGATTAATGGTGTTCATTGATCCATAATAATAAATAAGAATAAGAAATAAAAATTATGGAATAAATAAAATTTAATGTGATATTATTCAATAAATATTTTCCTTGAGAGTAATGAGATTAAATGGAGAGTAAGTTCAACAACCTAAAGCAGATGGAAAAGGATAGTGTTGATGAATACCACATCATCTTTATAAGTTTATAAATGGATGAAAAAGATTATATACATAATCCAAAAAGTAATATTGCCTATTTATTTTGATGGTATTAAGTTGAATAAATTAAGGTAATTGGCTTCCCAAGAATTTTCTTCATATGATTATATAGTATCATGTTCCATCAAGAGAGAGAAATAATTTTCAAGGTATTATATTTTCAATGGAATTTAAGCAAAGAATAGGTTGGTTGAGCACAAAAGAAAAATAAATGTGTCAAACAAGAAGCAAGGAAATATGAGATTTACATGATGTGATAATTTTAGAAATAAATATCATGGTAACATCTTAATGGGAATGGGAGTTTGTTACATGTACATAGATAAGGTCCATCTAGATTGCGAATGGAAGGGAAATAAAGAAACCATTGTTATTTAGTGATTCAACTATTGGGAGATGGGGAATTATTCAAACCAATTACCCAAGAACAAAGGTAACCTACAGTAGAAGAGGCTAAATAGAGTAACTACAAGATTATGCAATAACTATATATGAATTTGAAGTTTCTAAAGGTGTGGTGGCATACTATTTGATTGTAATCTAAAATTTAGCTAATTATTTATTTCATTTTGAATCATCTTACCCTTTTATATCTTTTATCTTTTCAAATAAATCATTCTATATCACCCTAATAATGGATTTTTCAATAGACTCATAGTGGAAATTTTATTTCAATAAGGATATTTTAGTCAGTCCCCATTATGATGCATAAACATACCCTATTTGTAAACATGGCTTTCATACCAATGTTTGTCATTAATATAATCCACATTATAGATTTCCCAGTGAATTAAATTAAGATTCAATATGGAGATGTGGAATCCCATGTCTTTAAAAGGGATGATACATCCTCTAAAACCTTTCTGGATCCACCTCCAGTAGCTATTCTTAATTAAATTATAGGATGATAAGATCTGATACTACATATGGATGGGAAAGGTAATCATATCATAGAATATATACCTATTATTATGGAATATATTGACATATTTATTGAAGAGTTACTAATAAATCCACCTAATTATGAATTATATTTTTCTATTAGACTTGTCCCTGATGTAGAACCTATATATAAGACTGACGAAATAATGGACACTATAGAATTAGTTAACCTGAAGAAACAAATACAAGAGTTGTTTAATAAGGGATTCATTTTCCCTAGTGTTTCACCTTGGGGAGCCCCTTTTCTTTTTTTATGAATAAGGATGGGTATATTAGGTTTTTCATCGATTACGGGGAAATCAATTCCATTACTATACAAAAAACATACCGTTTACCTCACATTGATGATCTATTTGATAAAATTGAAGGAGATTAATATTTTTATGGATATAATGAAAAAATATTCAAATATTATCTTGATAGTTTTTCTATGGTATTTATCAATAATATATTGGTATACTCAAAAATCTATGAATAACATAAGATTCATTTGATAAACATTCTTGAAACTCTCTAAGGAATAGAGTTATATGGAAAATTTAGTAAGTGTTAATTTTGGATTTAGAAAGTTTCTTTTCTTAGACATATTGTCTCTAGGGATGGAATATTAGTTGATAATTAAATTAAAAATGAAGTTAATTAATGGACTACACCAAATAACATAACCGGGATATGTTTTTTCTTTGTACTAGTAGGTTATTATCGACATTTTGTTCAAAAAATTTCCCAATTAGCTAATACATTAAATTTAATCCACCTGTCCTTTTCCTAATTTAGTTTCATATTATATTATCATAATTCATTAAAGTTTATCATTCATTGTATAATTTTTTATTAAGAAAATGTACTTTAGTCTAGTTTAGTACGATGTAACGTGTGATAAAATAAATTCAAAATAGTATTTAATCAATGGAAAAATAAAAAGATCAATCATTGTGGGTTATATTCTTCCACTCATAAAAGATATCTTCCCCTTAAAATATCATTACAATAATAATGACATGTAAGGTTACTTTTTTTTCATTAAATCTTCCTATTTTTATATTTATTTATAAAAATTTTGATTCCTCTAAAGAACATTATCAATATGTGTGGAATTTTTTACATGGAACATTATATCTAGGATAATGGATTTCGGCTAGTTTTTTCACATAAGATAGACCATTTTCAAGTTTTATTATAACAATATTTAGTACATGTGAAGGGTTAGGTATGTACTACATTGAAAGTGATTAATGAAACTCATCATGCATATGAGGGAGGTTCAGTGGAAGTGAAATACTATAAGATACCCTCCCCACATGATCATGGATTTCGAATAGGAAAATATATCTTAGGCTCATCTTTAATATTTTCTCAATTCTCATTGATCTCATCAGTATAGTTACACAACGGAAAAATTTGTATCTATCATTAAACTCTAATAATTTATGATGATTATTAATATAAAACTTTTATATTATTATCACATTTTAAATGTGATGTTGAAAGGTATGAAATTTCACTATAATTTTATAAGATAGTTCTAGTCCCGTCATTTTGTTATCTCCATATTTAACCCAACATTTTTGAGTTCTAAATTGCCTCCCATATATGGACTAATATTTTTATAATTTATTTCTCAAATAGAATCAATTATTATAAGAGGTTTATTTCAATATAAGGTGTTGATATGAACCACCATTAGTATATGTCAAACATGATATTGGTATATCATCAATCATTTGAACAATCCATTTAAATAGAAAATAAATCTAATGATTAAAATTGGTGTTAATGATCAACTTTATATAGAATGAATATTGAGTAAATCACTCGAACATTGAGGTAATCCTCAAATAATGATTGGATATAATTGAGATTAGTAATACATATATACATACCCATTAAATTATGTATTTTTTGAAATGTTGATCGAGAATGAAATCATTTTGAATAGAAGTTAAATGTTATTAATTTTAAAGAAAATCGACTAAAACCCAAATGAAAAATTAATATTTATAATTCATATGTAAACCTATATTGAAATCCATGGTGATTTCGCAAATTTTCCATACGGGTATAATTAGGTTCCCTTACATATGGAGATGGGAAAGTTATATTTGTTTCTAATAAATTGAATGTAAATATATGTTGGACACATTCGTTTAACATTCCAATGAACATGAAATTGAGAATTTTTTTATACTGACATAGGAAAGGGAGATTCCCATACCTGAATTCTGAAACCAGGTGAAAAAAAAACTTTAATAAAAATTGGAATTGATATCATGTGAGATGGATAAATCTATACATGTTTTTATTTACATTATATCAATCTCAAAAAAATAATTTCTCAAAAATAAACACATAATCCCAATAATGGAATGTTTATTGTTTTTATGGAATAACTCCTTTTTCATCAATAAATTATATTTTCTCCAATATACTATTATTTACATTTTCTATCTTAAACATCTAGAAAGAATAATCTCTATATTAAAAATACTTCTAAATATATTCATGTATAAAAAATCTTCTAGAATAGAGAAGAAAATTACGTGGTGATCTGAAACATTAAGAATAATAAATCATATCATCATATCATCTGGGGATAGATCATAGTCATATGAGAAGATATGAGCATGGGAGGAATATCTTAATTAAAGGAATATGGAACAATAAGTGTTTTATTTATGATATATTGATGTGTAATCTCAACTGTTTAATCATATACAATTATATAAGAGTGTGAGATAACAAAACTGAGTCATGGAGAACAATCCTAGTCATATCATATAGAAACTTGGAAATAATAATTACAATAAGATATCATACCATTTAACACATAGTTGTTAACAATTATAATCACAGAAAGTCTTTGTGTGGATAACTAATTGCAATAACACTCCTGTATAGTCTTTATGACCAAATATGTATATAATTACACACACACACAAAAACACACCATCATATTGATCATAACATAATAATATTACCCTCAAACAGAATCTATATGACCATAGAATACCACAATTATACTCACACATAGTATTTATATAATAACCCTTATCTTTATTACACACTTAAACATGATTTATTACATAAAATCTTCACTTGATACAATATAGAAGATTGAGAGGTATAGTTTATTTGGGGATTAGGAACATTACATAACAACTTAAAACATAAAATTTAGAATCTTATTGAATACTTCTTTTACATGACCACTACATTCCCTCGTACTTAGCATTGCATGGGATAACCCGATGACAAGCATAAGAAAAGGGTGAGCTATAAATCCAAGTAAGGGAATAAACATGTAATAACATGAGGAATAAAATACATGTTAGTAAATAGGAATATCAATGGAGAACAAGAGAAACATAAACAAAAAGTCATGATAAAGCATGATAATCATAAAATGGAAATGTGGCAACAACACTTAACATGGAATTAGCATAAGCCAAGGCTCATTGCACATGGAGCCTGAGTAAACCCTCATTTCACATGAAGCATGAGTAACCCCCTATTGCACTTGAATTATAATTATTCAACACTCATTGCACATGACGTATCATGATAATATACTTTACTCAATGCATTGGAGCGCTATTAGGGCGCAACATTCTTAAACATTTCATTTCATGCATAAGTGTGCCACATGGATCATATAACATGGAATAAATCAAAATAATAAGTTATTCCATGATTAAGGTATGTGGAATAAATACATGAAATTACCATTCAATACGTATATGTTCATAAAGGTGAATACCCATGATAGAGACATGGGTATGGTATTCACTACACTATGATTTTGGCTTGTAAAAACACGGTGCAATTTCGGCAGCATAACGGCGTGACATAAGAATTCATAAAAATGGTTGATGAGAGAGAAATGGGTGTCTAATCATATATACACGAAATGGAAATTAATAGGGTCATATAGATACATGTCCAAACAAATGTAATGGAATTTGGATTCACAATATAAAAGAATTGCTTGAATGTAAATGAGGAGAGAAGAAATTCCTTATGGAATTTCAGCATGGTGAAGGGTGTACATGGAAGGAATTAATGAGAGAGAAATGGGTCTCCCATAATTCAAACATAAATAGGGAATTATGGGGGAGGTGAAAAACCATACCCCAACATTTATAATTGAAATTAAAATGGCATAACAACTTAAAGAAAATTGGAAAAAAATGAGAAAGGAAGAAAACCCTTACTTGAAAGTGGGATCCCAAAGGCTTGGAAGAGGCTTATTGGGAGCTTGGGGTACCTTGGGAGGATTCTAGAGAGATGAGGGAAGAGGTTATATGAGATCCAAAGTCTTTAAGTAAAGAGGAATTGGGATCTTGAGTGAGTTTATATAGGAAAGGAGAGGGAATTCTTTATTATTTAGGTTTGGGACACCACACAGTAAACTAATCAAAACCAAAAACCAGCCCATGGTTTTTGCCCATGGTTTTTTCCAAATGGGATTGGAAAACAATATTTTATAAGTCCAATGGCAGAACTTCTTAAAATAATATGGTTGCTTATGTGGAGTTGAGTCACACTCTCAAGGAAAATAATTTAAAAAGACAAAATGTTTTATAAATCTTGGAGGGTCCACTAAAGCCTTGTAAAATAAATCAAACAAATCAAAAATAACATTATTTTAATGGTAAAACATATATTGGCATAAAATAATGTTTATAGTATTTTATTACATCACTATTGGGTTATTATGATGTCATAAAACACATTATAGATTTAAACGGTATTTAATTTTTACCAAAAAATTCGACTGTCTGAAAAAATTATGAAAATTTCACCGTTGGATAATTTATACATCCTGATTCCAAAAATAATATTCATTTTATCTAAATAAGTTTATAAATATGTGAATTTATACTTTTAAAATAAATACTGACATTTATAAAAAATTCATGGGTTTTGACAAAAAAGCTTTCAAACCATAATAAAAATCACAATTGAATTCATAAAAATTATATGATCATTTATACTTAATAAAAAGTAATTTAATAATAAAAATATTTTATCAAAATATTATTTAATTAAAAAATCCATTAATTTATCAAAATAGATTTCTTAGTTGAATATTAACTAAAAATATTATTTGTGCTTTAAAAACTATTTACAAAGTAAAAATAATAAAATGAATGTATCATCTTTATACACAAATAATGTACATGGTCATAGTACTAGGGTCTTGTTACATAACCCCTTAAAACACCCACATAATACCTTAGGGTAATGTGCACGATGGTAAGAAAATATGGGGGTGGCTCGGACAACATCACTCGAGTGGTAATCTCTATCAACTTCCACATCTCCTGTAGGCGGTTCCACTCGAGCTTAAAATATTCAAGCTCGGAATGGGCTTGGTTAAGAGCAATGCCCAAAGATGCCACCTTCTTTCTAAGCTTTGAAAAATAGGCTTCGTATGGGGAAATTCTACTAGATGAGGCCATCGCCTCTTTTGTCTGAGTAAATTGGATTTGTTAATGCCATATATTTATACTAATCATGTGATCAATCTTCAACGACTATATTAGAAATGGTCACAATTCTTAATGGTATTTGAATGTCCAAAAGAATAAAACAAAATAAGTGTATATGTTATATATCCATTTCACATATTATGATATTTAAACGGATCAAGAGGATTTTTTATTAATGAATGTTTGAGTCGTTAAAATTTATGAGCACACGACACTACAATTACACTCAAAAAATGTCTATGTGAGCATATTTTACTATAAGTACACTCACACACAGTCTTTGTGATAATTTATAACTACAATTACACTAACAAACAAATTAATTACCTCATGAGATATTGATATTAACCCAATGAATTGGAAAAATTAATAATCCCCTCACAAATCATCCAAAAAATTTAGTGCCACCTAAAAACAACCATTTATCACTTCATGAAGAACCCATAGAAATAAAAATAGTTTTGTAACATTTCGATCCCTATAATTGAAATAAACAATATAATGTATTACTATCCAATTTTTATCATACCAAAATCGTATTTCATAAGATAATTTATATGGTAATTCATGGGAATTAAATTCCAAGGAAAATAAGTCCTTTGTAGATTAAGATGATAATAGAACAAAAATATTAAAAGTGATTTTAGAAAACATTCTAATATTATCATAAAACAGGAAGTTATAGATCACATTCAAAATAAGTTTTTGAAAAGTTTAAGTGAAAAAATTGGTAATAAATTTCATTAAAAAATATTTAATATTATATTCTTGAAAACACATTACTATTATAAAAATTTAATGTGGTGTATAAGATAAAAATTATGATTTTGAAATTATGGAAATCGATTTTAATATTTTGAAATACATTGTTTTAGAAATACCATCATAAAAAGATTAATTAAACATCTATTTGAAATGGGGTGAAGGTAAATATGAAGGTCAAATGATATAACACATAATTTTTATCCAAATATAATGTGAAGGAAAAGGGGAATAGAAACATGGGTATTGGAGACCAAGATATTACTTGTAAAGGATTGAAACTATTTTAAACAAAGTTTTATTTTTGATGAGAACGAAATTCATCATGGTAGTATCTTTGAATTTGATATTTATTTATACATAGACAAGAAGATAAAATAAATCTTATTAAAATGTTATAGTGGAAAAACCCAAGCATGGAAGAATTATGGTCAAGAAAAAATATCATAACTCAGTGAAAGATGATTTGATTTATCAACATCCTTTATAGATTATGAATCATTTTAATAAATACCTCATGAAATAAAAATCATGATATTTAACATCAAATATAATGAATAAATGATAGTTCGTGATATGATATATCCAATTTGTAGTATACACGCCATTTAAAAGAAATTTTGTGCATAAAAAACATGTTTAATGAACAAAACTAATGAAACAAACCTTTTCATTAATCTAATTTTGAAAAAAAATCTATAACCTAATGTATAACAAACATAACTCGTTTAATAACCTATTTTATGAACTTATTCAAACTGATAAACATTTATAAATATCATTTATAATTATTTATAGAAAATGTATTAGTTAGTTATATTTTATTTTCATCATTAAATGTTATTAGCTTTGACTGATTGTTTAGTATATATTTCATAATTGTGTAGTTGATTCATGATTATATATACAATGTTCATCATTGTAAGATTATCATTTTTCCAAGAATATATGTTTTATATTAATTAGTAATTTTCTGATTTCATTTCTATTTTATGTTATATTTTATGAGTATACATTGTACTACAAGAGAGGGTGAATTGTAGATTATTAAATTGAAACATATAATTCATACAATGTTATTAATGAAATTTATTGGTAAAATATTATAAAAAAATATTCATACTTATGTACATTGTAATCAATGTTAGAGATATATTATTAGATATAATATATTAAACTTTCTAAGACATCATATAACGGAAAATGTTAAAAATATAATTAACAAAGATAACAAGGTAATATAAACTTTATATTGAAGGTAATAAAAAATAAATATCCTTTATATGAAATGGTAAATACTTTAACCTTAATTGTTATAGTATGTTTCTAAACATCACTTTTGGTATCCATAACTTAAACCATAATAATTATTGTCTTCCTACAATCGAAACCCCTCAATCAAAATTATTATAGAAACACTATTTCCCTACCCAAAGGAACCCTCAATCCAGTTAATTGGAATAAATCAAGTCACTATAACCATTAGAGACCCTAATCCACTAAATCAAACACAACAACAATTACTTCAAAAGATCACAATTCACTTAAAAAGATCAAATCACATTATATAAATTTTGAAATACTCACTAAAATATGAAGAGGATTTGTTATTAGTGAAAGGTTATTACAAACACTTCATAAAAAAATTATATCATCAATGTAAAAATGAATTTTATTCTCAGGCATAAAAAATTATTTATAGTTAATCTCCTCAAGTCATGTTCTTTATTTGTTAGGAGAATTTGCAATGAAATTGGATGAACCCCATCTTAAATTGATTGGTTCAAAATAAAAATGTTCATTCCTATTGTTTTCATGAAAAACCACCATTAAAATTCTAGAATGTTCTGAATGGATGAATGAGAAAAATCATCTGTTAATGATATTCATCGATATCAAGTATTCATAGTATGTTTTCATTCAGTGCATATATTTATCTCCATTAGATAATGTTTTTACTGCAGAAATTGAAGAACAAATTCCTATGGACATCATTTTCATCCATCAGTAGTGCATTATAAACCTTTCCACTGATGAATATCTATAGGTCCCACTGATGTACAATGTTCATGTATGTCAAATATATTAGGTACATAAAATGCCCCAAACCTGCACTTCCAGATTGAGTACATCAAAATGATTTTTAGTTTTTTTATATGAAAAACCGAACAATTATGCAACACGTTGTAAAATCTTGGAACTTTTCCAAACTAGGTTCTGGAGAATTACGTAACAGCATACATTTATGAGAGTTGTAAAAAATAATATAAAATATCATCTTCGCTACGTGTGCACTAACACCATTAGAGAAGTTATCCCTCTTATAACTTCTAAAACACCTATCAAAAACATTTTAAACAAAGGATGGGTATTAAATTTCTCAGTAATGAGTTTTAAAACCAATGAAAATCCCTTTATAAAATCGCTTTTTGAAATTAACTTTTTAGAAATACTTTTGAACAATATGTTTATAATACATCAATAATAATTTGAGAAATAACTTTGAAAATATAGGTTGAAATTATTTACGCATTGAAAATACAATATTTCTTTGGAATTACTTACACTAGAAAATTTATTTAAAAAAAAATATAGTTATTTATCTAAAAACAATAAGCAAGATTTTTAAAACAAATCATTGTGTCCATTTGAAACATTGAAGGTTGTCTTGGGTCAACCCACTTGTCGAGGGATTGGTTCACTAACCAATTCTCTACTATATTTAATACGTTCAAGTGCCTAATTTTAAATAAAATAATTTTAAGTTTACTATATATATATATACACACCATAGTTTTTTACATAAAAACATGGATTCATATTTAATACATTTATATATATATATACACTTTCACAGGAACACTTATTCTACATTTGTAACACCCAAATATGAGGACAATCTGACTTATCATGGCATGAAAGAATATTTTTCATCCATTTATTTCATTTATAAAACTTATAGAGAAACAATTCATTGAATGTAATTCCTATAATGTAATGATTAATGAAAAAAATACACATGTACATGAATATTAAAAATAGTGTCTTATAATTTTGTGACATGTTAGGAGTTAAAGATGATGGGAAACTAACATTCATGTACATTGCACAAAAAAATGAGGGGTTTCAATATTAAAATTTAATATAAATTATAATCATAAAATTAAATTATAAAATTTATTACATAAAAATATTAGAAAACATATTTTTGTAAAAAAAATTATACTTAAAATTTTAATGGTTAAACAATGACAAGAAAATTATTGATTTTTCATTATGCCTTTGTTCAAAATTATTAATTCTTGATGAAAATAGTACCTAAATCTGTAACCTAATTTTGAACACTCTTATGAATTTAAAACATAATAAAATAATTTTGTAAATATGAAATAATTGCTTTATAGAATTTAATTTATTCATATAAAAACATATATTATAATCAATTTTTGAAAATATATGTATTTTCAAATACCATATGTTAAAATAAATTATAACTTTCCATATAATAATTTTGACGGAAAAATTGACAAAATAATTATTTCATTAATTATAATAAAATTTCAAAGAATAGAAATATTTGATTATAAAAGTAAGAAATCCCTTGCAAATAAATATTTCTAAAATAATTATTTAAATACTTTTAAAATAATGAAATTAAAAGCTTGAATAATAGTTCTCATACTTAATTTTGAGAATTAAGATCATGATTTGAAAATAAGTAATTGAAAAATATCCCTTAAAAATAAATTGAGCATAAAAATCCCATAAGTTAAATTAAATAAACAATTAATAATTTTCAATAATAATATTCCAAATAAATAAATCTTTGAAAATAAATATTTTCATTTATAATAAAACCATATTCATAATTAAATAAAATTAAATCTATTACAATAATGAGACAATTGACGTAAATAAATATTTAAAAGGCATAAGTGTTCCCCTTAAAAATAAAAATTGATCATAAAAATAAATACCAATACCTTATACAATTTAATAAAACTATATATCTTAGAATGACTCTAAAAAAATAATTATAATAAACTCCATTCCCTTAATATTCAGCTAAATTAGTTGACTACCGAATCTAAGAACAACCAAGGCCGCCCTCTACCTATGCTTGATAATGTTAAATAGGGCAGGCAGTTGATTTATTCGGCAAAGGAAAAAGTATAAAGCTCTCTCTATGTGACCCCCTCAACATACTTTTGTTTATCATATTTATCGGCGGCCATATAAGACCATTGTAGATTCATCTTGAGGAAGATATCGATCTCAAATTTAGTGGTTCTTGGGTGATGCTTTCCAAGCAAGATGAACGGATCCTAACAGGATCATTTCATTTGAAGTGATAGAAACAAATATTAATTTTTATACATGTTGTTGTTAACCTGGGAACCAGATAAATCTACAAAATTTACTCGAGCTAAAGAATCATATCTTGATTCATTATCTTTAAAAGGAATGACTAAATTCAGAGTATGGAAAAAAATCTGATTGTTTCAGATCTATTTGTTCCACATCGGAACAAAAAATCAATAGATACAATGAATTAACCACAATTAATACAACTGCAATCATGATCCAGGAAGAAAAATCAAAGGAGATGATAAAAGAAAAATTAATTCACCGAAAAATGAATCTAAAAAATGAGATTCGGAGTCCAGCATAAAAGATCTATAGAATGCTTAAAGGATGAAGATGACAGGGGATCCTTCGTGAACAGCCGATGCCCGATTACTCCATTTGAGGTCAAACCATGCTCATATCTGTCCTTATGATGAGAAAACTATTCCTCGAATCTCCTTCTTTCACTCGAATGTCATCAGGTTTCGCCATGGTCGTCCTTCTTCTTGCTCACCGGTGGTTGAACCTCCTTTGGCTAGCTCGATCTCTCACCCGACCTCCCTTGCCTTCAACTCCACTACTCAGCCTCACCTCCTCCCGAAGACGAACCACCGCTTAGCTCTCCCTCTACACTCAGCCTCCCGAGCCATAGATTCATCTGAACCCTATTTTTAATCCATTATCTCAATTTCATTTTATTATTATATTTTTTTAAAATTTCATCGATTCACTAGTTATTGGCACTCTTTGTCTTCATTTTTCTATTTCTTCATATCATTATTTTAATACATATATCAAATATAGTTTTAATAAAATTATCATAATTCTTATCATTTCAAAAAAAACAATAATTTTTAATATTATAAAATAACATTAATAATTAAATGATATTAATCATTTAAAAATATTATATTATCTCAAATATTATTTGGAAATACATATTATATTTCAGATAAAAATCTGATTATTTCATTAATAATAAATTACATTGCATGTAATTTTTTGTTATCATTTATATAATTTCATTAATAAAATGGTATTTATATATAAAGAATAACACAATTAATACACTTATAATAATTTTAATTTATAATATTAAAAGTAAATCAATTTATATGATTTATAAATTATCTCTTTTTTTAAAGAAATTTTATTAATATTTATTATTTAAATATAATATATATATTATAATAAAATTTACTGAATCAAAAAAATTCACAATGAATACTCAAATATTATTTATTAATATTTTCTTAACTTTATTTATTTCATATATTTAAATCATATTACATGCAATTATTAGTTTCTTTATTTTTGATAAATTATATGAGTATTACATGTAACTCAAAATAAATATTTATAATAATTTTATAATCCTTTTAAATAAAAATATAATTATTCATACAAAAATAACAAATAAGAAAACATTCTCTTAAAAATACCATGTTTGTAGAACAAATATTTAAAATTCAAAATATTAATTTTAAAAAGATAGTTTTCATAAAAGTATGAGATAATTTAATGTTATATTATATAATTTTAAATATATATCTTAATAAATCTATGTTTGTTTTGATTATAAATTAATTAATTTAATAAAATATTTTATAAAAAGAAAAATATAAGCTTATAATTCTTAGGATGTTACATTACATATCTCCATATGTTGGGAATAATATTTTTTATCTGCTAAAAATATAAACATGCCTACATAACATCTTTAGTAATTGGGATCAAATATATTAGAATCTTAAAAAAAATGTGTCATTTTATTTTCAAAATTAATGGTTGATTTAGGTATTTTGGCTTAACAGTCTCCCACATTTTTCAAATCACTATAAACTACACGCGAGGAAAAAAATACTTTAAAATAATTACTACCCTAAATTAAATAACTTTTTAATTGTCCCTACATTCTCCCATTATTATAAATTTATAAATTTTCAACTATATCCTTCCTCAATTTCTCATACTCTATGGTTTTCGAAAAAAACCTAAAGGAAATAATTTTATTGAGGAATTTTCCTGAAATGTTGAGGAAAAAATATAGACAATATATTTATTATTCATGAGTAAAATTACTATACAAATCCAAAGCACATAATGTAAAAATAATCAACAAAACACATAAAACTAAAATCATTCTATTTTATTATAAAATTTAATTATGTCTAAAAACATTAGGATCCAGTCAAAGATAGTCCTAAGAAGTAATTATATAAAAAAGTGACCAAGAAAAGTCTCATGTTATAAGGGTATATTACAAAAACTAGAATACATCTCACCATACATATCAGCATCCACCATTGGAGTACAATAATATTGGGTCCTAAAAGACCACATCATGTCCATTTCAATGACTGCCTTCTTTGACAACACGTCCACCACTTGATTTGCCTCTCTATATGCATGTGAGATTACCATGTTGAGTGGAGTATCATTGTTGAGGCACTCAATCCAAAGAGGCAGAATTCTCCAAGGTACTTCCTTTTTTTTCATCAAGGCCTTCACATTAAGTTCAGATTCAGATTCAATCAATGGTTTTGTCCAATTATATTGGACATCATGTCAAATTTCATTCACCATAGCTAGAAGCTCATCTTCATAGGCCATCCCAATTACAGTGTAATGATAAAACATTCCCTTGAAAAAATCACAATGTGTGCAGAAGGATCCTTCGCAACCTGAAGGCCCTATCATACCAAAGGACACCCCATCAACATTAACCATAATCCATGGGTGAATTGGAGGGATCCAATGAATAAATTTGATCATTCTGGGATTCATTGATCGACCTGCTACACCCAATAAGCTAAGAATATTTAAATCATGCAGTCTATTATTCATGCCTCCTATTTGTAGTGTGGAAGAAACATAGACCACCTTGTGTAAATCCACCATTCCCATGCATGTATAGGTCTTCTTCCTATCGAATAAGTGTTCATTTTAGGAAATCCACATAGTTGAAATAACATAAACAACTATTTCCAATAGCAGGTCTGGATTTGTGTGCTGTAGTCAGCAAAGTAGATCCTCTCCATGAATGCATTAAAATGCATGTCTCCGTCAAGCCTTAGCCCAAACAACAAGCCTGTGTAGTACCATTTTTCATGGTAAAAGAAAAAATCCAAGAAAATATGATTTATATCTTCCTCTGTATGAAGATAGAGGTTACATGCTGAAGCAAGCTAGTAACCCACTTTCTTAATTTGGTTTTATGTGGAAGTTTCAACTTCTATATCATCCATAATAGTACATAACTTGAAGGATGGATAAAGAAACCATTGAATTTCATTATCCAAAAAAAGTAAATAAAAAATTCATTGAAAAATTAATATTTTTAAAGGTATTTTTAATAATCATCTTTGTCTAATTTAGGTCATCAAGATATTTCTCTAAATCTGCTACAAATTAATTGATCATTCCATCATTTTTTATAGTTTATTGATCTTTAAGCTTTGCAAATAAAGTTCCACATGTTCCTTCATTTCAGGAATATTTTGATCATCTATATCTATAGTAATGAATTGATCTTTAACATTAATTATATTAGTATACATTGTAAAATTTGTCATTATACCTTCAATTCCACAATCTTTCTCATCGAAGAAGTTAATAACTCCCTTGGTATGGATCATCCACCTTATAATTCATTTAATTGTTTTGAATTCCAAATTTTATTTACCCATGAAATATTTTAGCTTGAATTTATTTTGAATGATATATTCAAAAATTTGTTTCAAATAGCTCTAATTTTCCAAGATATCAACTTTACCCTGATTTTTTTGAAGTGATCTTGTCTATCTATATTGAATCCCAAAAGTCATTTACTATTTTTGTTATGTCATTAATGCAATTTATATTCATTTACATCAAGTTTAAATTAGAAAATGAATCATATATTTTAGAGTTTCTTGAATCTTTTTCAATGGATGATCCTAAAATAATTGGTTATGTTTATTCTTCTCTTTCATTAAACTTTGATTGAGAAATTTCGAAAACATCTAACACTTCATCAGAATGTTCGTATGCTGGTGATTTTTCTTTTGAGTATTTTTCTTTAATATCTAATGATTTATTCAATATAAGAACTCATAGAAACCTATTTTTATTGATTCAATGAATTATGATGTTGAAGTATCAGTAGAATTTTCCAAAATATCAATGTATTATTTTATTGATAAATTTTTTTTTACTTAATGATTTTTTCCCATTAGGATTCTCGAGAAGATCCTATGGGATGATCAACCATTACTCTAACATTGTTTAATTTTCAATATTTTCAACATCTTTTTCTTTGTTATGAGAAACAATAGACTAAAAATTCATTATAATTTTCATTCTATTTCACTTTCTATCGAACAAATCATTAACTTCAATTTCAACATGAGAATATGGTAGACGATCTACCAATAAATTGTTCTAAGAAAAATCAAGAGGAAAGAAAGTGTATCCAAAGAAATAGGGGCGACATGTTAATTCCCTACACTATATTTCAGAGGAACTATTCATTCATAATTTTGAACTCCTCATGAACTGAGTCGACTTCCCTAATGAATTCCCAATAAACCATATATCTATTTTCCATACCATATAGATTATTTTTCCTAACTTATTATTTGAGATTATTGGACACTTTTTCCTTTAATTATTTTCCTCCACTTTATCAACATCAATTCTGGGATCAATATCCCTTTTCACTAATTTCTTCTTCTTAAATTCGAATATGGATTCATCAGACATTGTCACGGTCTTCATTATTGGTATGTTTATGGATTTCAAAGAAGTATCAGATGAATTCTTTTTATCAATATTATTTTTAATAAGATCTACAATATAATCAATTGAAGATACATTTTTTCCTTATCAATGGACATGTTTTATGAAAAAAACATCATTTTTCTATGGTTTCATCACCGAAGTAAGAGGTTTTATCATTTAATAGTAACGACACTTTGATTATTTTCATTTCATTCATAAAATTAACTAAAAAAGTGTTGATAAACCATTTATATAAAATAATATTCATATTAACTATTTCATTCTTAATCACCTCAATGAAAAATAGCACGATGTTAGACATTTTAATATTGTAATGAAAATATTTAATATAGATATCCTGAAATGTCAAGGAACCCCAATCAAATTTTCAATTTATAATAATTTTATGAATATTTAGGGATACCATCCTTGTCTCTACTTAAAAATTTGATAGATTCATTAATTATTAAAATAAAGAAAATAATGGTAACCCATCTAGATATTTCATGAAAGATCCAATTTTATTATGCAGATAGCGAGTTACAAAAAAAATTCACCTTTCAGTTCTGTTTTTTTAAAACTTAGCAGTCTTATTGATGTTGTGATTATATAGTTTTTTAAATAGTCTTTAGGATATGTTCTCAAAACCATATAATTCATTGAACTCAAATTTTATATATAATAATATTCTTAAGACATTAAAATGTAAATTTAAATCTTCTTTAAAAACAATTGATTCCAAGATTTGGAATTTTCTGTCTGACATCAGTTGAGATTCATATGTTTCAAACCCTATCCTTTCAGTGAAATTCTTTTTTTATCAACTCAGTTTTTGTAAAGTCATATACGGATTCCATATAGATCAAAAAATATTATGTGAAAAATATCAGATGAATATGTAAAACCAATGGATGGGGGAAAAGAAAAAATAAAATGGATGTTGACTGTTCATGAAGTAAAGATTAAGGAGTGATCCACTGCTTTGATAAATTTTTCAAAGTGAGAGATATGTGTCTATATTCTAATATCTGATGAGTAATAAAATGAATAATAGAAATTATAATTCTTAAAAATAAATAATTGAGTTATAATGAAATCATAATTGTATTAAATTTATAGATTTTGATATGTCAAATGTTGGCAATGTTTGATATTTTTTTTGTTTTATCTAATAAACATAAACCTAATAAAATTCATTCATAATTTTTTTAAACACTAAAAAATTGTTTTGTAGATGTTAAGATAATATCCAAAATTTATGAACCTTTATATAAGGAAATAATACATTTTATCGTAAAATTGTTCATTAACACACAATGAATAAATTATTTCATTCCATAAATAAATAACCATACATCCTATATTACCTCAACAAACTCATCTTTGAAGAATGTTTTAACATCAATGATGAAACATGTTAAATCACATTAATCATCTAACAAAATATCATTAATAACCATGATAAATCACTATATAATAATATAATTTATTGAACTACTCTAAAATATCATGAATCAAATTTAGATACTAACATGAAAGGTAATCCCTAGATTGAACTTAGATATCTCCAAAAATATCACATTATCAATGAATCAATTATCAACCATAAAGATTAACTACATACCACTCTCCAATAAACCATAATCAATGAACATAAAATAATATTTTATCATTTAGGTTTATTTAAACCCCAATAGAGTATTTTTTCTAAAACATAGCAAATGTATTAGGACACCTCAAAATCATATCACATAAAAACTCAATAAAAAAATAAATTCATAATAATATTCCAATATACTCCTTAAATCGATAAAACTACAAACCTCATTAGAGATAACCTAAATCATATTGTGATCAAATCACAAATCAATTACAAGGTTATTATAAAATTAATTTTACTTGATATTTTATTTATCCAAAATAATAATTAGTATCTTAACATAAATAATGTAATAAGGTTTATCACTCCATTAATCATGCGTCACCCAAATTTATAATTTATCATTAAATATTCTTTCAAATCCTTGAAGAATAAATTTACTTGAAAAAACCTTTGATTATTCACGATTCTTATAAACAAAATATCATTTCAATAAAACATAAAAAATATATTTCTCAAATCCCAATACATAAAAACTTCAATATTATAACTTAAATTATTGGCATATAATAGGTTCCTCCATTATCTATAAGTTAAAATTTTGATTTTTGATTTCGCTCAGATAATTCCCATATTATTCATGCCTAACACAATGAACTATAAATGGCACCTTAGGTTGAATTTCATATCCCTCTATCAAAAATTTCATGTTTACATGGAAACTAAATTACATATTCCAATCTTTTATAATTATTTTTATAATTCCCTTGAGACATATCACTATGTGATTCATCCCACAAACATGACATGTAGGAAGACGAATGTTCATTACTCTATGGTGTTCATGAACTCCACATTTTCACCTATTAGTTGTTTCTAGAAGATCACAAATGTTGATATTGTTAGTCATATATTGATATTGATTATTAGATATAATCATAAAATATTTTCTAGCTCCAGTATAATTTGTTTTTTCATGTGGAAATAATTACACTGTCTAGCACATTTATCAATTACAATAATCCTCATAGTTTTATGCATTGAATAAAATAAGAAATTAGAGTGTGGTTATTAATAGTCATATAGAGTAATCATATAATCATGAAATTAATTCATGTGATGTATAAACCATGAAACATTCTTTTAAATCTATGAAAAATTTGGGTAAATGTATTTCATCCTTGGTTATAAACCATAAAAATACATTATAACTTATCTTAATGAAAATTTTAGTTAATCATAGCATATCCCCGAGTTGTGTTAGACAACATTTTTAGTGTGGGAACACACACCATGAACCAAAATGATTGTTAAAAACCACCAATTTTCTAGATTATTACCCCTAGATTCATCTATGCCAAAACCACATCTAATTGTAATATCAACAAGCTGATGAATTTACATGACCAAATCATTACTACATTACTAAGACATCAAGGTATTGTCATGTACATAGCCATATCACCATGGGTTTCACAAAATTTCTATATTCATAATCTATAATGATTAACTATCCCCTACTGTAATAAAAACTATAGTGACCCATAATTTACATATATAATTAAAACACCATTTTAGATGAATATAAAATACATAACATTACAATCCATTAACAAACTATAAAGGATTACTATCTTTGGAAACATGAATATATACCAATATTTTTCATAAGAGATCAGAATCATATCTAACTATGTTTTTCATAACTTGAACCCTTTTTAAACATATCATACATAAGAAATTTCTCCATAACCTTGGGGATGGAATTATATGACTGGGAAAGATAAGTCGATCAGTTAGGGTAAACAAAGGGAGACAACAATGATATCAAAAACATTATATGAGGAAATGTTTGTGACAACATGAGATAAACATTTAAAAACCATTCCCTATATAAAAAATGTAATAATATTGAGTCATGGGATAAAGTAATGAAGTTTAAAAGAAATTAACTATAACATATTAAAGGAACATGGGGCATGAGAGCATAAAATCTACATAAGATATAAATTTTTCGCATACCCATAATCATATAAATAAATTTTTAGTTATCCTCATTGCTAAGACTATAACTATGGATTGGGTTATCTCATCATTCCATTATATCCATAGTCATGGTTCATTACCGAGACTATCATAGTGGATTGTGTTCATTTCCCATTACAAAATATCCATAGAAGAGGTTCACACCCAATACTATTACAGTGGCCAAATATCATTAATAAAATCGGTTCACTCCCCATTTTAGTCCTTATTATCTCTTAAGATATCCATCATTACCCAATTCTACAAGAACCCGAATCTTAATTTCATGTTTGGATCTTGTTTTCTAGTGTTTTTGAGAAAAGAATAGTTTTTTGGAAAATTAAGGAGTACACGCCGTGTATTAGGAGTACACGCCGTGTACTCGGTTACCACGGGTAGCCGTGTAATGGTCGAGTACAAGTCCGTGTGGGGTGACCTAGAGACCACCTAAAGTGGGGCCCAATAAAGGCATATACACGATGTGTATTTTTTATTTGTTAAATCAGACCGGGGTCACGTCTCGTTCACATAAATCACTTCTTCTTGGCTCGTCTCATCCAGGACCGACGGATATCGCCGATTATTCTCGGAGCCTCAGACCCATCATCCGTTCTACGAATAAACCGCCATCTATTTCGTTGGAATCACCATGGTGTGATCTTCCTTCTTCTAAAGCCTCATTTCCTATTTTATACTATTTTGTGAGATATCCTTGGTTGAGAGTTTTTGGTATTTTTGTAGATCTATGACATTCTAGGCTGATTCATGGGCCAACGTTCAAGAGTGTTAATCATAAAACGTCGAGGTAGGTGGTTTGTGTCTTTCCGTAGTTAGTCTTTGAATATTATGTGAAAAAGTGCCCAATACCCTAGTTTGGGGTATTGCGTGTTTAAGGATTTTAACCCTGTTGATGCGTACTATCCTTGTGTGCTTGAGTTAGGGCTCTTGTTTGTGAATAGGGTTATTTTCCATGCTATGGAGGTTTTTTCCCATGTTTGATTTGATATTGACCATTTGGACTAGCTTTTCCTGTTAGGCTGCTTGCTTTCCATGCTTAGTATTTTTAGGATGGAGTGATATTATCTGATGATGTGATATGCTTTGTAGCTGTTTATCCAAGTAGTTCTTGAGGTTTACTTTGGTTTCTGAACATTGGTTGTGCATGATTGACTTACACAAGGCCGTGGGAACTTGGTGTAATTAGACCATAGGGGGAATGGATGTTGAGGGCTTCCCTAGAGTGTCTGTTTCACTATTTACGTTGCGAGACCATAGGGGGGATGGACTTGTGTTGTCCCTCAGAGTGTCTGTAGTTCCACATTGTGAAACCAAATGGGGAATTTGGACATTGAATTATTCCTTAGAGTTTCTATAGTTACCGTTATGAGACCACATGGGGAATTTACAGTGAATGCTTCCTCAGAGAGTCTTTGTTAAAGCTGAACCATAGGGGTTAGACTATGAGTACTTACTAGAGGGTTGCTTGTGATTGATTGGTTAAACTAGAGGGGCTAGGCTATGAGTACATCTCAGAGGGTTACTTGTGTTTAATTTTCTATTTATTTTAATAAATGAAAATGAATTTAATTGAAACTGTAAGATTGTTTACTTTTGAGTACTTCCCTATTTATTGATTCATTTTTCATATTTCTTGCTATATATATTCACTGACTGTTAGGCATAGATCTTTGGGTGGTGGACTACTGGGCTTTGTCTCACAGCCAGTTTGGGTCATGCTTTTGGGCCTAAACAGATTATATTTTTGTGAGTCTGGATAAGGGAAAGTGTCCTTCTACTTCAGGTACTTGATTGCTTTGGAGCTGGATAGCATGGGACCAAGCTGAGGCTTGCGATGATGTTGGATTTTATTTTTTGTCCTCTGTACTTTGGTTTAGTACTGTATTCCAGCATTGTGACTTGTTTTGATGCTTTCCTAGATACTTGTGGCATGAATCATTATTTATATATATGCTGTAGTTGTTTATTTACTTTTAGTCTTCTACTATTTACTATTTCATGGTATTATTAATGATTATGCTACTGTTATCTATTTACTTCCACTGTGTTACTCTTCCAGTAAGGGAATATTTTCCCCACTATCACACCTAAGGCCCTCACTGCTAGTTGACAGCCTCTGTCATTCAGGGAAATGCACTTGAGGCCATGTGACCAACCGGGTACGGGGCACCTCTAGGCGGCACCTGGAACCAGGATGTTACAAAGTGGTATCAAAGGAATTATTTTCTTCTTGAATTACTATTTGGAGCCTATAGACATGGATAGGAAGGAATATGTACTTAGTAATAAGCTGTGCCTGGGAGTAGCTAACCCATGTATAGGGAAAAGATAATTTACCTCAATTATTGCAATTTTATGGTTTTACAATTTTACAGTTGATTTTATTTCACCATTGGGTGATTCACATGTTTTGTGCTATTATTGTTTATATTATTAAGGTTCTATTTCTATTTTAACCTGATGATATGAGGGTATGCCATCTCATTAATCATATCGGAACTTTCTATAAATCACATGTTATGCATTCTTTTCATGCCATTTAGGGCGTATAACTGATTTCATATTATTGTGATAGGTTTTGTGCTAAATATGAATGATGTTGTGATATATTCCTTGATAGAATACCATATATTTGATAGTGTATTCCTAATTTTTAAATATTCGTTTGAATGTGCTCTAAACTTTGGTCCCTGAGCTGTCATGGGCCCTCATGGATCAGAATTTGTTGGATCATTGCACTATTATGCTTGTATATGACATGTATAAGATGCCAAGATTTGATTAGCGGGGAGTATGGGCCCCCACGGATCGAAATTTGGAACTTTTATGTTTGTTTCAGTGTTTTTAGGGGTTCCGGAGTAGTTTCTGGGGGTTACTATCTAGAAAACCTAGAATACACGGTGTGTATTGATGAATACACACCATGTGTCATTCTTTTTAGGAAGGAACTGTTTTTCTTAAGTACATTCCTTGTACTATATGTACACGTCGTGTAGTCTATAACCGTGTCACTAGCTGTGTGGGTAGAGACACGGGGATGGGAAGTCCTGGGTGGGACACACCATGTACCGGATGCACACACCATGTTGTAGGGACCATATAAATGGCTGTGTGACTAATAACACAGGTCGGTGGAATCCTTCTAGTATACACCATGTCTGGCATGAAAATGCCGTGTAGGGTCAACTGTGTAAACAACCATGTGACTAACAACACAGTTCAGTGGTTTCATTCTAGTATACGCCATGTCTAGAACATGAACGCTTTGTAGTTCGGTCCTAAGAGAACCGTGTGGGTTAGTCTTGTAGAAGAACTCAGGTAAGGGAAAACGATTCAAGTACACGCCATGTATTAGGAGAACACACCGTGTGTATGGGGTATTACACGACCAGGATTGGTAGAAGTACACGCCCATGCGGATGCTTAAAGGAACACGCTGTGTATCCAATTTTTAGAAATCTTGACTATTTTCTTTCTCCTGTCCCCTTCTTGCACTTCTAATTTTTATTCCATGATAATATTGATTTAAGGTGTGCATTTGACCTTGCAGATTCATACCACCGATATGTCCTCCAGTTGTACGCCAAATACAGGGCAGTGACTAGACACCAAACATGGATAATCAGGGACTACCAGCAGATCCTCCCATTGTGCCTATCTTGGCATCAATAGTTATTCTAGACACAGGTGTCGATTCACAGTTCCAAGAAGGATTCATGAGGTTTATGCAGACCTTCAGGGGAGTACTGCCTCCTGTCCTGTCTATGGAAGAATTGACGTGGGTTTTTCAGTAGTAGCATCCTCCCACCTTCACAGGGGATGAAGGACCTCAGGCTGATGAGTCATGGTTAGAAGCCATTCTATCTATATTCGAGCATCTAGAGATGACTCTAGAGAGGATGCAGAAGCTCGCTACTTATATGCTTTGGGATTTCTCCAAGAGATAGTGGGATGTGATCTCACAGGTGAGATGCCAGGAGGTTATGGCTTGGGATGAATTCCAGCGGGCCTTCTACGATTAATTATACCCGAATAATTTGAGATTAGATCCATCCTGAGAGTTTATGAGTCTGGAGAAGGGTACTCTCTTAGTTATGGAGTATTATTCTCACTTCACAGAGCTGTAATGATTCACACCAATTCCAGGAGGCTATGATTTATTTATGGCAAGGAAGTTTGAGGATTATCTCAAGAATGACATCTAATATCAGGTGAACATTTTCATGTTGACTTCCATCACTTCTATATTCAATCAGGAATTGATCAAAGAGCACAACCTGAGGGATTCTAGAGCTTTGAGCCAGGGTGGCTCAGCATCCGGAGTTGGTACCCATCCAACTGACAGCAGGAAGCATCGTAGGGAGTCTACGCACGAAGACCTGAGGAGAGGGGATACTCCTTCAGGTAGCCTGGTGGTATGCTACCAGTGTGGGAAGAGCAGGTATATGAGGACACATTTCTCGATAGACCCAGTGGAGTGATGATCTTGCAGAAATTTGGGTCATCTTCAACGGTTCTATTAGTTTTTCTCACCAGCAGCTGGTGATAAGGGTTCTGTTTTGACTCCTCGTACCAGAACTGGACCACCAATCTCACATCAGAATGTGGGCTGGAGTTCTTCAGGTCATTCAGGCTGAGGTGGAGTTTTTGGCCATGATGGTCAGGTGCAGGGTTTTCGACAACCACATGGTGTATCAGCTCAGGGATCTGAGTCAGCTTCATAGGGCCGCGATGCAGTCCAGGCTTTTGCGATAGAGTAGATCCAGCAGGAACAGGTTCCCAAACCCTCTACAGTCATAGGTATGATTCTAGTTTCCTCAGTTTTAGATTCTGCACTTTTCAATACAGGGGATTCACATAGTTTCATATCTGTTACTATTGTGGAGATCCTTGGGCTCTGTATCTTCATTTATTCTGATATATTGATGGTAGACACTCCATTGGGTATTAAAACGGCTAGTGTACATCAGTGAAAGGAGTGCCCTCTTGGGGTCGGTGGGTGTCACTTCTTATGGGACCTTTATATATTAGAGATGATATGCTATAAAATCATTCTCAGAATGGACTGGTTAGTTCCCTTCCAGGATATTTTTTACTGCTATCGCCGTAGGGTGAGTTTCACATCACCATAGGGAAGTTTGTTTCTACATAAGGGTGAATGGGATGTCCAGGCAAGAAGAGCGGGATCCGAGCATCATGGGTTGGTAAGAGTTACAACCCAGATTTCTAGTCTAGATCTGGATGACTAGGGAACTTCACATATGGACTTTCTTCCAGTGATGGATCATTTTAGGGATGTCTTTATAGAGGAATTTTTAGATTTTCCTCCAGAGATATAGGTAGAATTTTCTATTGAGAATATGCTAGGAGCGGCACCAGTGTCCATTACTCCTTATAGAATGGATAAACCAGAGTTACAGGAGCTCAAGAGGCAGTTAGAGGAGTTATAGGCAAAAGGTTTCATCCAACCCAGTACTTCTCCTTGGGGTTTTCTAGTCCTGTTTTCTAAGAAGGAAGACGGTACCCTCAGACTTTGTGTGGATTATCAGAAGCTGAACCAATTGAAGATCAAGAACCGATATCCCTTGCTGAGGATTGATGATTTCTTTTATCAGCTTATAGGATCTCGGGTGTTCTAGAAGATTGAATTGAGATCTAGTTATCATCATCTGCGCATTAGACAATATGATATACCTTTAAAAGCCTTTCAGAGATGGTATGGTCTATATGAGTATTTGGTTATGCCGTTTGGTCTCACGAAGGCACCTGCTATTTTCATAGAACTGATGAACCAAGTGTTCCATCCATACTTGGACTCCTTTGTGGTGGTTTTTGTGGATTAAATCTTGGTGTAATATCACACTTGACAAGACCATGCTACCCATCTTGAGACCATTTTGAGTACACTAAGAAAGCATCAGTTATATGCTAAGCTCTCAAAATGCCACTTTTAGATGGACTATATTCACTTCTTGGGTCATTTTATATCAGAGTTAGGAGTATCAGTAGTCCTAGAGAAAGTTAGAGAAGTAGTTTCCTAGGAGAATCCAAATAATTTCTTTGAGGTATGGAGTTTTATAGGGCTGGATAGTTACTACAGATGTTTTATATAGGACTTATCATGCTTAACAACGCCTTTGACAATCCTGACAATGAAGGGTGTGAAATACCTGTGTACAGATTCTTGTGATTCATCCTTTCAGGAGATGAAAGGGAGGTTAACATCATCACCAATCCTGATCTTGATAGATCCAAGCAAGATTTATACAGTTTACTGTGATGCATCATGTGTCGGGATGGAGCAGTGATTATGTAGGGAGAAGCAGTCATTGCGTACGAGTCTCAGCTGTTGAGGCTACATGAGAAGAATTACCCAACACATGATTTTGAGTTGGCTATAGTTTTACATGCTTTACGCTGTTGGAGACATCATCTTTTGGGAGATCATTTTTGTGGTTTTCACTGACCACAAAAGTCTCAAGTATATCTTTACTCAGCGTGATCTAAATTTGATACAGAAAAGGTGGGTTGAGTACCTTCAATCCTTTGACTTTGAGATAGGCTACATGCCTAAGAAAGGTAATACAGTAGTGGATGCATTGAGCCGGAGGACTCATATACATGTAGTTTAAGAGGACAATATTGAGTGGTATCTTATAGCTCTATTCTATGAGATGCATTTGGAGGTGCATGCCAGTCAGGGGCAGACGTTTGTTTCTTCTGTAGTTATTACCTCTACTCTTCTTGATCGAGTGAGAATGAGGCATCTATCAGATTATGGAGTCAAAGTTCTATGGGAGAGTGTGTCAGGAGAGGACCCTATTCCTGGATGGACCATAGGTGAGGATGAGGTCTTGTGCTTTCATGGATGTGTATGGGTGTTAGCAGACATACGTGGGAAGATGATGAGGTATTTTCATTCCTCAGTTTGGGAAGTTCATCCTGGGGTCACCAAGATGTATCGAGATCTGCACTATCAGTATTGGTGGCTAGGTATGAAGAGAGATATTGATGGTTTTGTGATGAGGTGTTCCACATGTCAGCAGGTGAAGACGGAGCATCAGTGACCAGCATGGATTTTTCAGCAGTTATCCATTCCCGAGTGGAAGTGTAATGATGTCACAATGGACTTAGTGATAGGTTTTTTGAGGCCTCCTCAAGGGAATGATGCTGTTTGGGTTGTCGTCGACAGGCTCACGAAGGTTTCACACTTCTTGCCGATCAAGGAGAGCTTCAGTGTTAATGATATGGGAAGGTTATACACCCATGAGATTGTATATTTAAAAGGGGTTCCACACTCAATTGTTTCAGATAGGGATGCTTGTTTTACATCTTGGGTCTGGCAGGGACTTCAAAGGGATTTTGGTACAAAGGTAATTCTGAGTACAACTTACCATCCCCAAACAGATGTCCAATTTGAGCATATGATTCAAGTGCTGGAGGACATTCTTCGACATGCGTCATAGATTTTGGAGGTTCTTAGGAGAAGCACATAACTCTGGTAGAGTTTACCTATAATAATAGTTTTTAAGAAACAAATTAGATGGAACCTTATGAGGCATTGTACAGTAGGCCATGACGATCACCCCTATGTTGGCTGGAGGCAGGAGAGACAGCTATATTGGGACCTCATCTTGTTCAGGAGACTATAGAGCAGATAGAGTTGATTCGGAAGAGGATGGATACTACACAGTCATGATAGAATTATTATGTTGATCGATGGAGATGACCACTGGAGTTCGAGGTCGGGGATCAGGTTTTTCTACGTGTCACACCGAGGTTGGGATGCATGAGGATTATGAGATAGGGCAAGCTTTCACTGAGAAATGTTGGACCGTTTGAGGTTTTGGAGAGAGACGGGTCGGTTACCTATCAGTTTCAGTTACCTCCGAGGTACTAGGCTATGCACGATGTCTTCTACATTTCTCATCTACGAAGTTACTTCACAGACCCGTATCATGTTTTTAAACCTGAGAAGGTTGAGCTAGAGGTGGATGCATCGTTCGAGGAGCATCCTATCTGGATTGTTGATCACAACGTGAAGGTTCTCCATGGCCAGTATGTTCCTCTAGTATGGGTGATATGGCAGCACTGGCGAGTACAGGATGAGACTTGGGAGAGGGAGGCCTATATACGATCACAGTGGCTAGAGATGCTCGAGGGTTATTCTTCGTCGCCACCTTACTAGGGAAATTTGAGGACAAATTTCTTTAAGGGGGAAAGTTTGTAAGAACCCATATCTTCATTTTGGGTTTGGATCTTATTTTATGGTGTTTTTGATAAAAGAGAAGTTTTTGGAAAATTAAGGAGTACACACCGTGTACTAGGAGTACACACTATGTACCGGGTTACCACAGGTAGCCATGTACTGGCCGTGTAACAGCCGAGTACATGGCCGTGTGGGGTGACCTGGAGACCACCTAAAGCAGGGCCTGATAAAGGCATATACACGCTGTGTATTTTAAAAGGACACGTCATGTTTTTTTATTTGTTAAATCAGACCAGGGTTGTGTCTCATTCACAAAAATCACTTCTTCTCAGATCGTCTCATCCAAAAGTGACAGATATCGCCAATTCTTCTGGGAGCCTCATACCCGCCGTCCGTTCTCTGAATCAAGCACTGTCGATTTCTTTGGAATCTCCACGATGAGTTCTTCCATCTTCTATAACCTCATTTCCTATTTTCTCCTATTTCGTGAAATATCCTTGGTTGAATGTTTTTTGTGTTTTTGTAGATCTACGACGTTCAAGGATGATTCAAGGGCCGACGTTCAAGAGTGTTGATCATACAACATAGAGGTAGGTGGTTTGTGCCTTTCTGTAGTTAGTCTTTGAATATTATGTGCAAAATTTCCCAATACACTTGATTAGGGTATTGCGTGTTTGGAGATTTTATCCCTATTGATGCCTGCTATGCTTGTTTTCTTGAGTTAGGGATATCTTTTGTGAATAGGGTTATTTTTTATGCTATGGAGGTGTTCACCCATGTTTGATTTTATATTTATCGTTTGGTCTAGATTTGCCTGTTAGGCAGCTTGCTTTCCATGCCTAGTGTTGTTAGGATGGAGTGATATTATCTGATGCTGTGATATGATTTGTAGCTATTTAGACAAGTAGTTATTGAGGTTTACTTTGGATTATGAACATCAATTGTGCACGGTTTACTTACAAAGGGATACGGGAACCTGGTGTAGTCAGACCATAGGGGGAATGGACGCTGAGGGATTCCCCAGAGTGTCTGTTTTACTATTTACATTGCAAGACCATAGGGGGGATGGACTTTTGTGCTCCTTTAGAGTGTCTGTACTTCCACGTTGCAGGACCACAAGGGGAATTAGACGTTGAGTGCTTCCTCAGAGTGTTTATAGTTACCGTTACAAAACCACAAGGGGGAATTGATGATGAGTGCTTCCTTAGAGAGTCTTTGTTAAAGCTGAACCAGAGGGGTTAGACTGTGAGTACTTCCCTGAGGGTTGCTTGTGATTTATGATTTGAACCAGAGGGGTTAGGCCGTGAGTACTTCCCAGAGGGTTACTTGTGTTTAATTGACTGTTTATTTTAATAAATGGAAATTAATGTTATTGAAACTGTAGGATTGTTTACTTTTGAGTACTTCCTTGTTTATTGCTTTATTTTTCATATTTCCTACTATATATATTCACTAACTGTTAAGCACAGATCTTTGGGTGGTTACCTACTGGGATTCGACTCACACCATGTTTAGGTCATGCTTTTGGGCCCAGACAGATTATATTTTTACAGGTCTAGACAAGGGAAAGCACCCTTCTACTTTAGGTACTTGATTTCTGTGGAGTTGGAGAGCATGGGACCAAGATGAGGCTTGCGATGCTGGTGGAGTTTATTTGTTTTCCTTTGTACATTGTTTTAGTACTTTATTCCAACATTTTGAGTTGTTTGGATTCTTTATTAGATACTTGGGACATGAATCATTATTTATATATATTCTAAATTTGTTTATTTACTTTTAGTATTTCGGTGTTTACTATTTCATGGTATTATTACTGCTTCTTCTACTGTTATCTGTTTACTTTTTCTATGTTACTCTGCCAATGAGGGCATAGTTTATCCACTATCAAACCTAAGGCCCTTGCTGCTAGTCATTAGCCTCTAGCATTCGAGGAAATGCGCTTGAGTCCATGTGACCAACCGGGTATGGGGCACCTCTAGGCGGCACCCGGAACCGGGACATTACAAATTAATTTTAGGAATATATAATTTCAATCCCATAGGTAATGTAATGAAAATTATATATATGTGTTCCAAAAGATCATAAAATATTTATCATAACATAACCTAGGGAATGGAAAAAGGTTTCCTAAACATTTAATTGTTTAAACATAGTATAACCCATTGAAATGAAATGGTTATTATAAAGGATTCATCATAAAATAATTAACCTATGACAAATAAACATGTTTTATAGAACCATCCTTAAATAAATAACATTATATGAAATCAAAAGAATGAAACTATATGATATCATATGATCATATCTCTAGTAAATCATAAGTAACATCAAATGATTTCATCATAGATTAAAATTAATTTAAAAAAATCATGAATATTTGAGAAGAAAAATACCATTTTAATTTTAAAATCCCTACTTTAAAATGTAAAAAATTACAACATATTAGGGAAAATGTTTTATTCGAAAAGAAGCTAAGAGTATTTTAACATTAGTTTCAATGAACTGAATGGTCATGAAGGTGGAAAATTCTATTCATTTCATTTAAGTTAAAATTTTGATTACTTTCTAATTTTTAGAAAGAATTCAAAAGTACTTATATCAAAAATGGATAATATGATTCTTTTTAAACTATTTCCTATAACATTAAAAATGGGTAAAAATTAATTTTAAAAATCATTATAATTTATTAAAAACATTCCTAGAATTATTTTTTGAAAGCATTGTCATGGATTAAAATGGATTTTTTTTCCAAATATATAAATAAATTATAATATAATTAAATCATTATTTATGTCTCATGAGTAAATAAATTGATTAAAATAAAAGGATGTAATATAATCTAAATAAATAACTAGATGAGATAAAAAATTAGGTAATTAATTATAGATAGATCATGATATTTCTTTATTGGAAACTAAATCATGAACAATCTCCATAAAAAATGAGTTTGTAAAATAAAACCTTTTCCACAAGTTCGAATTTCATTGAAATATCTTTAAAATAATATATAGTAAATTTAAATTTAATATAAATATATACTAGAATCATTTACATACTTTATAATAACATATATGATCCATTTATAACACTTTAAAAACATTTAATTAGAATTATTTATTTGAATCATAATTTTTTGCGGTTAACTAATTCAGTTTTTATGAGAAGTTCTATTTTGTAGTTATGATCATCATAATTTTTTCATTGTTCCACATCTCCACATTTAAAATAATTATACAAACATTATATATATTATTTATATATATATATATATATATTTTATAATTTTTTTAATAATGATAGTGATAAGAAAATGAATTTCAACGTTTCATGAAGATGGTAGGCCATACATACACATGAATATTGTCTCCAATTTTCAACATATAGAATAAAGGAAAGGTAAATATAATATAAACATTATATAATAATTATTATATCATATATATAACATATATTCATTAAACCAATACTTATTTCCATTCATGTATAGAATAAATGAAAAAATAATCACATCACTTATTGATGGTGGTGGTCCACATATATGCACAGACAATGTTATCTTTTTCCAAATGATTAGAAGGTATTTATGATATTATAATTTAAAAAATATAATTGTTTCACAATAATCATATATAATTATTAAAAATATCTTAATAACCATCCATTAATTATGGTTATGGAATATGATTTTTATCACTACATGGAGGTGATAGTTTACACGTACGCACGAGCGATAATATCACATCTAATTTTATGGAAAGAGGGTGGATAATGGTAGATAAATAATTATAATAAAATTATTATTTTTTAATTATGTTATTATTTTATAATGAATACAACAATTTTATAGGAGGTAGTAAAAGAAATATATTTAAAGAGGCCAGGTTGGATGTTTACTTATACATTAGTAGACCTCTAATAGATCCCTTCTTAATGAAATTCAGAATTGTATTAAGGAAGAAAAGAACCTGTAAATTATTGATAAGAAATATGATAAGATAAATGGGTCTATTTTTTTTAGTCTCTATCGATCTTTTGGGTGTAAATAAAAGAGATAAGAGGTTTAATTTTATAAGGGAGGGAAATGATATAATTTTAATTACATAAAAATTGATATATAATTAATGTATTAATCATTTGAAATTCATAAAAATAGGAATTAATTCAATTAAAATGGGAATATGGTTGAAATATTATCATCCAATTATTTTTAGTTAGGTTTTTTTGTCATTTAAAACCTTATCTTGGGGTTTCACCACTTCATTATCAAATTTTGACCTAAAATGGTGTAACGACTTTTTCAATTTTAATAGTGTATAATATTACATATAAGTTAAAAATCTGATGATAAATGGAAAGGGCAAGCTATTTTGAACACTTATCACCATAATTTTACTATTTTACTATTTCTATGATTTTTAAATAATTTTGAATCATATTATATATTATAAAATTTCATTAATTTCATTTTTGACACAACTCACTTAATCTGTCATTATAGACATCATGAGAGTAATGTAATTAAAATATAAACCATTAAAACATCCCTAATATACTTTAATAATCAATTAAATTTTAGGGGAAATATAAATCACCCAAATAAAATTACTTTTAGAGTTTTTAGAACAATTTACAATATTTTTCTACTACTTGCACAAGAATTTTGTTGGTGTTGAAAAAGAATTTATGGTATTTAAATTATCACTATAATTTAAAAATAATAAATATGAAAAATAATATTTAATATTTCAACTAAAAGTTTATAAAAAATAGTTTCCTATTTTTTATCCTACGTAAAAAAAATTGATATAAAAGAAAAAAAGTGTCATATTTTGGAATTTTCATTACACAAATTAATATAACTTACATTAACATTAGAAAATGGAACCAAAATTACATATATTATAATTTTGTATTGATATGTCCAATTTTATCGCATATAATTAAATAACGGAAAGTTTTGTGTTGATATTGAGAACTTATCTCTTGGCTGTGTCACTATTTTACCAACTTTACCCTTTCTACTGATAAATAGTTACCACTGTGACTATTCATAATGGAAAAAAATTAAAGGGATATTTTTAAATTATTGGAACTTCATTATTAAAAATCTGGAATATATTTTTTAATAATAAATTAATATAATATGATGAAATTAATTTCAAGAGAAATGAAAAACACAATAAAAAATAGATTTCTTTATAAAAATAGCTTCTTTATAAAAAAATGTTTTTATACCAAATTAAACAATAAAATTTATTCCAATGAACATAATTGGAATTTTAATAATATAATAAAATTTATTTTAATTTAGAATAATTTTAAAATAAAATATTTCTTTGTAAATGCTTGAAACACAATTAAGATTTTCAATAAAACAATATTTTTCACTAATCACTGGAAAATCAAACTTTTCAGAAAAAATATGAAAAAATAAAACTAAGATAATTTTGATATGATGATTTTAAAAAATGATAATATTTAAACATATTTATATTTTAATAATTTAATGAAATTATATATAATATTCTCTCACAAAATGAAATAAAAATGTATTTTTCAAAATAATGTGATATTAATTAAATTTTACAGTTTATCAGAACAAATAAATTTAGTACATCATTTATATTTATTTCAATTAGTTATATTAATACTATCTGATTCTACAGATTATCTATAATTTTCATAAAATAATAATATTCCATGACCTATTAATGCTCGGTGTTGCATGTTGTATGTAGTACCAAATATAGTATTCATTTAAAATCTTGCGGTGTTGCGCAAGAATTATTCTATTTAATTGCATTATACTTATCTAGTGTTTCCATTGTCAAATAATTATCACCACAAGAATTATCAAGAGTATTATGTTAAAAATGAGATAATAAATAATAGATTTCACATTCAATTATTAAGAATCTTCTAGTTTTAACTAGTGGACCAACATATCCAATGATATTATCAGTGACATGATTGAATAAGATCATCTAATTTCATGGGGTTTTAAAATTATATTCTTTAAAAACATGTTTGTATTATTTTATTTGTATTTAATTATAAAATGATACTTCATTTTTTATTTAATGTGAATAAATTTCCAACATATGTTGAAAACTTTTTTTAAAAAGATCACCTAACGATGTTTATTTGGGTACTTTGAAAACATATGGAAAAGTTTCATCAAATTTGAATAAATTTTCCTCAATAGTGTTTATTATATTTTAAAAAACATGATAACCCTTACCTGTTTTGGAATTTCCTTGAAAAATTATATTATCATATTTTGTAGAAATTTTGTATAAATTTTCATTAGAATTTAGAATGAATACCCCACATCCAAAAAACTGTAATGTAATAATGGTTTAGCTTTATTCCTATTGGAAAATAATTTTATTTTTTACTAAAAAAAATTCAATGTAAAACCCAATTTAGAGTATAATAGTTTGTACAAATTTCATAAACCTAGAAACAATTAACATTTGGGTATTCACTCAACACAGATATTATAATATCCTAAAAAATTCTATTTTTCATTCAATTACACAATTTTTATTAGTTTCTCTAGGAGATAAAAAGTTTTTTAAATTTAATTTCAGGAAAAAATATATTTCAAAAACATAATTACTATGTTATAAATGGCGATAACTATGAATAATAACCATTGAATTATACCAGTTCTAACATTGGCTATAATGTTTTTAAAATATGGAAGAGTTTCCATATTTTTAGAATGAAAATAGTCCAACTAATATATAGTATACTCATCAATAAAGGCATATATTTAGAATTTTCCTAAAATAAATCTAGTTTATGATTGAAAAAATAAATCCATGTGCACTAACTATAATATTTCAAAATATGACACATAACTAATAGATTTAATTATTGAATAGTGTTTCATAGAATATTATAAATGATCCCAAAAATTATAATAACTAATCCTAATATCCTATAAATCTTTAAAATTAAATTTCATTGAATTTTTAACTATATTCCTTACATTGTAGTGTCCATCCTTCTATGTGATAACCAATGTTTATTTTTATCGACACTTTGGTAATACACATCATTCCTACTATGGTCCACCAATTTTACATGTAAACATTCTCATTCCAATCAATATAAAGATTAAATTTACCTTTAGAACATTTAATAGTACATCCATCATTTCTAATGTTCACATCATGTCCATCATCCCATTATTGAAATATATTGATAATATTTTCATTAAGTTCTATGATACCCAAAACATTTGAAATTAAATATTCTCTAAGAAGATTGATATCACCAATACTGTAAATATCTCATTAGGCATTATCACTAAATTTTACTTTTCCACCATTAATTTTTGTAATCTTATAGAAAAATGTATTGTTTCCAATCATATTTTTGGAGAACACACTATTAATAGACCATGTATTCTCAGTGTTGGAACTTACCCTTTTTCCATATAATTGAATCATTAGGATTTTGGTCTCCAGAAATACATGGATACATAATTATTATAAAAAATAAATTAAGGAATCAACATCATCCCAACAATCATATAGTGAAAAAATACTAATTATTTAGAGATATATTCTTTATAAAATACAAATGACTGATCCTTTATCAATGAATGTTTATTTTTACAATGAAAAAATATTTGAAATAATGTACAGAAGGGTTCACTATTTGGAAGAGAATAATGTTTTACATAGTGTGGTATTTGAAGAAGAAACCCCAATTATACATGTATTTAAATTATTTTTCAATTATATATTATTGTAATAAATTTTTTATTCCCATAAGTAAAATTTATTTAATGGTTATTCAGACTAAGTATATTGGAATTATGTTTTACAACAAGATTCTTATCTTCAAAAGTTGATCTAAAATTTGATTTTATATCATATTTCAATATATGAAAGGAAATCGATGAATTATGTTGTGAAATTATAGAATTTTATCTCTAATATTTTTCCTTATCACACTCCAATTCATTGATAAATTTATTGTTATGTTTTTTTGTAATATTTTGAACCTAGTTAGTTCATAAAAAACATGTTAAGCTATCCTCATCATCAAATGAAATTATTATTTATTCTTATAAATAATTATAAATATATTCATCATCATATTTAGGATATTTATTATTTAATTATATATTTTTTAGGGATTCAGTGGATACTTTATCCATGTAGTACTGGTTGGTCTTCAAAATTAAATTATGAAAAACCCATAATTTTCCGATTTTCATAGATTTCATTAGAATAAAATTCATAATAAGTACCTCCTCCACATACACCATATTTTTTAGAAGTATAAAACATTTATTTCCAATGTTATAAAAAATAATATAATTTTTTCCTTTTATCAACCTTTGAAAATATGACGTAATATGTTCTGATGACTCGCATTCATAAAAAGTAATTTTAGAAGTACCTTTCAAATCACTTTATTCCTTCTTAATTTTTATTATTTTTTGTAAAAACCATTACATAAAAAATATTCTATACATTGTATAGTTAAGTTAAAAAAGATCACTATCATTTTCCTTTAAGGAATTTTTTTATTCCACTTTATCATTCTTTATCAAATTTAATGAAATACTAAATTTTTCACTTGATTTTATTTTCATAACTATTGCAGAACTATAGTCTACCCCATTTTTATTATTTTATATCCCTATATTTATTTCTAATATAATGTAATAATTCATGAAAATTCCAATTAAATAATATTTACATTTCTTGGTATGATGTTTAGTTTCATAATGATTTTTACATTTAGACTTATACTCCATGGGAATTATATAAATAATCATTTCTATGATAGGTCATTTGTGATATCTTTATCACACATAGATTGTAAACTATTCGTTATTTCTATATAACATTGATGCATCTGAGTTAATAACTCACCAGGTAGAAAAATAATTTCTGAATAGACTGAACATGGAAACGACCTTTAAGTTTCCATATCCTCTAACCATAAAAAAATAGTTTCTTCCAAATTATTCCATATATTTTTAGTTATTTTACTATATGAAAATTTTCTATAGTCATTTTTATCTGGAATCATAAGGAATTATATAAAACACATGAATTTAGATGATATTCTAATTTAAATCATCAAAAATAATTTATCACTACATAATCTAGAATCATATAACATTTATTAAACATAAAAAGTTTATCTAAAAAATTATTAATAACAATATTCAAGATCCCATCATTATTGATTAAAAAATCAACACCACTAAATATTGGTGTCTTATTTGGATTAAGAATATCTAAAATCCTAGTATAAAATCCTAGCATCTTAAATTTAATATAATCTTTTATAGAATCATGGTTAGTGTTAATTAAAATATACAAAAAAACTATCTATGATACCAGTTTTTTGATCATATGAATATATAATTTACTAAATGGGTGAGGGGGTTGTATTTTAATTAATGAAAATAAAAATTTAATTTTTTTACAATATAATTATGGAAATTTTACATACAATGTTTATTGGATATATATTCATACCGACAAACATTTTAATCATATATAGAAATAGTTTATATGAAACAACATTTAATTTTTTAGAATATAACATTAAACTGAAATATATGAAACTTTTAATTATAAAAAATTAAAAATTATCAAAGGTTTTAAAATGGATGAATGAAATATAAGAGGGAATTTTTAGGATAATTTATTTAATTTAACCTTAAATGTTAAGGAAGCCTATAACCCTAACATTAGGTATCTATAGTTTAACCCATCCTATGGTCCATCTTCCCAGCCTTAGAAGGCTGCATTAAAATTGATCATACAAACTATGTTTTCTTATCCATGAGAACCATTGATCCTGTTTATTGGACTATAATCTATCATTCTAACCATAATATCCCTTAATAATCTAGATCTCACACAACATGAAATATAATTAATGGTATTAATAAATTTAAAAATGTCACCACACAAGAAATGTGTTCATAGAAATTATCTAAAAGATACATAATAATCATGCTATGTAACACGAATCTAAAAATATTTTTCCCAACCTTAATCATTATAAAATCTTGAGTTTTAGTAATGAAATTACTTGTTTCAGATTGATGATATTTTCAGGTTTATAGTTTTTGATAATTAAGCTATAACTCTTACCTACCAAAACCATAAAATACAATGTGGAAACTTTTGATCAGTATCTATTTTTCACCATATAAGACTTTTAAAAATAAAGTAAGATATCTATTGTGAAAACTAATCATGAATTTCAACTTGACCTCTTCAAATCCCTTGATCATCCTTAAATCAAATGACAAACATTTAAAACTATTGGATGAACATACAAATCCCATTAGGGGATACAAAATAAGGAAACCATTAGTCCATTGATAAACATTAAAACAAATCAAAAACAATTTCTTGTAAACATAAAATTTTACCCAAAAAGGGAAATATCATTCCTTTAAAAAAGATTATTTATTTTACCATTTAAAAAATGGTTTCCCTGAAAACCCATTAGAAAACATATGAAATTAATGTATGTACCTTTTGACATCATCACATAGAAAACTTATAGAACCATTACCAAAACCTTACATATTTTAAAAACCATACTACCAAAATCCAATATAATTTTGCAGAGAAAATAGTCATTAGCCAATGAATTAGAGTGTTATCTAGGTGAACCCATAATTTAAGATATAAAAGGATTACCTAACACTATCTAGGAATATCAATAATTTATAATGTTCAATAACCACAATATGAACAAAAAATTTCATCATTTTAGAAACTCTTTTAAACTCGTATTAAAATAACTTTTAGAGAATAGAATACCATTACCTTTCGATTTCCCATTATAACACAAAATTTACCTTTACTTTAAATAAAATTTTCAATACAAAAAATATCAATATATATATATATATATGGTTTTTAATATAAGTAAACATGAAACAATGGAAAGGAATCCAAAAATAAAAAATAGAACTGGTGGAAATAAATCCACTTTCATCGTTGTCGTTTGTTAGAAAATTCCGTATAAAACATGTAAAAATAATCTATTTTGAAAAAAATTTGAAAAAAATTAAAAATATATATAAAATTTTCTTTATAATCCTTTTATATAATGAAACATATAAAATAATATCAAGAATATTTACATGGAGAAAAATATTTTTATTTTGAATCTTAAATTTTTTAAAAAGATATTTTAAATTAAAAGTGTCCTATACCACATTGAAATATTTGAATCCTAAAAATCATTAAAGAATAACATTAAAAAAAATAAATATCATGATAATAGATATAATTCATGATATTACATGTTATATGGTATGCATATACACCTTATAAAATAACAAATGTGTATAACATCAAGATGCGCCTCAATGAAAGAAGATTGAGACGAAGTCCCTTACCAAGAGTCTGTTGTGTCACATGTTTTGTTATATTCTTGAATAATAAACTTATACTAATTATTTACTTACTTCTGAACCATTATCATGTTTATCATTACTTTTATTTCAATTATTACTATGTTATGTACAACAACATAAACAATTAAATTTATGTCAGATTTATTGACCATATTCGGTTTATGTTTTAAAAACTACATTGGTAGGTTGAATAAAGTCAAAGTTGAAAATATGTAAACATATATAGAATAATAATCATGAAATAATTATCATATTTATAAAAAATTATACTTAAAAAACCAATCATTAATGATGTATATAAAAAATATACCAACATTACAATCATAGAGACGGTAGGTAGTACATACGCATGAGTAACATTCCCATTTTTCAATGATCATTATGGAATGGAGGAATATAACATTTATCATTACCTAATGATAATTATATCCTAAAAACTATATTATTTAATCACATGTACTTATAAATATATTTATTTTTATGTAAAAGTAATCTCATCGCTTCGAGGAGGTGGTAGTCAACACGTCCACGAACAACATTATCATTTTTTATGTGTGTGAAAATGTATTAAGAAAAATATTATATTATACTTACAGAGAGGTAATTATGTCATTAAAATCATATATATTTCATTTATTCAATATATTTTTGTTAAACACAACTTTTATACATTCCATGTAATGTGTGAACATATCACATTACTTTGAGGAGGTGGTAGTCCACACGTCCACAAACGATGTTATCATATTCCCACAAAATGGAATGCATGAATTTATATATTATTTAAAAATTAAATAAGTATTAAAAAATAATTAATATCTTATATATCATATAAAAATAGTAATTATATCACTATTTCCAACATTGAGTGGTGGTAATGGAAGAATGAATGACATCAGTTCGCGAGGCTCTAGTCCTCCATACACATGAATGATGATTGTGTATCCCATTTGATGGAAGTGTGTGTACATAAAGATAAAACCCTTAACATAAAAAATATACATATGTTTAGGATATTTTGGTTATTATATAAACATGTAATAATAATAATTGAATTGGTTTTAGAAATATTGAAAACAAAAGTGATCATTGATGAATGTTACCACTTTCTCGGGTAACTCCTTTTGGTTTTCACCAATGGACATATCTGGTTTTATTTCATCCCAAAGATAGGATAATATCAAGTTTTTAGGTATCTGGGAGATTATTTAGTAAGGTTTTGAATGTGTAAAAGTTATTTAGAGCTGTGAAGATGTTGGGTGAGTTAGTTCCTTTTTATAGTGGAGAAGGAGTGATATTATTATAAATATAAAAAGGTAAACACTATTGGGTGGTTTCCCATACATAATGTACCTTAAAATAATGATCCAAATTCGTGAAAATATGGGATATATTAGAATAATTTCCATTCTATGGATGTTGTAAATTTTTCTAGTTTATTTGGCCCCTTAAGATTAAAGTTTAACTACTAATTAAACACATTTTTACCTTAATTTTTGCAATTAATTTTTATTTAACTAATCATTTATGTCAGAAATAAGCTGACCATAATAGAAATTAAAAATTCTCCAGGATATAAATATTTAATATATTATAAAAAATTCCAATCATGTAATTTTTAGAAATTAATTTAAAATTAATACCGTAGATGGGACAAAACAATGGATTTTTTAAATAAAAAATTTCAAAATTGTGAAAGGTTATTATATAAAATTTTAATGTGAAATTGATTTCAATGACCTAAATTGGTTTTGATGATATAAAATTGATCTAATTATACTTAAAACTAATTATAAATATTTTTTTAACTATATAAATATATTTGACAAAAATATATATTTCAATTAAAATTTAATGTTTTACATTATTCATCAAATAACGAAACTTCATATAAAAATAAAAAAATCACCCAATATAAAATTTTCATATTCCACTTCTAAAAATAAAGTCTATTTTTTCATATAAATATTATAAAATTTTAAATATTTATTTTTATATTAAGACTCCCATTAAAAGGTGGAAAATGGACACATTGAGTAAAAATACTAACAGTATATTATCTTTCAATATAACTCAATCTTGAATGCAACGCAATATTTTAAGGAAACTAATTTATAATTGTCATATAAGATGTTTAACATAGAGTCCATTTTAATTTAAAAATAATACCTAATCCATAAATATTATTTTATATGAAAAAGGATTATTCTATCATTACCTTGGATGTTACATCCTTCCCCCATTTGGAAATTTCATCCTCATAATTCAATTCACTATTTAAATAAGTTTGGATATTTTTACCTCATAGATTTTTCAAATTTCAATATTTCCTCTTGAACCATACTGTTTTCCCATAAATACTTAACCTTGGGAATCAATATATTTGGAAACATATTCTCTCTATGGTCAAGAACCTGAACTATATGTTCTGTGTAAAAAAGATTCACATTCTGCTGCACTACATCTGGGATCAAAACAAGAGATGAATCTAGTATATAATTCCTTAACATTAAAACATGATATATATTGTGTACCTGGTATAAAATCAGAGTAAAATACACTCGTTAGGAAACCAATCCTGCTTTATCCAAGATTTCATTTGTTCTAATGAACTGTGGACTCATTTTTCCCTTTATATCCAAACACATCATAGTTTTCCATAGAGAAACTGTTTGAAATAAATGATCACCTACCTCAGAATAAAGTTAATTCCACTGGTTTTCCATATAAATTTTCATCATACTAGGAGTTTTCCTCATGTGTCACAGAATAAACTAAACAATATCTATCATGTCCTCTACCAACTCTAATCCAATCAATATCCTTTCTCCTAAAACATCCATAAATGTTGGTGTCCAACACATATTTCAATATAATAACTCAAATGGAGAAATGTGTATAATGCAATGAATACTATTTTTATATGAAAACTAAACCAGAGAAATATGTTGATCCCAACTTCCCTGGTAATCCATTAAGAAAGAATGAAGAATATCTTCCAAGGTATGAATATTCCACTTAGACTGGATATTAGATTGAGGATGAAAATCTGTAAGTAAATTTAATTTTTTACCCAAAATCTTCTGAAAACCTTTCAAAAAATTGGATTTCAACCTGGGATCATAGTCTAATACAATGGAGAGTTTCACTATAGGTAACCTATTAATCAATTTTACAAACAGACATGAAATCTATTCTAAAGAAATCATATATCAAATGGAAGGAAAATGTGTCGATTTAGATAGCCCATCAAAAATAACCCAAATATCATTATTACATTGAGATTTATTTGGAAATCATACCACAAAATCCATTGATATATTATCCCATTTCCACTCTGGCACTAGAAAAGGTTGAAGTATACCCTTCTTTATCAATCATTTTTATTTAACCTAATATCAAGTCAAACACTTCGTGGTAATTTCAATAATGTATCTTTTCATTCCAACCCACTATTAATATTCCTAAATGTCTCTGTACATCTTAGTGGTTCCAAAATGATAGGAAAATAGAGAACTTTGAGCTTCATTCAACAAACCTTTCCCCTAATAGTGAATCAAAAGGAACACATAATATTTTTAAAAATATTAAAACACTTTATTAATCAAAATTAAAATCATGAAATATTACATTCTTAAAGAATTTTACCATTTCTTGAAATGATTGATCCACCATTTTATCCCTCTTAATTATTTATGACAATTTTGACTTCACTAAAACCTAAAACAAAATATAGGATGTCCCTACATCAACAACATCTAGGAAAAAACTCATCAAATGACTAACCGAAGTTTTAAATTCCAAATGTAACATGGTTAACATTGTAATGATTTTTTGACTTAAAGTTTCAGCCACCTTTTTTTCTATTACCATATGTTAATGAATCATGAAATCATAATCCTTGATTTTTTCTAGTTATCTTCTATGTCTCACATTCAATTCATTCTGAGTGAATATATACTTCAAACCTTTTTGATCTATATATATTTCATACTTTACTCCATAAAAATGTTACCTCCAAATTTTTATATAAAAAAAATATAATTCCATATCATGTGTAGGGTAATTTAGATCATGAGGTTTCAAATGACATGAATCATAACAATTTCCTGATCATTCTGCATTAGGAAACAAAAATTTCTTTTCAATGATACATCACTGTAGAAGAAAAATTCACCATTTCTGTAATGAAGGTCCAAAACAACAGCATTCACCAATCATAATTTCAGTTCCTAAAAACAATAATCACATTATTTTTTTATGTTAACTTAACTCATTTTCAAGTTAACTTAGTTAGTGTACTATACAACTGAGAATTTTTTTCAACAAACCACTGATATTAACTATCTAATCCAAGAAAACTATGAATCTATAAATATTTTTTTGGTCTTTTAAATTCATCAACAACCATCATTTTAGTATGATCAAAATTTATGCCATATTTAGAAAAAATGTGACCATTGAATAAAATTATTTACAATAAAAATTCACACATTTTATGTTTCCGATACAGTTTATTTCATTTTATGTCTTGGAAAAAACCCTTAAATTTTTTTCATGCTTCCATTGACTTTTAGAATTTACCAAAATGTAGTTAATAAATACAATGAAAAAACATAACCATGAACTAATGAAAAATTCAATTCATAATATCCATGAATACATTAGGTGTGTTAGATATCCCAAACAACATATCTAAAAATACACAGTGGCCATATATTGTTTGAATTATAGTCAATAGAATGTCATTTTCCTTCACTTTCAACTGATGGTACCCCTACCTCATGTCAACCCTTGAAATACACTTCCATCTCTAGAGTTGATAAAAAAACCATTGATATGAGGAAAATAATACTTGTTCCTAAATGTGATGTTATTAAGTGACCTCTAATGAATGAAAAGTCTCATTGATCCATATTTCTTCTTAAAAAACCAGATATGGGAACCCCATTATGAAGTGCTAGGTCAGATGAAAAATTTATCTAAAAAAACCGGTAATTTATTTTTAAATTATAAATGGTCCAGTTTATCCATTTGATAAGGGGGTTTAGAAAAAGGGTTAACCTCAGCTACTAAATCAATAGTAAAATCAACTTCTCTATCAGGTATAACACCAGAAAAATCATGCAGAAAAAATATCTATATTCATTTACTTCTCTCACATCACTAATTTGTACAATTTCTTTATTTTTAACAATATGAGCTAGGTAACTTTCATTTCCACCTCAAAGAATTTTCTGATCTTGTTTGTAAGTTATTAAAGGCACGAAATCATTGAACACAACATTTATAGCACTGAAATCTATCATATCATGATAAACATAAATACAATCTATACCAATAATGATATAAACCTATAATTGGTGGGGGAGGGTGGATGGCGCATTTCTCTCCTGGATCACTCCTCTCACTCTCAACTCCACCTAGGGTTTCATCCAGAAACCCTATGATGTGGGGTTGGTGGCATGCCTGATCACTGTTCTCCTTCTTACCTTACACTTTTAGCTTATTCTCACCTCCTATTCTATTCTTCTTGCTCCGTTTGTGTGACATATCTATGGGTTCTACCCAGGTGTTTCTATCACGACTACACCACGCCTTGGTTATGGTGATGGTTGTGTACTGTTAAAGCCCTTGGCCACTCATTCCCCTACTCTGACCCATTGTTCCTTGGTGCCTATCCATGTCGGAAACAAAGCGGGGGTAAAAAAGGGGTTTTGGTAATTGTGGATGGTGGTTGATGGGTTTCAAGGTGCCGCCCGAGTCTTTAGCCTTGTCATCGATGTCGTTGCTTGGAGTCCTTGACCGCTCATCCCCGATAGGACTTCACGTTCCACAACTCCTCTCTAGGTCGGATCTAGAGCAGTAGTAACTATGAGGTTCTGGGTTGTGTGGTTTGGTGGCCATCACTATTCTAGTCGTGTTCTCTTCTACATTGGTGATGCTCTAGGTTGGAAACGGATCATTGTTGGTGAGTTTCTGTGATCATTTTATGTCTGTTTTTGAGTATGTTTGCTTCTAGTTGTGGTGGAGGCCATAAACGATCTTCGAAAGTGATGCGCCTCTGTTGGTTTTGTTATGTTGTGGATGGTTATTCTGTGATGGCGGTTGATTATGGTGTTGAAAATGATGGTTGAAATTGTTTTTTGGTGACGGTGGTTCGTGCTACATCTCCTGCTCTGGTGGGGTTGGACATTTCCAGAGACATCGACAGTGTTCTCATGATGCGGTACACTGATGAAGTGTCTTTGGATGAAACACGTGATGATGATCGAGATCTCCTCGTGATGCTCGTGATTTGGTGATGATGATGATGACGGCCTGTTTCAGCGTCAGAGGTGTTTGGTCCTGGTGGAGGGTTCAAATCTCAGCGATCTACGACGATGTTCTTATTTTATGATTGTATGAAATGGTGTGGTACATGTTGTTAGTGATGATGACGATTTCCAGCATGTTGGTTTCCGGTGTGCTGCTTTCTATGAGGGTTGTTTTGTGTTAGGGTATGCATTGAGAGGCGGAAGGCTCGAGGTGTGATGATGGCCCCTTTTGAAATTTGAAATAGGTGATGTGTCATGGTGTGTATATCAAGGAAATGTTTATGGATTTGAGTTGAAGCATTTGGATTTTGAAATAGGGTGTTCTTTGAAGGTTCGTGGAGCGGTGATGATGGTTTCGTTTGATATTTGAATTTTGAATTCTGTAATGTGTTTTGTGTGGATTTTATGCAGGTTCCCACTTACCCTAAAGTGGATTTTTCAAAAAAAATTGATTACTAATATAAACCTATAATATATTCAATTCAAAAAAAATTTCATGGAATACCATGATAATGATAAGAATAAGATGATTCTTATAAATCATGTTTTATTTAATACTTATACCATGTGTTTTTACAAAAATTTCTATATTGATTTTTGTAGCTAATATTCCCATTTTACTATCAAATTCCTCACAAATGAGAAAATTTTAAGATTCAAAGTCAAACATGGTATTGGAATGATTCATTTAATAAAATAAAAACCTTTCACTACATCATTTGATGTCCCTACATTAAATGTAGTTTTAGAAAATAACCTCGCTATAGCTTTCTATTTCCGGTCATAAAGTTTACATCCTGTAGAACTGGATATGGATACACATTACCATAATCAACCATCTCATTTTATCTAAAACATCTTACTATCAGATGTTTACCAGTTAACACATTCATTGATTCTTCAAGATTCTTTCTGTAACATTCCCAAATCTGGTACTCTATCATGTGGTCAAAGAGGGTTGGTTACGAGACCTCAAGTGCACCTCATTGAATGCTAGAGGATACTGACTACAAGTTGGGGTGTAAATTGTATAGTGGGTAGACTATACCCAATGGTATGAAGTGTTATAGCAGTATAATCAAATTATAATAATATGGAAATAAAAAAGTATTCACATCGAGGAAGAAAACTATAAAATCTAACAGAATAATATAGTAAATAATAAAGGAATAATGTAATGACATGATATAATGCAACTAAATGTCATGATATAACTATATAATAAAACTACTAGCAGGCCCAAATAAAAAACTCAATGTCCCAGGTCTTAAACCCCATGTCGGTCCCTTCTCCAAACTCCATCCCAATAGCAAACAAGAAATCAACTGAAAGGTTACTTTCCCTTTTCCAAACATTTATCCACATAATCTTCTCGGGTGCCAAATGGTGGTCTGAATAGGTTGTGAGTATAACTCAGTAGGTCGACACAACCATGTTTAAAAAAACCAGTCTAATAAGTAGTATATGAAGTAAAGAGATAAATAGGTGTATTAATTTATTTAATAATTAATAAAATAAAACAAAAATATGCTTCAGATCCATGCCAGAATATATCTGTGCATTTCTTACAACCACGAAAACAACAACCGTATAACCAAGGTAAAAAACATACTTCGGTTCCATTCCTAAATATCCCTAAATATGTCTTACAACCATTCCAACCACAACCATTTACCCATGCTATAGTCACAATAATCTGGGTCAAATCCCTATAAGCATTACAATATGAGACTGGGCATATCTTGATCTCTATAAGCATTACAAAATGGGATTGGGATGAGCCCACTCACTACCATAATTATAGCATATACATGTGAAATTTCATAGTCCTAGTCCATTATATAAGCATCTCAACATGGAACACAATTCCTATCATATAACATGGATGTCCCAATATCACATCATAATTATTACCGGTTAATTATGAGAATGACCATTATTCTTCCACACGGAACATGAAATTTATTTCACAATCAATTAAAATTATATCAATAAAAAATAAGACACAATTTAGGGATTCTATAATAAGAAACCACCTATGGTCACATGTCATGATAAAAATACTTTGATCCATTAGCTAATTAAAAATAAATTTAAAATCAAATAAATTCAAGGGATAATCTGATTCAATTTTTTAATTAATTTGGGTACACGCAACGAGGGAAAAATCATGATATTGTATAGACTTGAAAATAATCAAATCATACGGTTATGATTTAAACCCCCTAACTTTAACCGATGATCAAAAAAATGCTTCCAATGTCCAACACCAACAATAAAGAAGGTGCAGATGATTGCAAAGAGGTTCCTAGATCAAAACAGAACAAGATCAAAACCAACCATGAAATTGGGAAAAGGATTTCACCACAATGGTTAGAGGAGAAGGAAGAAACGAAATAAATAGGACCAAAACCACTTACCAATGATTTCTCACACAACTGGGATGTCAAGAAGGGATTTTAGAACTCCAAAATCACACGGAGAATTCCTATGGGTTGAGGGGAGAGGAGTTGCAACTAACACTTATCAAAATTCATCTAAAAAACAATTTTAGAGCACCACGTTAGGCATTTATATGATGTGTAATATAATTACATGTCATGTAAATTTTATTAATGGTATTCTATGAAAAAACAACCACCTCTAATTTATTTAATTAAATCCATAAACAATTACACGACGTTTAATCCCATTACATGATGTGTAAATGGTCTCCAATTTATTTTCTAGAACATTTCAATTTTAAACAACTTGAAAACCATTTTAATCTTCTCAATATACCAAGAACACATATAAACAATTAGTCTCATTTATACATGGACTCTATTAATTCAAATGAGTATACATCCTTGAACTATAGATCATTTTCTCCAATAAAGGCTATCCATATCTAAAAAAGAAATGACCACCAAGGAACAAATGAAAAACTCCGATAGAAACATGCCTGGAAAATGATGGGATATTCCAACCTCTCCACATTATAACAACTCATCTATGAGCTACTCTAATAACCACTATGAGGTCTCATCAAATAAGTCTATACACTATGTTCACATATCTAACTCCTCCTCCTAAAAATTCCAATACTACCACTGATCTCAAACCAACGGTATAGTCCGACCACAAAGATATTTCTCACCATGATCCACAACCCTTGTCAGATGCTCCAAAAAGGACACATCAACAAAAATATCAACGTCTACTAAGTATATCACATGGTAAGTGTCTGGATGATATCTTCACATTTTCAACACATGGAACATGTCATTCATGTCACTGTAGTGTTCTGGACCGGATAAACGGTACACCATTGGACCGACCCTTGCCACTATTTCAAATTGCCCGAGAATCCTGGTTGCTAGATTTCCCTATTTCCTCATACAATATTTCCCCAACCTAGGTAAAACCTATAGGAAAACATGATTCCCATCCTCAAATTCCAATGGTCATCTCCGATGGTCAATATATGATACCTACCTGCTCTTCATGGTCACCAACGACTGTCTAATCAACTGAACCTGTAACACCCGAGACTTTTATGTTATATAAATCATCAAAGGAATCTTTTTCTACACAACACTTGCTTGGCTTGCTTTACACGCAATCGCGACCTTCCTCGATAGCTTGCGTCGTACGCAATACCGAGTTTCACTAAACAACAATATGCTATTAAAAATAGACGTTATGAATAGTAATAACCACTTTTTGAAATTTTATAAATTTTAATTTTCAAAATGGACTTCATTTTTGGACTCAGAATATCGAAATTATCCTAGGGTGAAATTTTGGTATTTTTCTGAAAACTTTCAATTTTTGATGAATAGTGAAACCACTAAGTGGTAGGTTAAAAACTGAATTTTGCATAAAACTTAATTTTACCGTTTCTGTGAATGGAATTTCGAAAATCCGACAGACACGGTTGATATCAGTAAGTAAAATGTGGTTCAATGAGATAAAAATAATTTTTTGGTGAATAGTAACTTTTTACTTTTTTTACCGCGGTTAATAGTAAATAGGGTAACTAAGGGTAAATATGATATTAATATTACCCTAACACATGTCCTAATTATATTGGACAAGTGTAATTCGACCAAAAACAAACTTAGGAATAAAATATGACCATTTAGGCCCACTTGGATTAGATTAGGACATTTATTATTAATTTATTTAAAGAAGGGTTAAAATAGTTAAAATCAAAGTTTAATAAGTAAATCATTTTTAATATGGGGTTATACATAAGATAAATTCGACTATAAATATTAATTAGAAAGATAAAAAGATTTCATACATAATGGTATTTTATTTGTAATTTTTAGACATTAAATAATTTAATTTATTTATGACACAATGATGATGCAGTAATTATCTTATTTATGAAATATTGACATAATTGATGTTATAAACACCAAAATAAATGTAATTTGAGACTTTTTATGAATTACACAAATTTTCTAGGTTACTATGATATATTAGTGTTGATTTAATCAACTTGGTTCGAACATATAATTCTGTTATGACTTTCACAAAAATCATATATCAAATAGTGTCAAAATTGACACAAAATAGTTTTTAAATCAAATATTATATTATTAATTGTTATTTTATTCCTAAAAATCTAAGGTTCGGCCAAATGACTTAGATAAGGATATATATATTAATAATAAACAATTTGGGGTTCGTTTGGCATGTTATAGTAATTGTATTAACCATATAGTGAAAGAAAACAAAAAGACACGGTAAAAGTTAAATTATTTAACTTAGAGTTAAATCTAATTGATAAGGTTAAAATAATTCCCTAAACTTGTCTAAATCCTATTGGTTGATAGGATTTCGACCCATCCCCACTTTAGCTTCGAAATAAGACCCTTTGGAACCATTATAAACCGATTTTGACTTTAATATAAAATAATATTTTGAGATATTCCTAAGGTGCCCCTCTCCTCCCTTATAAAAGGGCACCTCCTCCCCCTCCTCCTCACACCAAATTGAGCACTCAAGCTCGGCCAACCCCTGCCATTTTCTCCTCTCCACTTCCCTAGAATAATCCTAGAGGTACTGGTCTTCTTCAAAGACCAATCTTAGTTCCCTAAGTGGAGGATTTAAAGAGGCGTTCCAAAGAAGAGGTAATATCCATTACCGATCTTTTCAATTTCTTTCTTCTTCAACTTCTTCTTCTTTAGTTGTTTCATGATAAAGTAATAACATCAGTATTACTTACAAACTGATATGTTATTATAAATATGAAACAACCCTAATTCACCTTCTATCCATCCTACGGAAAAATGAAATCACCGCGCGTGCGTACGTACGGAATACCGTCTCCACGCCGTGGTGTAATCTATTTTCCACCATCACTTTACAAGGATGGGTATAATGGTGTAATGAGTAACTATTTATGATTATTATAAAGTAATATTGATACTGAAATAATATATATACACTCCAATACAATTCCACGATCATAGGAACGATATCATCACTCGTGCGTACGTACGGAATACCGTCTCCACGATGTGATGTGACTCGTTCTACATGATCATCATTACATAGTAATTATATAAATGAATTGAATGAATAAATATGATATATGTTACACTAATACCATTATGGATATAAGGTATCTATAACCTTAAAATAATAATAAGAATGTATTCGGCAAAACACGCATAAGAACAAAAGGCAATAAAGACCCGAGTAACAAGTAACAATGAAATATTACTAACAAGAAACTAAGAATATTACCATATATGATATCATATCAATATGTATGATTCTGGAATAAGTCAATAACATTATTTAAACCATTATACATGAGCTTCGGACATGTACAAATCAAATCGGACCTAAGGTAAGGGAAATATCACAATCTCATTTTTATCCGAGATTGTTTATTCGTAAGTATTTACTGGGGTGTATTTTATCATCCACATCCATGTTTCATAAATATGTAATATTATTTCCATCCACCTACAATTTTTTAAATCAATTTTTACCCTTTGGTGAGTTTTTAGTAATATCTATGAAAGGAATCTTTTGTCATACGAGGTACTTTTTGACTTTTCCGACAAAAGTACGAAGAATGTTTTTTTTAACTTATACGGCATGAATGGATTTTTAAAACATTATTTCCAAGAATCTTCCTTTACAAGTTTTCAAGTTTATTTTTAATCAACTTCTTTTAGTTTATAATTGTATGACATGTTAAGAAAAGAAAAGTGTTTTTGAAGTAGAAAGGATATTTTCCTCAAGAATGGAGTTCAAGTATTTTATCAAAATTATTTTCCATCTAAGATTATAAAAGGGTTCTGTTTTTATCAATATTATTACATGGATTTGATTATGTTGTGATGAAATTTTTTTTATGAATTCCTTTATCTTATATGAATTGTTTTATGATGTCATGTTGTTTAAGAATCCCATTTTTATTACATGGGTTACGCTATGATGTATGGTTTATGATTATGTGGAACACATAAGAAAGGATTCATTATGAGATGGGTGTGAACTATATCTCCCTCCAATGCATTGGGTAAAGATTTTATATCTCATGAGATAGACATGGCTGGAACGGTAGGTTATACCGGTTCAGTGAAACAGGACTGGAACGAGGGTGACTCGGTTCAGAAAGGGACTTTGTCCACTAAGATAGTCTTGGCAATGAGTCATGACTAACAAGAAATTATTTTCCATGATTATGTGTGCATGCCACAAAGTTTCAAGTTTTATGTTATGATTATGGGGATCTCATTTTCACTTCTATGATTTATTCCATGTTAAGATATTATGATCTCTTTTGCAGGTTTTGATTTTCAAAAAGATATGATATGATTTTTATTTCCTTTATTTGCCCTTGCTGAGCATTTGAGCTCACCCTTTTATGTTTTCTTTTCCCCAGGTCAGGAAGATGGATATTAAGTAGAATATGCTAAAAGGGACCCTAGATATGATGAAATAAATGGGAAACACTGTAGAAGATTTATGAACCAGTTGTTTATGTTTCCCAGTTTCTAAAGACACTATACCTATACGGTCCTTTGTGGTTTTGTCATATGTTGTAATAAGTGTGCTTCAATTTTGAGGTATTAACAATGTATGTAAAGTATGGGTCGTAATAGTTGGTATCAGAGGAAAGGTATAGTCAACCTTTGGAAACTAGGATGTGAAAGCCTTAGTAAGAACCCTAAGGATAAGTCTAAGCATAGAACACAATCTTAGTGTTTTAGAAATGGCCTTGAATAACCTAGGATAAGACCTTAAGCATGAAAATTTTATTCTTGAATTATGTGGTTTTCCTATTATAATTAGTGTTTCTCACACTATTCTTCTTGGTTTTAGTCAATGGCTGGAACCTGAAGGAACCGTGTTAATGCGGAATGTGATGGGCAATGAAATGATTGTCCCCCTGAGCAACCAAACGATATGGGAGCTGGAATGCAAAATCTTGTAGCCATGCTCACACAACTTTCTCAAGCTATGAATCATACAGGATTTCCAAACGAGCAAAGGAAGGAGCAACATTCTGTTGAATCCTTCATGAGGCAGCATCCACCTTCTTTCAGTGGGTCTACTGATCCATTAGTTGCTGAACAATGGATTAGTACTACTGAAAAGATATTTTCAGTTCTTCAATGTTCTGAGCATGATAAAGTTATCCTAGCAGTGTATCGTTTGGAAGGAGATGCTGATCAATGGTGGAATCTTATTAAGAATACAAGGCAAAGGGATGAAATTGAGTCTATGGAATGGGACGAGTTCAAGAACTTATTTTTCAATAAGTACTTCCCTCGTATTCTCCGAACAAAGATGGAGAAAGAGTTTCTTGAACTGAAGCAAAGGAATGATGAATCTGTTGGTACCTATGAAGCAAATTTTACAAGACTTGCAAGGTACGCTTCTGGTATTATTATCCAACCTGAGAGTAAGATCGATCGATTCTTTAGTGGCTTAAAACCAAGTCTTCGAAGGGCGTTAGCCATAAGGGACTTCAATAGCTACGAGGAAATCGTTCGATGTGCTCTCAAAGTCGAGATGGAGATTGGAGTAACCCATCAGTCACATGGGTTTGATAAGAAGAGGAAGATGGAATTCAAAGAAAAATCTAAAGAGCACACGGAAAAGAAGATGAGCTTTTCCTTATGATCAAAGTGTGGAAAGAAACATGGAGGGAGTTGTCTTAAAGGGACAAGTAAATGTTTTAAATGTGGAAAGAAAGGTCATCGGGCATTTGAATGCCGTGATAATGGGAAGAAGATGTCTAATGACGCAAACAAAGGAAGAGATACACAGAATGAACCTACTACACTTCAATGTTTCAAGTTCAAGGAGATGGGGCATTATGCCAATCAATGCCCAAATCCAAGGGTTGATGATGATGGTCGACTTCAACAAAATCGTAAGGCTAAAGACAAAGGAAAGTCACATGCAATTTCTATCAGCGATGTGGAGTAAGATAACAAAGTGGTGAAAGGTAAACTTACCATCCACTCTAAAGTAGCAAATGTTTTATTTGATTCTGGATCCACCCACTCTTTTATTTCTAAAGATTTTTCTAAGGGTATCACCGTATTACCTCAACAATTAGATGTTGAGTTAGCTGTGACAACACCTAATGGCACAACAGTCGCATCAAAAGTTTATAATTCATCTCCGATCGAAGTTTGTGGGAAAGTGCTTCCTGCAAATCTTGTTATCCTTCCTTTAGTGGAATTTGATGTGATTCTTGGCATGGATTGGCTTTCTCTACATGGAGCTCATATCAATTTCCAAAGAAGGGAAGTCACATTTCATATTCCAGATCAATCTACGATCGTCTATCGATGCAAGGATGAATATAACCTTCCAGTGGAAATTTCTTCCATCTTATGGGTATTGATTCCACTAAATGAAGGTTATTTATCTCAAATGGCTGGTGAGAAACTCACGATTAAGAATATGCCCATTGTACGGGAGTTTGATGATGTCTTTCCGGAGGAATTACCGGGTCTTCCACCAAATCGTGAAGTTGAGTTTTCAATAGAACTCGTACCGGGTGCTTTGCCTATTTCAAAGGCACCTTATAGAATGGCCCCAATTGAGTTGCAGGAATTGAAGAAGCAACTCCAAGAGAATCTTGATAAGGGATTCATACGCCCTAGTGCGTCACCTTGGGGAGCACCTGTTCTATTTGTTAAGAAGAAATATGGATCAATGAGACTCTGCATTGATTATTGAGAACTTAACAAGATCACTATCAAGAACAAATATCCTCTCCCACGCATTGATGACTTATTTGACCAACTACGCGGAGCTCAATACTTTTCCAAGATTGATCTTCGTTCAGGGTATCATCAATTAAGGGTCAAAAGGGAGGATATACCAAAGACGGCTTTCCGTACAAGGTATGGACACTATGAATTTATAGTGATGCCATTTGGTCTTACTAATGCCCCTGCTATCTTCATGGATCTAATGAATAGAGTCTTTAGAGACTATCTTGATCAATTTGTGGTAGTCTTTATAGGCGATATTCTTGTCTATTCAAAGAGCAAGGAAGAGCATGAAGATCACTTGAGAATTATATTGAAGACCCTGAGAAAGGAGAAGCTTTATTCCAAATTTACCAAGTGTGAATTTTGGCTTCAAAAAGTTGCATTTTTGGGTCACATAATCTCAAAAGAGGGGATATCTGTGGATCCAGCAAAAACAGAGGTTATCGAAAGATGGTCGAGACCAACAACAGTAACTGAGATCCGAAGTTTTCTTGGTTTGGCTGGATATTATTGACGTTTTGTAAAAGATTTTTCACGATTATCTAATCCACTCACCAAGTTGACTCGGAAAGGAGTTAAGTTTGTTTGGACAGAGGAATGTGAAGAGAATTTCAAGGAGTTGAAAAGAAGGTTATCCAGTGCACCTGTGCTCACACTGCCTTGTAGTGGAGAAAGGTTTGTGATCTACAGTGATGCATCCAAGGAGGGATTGGGGTGTGTTCTTATGCAAAATTATATGGTGATAGATTATGCCTCACGACAGTTGAAAATCCATGAGCAAAATTACCCAACACATGATTTGGAGTTGACTGCGGTAATCTTTGCATTAAAGATTTGGAGGCATTACCTTTATGGTGAAAGGTGTGATATTTATACTGATCATAAAAGTTTAAAGTATATTTTCACACAAAAGGAGTTGAATATGCGTCAAAGAAGATGGTTGGAGCTGATTAAGGATTACGACTGCTCAATCCATTACCACCCTGGGAAAGCAAACAAGGTGGCAGATGCATTAAGTCGACAAGACCATGCTAGTTTATCCATGATGAGGATCACAAAAGATCCAATATTTATGGATTTACAAAGGATGGATCTTGGAATTATAATGGAAGGGGAAAAATCTTATCTTTCTCAAATGAATGTTCAACCATCTATACATGTGAAGATTAAAGAGGCACAGAAAGAAGATGTCGAGTTACAAAAGAAGGTGAGAAATGTTCCTGAATTCAACCTTGATTGTGATGGGATAATAATGTTCAGGAATCGGGTTTGTGTTCCTCCCATCCCCGAATTAAAGAAGGAGCTGCTGGATGAGGCTCATAGTTCATCATTCTCTATTCATCCTGGAAGCACGAAGATGTATAGGGACCTGAAAGAGTACTTCTGGTGGGATGGCATGAAAAGAGATGTTGCTGAATATGTCTCTCGATGCTTGGTTTGTCAACAAGTTAAAGCTGAGAGACAGAAGTCTAAGGGGATGTTACAACCATTACCCATACTCGAATGGAAATGGGAAAACATCACTATGGACTTTGTCACAGGACTTCCTAAAACATCCAAAGGCAATAATGCTATCTGGGTCATAGTTGATCGTCTTACAAAGTCTGCACACTTCATTGCAATTAGAGAGGATTTCTCTCTAGATCAGCTTGCCATGATATATGTAAAGGAAGTGGTAAGATTGCATGGAGTACCCCTTTCTATTATATCTGATCGGGATCCGAGATTTACCTCGAAGTTCTGGAGAAGTCTTCAACATACTCTGGATACAGAGTTGAGTTTCAGCACTGCTTATCATCCCCAGACAGACGGTCAGTCTGAGAGAACAATTCAAACCCTAGAAGATATGTTGAGAGCTTGCTCTATGGATTTCAAAGGAGGTTGGGATAAACACCTACCTTTGGTGGAATTTTCTTATAATAATAGCTTTCAATCCAGTATTCAGATGGCTCCTTATGAAGCTCTCTATGGAAAGAAATGCAGGACTCCAACTTGCTGGGATGAAGTTGGGGAAAGAAAGCTATTAGGACCTGATCTCGTTGATGAAATGGCAGAAAAGGTTAGATCTATTCAACAACACATAAGAGCAGCTCAGAGTCGACAGAAAAGTTATGCCGACAACCGAAGAAAAGACCTAGAGTTTGATGTGGGTGATAAAGTGTTCTTACGAATATCTCCCTGGAAGAGGGTTATGTGATTTGGAAAGAAGGGGAAGTTGAGCCCTAGATATATCGGTCCTTTCGAAATACTGGATCGTGTTGGGAAGGTAGCTTACCGATTGGCGCTTCCACCGAATCTCTCTCAAGTTCACGATGTGTTCCATGTATCTCTCCTGAGAAAGTACATACCAGATCCTTCACATGTACTCAGCTCAGAAGTTGTATCGCTAGAGCAAGATCTTTCTTATGAAGAACAGCCGATAGAGATTCTGGATCGTAGCGAAAAAGTCCTACGAAACAAGACCACTCGATTGGTGAAAGTTTTATGGAGGAACCACCAACTTGAAGAAGCTACATGGGAGCTTGAGGATATGATGAGGGAGAAGTATCCTCATCTGTTTGTTACAAATTGACGAATTTCGAGGGCGAAATTCTTTTTAAGGGGGGTAGAATGTAACACCCAAGACTTTTATGTTATATAAATCATCAAAGGAATCTTTTTCTACACAACACTTGCTTGTCTTGCTTTACACGCAATCGCGACCTTCCTCGATAGCTTGCGTCGTACGCAATACCGAGTTTCACTAAATAACAATATGCTATTAAAACTAGCCGTTATGAATAGTAATAACCACTTTTTGAAATTTTATAAATTTTATTTTTCAAAATGGACTTCATTTTTGGACTCAGAATATCGAAATTAGCCTAGGGTGAAATTTTGGTATTTTTCTGAAAACTTTCAATTTTTGATGAATAGTGAAACCACTAAGTGGTAGGTTAAAAACTGAATTTTGCATAAAACTTAATTTTACCGTTTCTGTGAATGGAATTTCGAAAATCCGACAGACACAGTTGATATCAGTAAGTAAAATGTGGTTCAATGAGATAAAAATAATTTTTTGGTGAATAGTAACTTTTTACTTTTTTTACCGCGGTTAATAGTAAATAGGGTAACTAAGGGTAAATATGATATTAATATTACCCTAACACATGTCCTAATTATATTGGACAAGTGTAATTCGACCAAAAACAAACTTAGGAATAAAATATGACCATTTAGGCCCACTTGGATTAGATTAGGACATTTATTATTAATTTATTTAAAGAAGGGTTAAAATAGTTAAAATCAAAGTTTAATAAGTAAATAATTTTTAATATGGGGTTATACATAAGATAAATTCGACTATAAATATTCATTAGAAAGCTAAAAATATTTCATACATAATGGTATTTTATTTGTAATTTTTAGACATTAAATAATTTAATTTATTTATGACACAATGATGATGCAGTAATTATCTTATTTATGAAATATTGACATAATTGATGTTATAAACACCAAAATAAATGTAATTTGAGACTTTTTATGAATTACACAAATTTTCTAGGTTACTATGATATATTAGTGTTGATTTAATCAACTTGGTTCGAACATATAATTCTATTATGACTTTCACAAAAATCATATATCAAATAGTGTCAAAATTGACACAAAATAGTTTTTAAATCAAATATTATATTATTAATTGTTATTTTATTCCTAAAAATATAAGGTTCGGCCAAATGACTTAGATAAGGATATATATATTAATAATAAACAATTTGGGGTTCGTTTGGCATGTTATAGTAAGTGTATTAACCATATAGTGAAAGAAAACAAAAAGACACGGTAAAAGTTAAATTATTTAACTTAGAGTTAAATCTAATTGATAAGGTTAAAATAATTCCCTAAACTTGTCTAAATCCTATTGGTTGATAGGATTTCGACCCATCCCCACTTTAGCTTCGAAATAAGACCCTTTGGAACCATTATAAACCGATTTTGACTTTAATATAAAATAATATTTTGAGATATTCCTAAGGTGCCCCTCTCCTCCCTTATAAAAGGGCACCTCCTCCCCCTCCTCCTCACACCAAATTGAGCACTCAAGCTCGGCCAACCCCTTCCATTTTCTCCTCTCCACTTCCCTAGAATAATCCTAGAGGTCCTGGTCTTCTTCAAAGACCAATCTTAGTTCCCTAAGTGGAGGATTTAAAGAGGCGTTCCAAAGAAGAGGTAATATCCATTACCGATCTTTTCAATTTCTTTCTTCTTCAACTTCTTCTTCTTTAGTTGTTTCATGATAAAGTAATAACATCAGTATTACTTACATACTGATATGTTATTATAAATATGAAACAACCCTAATTCACCTTCTATCCATCCTACGGAAAAATGAAATCACCGCGCGTGCGTACGTACGGAATACCGTCTCCACGCCGTGGTGTAATCTATTTTCCACCATCACTTTACAAGGATGGGTATAATGGTGTAATGAGTAACTATTTATGATTATTATAAAGTAATATTGATACTGAAATAATATATATACACTCCAATACAATTCCACGATCATAGGAATGATATCATCACTCGTGCGTACGTACGGAATACCGTCTCCACGATGTGATGTGACTCGTTCTACATGATCATAATTACATAGTAATTATATAAATGAATTGAATGAATAAATATGATATATGTTACACTAATACCATTATGGATATAAGGTATCTATAACCTTAAAAGAATAATAAGAATGTATTCGGCAAAACACGCATAAGAACAAAAGGCAATAAAGACCCGAGTAACAAGTAACAATGAAATATTACTAACAAGAAGCTAAGAATATTACCATATATGATATCATATCAATATGTATGATTCTGGAATAAGTCAATAACATTATTTAAACCATTATACAGGAGCTTCGGACATGTACAAATCAAATCGGACCTAAGGTAAGGGAAATATCACAATCTCATTTTTATCCGAGATTGTTTATTCGTAAGTATTTACTGGGGTGTATATTATCATCCACATCCATGTTTCATAAATATGTAATATTATTTCCATCCACCTACAATTGTTTAAATCAATTTTTACCCTTCGGTGAGTTTTTAGTAATATCTATGAAAGGAATCTTTTGTCATACGAGGTACTTTTTGACTTTTCCGACAAAAGTACGAAGAATGTTTTTTTTAACTTATACGGCATGAATGGATTTTTAAAACATTATTTCCAAGAATCTTCCTTTACAAGTTTTCAAGTTTATTTTTAATCAACTTCTTTTAGTTTATAATTTTATGACATGTTAAGAAAAGAAAAGTGTTTTTGAAGTAGAAAGGATATTTTCCTCAAGAATGGAGTTCAAGTATTTTATCAAAATTATTTTCCATCTAAGATTATAAAAGGGTTCTGTTTTTATCCATATTATTACATGGATTTGATTATGTTGTGATGGAAATATTTTTATGAATTCCTTTATCTTATATGAATTGTTTTATGATGTCATGTTGTTTAAGAATCCCATTTTTATTACATGGGTTACGCTATGATGTATGGTTTATGATTATGTGGCACACATAAGAAATGATTCATTATGAGATGGGTGTGACCTATATCTCCCTCCAATGCATTGGGTAAAGATTTTATATCTCATGAGATAGACATGGCTGGAACGGTAGGTTATACCGGTTCAGTGAAACAGGACTGGAACGAGGGTGACTCGGTTCAGAAAGGGACTTTGTCCACTAAGATAGTCTTGGCAATGAGTCATGACTAACAAGAAATTATTTTCCATGATTATGTGTGCATGCCACAAAGTTTCAAGTTTTATGTTATGATTATGGGGATCTCATTTTCACTTCTATGATTTATTCCATGTTAAGATATTATGATCTCTTTTGCAGGTTTTGATTTTCAAAAAGATATGATATGATTTTTATTTCCTTTATTTGCCCTTGCTGAGCATTTGAGCTCACCCTTTTATGTTTTCTTTTCCCCAGGTCAGGAAGATGGATATTAAGTAGAATATGCTAAAAGGGACCCTAGATATGATGAAATAAATGGGAAACACTGTAGAAGATTTATGAACCAGTTGTTTATGTTTCCCAGTTTCTAAAGACACTATACCTATACGGTCCTTTGTGGTTTTGTCATATGTTGTAATAAGTGTGCTTCAATTTTGAGGTATTAACAATGTATGTAAAGTATGGGTCGTTATAGAACCTATACAGACGACTCTTGTAAGCGATTAGGCCAAACATGTTCTGACTCACCTTCCTCCACCAAAAAAATATTTTAATGATATGGAATACTATAAAAATCCTCAAAATGTGAAATTTGGATTGATTCCTAGAAGTTATTATTATATAAAAACAAAAGGAATTCCATATTCTACTACCATGAACCACAAAAATCCAAAATAGAGGCTAGTGACATATCTTACGAAACATGAATTATCCACTTAGATTGAACATCAGTCTATGGATAATATGATATTATTAAAATAACTCTCGATTATAGGGATTTTTTGAAAACCCCACTGGAAATATGATGTGAAATGAAGATCTCTATCTAAAAAGATATCCCTTAAAGCACTATGAAACTTAACATCCTCACACATGTAAATATTTCCTAGATCATCAACTATGAAGTTTTCCCTAATAGGTAAGAAGTGGGATACCTCAACTAGTCATTCCATAACAACCCATACAATGTCATTCTTTGGGGTCGTCCTGGGTAATCCTGTTATAAAATTCATTGTGACATCATCCCATTTCCACTTCAAGATGGGTAAAGGCTGTAAAATCCCAACAGGCCTCTGAGGCTAATCTTTCACCTTTTGACAAGCGAAACATTTATCCATTAATCTTCCCACCTCATTCATTCTTGACCACTATTATTTTATATAGAGATCATGATACATCTTTGTTAAACCAGGATACAACACCCATCTAGAATAATGTAACTCTCTCATCAGTTACCCCCATAATCCCATAGGAACCCATTATTGGCCACACACAAGAAGATAATTGTCACTACTGAGAGACCATCCTGATGGTGTTTCCCCACCATTAATTTTTCTCACATAACTCAGACCTCTATATTAGACAATTGATCGGTATTAATATAGTCCAAATGCATGGTTGTAAATAATGTTGAAGTCAGAGATACATGTCCATGTGATTCCAGAACATCCAAATGCTTGTCCGCAAAAAGGGATATCATCCGACAATCACCACAAGACTCCCATACTACCTCATTATGTTTCTTCCTAATCAAATAATCAGAAAATATGTTTCATTTACCTGGTATATAATCAAATTCAATGTTGTAAGACTAAAAATACTCGACCCACCTCCTCTGTTGAAGGTTAACGTCTCACTAAGAAGATATGTACCTGAGGATCTTATGATCTATGTATACCAAAAACCTCTCACCCAGGAGATAGTGTCTCCAATACTTATGGGCATGTACCACTGCTACTAACTCTAGATCATGAGTAATCTAATTCCTCTCATGCGGTCTCAACTTACTAAATAAATAAGGTACAACTATATCTTCCTATATTAGAACCTCTCTAATACCAACTCCAGATGCATCACAGTACACAACATATGCTTTACCCAGAACAAGTAAAGTGATTATAGGTGTTGAGGTCATCCTTCCATTCGTCTCCTAAAACTCTTTCACAAGCATCAAACCAAACAAACATCACCCCATTCTTGGTAAGACCAGACATTGGTGCTTCCAAATAGGAGAAATCTTTGATTAAATGCCAATAACAAATAGATAAGCCCTGAATCCTTTGAATTTATAAAATGTTCTTGGGTTGTTACCAAGATTCCATGTCTATGAATTTTGCTGGGTCCACTAAAACTCCTACATATGAGATGACATGGACTAATAAGAGAACTTTATATATCCATAAACTATATTTCGCTATATTTTCATAAAGACGATGCTCTCTCAAAGTACTCAGGATGATGTCAGGATCTTTAGTATGATCATTTGCTGACTGGGAGTAAAATATGATAACATCTATGAAACCCACCAAAAACTGGTCTTGAAAAGGATGAAAGTTACTATTAATTAAGGCTATAAATACCACATGCACATTAGTCAACCCAAAAAACATCACTATGAATTTATACAATCCATACATACTTTTAAAAGAAGTATGAGAAAATTCCGATGGTCTCACCATTTACTAGTGATACAATAATATCAAATGAATATTTAAGAATATCATAACACCTATAAACTGATATAAAGGATCATTAATGCATGTAAGATGATACCAGTTCTTGTATTTTATCTGGTTTAATATCCGATAATTCACACATGAGTGGAAAGATCCACCAGCCTTATTGGAAAAGTGAACTGGAGAACCCCAAAGAGATGTACTTGACCATATGAATCCTTTATATTCTAAATATTCCAACTAAACCTTCAAATCCTAATTCTCTAATACTTCCTTTCCATAAGGAAGGATAGAAACTGACTCTACTCACTGCACCAAATCAATTGAGAAATCAATCTCTCACTTGGGAAATAAGCCATAGAATTCATCCGAGAAAACAACCCAAAAATGGTCTACCACTGGAGGAAATGAACCTTGATGAATTCCACCATTATCTAAAGAAATATCAGATATCCGAGAAATGAGGAAATCCAATATGTGCTGAATTATTCTCACATGACCATCCAAGAGATCCTACTCACCCTGGTGAGAATATCTGCTTCCTTATAGATATAAGAAGGATACTCTCCTCCTGTGACATTTAATGTGAGCCTGGTATATAGTTAACTAATACATTCCCTGAATCAAGTCAAATATTCCCTTTTCTAGCATGAATGATTCCCAAAATAAATGTTAACCACCAGTCTCTAGAGAACATGCCTTCAAACATTTGATATTCTTGGACTACACTCCCAAAAGTGTGTCAATGGTTAAAACACCATCAATGATTTCCACATCCAATACCACACCATTTTAAAAAATAGTAGACATAATAGAATGTGATCCTCTTATATCAAATAGAATAAAAGAAGTGGTAGATTATACAAGAATCGTATCTTTCATGGTATATAGTCTTGCACCCATGTTAGTGGAAGTAGTTTTCATAACAGAAAACTAATTTTTCCCTCTTCCCTAGAATCCATTCTAACTTCCTTGAGATATTTCCCTTTTTCAGTACTATTTCTCATGAACTAGGTACCACATCCCCTCTATTGGCCTAAACATCATATGGAACTATAGCTACCAGCATGTTGAGGGGAAGAAAAGCCCCTTACCGACTCTAATGCTAGTCCAAATACTCTACCACTCATATTATGCATACTGTTCATGCAGAATCCTTCAATATGGACGAGTCTGAAGTAGATATGACACTTGACTATGGAGTAAGGACACTTCAGGTTCATGTGACCAAACATTCCACACAGATAGCACTGGAACAGAACACAGTCATGAGATGATAATCAACATCCTTGACTATTCTTCCCACTACTACATGGGTAGAAACTATCATAACAACACTTCTTACCACTTGAAGAAGAATTCATATAACACCCTGATGAAATAGACTGACCACTTCACAATGGCCTCCCTCATATTCCCTTTCATGATGAGTTCCTGATTCATCACATCTTCAAAAAAATTTAAATGGAATTTTTTTACCTATGACCTGATCTCATATTGAAAACCATCATGGAAACATCTGTCTAGGGATCTCATCAACTGACAAAGATGGATCAAAGCACTATAGGTCAGTAAAATGTTAAGCATAGTCCAACACTGAAAAACCCTCCTGCATCAGATGCATGAAATCATGATATTTTTCATCCCTTGAGGGTTTGGTATAGAAATGGTTCAAGAAAATCATCTCTAAGAAATTCCAATGTAGCTCATCCTACTGCATATCATCATCCAAAATATACCACCAATACTAGGAAGGTCCATGAATCATATATGAAACAATCGTCACCCTCATATTCATGGGTGTATCGAGATTATTTAATATTGTTGGGATTGAATCAATCCAAAACTAAGTTTCTTAGGATCTTATTTCTCTATAAAAGATAGGCATATTCTAAATATAAAACTATCTTGACATCTTAGACATCAAAGGAATAGTATAATCAATATACCATTCCATGGAACACATGACCTTCAGGAAGTTTTCATGAAGATGAACATCCATATGCTCCACATAAACTATATAAAGATCTGGTTTCGCTTTATTAGGAGTGTTCTGATTTCCAACATACTAATTCTTAAGTTAAAGATGATGATGGGGAGTTCTCTCTACAAGAAAAACACACACCATAGAAAACTGGCTAGCAACATGGTAGACCCAATAGGTGACTGCAATAGAGAACCACAAAATCATGGTCTCTCTAGACATGGATTACTTGTATTTTATCATGACAAATCAACTCATTTCATTTATCCATTGAAATATCTATCTCATATTAAACATTCAATGTGAAATTATATTTCAAATGAAAAATAGATATGTCAATATCATAAAAAATTCATGTAAATATATCCCTATGTACTTGTTACGATGCATGTAGTCTTATCCCATCCCATATCATGTCATGATTACAATCTCAATATACAATAACTTTATAAAAAAATAACCCCAAAAAACATGTGAATCACCCAAGGTGAAATAACATCAATTATAACAAGCATACAACAAAAACTGCAATCCCATCTCTGGGAACTCATATTTTCCCCCATACATGGATTAGCTAATCCCATGAACAAGCTCATTACCAATTCCTGACACATCCTATTATCCTTTATACCCATTAAAAAATAATAAATAATAATAAATGAAAACTCACTCCTCTGATACCACTTTGTAACGCCCCCCCCAATCCAGTACTCTCTCATGTGGCCAGAGAGGTTTGGATACTAGACCTCAAGTGCACCTCCCCAAATTCCAAAGGTTGTAAAATAGAATAAGGGGTATAAATTTTATAGTGTGGAGACTATACCCCCTGGTATGAATATTCATAGAAATATATACAGATAATAGTAATACAACTATATTAAAGTATACACATAGTGTAAGACAACAATAAAATCTAATTGAATAATCCAATATTTAATAAATGAATAATGTAATTAAGTGAATGAATGTAACTAAATTTCATGCTAAAAAATACAAGAAAAAGACAAGAAGACTCAAATAAAAGGCTCAAAGACTCGGGTCCGAATCCCCATGTCGGTCCCATCTCCAAACTCTATCCCAATATCAAATAAGAAATCAGTTTCAAGGTTCATTTCCATTGTACAAAAATGCATGCAAATAATTTTCTCACGATCCGTACATCGCCCTGAATACATTGTGAGTATAACTCAGAAGGTCGACACCACCATTTCTAAACAAAACCAGTCTAATAAGAAGTGTAGGGAATAAAGTTATAAACATGTGTGTTAATTAATGCAATAATTAATAAAATAAAACAACAACCTACTTAGGATCTATGCCGAAATATCTCTGAGAAAGTCTTAAAACCATGAAAACCACAACTATATAACCAAGGTAAACAACCTTCTTCTGCTCCATGCTAGAATATCTCTATGAATGTCTAATTACCATGAAAAACGCAAACATATTCCCAAGTTATAGTCACAATAATTTGTGTCAACTCCCTATAATAATTACATTATGGGATTGTTCATAGACCACTCCCGATAAGCATTACAACATAGGATAGGGATGATCCCAATAACTATCAACATTATAGCATTTACATATGCAAGTTCCTATGCCTAGATCATTATATAAGAATCCCAGCATGGAACACAATTCCTATCATATAGCATGGATATCATAATATAACATCAGAATTATCAATGTTTAATTATGTGAATTAACATTCTTCTTTCACATTCCACAAGCAATTTAATTCATAATTTATTAATAATGATATCAATAAGAAATAATCCACAATTTAGGGATCTATAAAAATAAATCACCCTAAGTCACATGTCATGAAAAACATACATTATTCCATTAGCTAATTAAAAATAATTTTAAGGCCAAAGGAATTAAAGGGATAATCTCATTCATCTATTTAATTAATTTGGGCACACATAATGATGCACAATAACAATATTACATGATCTTGATAATAATCAAACCATAGGGTTAAGACTTGACCCCCTAACTTTAACCAATGATCAAAGAACACTTATAAAAACCAATTATCATGAGGAAGAAGGTGTGGATGATTTAAAGGTGACTATAGATCAAAGATTAACAAGATAAAAACCAAAAACAAAATTGGGAAAAGGATTTCACCTCAATAGTTGAAGAATTAAGAGAAGGAATAAAGAGGAAAAAAACAATTTCCAGGGTTTGATCACACAACTGTAATGTCTAGAAGGGATTTTGTCACTCCAAGATCTCCTAGATAATGACCTAAGGCTAATATGAGAGGAGGTCCATCCAAAAAAATATAATAATTTAGTCGTACATCTTGTTTAAAATAGCAGGCCAGACATTTACATGATGTGTAATGTAGTTACACGTCTTATAAAAGTTTTTAAAGGTATTTACTAAAAAAAACCATCACCTTATATTTATTTACATAAACCCCCGATAAATTACATGACATGTAATCCCTTTACACGATGTGTAAATGATCTATAGTCGATTTTTTATCCCATTTTCATTTTAAATAACCCAAACCCCCTTTAAATCTTCTCAACATACCAAGAACCCATATTAACACTTATTTCCATTTATAATGAGACTCCTTTAACTAAAACGATCATACATCCCTAGACATCAGGTCATTTCCCCTAATAAAGGTTCTCTCTCTCTGGAAAAGACACAACCAAATAGGCTTAAATGAAAAAATCATAGAGAAACATACCTAAAAAAATGTGGGATCCTATACTTTCCCTTTTATTCATGAGACTTGTGGCCAAAAATTACACATCGGTAACAATTCCCTATCATCATAATATATTCAACATGGTTATTTTTACCACTATGAACACATGTTGGGAACATCATTTTCATACCAACAGATTTATTTGTTGCATGTTTTCCCATCACCTTCCATTCCAAACACTTCTTACATTAATCATAATGAGGCTTATAATAGTTTTAACATCTTGGATCCAGGTGCCACACAACTGGTGCCTCATACTTGGTTGGCCACACATCCACAAGTTCATTACCCAAAATTATAGAGGCTGCCAACTAGAAGCAAGGGCCTAGGGTGTGATAGTAAGGAAACTATGCCCTCATTGGTAGAGTGTAACACAACGAAATAATAATATAAAATAGAGGAAGCAGTAAACAACATACAACTAATATAAATAGTAGAAGACTGATAAGATAAATAACCAAGTATCATTCAATACAAAAGATAATGAAGCATATTATGTTCTAAGAAAACATCCAAAACATGTACACTATAGAAATACACAATATATGTTCCAAAAGAAAAAAGGAAACAAAGGAAACTAAGAAGCATTACAAACCTCTGCTCGATCCCATGCTCTCTAACTCCTAAACATAATCTCAAGTATCTATAAAAGGGTGATTTCCCTTATCGACACCTGCAATAATGGAATCCTTTTGGGTCTAAAAGCATGAACCAAACAGGATGTGAGAAATAAATCCCAGTAGTCAACCACCAAATATCTGTTCCTATATGTCAGTGCGCATATGCAACAGATAGTGTAAAAAAAGGAAAAATAGTAAACTATAAAGTACTCAAAAGCAAACAATCGTACAAGTACTGTCCTCCATTTATATTTATTTCATGTTCTTTAATTAATTAAATTACATTGAATTATATGAGTCTTGGGATCCGGCCTAAGCCCATTAATATCTGGTATAAATTAAGCACAAAATATACCTTAACAGGATATCTAAACAGAGAAGTGAAGATAAAATACAAGCTTGTTCTTTGACTTGGCAGATGCATCATAAGTTATTCCATTTTAATATTCAACTCAACATCTTGCCCGTGGGAATAGAAAAACCCTGACCATAGGCATAAGAAAATCCTCACCATCAAGCCTAACAAATCCTCTCCCACATGCATAATAAATCCTCACCCACAGGAATAACGAATCCTCACCCACATTCATAACAGATGAACCAGGTTCAAGCCTGATATATCAATATTTCAGCATAATAAAAAACACATGTAAATTACACTATTACATGGTTAACATAGAATAACTCATGTGGGAATCATACATATCAAGAAACAAGTGAATTAAACTATCACAAGGATTAAACGACAATTGACATATCATGGGGAAAAGGGGTAATCACTATTCCCAAACCCTTTAATCAAATCAATCACAATTTACGACAATTGTAATTCCATTATAAATATAATTCATACTTAACAACCTAATAAGGGAAAAAAGGCATGCCTCAGAGGAAACATTGACCAAAGTAACCATAAACGATCATTCCAAAGGAATGCACCCACGAGGTGACCCTTAATCAGACCAACAAGCTCAAACATGCTTAATTTAATTTAATTCGTATCCTAATAATCACTAGGCAACAACAAGGGTAAATTTCCATTCCATGTTACACACTAAACATGGGAGAACAACAATACTACACATATAAACAACTCAAAATTGAGAGAACGACACAAGAACACCTAGCTCATCGTAGTACAACTCTCCTCATCTAGCATAGAGCTTTGATTTTCCCTAAAATAGGTTATATCTACAAAACGGGTACAAAATCTTGACCATAAATAACTCAATCGAGAGAATAAATCAGGATGAAAGGATCAAGAGGAATAGAGATATCACTGATCCGGTTCAAATGCAACTGTTGGTGAAGGAATCACGGTTCAGATGATCAATTGGGAAGAAAAATGGCCCTTGACACTACTGTTTGCAAACCCAGATGAGCCCCTGTTCGTTTTCATAGAAATGACTCTACTGCACGATTTAATCAATAAAAAGGTACATGGTGTATACTTGAGATTAAACTTCGTGTGCATACAAATTATGGCCCAACCATTATGTGGTTGTGTATTGGGATTAAATGGAGTGTATCCTTCCATACATGTCATGTAACTATAAGTACACGTCGTGTAGTTCCCAGTCACTTTGTGTAATAGGCCTGCAGCCAGCCCCTCGACTTCTTTTCCCCCATTTTCATAATTACAAACTAAATAGGAAATATCCATACCTCAAAGTATGAACCAAGTTCTTACAAAACTCCCCCTTAAAGCAATTCATCCCAGAATTTCCCTTACAAGGGTGATAAATAAAAAACTGAGAACAAATACGACCACTATGATTGTATGTCAACCTCCCTCTCCCAAGCCTCATCCTGCACTCAACTGTGCTACCATAGCACCTGTACCAAAGTAACAATACAACCATAAGGAACCTTCGTGCAACAGTCCACAATACGAATGGGATTCTCTTCAAAGGATGAATCTTCCTGCAACTCTACTTCCTTGGGATGAAAGGTGTGAGGAGGGTCCAAAAAGTAACATCATAACTAAGAACTGTGGAAGATTTCATGCATATCCCCGTACCTCTAAGGTATATGCAATCTATAGGCAACCAACCTAACCCTCTCCAGAATCTCAAACAGACCGACATATCTTGGTGAAAGATTACCTTGTATTCTGATTCTCTTATGTCCCACCCTCAGTGCAACACACAAGAAAACATGATCCCCGACCTCAAACTCCAGAGATATTCTTTGGATATCGACAAAATATTTCTGATGAGAATGCATAGTAGCTATCTGATTCTGAATCAACTGGACCTACTTAGAAATCTCCTGCACGAGATGTGGTCCCAGTAAAGCTGCCTCACCTGCCTCCAGCCAGCATAGGGGTGATCAACAAGACCTACCATAAAAATCCTCATAAGTTTCCATATCTATAGTCTCCTGGAAACTATTATTGCAGGAAAATTCAACCCAGGGAATATAATTCTCCCAAGATCCCCCAATTTCTAGGATGCATGCTCGCAGCATTTACTCCAGCACCTGTATCGTATGCTCTGACTAGCCATCAGTCTGAGGATGGTATGTTGTGATAAAAAGTACCTGTGTACCCCTCAACCTCTAAAAAATATGCAAAAAACAAGACATAAAGTAGAAATACCTATATGAAATGATAGAATGAGGCACCCTATGAAGTCATACAACCTCATGAACATACAACTTCCCAAGATCATGAACACTAACGGTCTCCTTGATCGGTAATAAGTGAGAATCCTTCATAAATTTATCAACCACCACCCACACTGCATCATTACCTCAGGGTGACCTCAGTAAACCATTCATGAAATCCATCATGACATCATCCCATTTCTACTCTGGAATAGGTAACTTCTGTAAAAGCTTAGTTGTCCGCTGATGTTTTGCCTTCACCTACTGATAGGTGGAACACCTCATAACAAAACCATCCACATCTCTCTTTATACCTGACCACCAGTAATGATGGTGAAAGTCATGATAAATCCTAGTAACTCTAGGATGCACTTCCCAAGCTGAAGCATAAAACTCCCACATCAAATCCTCATTTATGTCCACTAGAACTGATGGCCTCTACACGGTGGTGTCATTACATCCTCCGGTGTGAATCAAATTTGAATATATAAATGGTCTCAAAATTTCACAAACTAGAGAGATGTAGTGTAGTGGAATTATGGGGTTGAATCTACAGGGAGACTGCCATTTGATTTTGGGGAAATCTTATTCCTAAAACTATTAGGGAGTACTTTCTAGAAGTCTCTTTTTGGGATTTTGATCTATGTTCTATTTTGGGATGACTTTAAATGATAAACGAGGGGTCGGGATCAAGTCAAGTATCTGAGTGAAGGATGTCCTTTAACTCTAACCTAGAAAAGATCCTATGTCTTAGTCTGCGAAGCAAACATGGGTCACTAGTTGACTTTGGTCTTAGCCTCCTAGTCCTACTAAGGAAGTATCTATTTCATGGTTGGGAGATAGCGACGACCTAGGTGCATTAAGTTTTTCTTCGTTAGGGAAGAAAGTTTTCTAAGCTAGTGGTCGTAGCTTAGTCTACTCCAATTAGGATAAGGTCATTTCCTTGACCATCTTGTGGTCTGGGAAATTCACACAAATGGGACAAACCTTTGGTTTATATCATAATTACTAATTCAATTAGACTTGATAAGTTTAGATTTAAAGGTGTATTTAGTTATGCAGATACATCAAGATTGATCCCTACTCCTAAGAAATTTAGCTAGTCATTAAGGATAGTGGAACAATTAAATAACTAGATAAATCATGCTTAACAGATTTATCAAAAAGATATTCTAGGATGACAAAGAGAAAACATGCATAAGAGAATTATGAATTAAACTATATTACTTACTTGAGACAGAAATGAAAATTGAATTTTAAGTGTGGAATGGGGATCGATAGGGGAGAATGAAGAAATTGGGTTTCAAAATGCGAAAACTATGAAGAAATTGGGTTTCAAAAGGGAAATAATAAGAATGGATCATATGGGATCGATAGGGGAGAATGAAGAGCTCTTCTAGTTGTTGTTCAATGCTCTTCTGGTCCACTACTTATATAGGAATTTTTGGTCATGACGTGTACCGATGGTACATGATGTGTACCCTCAATCCATGTCATTTTCCTTCAGATCTACAGTGTGGCACACATTTCTCATGGATAAGGCTGTTTAACTAGGTTCACAACATGTAGAAGTGGTTAACGATGTGTAGTCTTCATCTGGATATCTTTTACGTAGAATGCTCATGGATTTCTCACTAACCGGTTTGACTGGTTTCACGACGTGGCCGGTCTAGACATGACGTGTAGTTGCTTTTTTTTTCCTTCTGGCTTCATGGAATGGTCATGAATTGTCTTCATAGCTTGGGTTAGGCTATGATCCTCAGGTACACGATGTGTACTTGTCCTGTTTTTTACTTTTTCTGTCTTTTCTTTCTTGAAAAACAATGAAGCTTTTATTTCTGGAAAATTAAACACATAAAACATGAATTATTGAATAATTAAATGAAAAAATATGAATAAATGATAGCAAATTATATATAAAAATTAGCCTTATCAAACCCCCACACTTGAATAATTGATTTTACTCAAGAAAGAATGCATCAGTAAAGATTTTGTGAATGATAAGAATTTTGCAAAGAAAGAAATATTCATTATGTCAATGCAATTAAATTTGGTGTAAGAAGAGAAAATTCAATTTCCAAAATTAAGCCTGCATAAAAAGTTAGTCATGCCTCATAATCTAGTTTTTAAAACAAATTATACTCTTCTAATCATAACATATTAAATCTTCCTTAAGTTATATACCCAATTATAACCTACCTCACTGTTCTTTTCTCTCATCACTATGGGTAGAAAATATAATTATAGGTATACTTGTACCCTGAGTACATGTTCCTAACCATAGTCTTTCACTAGTTTTATCATCTCCACTGTGTAAATACATGAATAAGATTAATATTTAGGGATTTAAGCAATCGAGTTCTAAAGACTCTATGGTTGTGGGTAGGTAGGTAAAATGTGAAAATCAGGATCAAAATGAGGGTAGGCTCTAATGTACAAAGCATAGGTATAAGAGCAAGTGTGATGATGTTTCTCCTTCTGATCGGTCAAATCCGTACTCCCTCATCTTGGGTTGGATCCATATGTATGGAAAGTACATATATAAAGAAATGATTATATTCCTTTCCTTTTTATTTTTCTTTTGTGTTGTTATTTTTCGAAATTTATTCCTAGGATAGATCTCAAATCCTTCACCTAACAACATATGACCCTTCGAGGGATTCATCAGTCCGGAAAATGTTGATTTTTGACCTTCCTAGTACACAACCCATACCAATTTTTTTCTTTATTTTATTTTTGTATTTTACAAAGGAACAGAATACGGATGAAATAAAACAAATGGTAAATGGATCACAACCCCTTAGTCAGGTGATCACACTGTACATCTCTGGAAGTGGAAGCATCCCATGATGTCTGAATGCCTCCCCCACACTTGTTCAAATATATCCATAAACATTGTACATGGAGTAGGGTAGTAAAGGAAATAGGATTGAAATAGCTTCATTCTAAAAATAATTCATGGAAACTATGTGCTGAGCAAGGGATATATGTCAGGTGGTTCTTTGGGAAAATTTCTATCAAAGAGTACCTTAATCATTTTAGTTTTATATTTGTTCATTCATTGCTTTGATAAGATCTCAGTGCAATTTCTAGTCAGTTTACGTGCCCCATGTATCTATCAAGAAATATACTCAGACAAGAATATGCTATCATAGGATGAGAGTCCTCATGAGTAATGATAATAAAATACAAACTAGAATCTAAAAATAGACTAAGTTTTAATTAATAGGTCAATTATTCATAAATTCAAAGTTTTTTGAATTTGAATTAATTCTCTAAACTCAGCAATCATTTTAAACATGTCTAGGTAGAATTGAAACATGGTTTTAACACTTTCCACTTAACTTTTTCTTTAATTACACAGTGATAATGATTTACAGGTTTAAAGCGTGCTTATAATTTTGAAAAATGTCTCTTTGTCAAGTGATAACAATAAAAAATTCAAGTTCATCACAAGTGGAAATATGAGAAACCCCCACACTTAAAATGAGATAGTGTCCCTATTATCAATGAAATACATATGGGAGTGGTGTGGTAGTGATTTTGAAATATTTTTAAATGGAATATTGGATGAAATGAAATTAAGAGGGAATTAAGAGCTCCTTGGGAAAAGTGGTATGTCGTGGGGGTGTTTGTGCTATCATAACATGAATATACAGTATACCTGCAAAAGTGTTAGAGAAGTAAATCCTGCACTAGATAAAAAATATTAGTCCACATGTATAAACAGTTGGAATAGTATATAGAAGGGAAGTCACATAGAGTGAGAAAATGAGAGGGTAATTTTATTGAAATGTTTATAAGTTTACAATGTAGTTTCATGAAATAAAAAAATGAAAAATGAAAAGGGAATGAACTAGACATGACAATGATGATGCAAAAAAACTAAGATGAACTATGAGTTTCCTCCCATAAAGTGCTAACTTGTCTTCAGCTAGATGGGTGGACGATGATTATTGTCAGAAGGTCCATCAGCTCAGTTTCTCCTTTTCTGCTTACAACTTTTAGAGGTTGTGTCCTAAAACTCATGTGGTCTCTTTGGTGGTTTTATTACTTCAACATAAATTTGTGAGAATGAATGAGGTGTGGTAAGAATGGAATCATTGGTCGTGGTGGCTGCTGCTTTTGGCGAATGTAGAAAGATAGCTCGTGAAGCTATCGGGCAATGTCTATGACTTGCTCGAGTACCCTTTTTTCTAAGACTGCTGGTGGGACTGGACCATCGAGGAAGGTAGATGATTCTGAGGAGCTTGACATGATAAAGTAAAGACATGAAAATAAAAACACAACAGAACATAAAAATGAAATCCAAAGTATATGTAGATATCAAAATGTCTGTACAAAGGTGAAAAACAAAATTATGAAAATACAACCAGACCATGTAAATAGAAAGGTCCCAAAAATCCCAAAATATATATCAAAGTCAGATTTGGGGTTTGCGCCAAAAATCTCCTTGCGCGTCATCCCACTGCCCCCTGTCTCGATCAACTGGATGGGCGTATCCACGTCAGTAGCAGAATTAGTAGAGGATGGAGGTGCAACAACGGTGGGTGGTGTGGTAGTGGAAGTATGGAGATGGGCTGGGGTGGCAGGTGGTGAATTATCAATCCATATTAGGGTCGTGGGTCTGGAATCTAGATCAATGAATGGTACTATAGGGATGACCTCAGTGGGTACTCCCTTCCCCCTACAGGCCTGCTCTTCCATGAACTCTTGCTAGGTGGTAGGGTTGGTGAGATAAGGATGGAGGTCTCACTGGGTGGAAGGGGGTGGTGGAATGGTGGAGGAAGAAGGTCCAGCTGGGGTGGTAAAGGGTGATTGTGTAAATATAGGAGGCTCGATGAATGGGAGATAGAGATGGGCAGTGATCTGGTGAAGATTAACCAGGATGAACTGATGGAGACCCCAAAACTCTATGGGGGTAGGATGGGTGGTAGGAGGGGTTGTAGTTGTGATGGAGGATGGTCTGGGTGGTGGTGGTATGGTAGTGGAAGGCAGGGGATGGGCTGGTGGGTCTGTTGTCACTTCGACATGATGCTCCTAAGGGGTAGGCTCCTAGACGCCTGGTGCACAGAAATATAAGTCTCCCTCCTTCACTAGCATCCTCATCTTGTGTAGGAGCACAAGATCGATCATCCCTAGTGGTCCAACAGAGGTGAGGGGCTGCGAATCATAAAAAACTCCCAGGTACCTGGCTAGGTGGGTGATGAAAGATCCACCCATGAGTGTGCCTCACATCCATTGTGCTAGGTTCCTATAGTAATAGGTGAACTGGGTGTCCATGTTGACAGCTAGGCCACCCATGGATGCTGCAAGAATCAGCACATCCACCTGGATAATGTTGCCATGACTCTCAGCCCTAGAAAACCAGCCATGTTCCATGGATCTATGAAAGATTCACAAAGCTGGACCCCGTAGCTGAGTGGATTTTGTGATGCGTGGGTCGTAATGTGACTAACAGTCTCATGCTATCATAGTCCATAACTTCATAGAGATTTCATGAGGTGGTTGTAGTTGAAGCGTCAGATAAATGTTTGAAATGAAAAAAATCCTTGGTATAGATGCCAAGCCCGACCCCAAACTTAGAAAAAGACATCTCGTGTGGGTGACCACCTAGGAGAAAATGGATACTGTCGACACCCATCTCAAAGGTGGCCAAAAACTCCAAAACAACTCCCTTTATGTCTCCTAACAGACATCGACAATGGTACCAATGTGAAGAACCTTGAGGAGGCCAGTGATAACATCTATAATATTCAGGTGGGTGAGGATCCTCATGTCCAGAGTCTTATTTGTTCACATGGGATTTTCCTATAATCTGATAAGATTAAACTGATGCATTGGTTTGGAGAAACATAATATGGGGTGTAGTGAAGGTCCTCATCATTGGATGCTGTGGTGGTGTCAGACCATACCAGAGGGGTTGGTGCCTCACAGGTGGTTGCTGGTGCATAAGGTTCCTTTACGGTGGTCTGCAGATGTTTGGATGCAAGCTGTTTCTTGGATGGTGAGGACGAGGAGAAGGAATATGTATTGGAGGAGGGTTGTGGATGCTTGGTGGGTTCCATAGAAAGAAGGAGGGTGGTGCACAGGTAAGTGAAGAGGGAGAGGGATGGGGTGAACAAGAGTTAAGAGTGGAGGAGGGTGAGGGGGGTGGCGCACGGGTTCGGAGAGAGTGAGGGGTGTGGGTGTGCAGGGTGAGGGATAGGAGGGGTTGGGGAACACGAGGTGAGGGATAAGAGGAGGTGAAGTTTCAAGGTGAGGGAGTGCGGGTCGTGATGTTGCGGGTCGTGATGTTGTGGTTCGGGATAAGCAATTTTTTTTAAAAAACTAAACCGAAAGAGTACACAACATGTACTTTTCTGTCACGTCATGAATTAGAATAATGTTTAATTTTTTATATGAGAAAATGATACATGTCATGAGGATGAGGTACATAACATGTATTTAGCTATGAGTTTCCCAATTTCCTTGTTTCTTTTGTACTTCATCTTCCTTCAAACTGCAGAGTCGTCATCAACGATCCAAAACTAACTTACCTAAAGAGTTCTTAACCTGGGTTTCCTCTTAGTCAGTTCTTCCTTTAAGGTTAGGAGCTTTACTCCTTTTAATTTTAGTGGAACTTGAGGCTGAGGACACAACCTTAATGGAACAGTTCCTAAAAGATCTTTAATATTTGACTAGTTACTTTGAATAGTGGTTCTCCAACTCCTTTAATTTCGATTGTTCCATAATGAGAAATGTGGAAAAACTCAAAGGACCAGACCATATTTACTTAAAATTCCCTGAGAATAGTTTTAATCTTGAATTAAATAGAAAAACCTTATTCCCTGGACTGAAGGTACGTCTTGAAATTCATTGGTAATTCTACCTTTTCATTTTTCCTTGTAAATCCTTGCATTTTCATATTCATCTTTACTTATTTCTTCAAAAATGGTTAATTGAAATAACCATTCCTCTCTATCCTTTTCTAAATATATATTCATCTTTTTAATTTCCCAAAATGAATGATGTTCCAATTCTACAAGAAGATGATAGGGTTTACCATAAGCCAATCTAAATGGGGTGGTGTCTATGGGTGCTTTGTATGCAGTTTGGTATGACCATAATGCATCATCCAATTTTAGTCTCCAATCACTTCTACCGGTGTTGAAAGCCTTTTCTATGATTTTTTTCACCTCTCTATTTTAAAATTCAACTTTCCCGCTTGTTTGTGGGTGATAGGGGTTCCGGTGTTGCAGCGAATTCCATATTTTTGAAGCATTTTTCATACTGGCTGATTTGAGAAATGTGTTCTGCGATCACTAATGAGTATCCATGGAAATAAAAAATGCGCAATCATATTTTTTTAAGAAAATTCATGACTACCTTTGATGTGTAATGTGCTATGGCTTCAGCTTCAACCCACTTGGAAACATAGTCTATTGCAACAAGAATATAATTCCTACCCTGTGAAGAGGGGAATGGTCCCGTAGAGTCAATACGCCAGACCTTAATAACTTAATCTTCAATAATGGGGTTTTGTGGAATCTCATTTCTTTTACTGATGTTCCCCATTATTTGAAATCTATCACATTGATGACAAAATCCCCTAGCATCATGATGCAATGAGGGAAAAAATACTCTTTGTAGGATCTTTTCCATTGTGCGCTCTATTCCATGATGGCCTCAAGTTAGAGATGTGTGGAACATTTCAGTCAAATTCTGTTTCTCTTCCTCTGAGATGCAGCATCATAAAAGGCCATCGGCACAACGCTTGAATAGAAATGGTTCATCCCAAAAGTATTTTTTGTCATCAAACAGAAACTTCTTGCATTACTGGTATGAGACGTCATGATGGAGATATCCAGTGGCAAGATAGTTGGACATGTTTGAGAACTAAGGATGGGTTCTGACATAAAAAATGTCTCATATGGTAAATCTACTTCAATATTGGCCTCGTTGTCTTCTTTAATGATGGTCAGGGGTAATCGTGAGAGGTGGTCAACAATGAAATTTTTTGTCCCTTTGGTGTCCTTGATTATGATGTCGAATTATTACAGCATAAGAATCCAACGTATCAATCTTTTTGTTGCTACTAAGATGGTTAAATTTTTTGATTGTAATTAATGTAATTAAAATCCTATGATTCCTCATATCCTGCTTTTCAATCTTGATACTGGTGCGGTCCATCGTACATCTTTCATGACTGGATTTCCATGATTAGGGTAGGAGGGGTTTGTGTGGTTGGTATTTTAAATGACTCAAGATTCTCGGTTAGCACTTCTAATTTCACTAATAACCAAGTGATCTCATCAGTTTGGTGGATTTCACATTATGGTGGTTCATAATCACTTTTCCACAGACTGACATTGTGGGATACTTCATCCAAAATAGCTCTTCCTACTTCAGGTGTTTTGAACATCATACCTCCATCAACGACAACATAGAAAACTATTCGTGCCGCGGGATGGAGTCCTTGATACAAGGTTTTCATTTGAATCTAAGTGTCAAGTTTGTGATGTGGAAATTTCCTCATGAGTTATTTGAATTGAACCCTTGCCTCCCATATATATTCTCTATCTACTTGTGAAAAGTTCTGAATGTCATTCTGGAGTTTCCAGGTTTGGATCAGTGGAAAGTATTTATCAAGAAATTTTTTCCCAAGATCATCACAAGTCGTGATTGACTCAGGAGTTCGGATTTTGAGCCAATATTTAGCTCTATATATTAATGAGAAATTAAATATATAGAGTATTATCAAGTTAGAAGAAAATCCTTGTTTGCTAAAGGTATCACAAACCTCTAGGAAATTGGAAATATGTTCATGTGGGTATTTGCTCTGAAGACCATTGAATTGTCCCATGATCTAGATCATATAGATGAGTCCATGCTAGATTTCAAAGGTATGGGATTGAATTGGTGGGAGAACGATGCTTGGCATCACACCATGGATTTATGTCAGGCCGTAGTACTTGATGGTCTTCTAAGGGTTCATCGAGTGTTCTCCCGGTATGATTTGATGATTTGGTGGGTTGGGTCTGGCATTGTGATATTTCCCGGCCATTGTTGACTGGCGAAGTGAAACCAGATGCCTTTCGATCTCAAGATCAAAGGCCAATGGTTCTTGTTCTTCAAGGTTCCTTTATTTGGTCAAATTACCTTGGAACATGCACTAAAGATGATGGTGAAGACGCAATGGAATCTAGAAACAAAATACAGAAAAAATGGCGAGGGAAAGGTAATCCAAAGCCTTATAAAAATGAAAGTTCTTCTATGAAACAACATTGTCTCCTCAAGAACGGTGCTAAAAATTTTATGGCCTCTTCACGGTGGTGTCGTTACTTCCTCTAGTGTGAATCAAATTTGAATTTATAAATGGTCCAAAAATTTCACTAAATACAGAGACGCAGTGTAGTGGCATTACAGGGTTGAATCCACAGGGAGACTGCTGTTTGATTTTGTGGAAATTTGGACCCTAAAACTATAAGGGAGTCCTTTCTAGAAGTCTCTATTTTGTATTTTGATCGATGTTATATTTTGGTATGACTTTAAATGATAAATGAGGGGTCATGATCAAGTCGAGTATCTGAGTGAAGGATGTACTTTAACTCTAACCTTGGAAAGATCCTATGTCTTTCTCTGTGAAGCGAACATGGGTCACTAGTTGACTTTGGTCATATCCTCCTAGTCGTACCTAGGAAGTAGCTATTCCATGGTCGGGAGATAGGGACGACCTAGGTGCATTATGTTTGGCTTCATTAGGGAAGAAAGTTTCCTAAGATAGTGGACGTAGCTTAGTCTACTCCAATTAGGATAGGGTCATTTTCTTGACCATCCTGTGGTCAGGGATGTTCGAAAAAATGTGATAGACCATTGGTTTATATCCTAATTACTAATTCAATTAGAATTTCCATATTTAGACTTAAAGGTGTATTTAATTATGTAGATACATCAAGCTTGATCCCTACCCCTAAGAAATTTAGCTACTCATTAAGGATAGTGGAACAATTAAATAAACTAGATAAATCATGCTTAACAGAATTATAAAAAAGAGATTCTAGGATGAAAAAAAGAAAAAATACATAAGAGAATTATGTATTAAACTAAATTACTTACTTGAGATAGGTATCATAATTTAATTTTAAGAATGGAACATGGAAAATAAGTTGTTGAAGAAAGTAATCTCCACAACTCTTGAATCGAAACAAATGTGAAAAATATGAAGAAATTGGGTTTCAAAAGGGAAAGAGTAAGAAGGGATCACAGGGGATTGATAGGGGAGAAGGAAGATATCCTTTAGTTGTTGTTCAATCTTCTTCTGGTCTACTTCTTATATAGGTGTTTTTGGTCACGACATGTACCCTAAATCTGCGTCATTTTCCTTTGGATATTCAGTGTGGCACATGGTTCTCGTGGATAAGGATGTTTGACCAGGTACACAACGTGTAGAAGTAGTTCACGATGTGTACTATTCATCTGGATGGCTTTTGCATGGAATCCTCACAGATTTCTCGCTAATCGGTTTGGCTAGTTTCATGACGTGGCAGGTCTGGACATGATGTGTAGTAGTTTTTTGGCGTGGTCACGACTTGGCTTCAAGGCTTGGTTTAAGCTGTGATCCTCAGGTACACGACGTGAACTTCATCATCACATTGTGTACTTGGCCAATTTTTCACTTTTTCTACCTTTTCTTTCTTGAAAACCTATAAAGATTTTATTTCTGAAAAATTAGACACATACCACGTGAATTATCAAATAATTAAATGAAAAACTATGAATAAATGACAAAAAAGTATATACAAAAATTAGGATTATCAGAAACCCAGACACTTCCATGGTTCCTCAAGATCTCATCATCACCCACCGTTCAACCAAGATGTGGATCCTTACCTGCTAGACTTTCCCACAGAACTAGGCCCTCAGAATCTAATAGTTGTCTTATCCTCACTCTATCCAGTAGGGTAGAAGTAATAGATAAATAATAAAGGAAATTCTATCCCCGAATGTCATGCACCTCCAAGTGCATCTCAGAGAACAACACAATAAGCTTCCAGTCTCTACTGGGATCCTGCACTTCCTGCATCTGACTCCTCCTACTCAATGCATAGGCCATTGAATTGCCTTTTCCAGGCATGTAATCAAGATCGAAGTTAAAATAATGAATATATTCCAACCACCTTCACTACCTCATATTTAGATCACACTGATTAAAGATGTACTTGATACTTTTGTGGTCTATGTACACCACAAAATGATCTCCCAATAAGTAATTTCTCCAACAATGTAAGTCATGAAAAACTGCGGATAACTCAAGATCATGGATCAGATAGTTCCTTTCACATGGCCTCAATTGCCAAGACCCATACGCGATGATTCGATCCCCCTACATAAGAACTACTCCTAGCCCGATACCTGATGCATCGCAGTACACAATGTAACTCTTGCCCGACTCTTGAAAAATTAGTATCAGTGCTGACGTCAATATCCCTTTCAACTCTTGAAAGGCCATATCGAAAGAATCTAACCATACATACTTCAAACCCTTCTTTTTTAAGTCCTTCATTAGTACTTCTAAATATGAGAAGTCTTGTATGAAACTCCTATAGTAAACAACCAGCCCTAGAAAAATTCGCACCTCAAAGATGTTCTTGAGATGCTCCTACGTAACTACTGCTCTCACTTTTTATGGGTCCACTGATACTCCTATCTTCAAGATAACATGACCTAGGAAGTGAATATAATCCATCCAGAAGTGGCACTTTTTGATATTAGAATATAAATGATTCTCTCTCAATGTACTCAAAACTATCTCAAAATGTGTGGCATGGTCGTGTCGATTATGGGAATACACCAAAATATCATCCACAAAAACCACCAAAAAAGAATCCAATAAAGGATGGAACACTCGGTTCATCAGTGCCATGAAAACTACTGGTGCGTTCGTGAGACCGAATCACATAACCAGATACTCATATAGACCATACTTGCTACGAAACGCAGTACGCGGTATGTCTGAAGGGAGAACATGTACATGGTGATATCTTGACCTTAAGTCAATTTTTGAGAACAACTGGGCTCCTAGAAGATAATCAAATAGCTCATCTATATATGGAAAGAGATATTGGTTTTTAACCATCAGCTGGTTCAGTTTTTGATAGTCTACACATATCCTGAGGGTACCATCTTCCTTTTTCACAAAAAAGGACTAGTGAACCCCGTGAATAAGTACTGGGTCGAATAAAAACCTTTGCCTCTAAATCTAATAGATTCCTCTTGAGCTCTTACAACTCTCTCATATCCATCCTATAAGGAGGAACATATATTGGTGCAGCTCTAGGTACTAGCTCGACAGAGAACTCTATGTCTCTTACTAGAGGTAAGCCTGAAAAGTCATCTGGGAAATCATCCCTGAAACGATCAACCACTGGACAGAAATCTATCTGAAATGTTCCCTAATCATCCATATATAAACTAGTAATCTGTTTTATTATCCCACTCAACCCACATTACTCGGGTCCAGCTCGGCTTGCCTAGAAATCCCACTCTACCTTGTATAGAAATGATTTTCCTTCTGGTGACGTAAAACTCACCCTACAATGATAGAAATTGACAAAGGCTTGAAAGGAAACTAACTAGTCCATTCTAAGTATCACATCAAAGCCTATCATCTCTAGGACATAGAGATCCAAAAAGAAGTGACACCCACCGACCTCAAGAGGGAACTCCTTACACTGACGTACACCTGCCATAATTATCCCTAACCGAGTTTCTAACATCATAACATCATCAGAAGAGAAAACATAGAGCCTAAGTATCTCTACAATGGGAACATATATAAAACTATTAGAATCCACTTTATAAAAGAGTACATAAGATAAAATAGAGACAACTAGAATAGTACCTCTGACAATAAAAGGTCTGAGATCCTACTCTTGCTGGGTCTGTTACACTGCATAAGTCTGACCCGTACCACAGCCCTGAGATACTTCCTGGATACCTTGAGCTGACCCGCCCTATTATCACTGAGATCCTAGGGTCTAGATACCACAACCACTACCACCACCTCATCCTAAACAACTTAACATTTCCAATTCCCTGATTGGTGAGAAGCTGCTGACCCTGCTCCTGAATGTGGAGTCTTTGCAGAACCTCTATCACTAGTTGCTGGTGGAAACACCCTACAGTAGAGTTGTAGATGGCCCATCCTGCCGCAAGCTCAACACTTGACTGGGTTCATCAGGAACTACAGTTTCATATGCCTAGATCTGCCACACTGATAGTATCTCACTCGAATACCAGAAGAAACATTCTGATTGATCGTATCCCTGTGAGAAAGATCGATACAACGCTTCTTGCTCCTGGTCGAGAAAGTACTAGATCATGGTGCCGAACCACCCTGTTTTGCACCTCCAACTTCCCATAGATTACACTCAGTAATCAGCACCTGATTCACAATGGAATATATATAAGGAAACATGAAAAGGCAGGGGGATGATGCTATTGGAATACTCATGTTTGTTCTTCCATAGATGTGGTAGGCTGAGGTACTATTGGGAAGGTCTGTATAAACCTCATGAAGCCTTCAAAGAACTATGTATTCTCACCTGTGTCTAGTATAAAAACTGGTACCACAACAATAACATTTGGAGGATCCTATGGTAGCCCATGGCCTACAACCTCTGGGGTATGCTCATTTCCACACTCTCGGTGTACAACTAGAGGTCGTCATGGTGAAATTTCTCTGTAAAGTATAGCACATACACCCCAGTATAAGCTTATTCATCAAGGTATGCAGTTCAAGAATGAAAGAACTAAACCTGAGAATAAAAGCCCTATAATTTCACAAAATATGAGTACACAGCATGTAGGAACCATACACGGTGTGTACACTTAATCCCTTACATGGTTGTGTACTCCTGCCGGCTTGGGTGCGTAAACACCCCAGGTACACGGTGTGTAGGTACTATACACGACGTGTCCCCTTAAACTCTTACATGGGAATGTAACTCTTTCTACCTTGGTCATGTAAACATTTTAGGTACACATCGTGTAAGGACGACACACAACATGTACTCAATTCTTCCCTCTGGGCCATGTAATTTTACATGTCCAGAGCCACAAGGTCGATATATGAAAAACTACACGGGGTGTACTTAAAGTACACATTTTGTTCTAATAAAAACTCAAAAACATGTGCTTTCTATCACATAGATAGTGACAAGGTCATCTAACACGCATCGTGTACTCAGAGTACACAGTGTGTACTTGGAAAAGTTCTTTTCTTCCTGAGTTGAAGAACACATAGCGTGTGTTCATAAGACCACACACTGTGTTGTCTGGGTTTCTTGATAGTAAGCCTCAGAAACTTCCCTAGAACCCCTGTTTTTTCAAAATAAAGCCATAATGTTCCAAATTCCAATATGTGGGGCCCATACTCCCCAAGATTCAATGCTCCACATCATCATATAGTATATAAAAACACAATTTATATCTCAAGGCTGAAACATGATCCACCAAATTCTGATCCAAGAGGTCACATACTCCTTAGGGATCAAAGTTTGGCATCCATCCAATTAAACCTTAACACGTACCAATACACTTATCACAAAAGAATGCATATCTATCATGGTATATATCACAAAAAAATGCATATCTATCACGACATCTATCAAAACAACATGAAATTAGTAATGATCTCTAAATGGCATGAAAAAATGAATGGCATGTGATTTTTAACAAGTGCCTATATGATGAATGAGATGGAATACCCTCATCTCATCAGTTTACAACAAAATAGAACCACGATGATATTAATAATAACATCACAAAACAAGTGTGTCACCCAATGGTGAAATCAAATCAATTATAATAGCTAAAAATAAAAAAATCACAATTCAATTCAAGGTAATTTGGATTTTCCCTGTACATGGAGTAGCTACTCCCAGACACTAATAATTTCCAAAATCCGTTTCCTTCCTATCCCTTTATAATGTCACCAAACAATAAGATGAACCAGAAAAGAAAACTCCTCTAATACCACTTTGTAACATCCCAGATCTAGGTGCCACTCAAATGGTGCCCCGTACTCAGTTGTCCATATGGCCTCAAGTGCATTCCCCCAAATGCTAGAGGCTGGAAACTAGTAGCGAGGGCCTAGGGTGTGATAATGGGGAAACTATTCCCTCATTGGTAGAGTGTAACGCAGCGGAATAATAATATACAATAGCCGAAGCAGTAAATGTCATACAAATGAAATAAATAGCGGAAGAATGATAAGATAAATAACCAAGAATCATTCAATAAAAAATATGACGCAACATATTATGTTCTAAGAAAACAGCCAAAACAGGTACACTGTAGAAATACACAATATATTTTCCAAAAGGAAAAGGGAAACAAAGGAAACTAAGAAGAATCACAAGCCTCGGCTCGGTCCCATGCTCTCTGACTCCTAAACAACATCTCAAGTACCTGGAGAAGGAAACTTTCCCTTATCAACACTTGCAACAATATAATCTATTTGGGTCCAAAAACATGACCCAAACATGGTGTGAGAAATAAATCCCAGTAGGCAACCACCAAAGATCTGTGCCTATTTTTCAGTGAGCATATTCAATAGGTAGTGTACAAAAATGAAAAGCAGTAAACTAGGAAGTACTCGAAAGTAAAAAATCCTACAAGTACTGGACTCCATTTATATTCAGTTCATGTTATTTAATTAATTCAATTACATTGAATTATATGAGTCTGGGGATCCGAACTACATTAGTCAATCCTAAGTATTAAGTAAGCATGAAATATACAACAACAAGCTATCTAAACAGAAAAGTGAAGACCGAATCTGATCTTGTGCTTTGACTTTACAGACGTGTCATAAGTCATTCCATTTTAATATTCAACTCAAAATCTTTCCCATGGGAATAGAAAAACCCTACCTATAGTCATAACCAAATACTTTCCCTTAGGCCCAATGAATCCTCGCCCACATGCATAACAAATCCTCACCCACAGGAATAACAAATCCTCACCCAAAGGCATAACTGATCAATCAGGGTCAAGCCTAGTATATCATCATTTCATCATAATAAACAACACATGTAAATTACACTATTACATGTTTAACATAGAATAACACATAAGCCTCAGCCTAGTTGGTGTGGTCTCTATAAGTGCATCCACAAGACCCAGGTTCAAAATCAGGAAGAGGCATAATTTTGGGATATTGTAGTAGTAATGTAGCAGGCGTTGTAGCAGTACTGTAGTATGTACTGTTCGGTACTGTAGCAGCCAGGACTATTCACCTTGGGCCACTGGTTTTGGAGTCCTTAAGGGTTTCGGGCCACCTAGGCCTTCAGCTCAGTAAGGATTTCGGGCCACCTCATGGCCTTCGGGCCACCTCAAGGCCTTCAGGGCCACCTGATATGCAGTTGCACAAAGATATTCTAAAAGTAACCACTCCAGATGAGGAAATAGCAGGGTGCATTCACCAGAGCAAAGCTAAACGGATTTGGAATAATAAGAGGGTATGGAATTTTCCATCCGTACCACGACTGTGCACCTCTGAACATGGACATACTATCCAAACAACCATGAAAAGGTGGATATCTGATCACGATGAAGATGCTGGGTAGGAGCAGTTTCAAGTAGTCATAGTCGATATGATTTCCTTAAGACCTACGAGTTTTGCAATGTCTCCAAGCCTATAGGCAATTTAATATCTAAGCCTATGGGCCTTTTAAGGGTTCCCCCTTCATCCCTTGAAAGGGGGTTATCAGAAAATCAATAAAAAAGAAGGCCTTCGGGCCATTCAGTCATGGTTAATATAGAATAACTCACGTGGGCATCATACATATCAAGCAACAAGTGAATTAAACTATCACAAGGCTTAAAAAATAATTATCATATCATGGGGTAAAGAGGAAATCAATAATCCCAAACCATATAATCAAATCCATCACAATTTACCACAATTTCAATTATATTATAAATATAATTTGTACTTAACAACCCAATAAGGGAAAACAAGGAATGCCTCATAGGAAACCTCATCCAAAGCGAGCATAAACTGTCATTCCAAGGGAATGCACCCACGGGGTGGCCCTTAATCAAATAAAAAAGCTCAAGCATGCTTAATTTAATTTAGTTCATGACCTAATCATCATTAGGAAATAAAAGGGGTCAATTTCTATTCAAGGTTACACCCTAAACATGGGGGAATAAAATACGACACATATAAACAACATGGCATTGAGAGAAATGCACAAGACCACCTACCTCATCATAATAAGACTCTCTTCGTCCAGCATCGGGATTTGATTCTCCCTAGAACGAAGTAGATATACAAAATGGGTATAAACACTCAACCTTAAATAACTCAACCAAGAGAATAAATCAAGAATAAAGTCTCATGAGGAATATAGATATCACTGATAGGGTTCAAATGCAGCTGACAATGAAGGAATCGAGGTTCTTATGATCAATCGGGAAGAAAAATGGCCCTTTCCGCTGCTGTTCACGAACCCGGACGATCCCATGTCCGTTTTCACAAAAACTATACCACTTCCCAATTTAATCAATAAAAAAGGCACACAACGTGCACTTGAGACTAAATGTCATGTCCGTACAAATTCTGGCCCGACCATTACGTGACTATGTACCGGGATTACATGGCAGGTAGCCTTCCATACACAGTGTGTCCCTATAAGTACACGACGTGTAGTTTTGATTCACATTGTGTAACAGGCCTACAGATATCTCCATGACCTATTTCCCCCATTTTTTGAAGAATAAACTAAAAAGGAAAGATACGTACCTCAAAGGAAGAACCAGGTTATTACAATAGTCATAAATCTTCGTCTAAACCTTTTTATGAAAACGAAATACTATCTCATAGATTTTAAAATCATGCAAGGACAATGCCCTTCATAGACATAGCTTCAATCCTGAGTAAAATTGATTAATTTTTTATCTATGTACTGAATAAAATCATACACATAATAGACCAATATTTTAAATTTTTCTCTATATGGAGGTATATAATCTTCATATTTTTCCTCAATTCCAGTAATTGTTGTTCCATTCAGATTCGAAAAATAATCATGAAATATTTCTCAATGAATATTATATTAAATATTTCCCATTACATGGAATATGAATCATATTTTTCTCTATTATCCCTAGCCAAAGACCACCATCAATCAGCTTCACCTTCAAAATGGTAAACTTTAAGGGTTACCTTCTAGATTTCTGAACATCCCATGACATCAAAAATATTTTCCAGAGAAATGATCTATCCTTTGACTAACACTAGGTTAGATGATCCAATGAATGATGGGTGTTGTTTTTTCATGAAATTCTCTACAAAATTTATCATACTTTGGGGTATATCAGGTTCCTTTGAAGCATGGATACCTCCACTATTTAGCTCCTAAGTAAACTGATCCATCACTAAAAAAAACTACCCATTCTGATTCTGACCATGTCATGATTCTAATAAGGAATTATATATTCCTCTCATTTCCTTCCCACTACCACTGACATATATCTTCTATAGAACACCATTATGAATTGCCATATTTTTGGTGAAGCAACATGGTATTCTTTAATTGCTAAAACATTTTAAATTTACCATAATGCAATATCATTCAATGAAATGATATTAATGTTACCCTAACCTCTATATTTATCTAAAACAACCATTGATACACACTATAAAGACCCACTAGTAAAAATTGTATAATCATTATTTTTATTCATGAAATTATTTTTTCACATTTAGGATCATTTAAGGATTATAGTTTTAGATAATTAGGCCATAAATCACACATCACAAAACCATAAAATACAAAGTGGACACTTCTGATAAGTGTCCATTTTTTACCATATAAAAAATTTAAAAATAAATCATGGTCACTTTTATGAAAACTTGTCGTTCCTTTTAATTTTGCATCTACCAATCAGTTACTCACCCTTAAATCATGTGAAAAACATTTAAAAACATAGGAGGAGTATAATATGATCAATGATGAATAAAATATAAGGAAACCATTAGTTCATTGATAAAAATTAAAAACTATTAAAAATACTTCAATGTAAACATAAAATTTAGCCCAAAAAGGGAAATATAACTCTTTTAAAAAATATCATTTATTTTACCTTTTGAAAACAAATTATTTTCATGAAAACTCATTAGAAAATATAAGAAATTAATTTTGGTACCTTGGGAAATCATCACATCGAACCCTTATATAACCCTTATAGAACCATTATATATTTGGATAACTATATAGACAACTTTCAATATAAATATTCAGAGAATATAATCATTCCCCAATGCATTGGATTTTTATCTAGGAACACACATAGTTTAAGTTTTAACGGGATCACCTAACACTATTAGGGAGAAACCATCATTTATAATGTTTATGATCCACAACATGAATAAAAAATCTCATCATTTTAAAAACTCTATTAATCTCATATTAAAATCAATTTCATATAATTAAATTCCACTATATTTCAAAATCCCATTTTTATCACAAAATTTTACTTTCCATTAAAGCCCCATTTTCAATACTAAAATAACAAGAAAGGTAATGAGGAATTTTCTTATAAGGAAAAAATGAAATATTTAAAAGAAAGGAAAAAATTAAAATAATTTCCACAGTGGTTGAAAATTTATTTTCACTGTACATTGAGAATAGAACAATTATTTTTTCGTTAGTTAAAATGTTTTGTATAAAACAAATAAAAAGGTCCCTTTTTGAATTTTTTTTAATTAAATTCAAAATAGTTATAAAATTTACTTTAGAATAATTTTATATTAATAATAATACAAAAAAATATCCATAATATTGACATGGAATAAAATATTTTGAAATTATATCATAAAACTTTTAAAAATATATTTTTAAATCATAGTGTCCCATAGCTCTTAAAAATATTTTAATATTAAAACTCATTAAAGAATAAAGTTTAAAAAAACTCTAAATATCATGATAATAGAGAGAGTTAATGATAATATATGTCAAATGGGTTGTATATTCATATTATAAAATAATAATGGTGCATAACATCTCGATATGCCTCAATGAAAGGATAATGAGATGAAGTCACTTACCTTGAGTCCAACATATCATGTCAATATTTATATTCATAAATAATATAATTATGTAAATTATTTACATTATTCAAAATATTTTTAATGTTTTTAATTACCTTTATTTCTCTTAAAACAATGTTTTATACATATACTTAAACAATTATGTTTAAATCAGGCGTTTTGATGATATTCTATTTATGCGCAAAAAACGACTTTGGTATGTCGACTAAGGTCAAATGGGACATTATATTAACATATAAAAAATATTAATTATGAAAAATTATCATATTTATAGATAAATTATAATTTTAAATACAATCATGAATTATGGTTATGAAAAATATACCAAAACTACAATTATGGTGACAGGATGGCGTATGCACGCATGAGTATCACTCCATTTTTTCAATGATCATTATGGAAAGAAGGTAGGTAACATATATCTTTCAAAAATGATATTTATATCATAAGTACCATATTATGTTTTTATATATACTTATATATATTTATAATTCTTGTGATGTAAAAGTAATCACATCACTTTGAGGAGGCGATAGTCCACAGGTTCACGAACGACGTTATCACATTTTCAGTGTGTAAAAAGTTGGTAAAGAAAATGATATCAGATTTATAAAAAGGTAATTATTTCATTAATATCATATAGATTTCATTTCTTACACATATTTTTATTTTTACCAATTATTAATACAATCTATACAATGTGTGAATGTATCACATCGCCTTGAGGAGGCAGTAATCCACATATCCACAAACATTGTTATCGTATTCCCGAAAAATGAAAAGACTGAAGTAATGTGTTATATAAAAAATAAAAAAGAATTTATGAATAATAAATAACATATATATCATATTAAAAAAGTAATCCAATAATTATTACAAACCATGAGAGGTGGTAATTGAATAATAGACATCATTGGTTCGTGAGATGATAGTCTGTCATAAACACAAACGATGATTGTGTATCCCATTTGATGGAAGTGTGTATAGTTGCAGTTAGAAACCTTAACATAAAAAATATATGATTTTTTGGGATAATGATGTTATTATATAATCACATTATAATAATAATTAAACTAGTTTTATCAATAATGAACACAAAATTTATCATTAAAGAATATTACCTATTTTTCATTTAACTCCTTTATGTTTTCACAAAAGTGATTCATTGGGATAATAAATGAAATAATTTAGGATTATATGATGAGATTAGTGATTTTTGGAGAATATTTGGGTATGTTTTTGATGAGACAAATGTCTTGAGTGTTCTTGAAAAGTGGGGAGGGTGAGTGCATTTTTATAGTGGAGGGGAGTGGCATTCTGATATATATATAAAGGTAAACACTAATGGGAGGTATACAATACATAAAGTGCCTCAAATAATGATAAAAATTCAATTAAATTTTCTATATGGTCGAATAATTTTAAGATAATAGATTTTGAAAATATTCTAAGTCATTTTCCCTTTACAATTAATGAATAACCACTAAGTTAACACAGTTCTCCCTTCATCGTTGTAATTAATTTTTATTTCATTGACTAATATTTTTGGTCAAAACCAATCTGGACGTAATATAAAATATATATTATTATAATTAAAAATATGGAATCTAGTTTTCAAAATTCCAATCATTGAATATGTAGAAATTAATTTAAAATTTATTCTGTATACTAGATGAAACAAAGATTTTTTAAAACAAAAATTTTATGATGTTTGAAATGTTTTTATATCCAATTTCATTGTGAAATTGATTCCAATGACATAAATTATTTTAAATGATATAAAATTATCTAAATAAACTTTAAAAACATTTAAAAATATTATTTTACTATATAACTAAATTATAAAAAAATTAATTTTCAATTTAAATTCAATGTTTTTTACTATTCATCAAAAATGAATCTTTGAAAAGTACCAAAAAATCACAAAAAGTAATTTTTGATATTATTCCTTAAAAAATTAAGTTTATTCTATCCTATAAATATTATAAAAGGGTAAAAATATTGTTTTTATGTAATTATTATTATAGAAGGTGGAAACAACTATATTAGTTAATAATATTAACAGTATATTACTCTTCGATATAACTCAGACTTGTGTGAAATTCAAGATTTTGAGGAAAATCATTATTTCATATCATATATGATATATAACATAGAGTAAATTTTAGTTTAAAATTTCTATCTGATTCATAAATATTAATAATTATGAAAAATACTTATTCTATAACTACCTGGGATGTTACAACAATAAATCATAAGAAAATTTATATTGTCAATGTGAAAATGATTCTTCTCTTCAAGGTTGTGAAAATATTAATATATGAACTACAATGGTCATAATATACACTTATCGGGAGTAGTTAAATCATCCAAATATGATATCCTTCTTCACATGATTGGTTACATGTAACTATGTTCTATCTGATATTCATCAAGATATAGAAACATGGAAATTATTGAATATTAAGAACAATAAAATTAATAACATTTTAATGAAACATTATTCATCTTCATCTAGTAGGATTAACAAGTGTTTGATTGGTATACATTTATGTCTCAATGTAATAGTTTTTATCCAGTAGACTTTGAAGAACACTACATAATAGACTTAATTTTAATCCATTTGGGAGAAACTATAAACCTTCTATATGATGAACATGTATAAGTATGTACAATTTAGAAATTATATATCTATTTTATATTTTAGGTACATATATCCATCTGATAGAAAAAATACACTATGTTTGGTGAAACTGTAATTTTTCCTGCTAAAAATATAAATAGGTTTGAGAAAAAATGGTATATCATATTTATAACATAAATTTATGTATTATTTTCCAAATTAATGGTTGAAGTATTTTTTTTAGTAAATAATAATAATTTTTTTCTGTTTCATGATAATGATGTTAGAGATGATCTTATTTCTATAATTTTTAATAAATGAGATGTGGTATATTTATTAGAAGTTAATATTAATATAACCATTCCAAAAAAATAGGCAAAAAAATTCATTAATTTAAAATAACAATTATATTTATGTATCCATATTCATCTATGATATAAATTTATTAAATTCTTCTAGTGGCTGGTTAAACAGACACAAACAAGAACATTATATAACATATGGGTGACTATGTCTAATAGAGTGACTCTTTTATCATATTATAAGTATTACCAAATATTAATGATATTACATTGATTCTTTAATGAGTTTAAGCAAAATTTACGAGTTTTTGGTAAATAAGAAAAATCATAATGAAAAAAGATATTTTTTTCTTTGTGTAGGTGTTAGTCCACACATACACACGAGTACCATTCTCATTTTCCATATAATCTAAAGAATATAAGAATAATAATATATTTTTAGAATCTTTATAATGTTGAAACTATGATATATTTATATTAACTATGACTATTAGCTTGTATTTTATGTGGTTTATGAAAAATTATCATGCCGCTTATAATGGAAATAATCCAAACATAACATAGGAAACATTTACATTTTAAAAGAAAGTAGGGGGAATTGTAGAAGATATATATTAAATTATTATAATAATGTTATTTACTATTAGTAATTATAATTTTATCATAATTTCATTTATATATATGGTTTTAGTTGGAGAAAGGGAAAAATAATTATGTGATCTCAGTTGAGAACATTACATCCCCATTTAGATGCTCTCCCATTGGGTAAGACATTAAGGATCCATTTTTGGTGTTTTAAAAATACCAAGGATTTTTGGTTGTTGGGAGAGAGTTAAGAAGATATTATGGTAGTGTTTTTGGTATAAATATTTATATTTGGTGAAATATATCTCTGTTTATAAGGGAAGAAAAGGGCATTTTCATAAATACGTATTACTTTTTCAGTGATTGTATGCCTCTATTGATGGGTTAATGGTTACAAAATGGGGAAATATTAATTATAGGGGTAAAATGTGGTCAATAAATTCTCTAACATTCATTTGATAACATTTTTTAAACATATTTTATGTCTTTTACAAATATATTATTATATTTTATCAGTTTGGTTATTACCTTGGCAACTAGTTTTTACCTATGTAATTTATATTTTATTAAAATAATATTTTAACCCCACTTTCCAATTTTTTTTGTTATAAATAAAAATTTAATCTCCATATATTTTTATTCAATTAATAAATTAATGAATATTAAATTTCAAATTAAAACTCTTAATATATCACAAAATGGTATTATAGAATAATGTTGTTTCACTATCATGTATTTTTAATCATATATAAAATTAATTACATTTTAAATGAGTGATAATATATTTTTATATAATTATAAAAATAATATAAAATTCCTTATTTGAAATAAAAAAATTATTTTATTTTGTTGAAATCACACAACATTAATCAAGTAATATCCTTTTAAAATAACCATTTCACTATTATCATAGTCATCAAAATTAATCATAGAAATAATAATATTATGCCTAAAATGAACTTGGAAATATATCATAATATGAAAATGGTGGTATAATGTTTAAATGAAAATAATATTCAATTTTTATATGTGATAAAATTGGTTTTTAATATAAGTAAATATGAATAGTTTTTAGGGGAATATATTGCTTAAGTTTTCAAAACAACGAATATTTTTTTTGTAAATTCAAAATGAAACATTTAAATGAAATATTTTATTTTATAAATATATATTTTTATTGAATAATGACTTCAAAAAATTAATTCATTATATAATTGTGATAATTTCTGAAAATTTATGGCATTATCGAAATTAATATTTTTCATTATTCACCAAAAAACATTATATTAAAAAATTATAAAAAGTTTATCCTCATATAATTTTGATATCCTAAATTAAAAAATTAATTTATTTTGAAGAAATTAAAAATAAAATATGTAAATTTATTTTCACAAATGTAAATATAATATATAATGAAAAAAGTCTTTCATTGGAAAATTCCCTTTTAAAAACATTATGTTTTCTTTAAAGTTAATTTTCATTCACTTATAATTGAATATTTTTTTAATTATTTTTGAGGATATACTTATAGTACATATTATTAATAATATTCATATAATATGTTTTTATTTTTAGTTCCATTTTTAATGGGATATAACTAGTTGAACACATTATATTTATTTAAATGAAATATTTTTAGTAAATTCATGGGGAATTGCATTATTATACCATTAAGTAAATAATATCCATATAATTTCAATTATTTTCACCATATAAATTTTAATGGGGTATCTTAATGATATTCACATAATCAACACTTAATTTATACAGAGATATCAATGTCAAAATCATAGTTTTCATGAGGCTGGTCATTTCCCCAATAATAAATATGTGTTATGATTATTTTTATCTAATAAATAATAGGAAAATATTATTCGATTAATGGCCATACTAGTTTTCATGGTAAAATATTTCACAATATTATTTTCATGATCTTGTTTTAAAATATATACTAATACAACTTTGGTTATGATAATAACTAATAAATTTAGATTAAATTATTTTAAAAATATGAAAATTCAAGCCCAATATATCTTCTCAAATGAATCATTCAATTCATTCTATGATACATTTTATTCAGTTATTATATTATTTTATCATTCCATAACTCCTTAAATTTAATGTAGGTTTTCCATTTCCATATATCTATTATGTTCCCTAAACTAAATACATGCATGATAAAATCTTTCAAATTGGTTTGTAAAGAGCATATGATAATCCAAATCATATCTATCAGGTGTTTCTATCTTGATTTTTAGTGCTTATACCACTGTTCACACACCTTATGGATAACATGATGATACTATAGAAACCTTTTTAAGGGTCATTACACCTAAGTTCAATTGTTTCACAACACAATCAACTATTCAGTTTCTAGAAATGGATGTACATTATGGGGAAACAAAATACTCTCACTATTAATATGTTTCTAGGATGTTATCCTATACATATATATAGCCATAGGGTTTCTATTAATATTCCCTCATAATAATCTATAAAAAAACTATGTAAATTATCAGGTTTTCATAGAGGTATGATTCTATTTAATTTCAATTTAAATAACTTTGTTTATTTATATGAGAATTATTGGAGGTATATGGAAGGTAATGAGGGAATTCAGGGCTCATTTAGTGCCCATTGAAATGGTTTTTAGATAAAAAACCTAAGGAATGCGACTCTTGTATAGTTATTTGTAAGTATGCAAGTCAAATATGTGACCCATACACTGGTGGATCGTGGTTTTACAAGCCATCTGAGGGAGGCCACATGGATGTATGAAATGGTCCAGACTAGTTGTAAAGGTGATCTACATAGGATTCCTATGGTTTTTCAAACCATGCACCAATACATGTGAAGGAGTTCCACCCTAGTAATTGTGTTTTCATGGTTGGTAGAGGGTTTTGGGCAACCGTATTTCAAAATTTTTCTCCAATTAAAAATTGGTGAAATTCAAAATTTCCCCAACCTTATTTTAATCTAAAACAATCGTTTTCTTTTCACATCCACTCGTAACATCACCCTACTATGATAGAGAGATCCCTTTTCCATCAAAATAGGCTATGAACATCCTCCCTACTACAAAATTAGAATCTCTAGGAGTTCATCATTTTAGATATGAACCAATAATATTTTTATTCCTCTTTATTATTTTCTTCATATATCTCAGTATATGGAATGCTAAATCTCTGTGATCTAATATTATATATTTTTATGTAGTTTTTTATTTCCCCATTTTCTTTTTTTTTCAGCACAAATTTAAATATTATACCGGATGAATACTCATCTGCAATGATAAGGATAGTGGGTTATATATTTTTCCCAAAAAATACACTATATTTATTTTATGCATCATCGTTATAGGTGAAAAACCTTATATACGAAACCTCCTAAATATGATATTAATTAAATGAAAGGATGTGAACATGATTAGGGTAGTCCTAGTAACATAAATTCATCATTAGAGGATGTATTCCCTAACTAGAGACATCATTTTTTTGTGAATATTTTATACACACATGATCCTTATACATTTAAATGAATTTGAAGCACCATATGAGGTGTATTGAGTTAGCCCCTATAAACTATGTGTATTTTTAATTAACCAATATGATAATGGAAAGAACATGAAACCAAAACATTGTTTCTTCATTATTATAGCTTGAGATATAATTAGGTGTGGAATGGGTAGATTTAATTAGGAAAATTGATAAATGGTATGATATTACTGCTATCACATGACTACCCATCCTTTAATTTTGAAGAAGATTCAAGTTTCCCAACTTAGAACTCCTTAGATAGGCTCATTGACAATAATGAATTAAATAAATTATAAATGGCTTATAAAATGTCATAGAATTAATTATTTTATATAATTCCATGGATATGATCACCTGGAAGATGGATTATATTATTTTATGGGTGATAAATGGTTCCCTTAATGGGAATACCTTGGATAGGTTCATAGGGAAATGATATTTTTCCATTCCATGAACAATACACTATTATTTATATAGAATATACTGGATGATCTTAGAGGTAAAATCATTTAAACCATTCTTTGTGTGATACATGGTATCTTATGTATAATTCCATGGATGGAATCCTACGGTGATTATATTTTTATAGTATTCCAAGATCTTTTCCTTGGTTCCATATTGGGAACACCATTGATTGCCCAAGATGAAAATAAAATTAATTAACATTTCTACCATGTTAATGAACATTAATGTATTCAATATATACATTGCATACATGATGGCCTATATTTACATCGATGTAAATATTTATATGACATGAAGATTACATAACCCCTTACGAATATCTCCATATATGGATTCAAAGGTGGAACACCTTAGGCCCAACCATAATAATAAAAATTTAAAATGTAAAATGCTTCGATTTATTTCCATATTTGGCTGAAAGAGAATATATTGGATGGGTGTCCCATAGGTAAACTATAACAACATGTTTGAATTATTTACTACCATTATTTATTATACCCGCACACTTCTCATTGTATATTTACAGACTAGATAACACAATACACCCTTGGTGGTGGCCTACTAATTTTATCTCACAACATATTTAAGTCACTGATTGGTACCCGGACATACTTAATGGATGTAGGAAGGAACAAGGAAAACAATCTATCATTGTATGCATATGTTCCTATAATAGGATTAAGTATGGGAGTAGATATATTATATTATTCTAATGACTCTATTGGAGATATGTTTTTGTATTTTTTTCATTTTTAGCATGTTTTATATTCCTGATACTTTATTAACATGAATTCCAATTTTTTATATCATAATAATAAGAAATAATTATGTATCTGAATGTGGATGCGATTCTGTTATTATTATAAATTTTTCCTACTAAATATTAAATTATTAAGAAGATTTATTCTTGTGATGTAAATTTATTATATTTATTCTTATTATTATTTTGACAATTTCTACCCACTTTGATAGAGGGGTTATATTGTAGCAACTATACCATTACACTCCCCAACTACTAGTAGGAATCCTCAGGAATACATGGAGGCACATATGAGGCTATCTGAATAATCGAGTTTGGTTACTTATGAGTGAACCCGTTTTTGGATGTTACAAGTGGTATCAGAGACTTTTTTTTATTGGCCTTACTTTTTTTGGAATATATGAGACAAGGAATGTATCATAATTTGGTAATGATCCTGTGTAAGGACCCGACCATAACATTACATGTTTTAGTTATTTTAAAACTATAAATTACATTCTTTTCCCAAGGAACATTTAGGTTCAGACTTTTAGATAATTAGGGAAAACACTAATATAGTAAACCCATTCTTTATAAGTGGAAAATTAGAATCTATTTTTTCATAAAATAAAAAAATATAAAATAAAACCATATTTATTATGCTGATATATGTTCACAATTATCCCTTAATCTCATCCTTGTCCCATCTCATCCTTAAAAATTATGAAATGAATTTTAAATCATGGAATGTTGACAAATTCTCTGTAAGTTACTTAAAAGAAAAGAAACCATTAGTCCTGTGAAAACCAATAATTTTTTTTAAAACATATATTTTTACCCTAAAAATAGATCATTATTTCAAAAATATCATTATATTACCTTTTGAGAATTAAACGATTTTCAAGAAAACTCATAAGCAAGCATATACCTGAATGGCCCGAAGGCCTTCTTTTTTGTTTGATTTTGGATAACCCCCCTTTTAAGGGTTGAAGGGGAACCCTTACATGACACATAGGCCCAAGCTACAAGGCCCATAAACGAATCGATACATGACCTCAAAGGCCCAAGACCTAAAACTTGAAACAGTCCCTCCCCAGCATCTGCATCTTTAAAGATCCTAGCTCCCCACCTCGCATGGATGATTGAATAGCTTTTATACATGTAACTATTACAAATGGAAAATCCATATGGTCGACTTCCATACCCAATGAACTGGAGGTTATAATGTTACCACTCATCCTTGGTTTATCATGAAACCAACCATCCTTGGTTTATGATATAAAAACTCATCAAACGTCCAAGTAATATTATGTAACATCCTGGTTCCGGAAGCCACCCAAAGGCACCCCATACCCGGTGGGTCACATGGCCTCAAGAACATTTCCCCAAAACACCAAAGGCTGCTGACTAGCAGCGAGGGCCTTGAGTGTGATAGTGGGGAAACTATTACCTCATTGGTAGCATACACAGTGGAAGGAAACAAAAGCAATAACTGAAGTAGTAATAATTCATACAAAAGTAAACATCAGAAGAATAGAAGAAATAAATAGCTGGAGTGTATATATATAAAAATGATGCATGGTACATATGTTTAGGAAAAACAGCCAAACACATCACAATGTTGGAATACAAATAGTAATAAACCAAAGCACAAAAGAAATAGATAAAAAGCTCCCCAACATCGCAAGCCTAAGCTTGGTCACATGATCTCTAGCTCCATAGCATGTCAAGTACCTTAAGTATAAGGGAGATTTACCTTATCTATACCTTTATAAATATAATCTGTTTGGGCCCAAAAGCCTGACCCAAATAGGGTGTGATAATAAATCTCAGTAGGCAATAACCCGAATATCTGTGCCTAACAGTCAGTGAATATATGACAGGTAAAAGTACATAAAGCAGTAAACAGGGAAGTACACAGCAGTAAACAATCCAAAGTTCAATAGTAAGCAACAGGTAAACACAGATAGGTAACCCTCTAGGAAGTACTCACAACCATCCCCTCTGGTCCTACCTAACAAGTACAAGCAACCCTCTTGGAAGTACACTCAGCCTAACCCCTCTGGTTCAGTTATAATAATTCATAAAGACTCTATGAGGAAGCACTCACTTTCAATTACCCTTAAAGTCTAAGGTAGTAAAGGACTCTCGGAGGAAGCTCACACGTCAATTCCCCTTATATCCCCAAGGTCAAAGACTCTCTGTGGAAGCTCACTCGGTCAATTCCTCTTATAGCCCAAGTCATTTAAAGACTCTCTAAAGAAGCTCACTCAGTCAATTCCCCTTATATTCTATAGTAATTAAGGGAAATTCAAGTAAGAAAAATAATCTCCGAGGAATATCACTCAGTCTATCCCTTTATAGTCTAAAGTATTCAAAGAATCTCTAAGGAATCTCACTCAGTCTGTCCCCGTATAGTCTAAAGTAATCAAAGACTCTCTGAGGAAGCTCCCTTGGTCTATCCCTGTATAGTCTAAAGTAATCAAAGACTCTTCGAGTAAGCTCAATCGGTCTATCCCCTTATAGTCTAAAGTAGTCCGAGTATCTCTGAGGAAGCTCACTTAGTCTATCCCCTTATAGCCTAAAGTGCTCAAAGACTCTCTGAGGAAGCTCACTCGGTCAATCTCCCTTATAGTCTACTACACCAGGTTCTCACGGACCTGTGCAAGTCAATGATCATAACAATGCAATATGGCCAAAGTAAACCTACAGAATTACTTGACTAACAGTTTACATCATAACAAACATGTCAGATATCAATCACACCATCCTACAACTAAGCATCGGAAAACAGGCAAGGCGACCAAAAAGGCTAACCAGGACCAAACGGTTGTAAACAGAACAAAGCATGGGAAAAAAATCCAAGGCATAGTAATTCACCTTATTCAAAACAATTGACCACTAATCAATCATACAAGCAAGGAAGGAAAACAATAGGGCTAGAATGGTAAACGCGCAATACCCCGTTCACGGGTATTGGGCAATTTTTCACATAATATTCAAATAATTCCTATGGAAAGGCACAAACCTCTTACCTTGGTGTTAGGAGATCTCTATGTGTGAACCTCGAGGCTTTAATCTCATTAAAATGCCCAAGATCTACAAAAATGTCTAAAAATTTCAACCTACTATATCTCACAAGAGAGAGGAAATCCAAAGATGGTGATCTAGGAGAAGAGAGAACTCATCGATGCGATTCCAACGCAACTGATGGTGTTCGATTCGGAGGACAGACACATGCTTGGGGGTTCATCTAAGATCCACGGCCGTACGGAGCTCTCGGTCAAACAAGACTTAAAGGAAGAGATTTCTGGTGATTAGACATGACCCCAGTGCGTTTAATGAAAAAAAAACAAAATACACAACGTGTACTTTTGAAGTACATAACATGTACTCAACTTTTCCATACTCTGCTTTAGGCGGCCTCCATGTCACCCCCACACATCCGTGTACATGGACGCTACATGGAAAAACACTCGGCTACCTGCGGTAACTGAGTACACGACGCGTACTCATAAAGTACACGACATGTACTTAGAAAATTTCCATAAATTTTTCTATTTCTCAAAAATGACCAGAAAAGGAAAAACATACATGAAAAGAAGGTCCGGGTTCTTAAAAACTTCCCCCTTAAATAAATTCATCTCCAAATTTCCCTAGTGCGGCGTAGAAGAAGAAACCCCGAACAGCTCTGACCACTAAGCTCGTACATCGGCCTCCCTCTCCCAAGTCTCATCCTGTACCCGCCCGTTCTATCATAGAACCCATACTAGAGGAACAAACCATCCATGTAGAACCATTGTACTGTGATCCACAATCTGGATAGGATGCTCCTCGAATGATGCATCCGCTTCAAGATCAACCTCCTCAGGTTGAAAGACATGAGACGAGTCTGAAAAGTAACGTCGAAGCTATGAAACGTGGAAGATGTCGTGCATAGCCCGGTACCTCTGAGGTAACTGCAACCGATAGGAAACCGGTCCAACTCTATCCAACACCTCAAATGGCCCGACATACCTCATAGAAAGCTTACCCTATCTCTTGATCCTTATGTTCCCCAACCTCGGTGCGACATGCAAGAAAACCTGATCCCCGACATCAAACTCTAGAGGTCGTCTCCGCTGATCAGCATAAGACTTCTGACGAGACTGTGCAGTAGAAATCCTCTTCCAAATCAACTCTATCTACTCTGTGGTCTCCGGAACAAGATGAGGTCCCAACATAGCTACCTCTCCTGCCTCCATCCAACATAAGGGTGGTCGGAATGGCCTACCGTACAAAGCCTCATAAGGTGCCATATGAATAGTTTCTTGAAAACTATTGCTGTAAGAAAACGTCAATAGAGGTATATGATTCTCCCAAGAGCCTCCAAAATCTAGAATGCATGCTCGGAGCATGTCCTCAAGAACCTGAATCATATGCTCAGACTGGCCATCTATCTAGGGATGGTAAGCTGTACTCAAAAGCACCTGTGTACCCAAAGCTGTCTGAAGCCCCTGCTAGACCTGAGAAGTAAAACGCGCACCCCTGTCTGAAACAATGGAGTGTGGAACTCCATGTAGACGTAAAATATCTCGGATATACAACCATCCCAAATCGTCAACACTGAATGTATCCTTGATCGACAAGAAGTGAGAAACCCTTCATGTGTCTTTCAATGACAACCCATACCACATCATTCCCTCGAGGTGGTCTTGGAAAACCGGTCACTAAATCCAACATGACGTCATTCCACTTCCACTCAGGAATGGGTAACTATTCTAGAAGTACGGCTGGTCGTTGATGCTCTGCCTTCACTTGCTAACAGGCAGAATACCTCATGACAAAACCAGCAACATATATCTTCATACCTGACCACCAATACTGGCGGTGTAGATCACGATACATCTTGGTGACACGAGGATGAACTGCCCAAATTAATGAATGAAAGTCCCGCATCAGCTCCTCGTGTATGTCTGCTGGCACCCATACACGCCCTTGGAAATGAAAGATCAAATCCCTGCCTATGGTCCATCAAGGAATAGGGTCCTCTCTTGACATGCTCTCCCATAGGACTAGGCCTTCAGAATATGATAGCTTCCTTATTCAAACCCGATCAAGAATAGTAGAGGTAACAGCTACAGAAAAAAGAAAAATCTACCCTTGTCTGTCGTGAACCTCCAAATGCATCTCAGAGAACATAGCCATACGCTTCCACTCATTGCTAGCCTTCTGAACTGCCTGTATCCGAGTTATCTTGCTCAACACATTAGCCACATCGTTGCCTTTCACAGGCATATAGGAAAACTCGAAATCGAAGGACTGTAGGTACTCAACCCACCTCTGATGCCTCAAGTTCAGATCACGCTGAGTGAAGATGTACTTGAGACTCTTGTGGTCGGTGAAAAACAAAAAATTATCTCCCATAAGGTAATGTCTCCAACAACGTAAGGCATGAACAATAGCTGCCAAGTCCATATCGTGCGTCGGGTAGTTCCTCTCATGTGGCCTCAACTGCCGAGACCCGTACGCAACGACTCTATCTCCCTGCATAAGAACAACTCCCCAGCCCGATACCGGAATATTCATTCTAAATAGTATATCTCTTTCCTAGCTCTAAAAAAACTAGTATCAGTGCTGAAGTCAACCTCCCTTTCAGCTCCTGAAAGGCTGACTCACTAGAATCTGACCACCATAACTTTGCACCCTTCTTAGTCAAGCCCGTCAGAGGCGCTGAAAAGCGTGAAAAGTCCTGTATGAAGTGTCTGTAGTATCCATCCAGCCCTAGTAAACTCCGCACCTCAAAGACGTTCTTCGGATACTCCTAGGAAACTAATACTCTCACTTTCTCTAGGTCTACTAACACTCCTGTATCTGAGATAACGTGACCCAATAAGTGAATCTGATCCATCCAAAAGTTGAATTTTGAGAGCTTATCATATAACTGATGCTCCCTCAGTGTACTCAGAATGATCTCAAGATGTGGGGCATGGTCATGTCGAGTGCGAGAGTACACCAAGATATCATCCACAAAGACAACCACGAAGGAATACAAGTATGGATGGAACACTCGATTCATCAGTGCCATGAAAACTGCAGGTGTGTTTATGAGATCGAACGACATAACCACATACTTGTATAGACCATACCTGCTCTGGAAGGGTATAAGAGGTATATCAGATGGTCTAACATGCATATAATGGTAACTGGATCTCAAGTCGATCTTCGAGAACACCCGGGCTCCTCGAATCTGATCGAAGAGACCATCAATCCTCAGTAAGGTATATCGGTTCTTGAACATCAACTGATTCAACTTTTGATAATCCACGCAATTCCTGAGAGTACCATCTGCCTTCTTCACAAAAATGACTGGAGAACCCCAAGGAGAAGTACTGGGTCAGATGAAACCCTTTTCCTTCAAATTCTCCAACTTCTTCTTGAGCTCCTACAACTCAGGTTTAGCCATCCTATAAGGAGGAATGGACACCAGTACCACTCTTAGAACAAGCTCAATCGAAAAGTCTACCTCACGCTCTGGAGTAAAACCTGAAAAGTCCTCTGGAAAGACGTCTCTGAAACGACCCACCATTGGAGGAATGTCTAACTGTGAAGTACCATGATCATCCTGATATGGACTAGCAATCTGGTTTGTAACTCCTCCTAACCCATGATGCTCTGGTCCCGCTCTGCTCACCTGGACATCCCACTCACCCTTGTGAAGAAAAGATCCGCCCTCTGGTGATATGAAACTCACCCTACGACGATAGAAATTGACGACTGTCTGGAAGGGAACCAACCAGTCCATTCCGAGTATGAAATCATAGCCTGTCATCTATAGGACATTGAGGTCCCATAGAAAGTGACACCCACCAACCTCTAGAGGGAACTCCTTTCAATGATGTACACTCTTTGTTCTAGTCCCCAATGGAGTGTCTAGTGTGAAGATATCGATAGAAGAAAATATGAAGAGACCATGAAGCTCGATAAAAAAAATAGATATAAAGCTATAGGAATCCCCTATATCGAAAAGAGCTGAAGATAAAACTGAGGAAACTAAGATAATACCTCGAACTGTAGAGGGTCTTGGATCCTGCTCCTGCTGGGTCTGTTCCCCTGCAAAAGTCTGGCCTGCCCCATGGCCCTATGACCCTACCTGACCTCTATGATCCGATCCACTCTATTGTCGCTGATAACCTAGAAACTAACCCCCATGACCACGACCTCCACCTCAGCCTGAACAACCAGAAGAACTCCGGTACCCAGACTGGTTAGAAACTGGCAGTGCTTCTCCTGAACGCAGGGTCATAGAAGAACCCTTTCCACCAGCTGCAGGTGAGAAGATCTGATAGGAATGCTGAAGATGTCCCATCTTTCCACAAGATCGGAACTCCATCGGGTCTCTCGGGCAATGTGGACTCATATGCTCGCTCTTTTCGCAATGGTATCACATCACCTGGCTACCAGAAGATGCATCATGCCTACTCTAATCTCCTCGTGCAGACTCCCTGCGGCACTTCCTTCTATCAGCTGGCGAAGCACTAACTCTGGATGCCGAACCACCATAGCTCACAGCTCTAGAATCCCTCAGATTGCGCTCTGTGATTAGCTCCTGGTTGATGATAGAGGATAATGAATTCAACCTGAATATGTTCACCTGCGATTGGATGTCATGCCTTAGACCATCCTCAAACTTCCATGAAAGGAACAACTCATCACCTCCTAGAAGAGGCATGAAACGCTTCAGCTCTGTGAAGTGGGAGGAATAATCCATAACAGAAAGAGTAACTTGATCCAGACTCATGAACTCTTGGGCTCGATCGTCCCTCAAGGCCTCCAGGTAGAAGTAATCATAAAAGATGCACCGAAACTCATCCCTATCCATACTCTGTTGGCTTCCCGCCTGTGAGATCACCTCCCACCACCTCTTGGAAGAGTCTAGGAGTATGTAGGTAGCGAGCTTCACCCTCTTCTCTAGAGGTATCTCCCGATGCTCGAAAATCATCAGCATGGCTTCTAGCCATGACTCTATAGCCTGGGGTCCTCTATCCCCCGAGAAAGTAGGAGGATGCTACTACTGAAAAACCCGCGTCAATTCTGCCATCGATGGGGTAGAAGATGGTTCTCCCTAAAAAGTCTGCATCATCCTCAAAAAGACTTCCCTGAACTATGCATCAACACCTATGTTGGGTATAATGGCTTGTTCCAAGACTGGCACAATGGGAGGATCTTCTGGAAGTCCCTGATCAACCATATTAGGCATATGATCACCACCCTATAACTGGCAGACAACCGAAGGACGTCTCAGTGGCATGACTCAGCAAGTTCAAGCACACACCTTAGATCATGATTATCAAGGACTGAAAACAAGAAGTGAAAGAAGGAAACAGAAGGAAGAAATCATTCAAGTTTTGAAAAACATGACTACACAGCGTGTATGTCCCCTACACTGTGTGTTCCCTTAAGCCATTCACATGGGCGTGTACTCCTACCACAAGTGGTCGTGTAAAACCACAAGAACACGAAGTGTTGTCCCAATACACGTCGTGCACTTGAATAATTTTCCCTTTCCCGAGTCCCCTCACATGGCTAACCCACACGGTTCTCCTAAAAAAAGACTACACGGCGTGTATCTACCAGACATGGTGTGTACAAGACGAGCTTCACCGACCCGTGTTGTTAGTGTCACGACTGGATACATAACTCACACTACATGGCATGTTCTATATGGACACGGTGTGTACGTGAAAGGATAACACCGACCCATGTTGTTCGTGACACGGCCGGGTACCTATGTCAGACTACACAACGTGTTCAATACTGACATGACGTGTATAGGCTTAATTTTTATCTGTCCATGTTGTTATTTACACAGGCGGACACATGGTCAACACCACACGACATGCTAAAAGTGGTACATGGTGTGTTTCCACAATAATTTACCTATCCCGTGTCTCTTCCCACATGGTCTTTGACATGGTTAGAGACTACATGGAATGTACATATGGTACACAACATGTACTTAAGAAAAACAATTCCTTCCCGAACAGAAGGACACACGGTGTGTGTTGCAACATTACACGCCGTGTATTCTGGGTTTTTTCAGACAGTAAGCCTTAGAAACTAGTCCAAATCCCAGAAAACACTGAAAACGAACATTAAAGTTCCAAATTCCGATCCGGGAGGGCCCATGCTCCCCGAGAATCCAAGTTTGGCTTCTTATATATGTTATAAACAAGAAATGAAAAGTTAATGATCCACCAAATTCCAATCCATGAGGTCCTATAACACCTTAAGAACCAAAATTTGGCATTCATCCAAACAAAGCCTTACACAAAGCAATACCTCATCAAACAACAAGTATTATAACAAGGCATTTATCACAACAACATGCATATTCTACACAACATCTATCATAATAACATGAAATTTCTAATGAACCCTAAATGGCATGGAAAGAATTCATGACATGTGATTTCTAAAAAGTGCCTATATGATGCATGAGATGGAATACCCTCATCTCATCGGGTTGCGACAGAAATAGAACCTCAATAACGTCAATGATAAAATCACAAAGCAAGTGAGTCACCTAACAGTGAAAATCAAATCAATTGTAAAATTTTAAAATCAGAAAAATTGAATTAACGAGGTAAATTGGATTTTCCCTATACAAGGATTAGCTACTCCCAGGAACAACTTATTACCAAGTTCCTATTCCTTCCAATCCCTGACTATATGATCCAAACTGTAAGTCAAGAGAAAGTAATTTCTCTGATACCACTTTGTAACATCCTAGTTATGGAAGCCACCCCGAGGCACCCCGTACCCAGTAGGTCACATGGCCTCAAGCGCATTTCCCTAAACGCCATAGGCTGCCAACTAGTAGTGAGGGCCTTGGGTGTGATAGTGGGGAAACTATGCCCTCATTAGCAGAGTACACAGCGGAAGAAAAAAAGCAATATTGGAAGTAGTAATAATCCATACAAAAGTAAACAACGGAAGACTAGAAGAAATAAAAAGATGGAGTGTATATATATAAAAATGATGCATGGTACATATGTCTAGAAAAAATAGCCAAACACAACACAATGCTGGAATAAAAAAAAATAATAAACCAAAGTACAAAATAAATAGATAAACAAATCCTCAGCATCATAATCCAAAGCTTGGTCCCATGCTCTACAGATCTACAGAATGTCAAGTACCTGAAGTAGAAGGGTGCTTGACCTTATCTATACCTGCAGAAATATAATCTGTTTGGGCCCAAAAGCATGACCCAAACAGGGTGTGAGAATAAATCCAAGTAAGAAACCACCTGAAGATCAGTGCCTAACAGTCAGTGAATATATGGTAGGTAAAAGTACAGAAAGCAGTAAACAGGGAAGTACACAGCAGTAAACAATCCACAGTTCAATATAAAGTAACAACTAAACACAAAAAGATAACCCTCTGGGATGTACTCAAAATCATACCCTCTGGTCCTACCTAAAAATTACAAGCACCCCTCTAGGCAGTACACTCGGCCTAACCCCTTTGGTTCAGTCCTAAGAATTCATAGACTCTCTAAGGAAGCACTCACCGTCAATTCCACTTATAGTCTAAGGTAGTCAAGGACTCTGAGGAATCTCACACGTCAATTCACCTTATATCCCCAAGGTCAAAGACTCTCTGAGGAAGCTCAGTTGTTCAGTTCCTCTTATATCCCAAGTCCTTCAAAGACTCTATGAGGAATCTCACTTAGCCAATTCCCCTTATAGTCTAGAGTAATTCAAGGTAATTCAAGTAAAACAAAGACTATCTGTCAGTCTATCCACTTATAGTCTAATGTAGTCAAATACTCTCTGAGGAATCTCACTCGGTTTATCACCGTATAGTCTAAATTAATCAAAGAAACTCTAAGGAAGATCACTCGGTCTATCCCCATATAGTCTAAAGTAATCAAAGACTCTCTGAGGAAGCTCACTCGGTCTATCCAATTATAGTATAAAGTAGTCCTAGGATCTCTGAGGAAGCTCACTCAGTCTATCCCCTTATAGTCTAAAGTGATCAAAGACTCTTTGAGGAAGCTCACTCGGTCAATCCCCCTTATAGTCTACTACACAAGGTTCTCACGGCCCTGTGCTGGTCAACGTTCACAACAATGCAATATGGCCAAAGTAAACCTACAAAATTACTTGGATAACAGTTTACAGCATAAAAAAAATTTCAGATATCAATCACACCAACCTACAACTAGGCATGGAAAAAAAGGAAAGGCATCCAAAAAGGCTAACCAAGACCAAAAATTCATAAAAAGAACAAATCATTGGCAACACATCCAAGGCATAGTAATTCACCCTATTCACAACAATTTACCTCTACTGAAGAATACAAGTAGGACATGCAAACAATAGGGCTAGAATGGTAAACGCACAATACCCCTTTCACGGGTATTGGGTGATTTTGCACATAATATTCAAAGACTTCCTACGGAAAGGAAAAAACAACCTACCTTGGAAATATGAGATCGCTATATGTGAACTAAAGGATGAAATTGCCTTATAACACCCAAGATCTACAAAAACGTTTAAAATTTTCAACCCACGATATCTCATGAGAGAGAGGAAATTAAAAGATGGTGCTCTAGGAGAAGACAGAAATCACCAATGAGGTTCCAATGAAACTGATGATGTTTGATTCAGAGGAGAGACACCCTCTTGGGGTTTTGTCGAAGATCTGTGGCCGTACGGAGCTCTCGGTCAAACAGGACCTAAAATAAGAGCTTTCTAGCGATTAGACGCGACCCCGATGCGTTTAATTAAAAAAAATATGGAATGTACTTTTGAAGGACACGACGTGTACTCGCCTTTTCTGTACTCCTCTTTAGCCAGCCTCCATGTCACCCCCACACAGCCGTGTACATGGCCGCTACACGGCCCGCACCTGGAAACCTGTGGTAACTGAGTACACGACGTGTACTCATAAAGTACACGGCGTGTACTTCGAAAATTTCTAGATTTTTTTATTTTTCTAAAAAACAACCAGAAACGGAAAAACATACCTAAAAAGAAGGCCCGAGTTCTTACACATTAAATAATCATAACATATAAAATCTTTCAATTTTCAACATGTCACACTTAAAATTTCATTTTCACTCATAAGAAAACATATCATATTATATAAATAATAAATTCATTTTCAAAACACATTTTCAATAAAAAATTCCCAGAAAAGGGAAATAGGGGTATCTTTTACTTTCTAAAAAAATGAAGTCTTGTAGAGGGAACCAAATATCAAATAATATTCATTGCCGCATAGATGTTATTATTTCCTTATATGTTAAAAAGAACATTCATTTTGTCAATTTTCAAAACGTTCAATATAAAACACGTAAGAAAGATTATTTTCTAAAATAATTTGAATAAAAATAAAAATATTAATAAAATATCATTTATAATAGTTTTATACAAATAAATATATAAAATAATATCAACAATATTCACACAGAGGAATTATTTCGAAATTAAATCATTAAACATTCAAAGTGTTGCATACCATATTGAAAATTTAAATCATAAGGTCCATGAAATAATAAACTTTAAAAAACACTAAATAACATTAGAATAAATAATTTCATGATATTATATGTCAAATTTTCTTTACATACACCTCATAAAAAATGGGGTTTATAACATCAAAATATGCCTTAATGAAATGAGATTTAGACAATGTCCCTTACCATGAGTCTGACTCATCACACATGTTCCTTATCATCCTAAATAATAAAATTATGTTAATTATTTAAATTATTCAAAACCATTTTCCATTTTATTATTCCATTTATATTACTTAATTTCATGTTATAACAATTACTTAATTCTATAAGTTCACGTTGGACGTTTTGACGATATTTTGTACATGAGTCCAAAATGTCTTTGGTTTGATGTCTATAGTAAAAATGGTCATAAGTTGATAATATATAGAATAATATTAATGAAATAATAATCACTTTTATATATCAATTTTACCTATAAATCCATTCTTTAATTATGGATAAGTGAAATAAACTATGTTACAATCATAGAGATGGTAAGTCACACGTACGAATGAGCAATGTTTTCATTTTTTATTGAGAATTATGGAAAGAAGGTAAGTATCATTTTATATTTCCATAATTATAATAATATCATATATATATTATTATTTCATAAAATATACTTATATATATTATCCATGTGATATGTTGATGAAAAATGACTCAAATCGCTTCGTGGAGGTGATAGTTCACACGTACGCATGTATGTCGTTAACTTTTTTCAATACAAGTATAGGTAATAGATAAAATGATATATTATTATTTAATAATGATAAATATTTCTTGAATATAATATATAATATTAAATTCCACAATTATTACTAGTATTGATATAGGGTGATCGAAAATAAATTATATCGATTCACAAGGTGGAAGTTCGTCATACACACAAATAATAATTATTCCCCCATTTGATTGAAGTGGAGATGGATTTAGTTGATGATATTAAAATAATAACATATAAATATATTTATAATATTGGATTTTTTATATCACCATGGTTTAATAATATTTTATGGATGTTGAATAAGAAATAAAATAGAAATACTTGACTAAAAATTATACATCTTCTTCTGAAGATCTCCATTGATTAACACCTTAACAACTATATGGATGGTGTTTGCCTAAAATAAGGCCTCTCAAATATAGGTAGGGATTCTAGAATGGATATTGTGATAGATTGGCCAAACCAAATTGGTTTTTTAGTTCGAGTGGTAGAGGAGAAGAGGATACCTTTGATAATAGAATGGAGGGGCACACTTAGAATTTGTAAAAATATTAAATTAATATTAATTAATTTTATACTCCAAATGGATCCTAACTAATTTATTTCGAAAATAGGATGATTTTTTCCTAAAATTAATTTATAAAACTAATATTATATATGTTTTTAATATTTTTTTAATCCTTATCTTTTAACTTCAATCCTTATTTATCATTTTTAATTCTTATCGTTGTATTATGTAATTTACAATTTTAGGGTCAATATAATTACTATAAAATAATAAAAGACTAATAAATGAGTAATTGATGAAATTTAAAGACTTATTAGAATTAGTTGGAAATATTTTAGATATTTTTATATTTTATATCATTTAATAAAATTTTATTTATTTTAAAATGTAATTAATGACAATTTTGACACTCTTAATGACATGAATTTTTAAAAATATCAAGACAATAAGATATATTCTAACCAACTAATTTAACACATACCTAAAATGTCAAATTCATCCAAAAAATTCATGGATGATATCGATTATCTCAAATTAAATTTATTTTAATATTTTTAATAGTATTTATTTTGTATTTCATTTAATTGAACAATTATTGTATCATCATTATGAAAGCCTTTAATTTAAGTATATCTTCTGTAAATATTGAAAATAAATTATCATGATGAATAAAAACATTTTAGCTATAAAAATAATATTTATAGTTGAACATATCACTTATATATCCCCATATTAAAAATATTTCACTTGTTAAAAACAAAAATATAAAAAATTGACTTTTATTTGAGTAAAATACTATAAATTGATTAAATTCATCCAGGTGGCACCAAGAGCTTAAAAAATAACGCCAAAGATGATTTTGGTCTGAAATCACACATAATAAAAAATTATTCCATGTTTTAGGGTAGTTTTCTAATATTTATAATATTCTTTTTACCCATAATTACCAGATTTATCTTTAATCGTTGTAACAAAAAATGTTACTAAAGTTACTATTTATATTTTAAAAAATTAAAAGGGGCCTATTTATTAAAATTTTAAATTCTTAATCCAAATATGGAATTATTTTTTAAAAATATGAAACACATAATTTTCTAAAATTAATTTAAATTTGTTCTTGTTCACGAAAGAAAAAACATGTTTTTAAGATAAAAACTTTCAAAAGAATGTGATGTTTTTATATCTAAATTCGTTGTGAAGTTGATTCTAGTGCCCTGAATTGAATTAAATGATAAAAAATTTACCTAATTATACTTTAAAACCAATCAATAATGTATTTTACACTATTAATAAATTTTATGGAAAATCTGTTTTCAATTAAAATGCAATAAATTTGCACTTTTCATCAAAACTTGAAACTTATCGAAAAAACCCCAAAGATTCAACCGAAGTAAATTTTGGTATTAGGATTTAAATTAATATGTTTAGTTTTTCAAATATAATTTATAAAATCTTAGAAAACTAAATTAAAAAAAAGTTTTCCATCAAAAGGCGGGAAAATTCATTTTTTGAAAAATACTACTTTTATTAGTATAATTGGAATTTTTTCATATATATTGTCTATAAAACACATAGGAAGAATGTTAGAAATTAGATTTTATATATTATAAAGTTCATTTATATAATACCACAAGAGTTATTTGTCTATTTATTGGTATAATCACCCTTGTTCATATTTAAATAGTTTCTCAGAAAAACATTTCCTTTTATTTTAAAAAGGGATTTATTTTAATTTATAATTAATTGGTCACCAAATAAATAATTATATATACATGTGTAAACAATATTTTAAAATTTTAGTTAAGCATGTTCATTCCCCTAATTCTAATGACTATGCGATAACTATCATATTAAATAATAATATTTTGTTTTTTTTTAAGCTTGATTTGTTGTATAATGTATGATATCAAACATATTGATTCCTTTTAAAAACATGGCATGTTACATTCTCCCTCCTTTTAATGAATTGTTCCTTCAAAAATTGAACATAGGGTCAAAACTAGGGTTTTGTGTTGAGTCGGAATCCTTATGCCTTTTCTTATTCTATTATACTTTGGAAATCACAAACACATTTCCTTTATTAATATTTTCATTCTATAAGGTTCAATAAAGAAATTTTATGCAAGTACGATAATAATCATACTCACGTTCTTTAATCCCTTTTATGTTGTTTTCTAGATATGTCTTTAAGGACTCGGAAATTTCATATTTTTTTTAATTATATGGAATTATTATGAAACTGAAAAAATCAACCGCACGTGATTCTGAGGCCCAGAGATCCCAGAACGGAATTATGATCTTTTTTAAGGCACATTCAGGCGAGATTTTCTATATTTCAAACTGGTGCTCGAATTAAAAATCAGATGGTAATATTGAATTCTCAACGCCGAGATTCACTTAGGCGAAGCTTAACTTCAACTGGCAAGGGTCGGATGAAAATGATATTTTTTGGAATTTTCAGAAAAAAATAATAAAACAACTCTTAAGTAATTTTATTCTTTTCTTCCATTGTTGAGCGACAGTTGGTGGAACCACAAGAATAAATTACCATTGTTACTTTGTTTGTGTAACCACGACGCCTGTGTGTTTAATAGGTTAATCAATTAAGGTTCATTAACGAACCATAATATTGAACACAACACAAGGATTAATTATTTTATTAATCAAACCATTGGAAAGCGAATTCACAAACCACGAGAGGAAGCTCTGATGAAATGCCGACGATGTCACCCTCCAACGAAGAACGGTGATCGATCTACGACCATTGGAGAACACCAACCGAACTAATACGAACGACTTTGAACACAGATTACTTCCTTCATCCACAACGGATTCCACTTAATCCAGGTAGGGGATTTATGTGTCTTATATCCCTCTTTCCCCATTCTTGAATAATACGAAGAACGCAGATCAAACGACCAACGGGTTGATCCATGATTCATTATTTATTGCAGGAGGTTGTTACAGGGTTTCAATTTTGATATTTCATTATTTCAAATGATGATTGATGCATTCTACATATTAAAATGCTAACACGAAGGGTGCATGCTAATCCAAACAAGGCCCAGAACCTCCGTCTCTCTTGGATTTCGTGCATTCTACTTGGGCGACTGAGAAATGTGGTGAAAAGGTGATTTTTTGGGCTTCGCAGTGAAGGAAACAACCTAAGAGGCCTGTAGGTGCTGATAAGAAAGAAAACAGACCACCAGAGCATCTTCAGTGGCCTGTGGGAGGAGCCGTAGATGCGACACCACTGGCATGGTAGCGGCGGCTGGTAGCGAGGGCCGACCGAGTTGGCCGCGTGGTGACAACGGCGCCCACAGGTGCCGCGGTAGTAAGAGTCGTGGACAGACTGGCCGCAATGGGTGGAGAACACAGTGCCGATGTGCCACGTGGGAGAGGAGCAGCCTGCTCGGGCTGCTCAGCTTGAGTGCAACGGCCGGCTCCAGTAGACCGTTTCAGAAAATGGGGCAGCACCCCGCTGGCGCCGCCAGCTGGCTAAACTGGACGCACTACGTCCGATCCAGAAAAACCGACCTGCATGAGGGCTGAGTTTTCTTGGTGGGCCTGACCCATGAACCGGGCCGGACCCGCGAGCTGGCTGGGCTGGACCCCTACTTGACCTGGACCCGACCGACCCCGTTTCGCTAAATTTGGCGTATCTCGCAATTCGGGTGTTCGATTGACACGCCGTCTGTGGCATGAGGACCCTTGTGATGAGGAGGTACTTTTTAAATACTCCAAATGAGTTTTTATAAAAGTTGGGGTATGGATGGGTTGGATTAGACTCAAATCCAACCGGGCCCTATTTACCTTTTTGCCTATATCTTACAGACCGAGCGTTCGATTGACGCGTCATCTATTGCGTTGGAACCCTTATTACAAGTCGGTAATTTGGGTTACTTATTTGTGGGACTTTGTGGTAGTTGAAATATGACCGATGGCTTGAGGAGAAGATCCTACGATATCAAGCGTGCTAAGTGTGGGAATCCTATGGCTGGCTGTCAAGTGAAGTGCGACCCTCCATGGATCGACATGAGAGAGACCCTCCATGGATTGACATGAGAGCGACCCTTCGTGTATCAGTAGCAATGAAACCCTCTGTGGATCAGCAGTATATAGACCCTTTTTGGATCAACAGTTCATCAACCTTTCATGGATCAGTGACAATGCGACCCTTTGTGGATCAGAAGTAGTGCGAACCTATGTGGATCAACAGTAGAGAAACCCTCTGTGGATCAGTAGTTCAGTGACACTTCGTGGATCAGCATTAGAACCTCTCAACAAAATAAAACGATCAAGATTAAGACAAATCATCTTTATTCATGTTCTCTAAGTTGTATACTTGGTGTGAGATGTCTTTTACTTTGTGCTTTGGGAGTGAGATCATGCTTTGTGGTTTTTCCTTTGTGGAATTCTGAGAGACCTTTGGGGGTATTGGGGTCCCTACTGAGTATTGTTATACTCACCCCTGCATGGGATTTTCCTACACCTTGTTGTGTCTTTTTCAGACAACAGAAAGCTTGACCGAGACTTGGAGAGCTAGGGTTAGACAGTACTCAGAGGTGATTGATAAACGTGGTGAGTGGAAGTGACGATAGAAGATGAACTGTACCTACCCTTCAGGTAAGATCCTTGGTGGAAGACCCTCAGAGAACGTTTTCCCCTTTTTTATGTAATTTCTTTTCAGTTGGGTTTCTATACAAGACCTATTTAATTTCAAGTCACACTTTTACTATCAGCAGTTCTACTGTGTGGTTTTATTTTGTTGTGTACCTAGTATTTGTGTATATAGGTTTGATGGAAATGCCTTCCCATTTTGGGTTTCTCCTTTTTGGTGCCAGTCACCATCCCCTATCCTATGGAAGGTGATCTTGGGGTAGTCACGGAATGGGCCCCATGGGATGGGTCATGACAAAGTGGTATCAAAGGGTTGTCGGTTCTACCCGAAGAACTAAGAGTCTATGATTTTGAATAGAGCAATATTGTTAAGTTTCTTGAGTTAAGATTTTAGTTCGGGGAGTCCAGTGTTGGTGTGGTGGCTAGTGTATACATACACCAGGACCCTAAATTTTGATTTTAGACTTGGTAAATGAAAACACTATATGTGTGGGTTTGGAAATGTTTTTCTTTTGATCCCTTTTGAGTCAGATCACCAGGTATAACTCATTAACCGTGGTACATTTGTTTCCTTACAGAATGCCTCCACATAGATAGCCAGCCAGGACTCCAGTGAGAGATCACGATGATGGACCACCGAGCGATGAGGCTTCAGTGTAGCGACCTCTTATGATGATAGCACCTTCGGGTGGTGTACCAGCAGCACCACTACCCATAGGGCAGCAGTTTCCACCGACCCCACTAGCTAACAATACATGTCGACTGAGCGCGTTGCATGAGTTCCAGAGACAGTGGCCTCCGAGGTTTCGAGGGAAGACAGATACACAGGCAACCGAGGACTAGATGGATGTTGTGGCACGAGTTTTCTGCTAGGTCGAGACACCAGTAGACCAGATGGTGATTCTAGCTACTAGTATCTTTCAGGGAACAACTGAGAGATGGTGGAGCCTGATTCTCCAGACACATGAGGAGACAAACATTTTCTGGTTGAACTTCGAGATCCTATTTTGGGCAGAGTTCATACCAGTGACATTACGCTATGTGTGTATTCAGGAGCTATTGCACAATATCAGGGTAGCCTAACAGTGGCCCAGTACTCGACCAAATTCATTGAACTCTCTCACTACTCCACTGACATGGTATGTAACCCTTTCTTTAGGGACTTGAACTTTGATCAGGGTCTCCGATGAGATATTAGATCATTTATGATATCACTCAACATCCCGACACTTGCTAGAGTGCTAGAGATATCACTATTGTTGGAGAGCTTCCTAGCTGAGCAGGCACTGACAGTGAGAGTCACCATCAGAAGATAGGCATCCGAGTCATCTACAGCAGGCAGTAGGAAGATGACGCAGAGGCCCAAGATGGCTAGAAATTCTAGAGGAAGACCCCCAGATGTAGGTCAGAGGTGCAGAGTTTTTAAGGTAGAGGAGGTTAGCAGAAGAGCATATTGTGGTACACATGCAGTAGGAAGGGACACATGGCTCTCTACTGCCCAACCCACCATAATGATGATCAAAAGACAGTTGAGGGACCACCAAGATAGCGACACAGGTTCAAACAAATAGGTCTATAGTGTGGAAGACGTGGTATAGGAAAAGTACATGCAATAGGAAGTGGAGACAGTTTGAGGTACTACCGCCACCACCCCTAGGTGGTCCACCGTGTCCTTAGGGAGCAGGTGGAAAGGGACGAGATCAACTTCAGGAGGAAGAAGCCTATGACCACGATGCTCTAGAGATGATTCAAGGTATGATCTATGTCTACTCCACCCCAGTTGCAGTTATTATAGACACAGGTTCTAGTCACTATTTCATTTCCACAACTCTCGTTTAGAGCATAGAGATTCCGGTGGAGTTGTTGGCTCGATCCTTATGATTAGAGACTCCTATGGGATATGATTCAATGATTTCACACTGGTGCAGGTAGTGTGAGCTAAATCTAGGAGGTGAGAGATTCTACTGGGATCTTCTAGTAGCAGCGTCATGGCCTTATGATGTCATCTTGGGTATGGACTGGCTATCCATAGTCCATGCTCAGATCGACTATTTTATGTGCAAAGTGCGGTGTTCCCATGAGGATGGGATCAATTTTTCCTTCACCGGTGAAAAGGAAACCTTTACAGCATAGGATAGACTTTCTTAGAGGAGGGTGTAGCCAATCACTCATTAGTTGGATAGCATTACCCTTAGTGTAGTGGACGAGAGGAGTTCGAGCTATCCTATAGTGGTGGATCAACATGCAAATGTCATTCCTGAATATGATCTAGTACTACCTCCACGTAGATAGGTAGACTTCTTCATTAACCAGTACCCCATGAAAACACCAATATCTACGCCAGCATATGGGATGGATCCCATGGAGCTTCGTGAGTTGAGGGTATAGTTGGAGGACTTGCAAAGGAAGGAGTTCGTAAGACCTAGTGTCTCTCCATGGGAAACCCCAATTTTGTTCGCCAAGAAGGAATATGGGAGTCTTAGGCTTTGCATGGACTATCGACACTTGAACCAGGTGACCATGAAGAACAAGTATCCTCTACCGAGGATTGATGATCTATTTGATCAGATGAAGGGATCAAAATGCGTTTCAAAGATAGACATCATATCAGACTATCATCAGCTCAGGGTACGAGATGAGAAAGTACCAAAGATATCCTTCAAATGATGGTCTGGACAGTATGAGTTCTTGTTGATTTATTTTGGCATGACCAATACTCCGGTAGTGTTCATGGGACTCATGAACATGATCTTCTAGCCTTACCTCAATCACTTAGTGGTGGTTTTCATTGATGAAATCTTGGTGTACTCGACATCGGAGGAGGAACACACCACACATCTGCAGATAGTCCTTGATACACTCTGAGAGCACCAGCTTTATGGAAATCTCTCTATGTGCTAGTTCTGGATATGGAAAGTCCACTTTCTAGGGAACATTATCTTGGAGGATGGAGTTGTAGTGGATCTGGAAAATATAGAGGCAGCTCTTTCTTGGGATCCACCTAGGAGTGTGACCTAGGTGTAGAGTTTTCTGGGATTGGCTGGGTACTACCATAGATTTGTACATGAATTTTCCAGAGTAGTATCACCCTTGTCAGCTTTGACAAAGAATGGAGAACCCTTCATATGAAAGAGAGATTCCAGTAGAGTTTCTAGGAGTTGAGGTAGATAATTACAAGTTCCCCCATCTTGAGGCTACCAAAAGAGGGCGTTGGGTTTGTAGTCTACTACGATGCATCAGGGACCAGACTGGGATGTGTCCTGATGCTGGAGAAAGCGGTGATCAGCTACGGCTCACGACAGCTAAGGAAACATGAGCAGAACTACGCAACCCATGACCTGAAGTTAGAAGCAGTGGTCTTTGCATTGAAGATGTGGCGACACTACTTGATGGGTGAATGGTTTACTATCTTCTCTGATCACAAGAGTCTCAGGTAAATATTCTCACAGAAGGACCTGGACCTGAGATAGCGGCGATGGATGGAGTTTCTCCAAGAATATGAATTTTAGATAGTCGACACTCCTAGGAGGGGAAACATTGTAGCAGATTCACTCAGTATGAGGTTGGGTCTACAACTTCTGAGTGATACGATAGAGCAGCTAGCTGCGTTGGAGATAGCCTTCATGAATAGTAATGGAGTAGCTTACCTCAAATCTATGACTGTCACTCCCCTATTCCTTCCATGAGTTTGGGAGGCACAACTTGGGGACATTTACTACAAGGTCTGATGTGCTTAGATATCCTCAGGCTCCTGATGGATTCTCAATATGCGGGGAGCATTTCATCCTTTTTAGAGGATGCACCATGTTACCAGTGATGTTTCGAGAGGAGATGTTGATGGATTTCCACACATCCCCTTTGGTGGTACATCCTGGAGTGGAAAAGATATACCAGGACATCTGACGTCAGTACTGGTTGCCAGGGATGAAGAAAGAAGTGGATTAGTTTGTTTCACGAAGCCTCACTTGTCAGCAAGTGAAGGCCAAGCATCAGGTTCTAGCAGGCTTATCACAACCACTAGAGGTAACGATATGGAATTGGATTGGTATCTCTATTGACTTTGTGATCGGTTTACCATGAACATCTAGAGGCCACGACTCTATTTGGGCGATCATTGACTGACTCACCATGTTGGCCCAATTTCTACCCATCTGAGAGCAGGGATCCGTAGAAGGCTTGGGATGCCTCTACGTCCAGGAGATAGTATGACTTCACAAGATACCATTGATGATCGTTTCAGATTGAGAAAATAATTTTACATCCCAGTTATGGAAGGGATTACAGGAGGTGTTTGGGACTCATCTACTCTTGAGCACCGCCTTTCATCCTCAGACAGATGGTCAGACAAAGAGAAGCATAAAGACACTTGAGGACATGCTTCGTGCTTGCGTCCTGGATTTTGACTGTAGTTGGGACGACCAACTTCCATTAGTGGAGTTCTCATACAACAACAGTTATCACTACACCATCAGCATGGCACCATTTGAGGCCTTGTATGGGTGACCATGTAGATCACCTCTATACTGGAAAGACCCAGGGTAGTCAGCACATGGGTCCAGAGTTAGTACATGCTACCACTAAGAAGGTGAAGATCATCTAGGAGAGGATGAAGACTACACAGAGCACGCATAAGTCTTATGTAGATAGGATATGGAGACCCTTGGAGTTCGAGGTGGGAGGCCATGTCTTCCTATGGGTCCCACCTCGATGGGGAATGCATAGATTTTGCTGGGGAGGCAAGCTATCTCTGAGGTTTATCTGACCATTCCAGATTCTCAACAGAGTTGGAGAGGTGGCATACATCCTATCTCTTCCCCCACAGATGCACCGAGTGCATAATGTTTTCCATTTGTCATAGTTGAGGAGATACGTGCATGATCCATCACACGTTATCGACTGGGGATAGTAAGACATTGACAATGGGGAGACTTTTATAGAGTTACCGGTGGAGATAGAGGATCGACAGGAGTGAGTACTTTGTGGATGGTCGATCCTTTTGGTGAGAGTTTGGTGGAAGCATGGGAACCTCTAGGAGAGAACATGGGAGCGAGAGGCTCAGATTCATACTCAGTTCCCCCATTTGTTTTCTTAGCTTTTGTTGTGGCTTTCGGGGATGTAAATCCCTAAGGTGGGGATAATGTAAAGACCCGAAAATTCTGTACAATTTTTTTTAATAACATGGAATTATTACGAGACTGTGAAAATAAAAAAAATGTGATTCTGAGGCCTAGAGATCCCAAAAAGGAATTTTGAACTTTATTAAGATACGTTCAATAAACACGCGAGGGAGATTTTAAATCTTTCTAACTGTTGCTCAGATTGAAAATTTGAGGGAACTGTTGAATTCGCTACGCCGAGATTCAATTAACTGAAACTTAACTTCAATAAAAAAGGTAAAAAAAAGATAATTTTTGGACTTTTTGGGAAAAAATAATAAAATAATTCTTAAGTTATTTTATTATTTTCTTCCACCATTGAGCGATAGTTGGTGGAACCGCAGTAATAAATGCCCTTCATTACTTTGTTTGTGTAACCATAATGCCTGTGCATTTAATAGGTTCACTAATTAAAGTTCATTAATGAACCATAATAATGAACAAAATATGAGGATTAATTATTTTATTAATCAAACCGTTGGAAAGAGAATTCAAAAATCATGGGAGAAGCTCTGATGAAACACCGATGACGTCACCCTCCAACAAAGAATGGTGATCGATCAACGACTGTTGGAGAACTCGAACTGAACAACGATGAATGACTTTGAACACAGATTCCTTCCATCATTCACAATGGATTCCACTGAATCGAGGTAGGGAATTTATGTGTTTTAAATCCCTCTTTCCCCATTCTTGAATAATATGAAGAAGACGGATCAACTGACCAACAGGTTGATATGTGATTCATTCATTATTGCGGGAGGTTTTTACAGGGTTTCACTTTGGGGATTTCTTTTTTTCAAATGACGATTGATGCTTTCTCCATGTTAAAAAGCTAACACGGAGGGTGCAAGACAATCCAAACAAGGATCAGACCCTCCATCGCTCCTGTATTTCATGCGTTCTTCATGGGAAACTGAGCAACATGGCGTAAAGGAGATTCTGTGGGCTTCGTAGTGAAGAAAACAACCCAGGAGGCCCGTAGGTGCATACAGAAAGGAAAACGGACCACCAGAGCATCTTTAGTGTCTTGTAGAAGCAGTCGCCGTCATGAAACCCCTAGCACAGCCGTGCTGGCGACGGTGGAGGCCGACCAACCTAGAAACGTGCAGAAGATGGTCCTCGAAGGTGCCGTGGTGGCAAGATCCACAACCATCCGGGCCGTGGTGCATGGAGAACGCAGTGCCGATGCGCCGCGTGGGAGAGGAGCAGCCCGCTTGGGGTACTCGGCTAGAGTGAAATGGATGGCTCTAGTCAGCCATTTTAGAAAATGGGGTGGTGCCCCGCTGGCGATGCCAGCTGCCCGAACCAGACACACCACATCCAGTCCAGCAAAACTGGCCCACATGCGGGCTGGGTTTTCTAGGCTGGCCGAACCTGGTGGTCAGGCCAGACCCGCAAACCGGGCCGGACCCACGAACTGGGCCAAACCCGCGAGCTGGGTTGGTCCCGCCAGATGAGCCGAATTCTCCAACCAGGCTGGGTCCTCCAATGAGGCTGGACCCACCAGCTGGGCCAAACGGGCCAGCCGGCCCGGACCCCTACTAGACCCAGACCCGAACGGTACCGTTTCGATAAATTTGGTATATCTTGCAAACCGGGCATCCGATTGAAACTCCCTATATGGAATTAGGAACTTTGCGATGAGGAGGTTATTTTGAGATACTCCACTTGAGTTTTGAAAGACATTTGGGTACGACTGGGTTGGATCAGACTCGAATCCAATCGAGACCTATTTACCTTTTTGCATATATCTTATAGACCGGGCGTCCGATTTATGCACCGTCTATCGTGTTGGAACCCTTATGACAAGGTGGTCCTTTGAGTTTCTTATTTGTAGGAATTTTTGGTGGTTTAAATATGACCGGTTTCTTGTGGAGTGGATCCTATGGGAATCAAGTGTACTAATTGTGGGAATCATGTGGATGACTATCAAGTGAAGAGAGACCCTCCGTGGATCGGCATGAGAGTGACCCTCCAAGGATCGAAATGAGAGAGACCATTCATGGATCGGTAGTAGTGTGGCCCTCTCTGGATTGGAAGTAGAGAGACCCATTGTGCATCAGCAGTTCAATGACCCTTCATGGATCAGTAGCAGTGCGACCCTCTGTGGATCGACTATAGTGCGACCCTTTGTGGATCAGCAGCAGAACCTCTCAACCGAATAAAATGATCTTTCTTAAGACTAATCATCTTTATTCTTGTTCTATAAGTTTTATACCTAGTTTGAGTTGTCTTTTACTTCGAGCTTTGTGATTGAGATCATACTTTGTGGTTTTTCCTTTGTGGAATTATGAGACACATTCGGGGGTCTCAGGGTCCCTATTGAGTATTGTTATACTCACCCCTCCCCGGGCTTCACCCGCACCTTGTTGTGTCTTGTGAAGACGACCGATAGCTTGAATGAGACTTGGGGATCTAGGGCTAGATGGTGCTTGGAGTTTATTGATAAACATGGTGAGCGGTAGTGACATTAGACGACGAGTTGTACATACCCTTCAGGTAGGATCCTTGATGGGCGACCTTTAGAGCACATTTTTTCATTTTTTCTTTACTTTCTTTTTCAGTTGGTTTTGTATAATGAACCTATTTACCTTCAGTCCACATTTTTACTATCAACAGTTCTACTATGTGGTTTTCTTTTTTTGTGTATGTAGTCTCTGTGTGTAGTGGTTTAAAGGCAATGCCTTCCCATTTTTTAGTTTCTCGTTTCCGGTGCTAGTCACCAGCCCATGGCTGATAGAAGGCGGGCTTGGGGTAGTCATGACATGGTCCCCGGGGGACGAGTCATGAAAGTGTATCTAAAAAATTTCTCTATGACCAAATATAAACTGAAACCAATAAAAGAAATTGGATCCATACTTATAATCATATTCTTATATTTTCTCCAATCCGATTCGCTCATAATTTCGAATATGACTCATAGAGTTTCTCAAATCTGATTCCCTCAAAATATAAAATCCTATTCTCTCAGAATATTGAATCCGACTCTCTCAATATTTTGAATATGTTTCTAAATCTCTATCGAATATTATTCTCATACTTTATATAATATGATTATCACACTTTATAGAATCTGATTCTGACACTTTATCAAATCTGATTCTCTTAGTTTTTGAAATCATGTTTACATAGTTTATAAAATCTTATTTACACAGTTTATCAAATCCGAATAACACTATTTATAGAATCTGATACTCCTCATTTATAGAATTCATGTTTTCTTGTTTTAAGAATCCAATTTCATACCTTTCTCAAAACCTATTAGTTACTATATTTCATTATTTTTCTTTTACAAATAAATGGATTCATGCATATTTTTAATATTGATTACTTGATAATGTTTCTCATGATATTTTTCATTATGCTAAAACAATGTCGCCTAATCTATTATTTTATGACTATTGTATGTGCTAGCTGTACAAGTCCCTCTAAAATTTTAGGATAAATATGACTGGTGGAGAATAAGTCGACTTTTTCATTCCAAGACTATAACTATTCGGTCACTTCATCATTTTTAAATATCACGACTACTGTGTGTGTCTACATGCTGTTGATTTCCTCTCTTGTGAACTTCTTTTTCCCAGTGTTTGTAATTGTATTAAGAGAGTGTCAATATTAAATAATCATTTTCAAGTTCTCTCTTTATGACTTTCTTTATGCGTCTGATTTTATAATCAATGGATTATAGTGAAAGAAATATAGAGGTCCTGATTACCTCCTTAATCATGGGCTTATAGGGATAGAAAGATAGAAGATGCATACAATCTTTCTTGGATTGAGAGCTTACCCTGGTGTGATTAAGACAACCTTTCTTGAATTTATAAATCAATGGATTTTTTCCAAAGTCATTGGATACCATTATCTTTGGGTTTAAAGATTTTATTAAATTTGTTCTTCTTGTTCTGTTACATGTTTCTTAATTCCATTGTAATAACTTTTAAATAAAAAGTGATACTTTAAATTTATTCTCTACTTTATAAACTTTGATTTAAGATTATATATTATTTAAGGTATAATCATTTTTTAAGCAAACCTGTGGCTTGATTTCATTTGGATAAACATATTTTTCAGACACAAGGTGTTTTGAAATTCTTTATAATTGGACTCAGGTCCATTCCAATTTATTTAATAGAAGAGGGTTTAATGAATCCAATTTGTTTAAATTTGTTAAAAAAACATTTCATTAAGATTAAAAATGAATTTTTTTAAACAAAAACTTTATCTCCTATTTTTTTGAGCATATATATAGATATTTTTATCCAATAGTTGGTATTATAGGAGGCTTAAACTTCTCATATATTTTCCTACATTACTTTTTCAAGTTAATTATAAATATTTTATAATGATTTTGTTTATAAATACTTTTATAAAATAATGTGTATCATGGAAAAATATTTTTTGTATTATTCTAAAGATGGTAGGTTTTAATATCAGATCAATAAAAAAATTTAATCCTACAAGACCACCTATTTTTTATGGTAATGACTGTGAATACTAGAGCACCATAATGAAGATGTTTGTTACCAATACTGGTGTTGAATTTTTTTAATTCTTACTAGAGATTAAAAAATTCCTGATAAATAAGGTATACCTTTAAGAAATCAAGAGACATATAAATATAAACTTTTCTATAAGGTACAAAATACTTTACCGTGTTCAATGACTAGAAATATATACATCTAGATATCATCTTGTGAAGTAGTTAAAAGCATTTGGATGAAACTAGAGATTACTCATTTTGGTACATCTAAAGTCATAGAGACAAGAAGAACCATACTTAGAGTAGACTATTATGATTTTGTTTTACCATATGGAGAACCCATAACTAATGTTCAACATAGATTAATGACTATTTTAAATAGATTTAAATACATTGGGTAAAAAGTCTTAGAAAATGATGTTATTGTGGAAAAGATCATAGACATCATGCCGAATGAATGTGAGTCAAATAGAACAATATTTGTTGAATCAAGAAAAGTTAAAAATGTTACTCTTGATGAGTTATTTGGAACTATTCTACAATATGACAAAATATTGAAGAGAGATTCTGAAAAAGAAAATAAAAAAAATTAAGTGTTGCTTTTACTACAACTTAAAATTAGAAGAAATCAAAGACACATGAGAAAATAGTGAAGTCAATAGAGAAGAATGTTGTTGTTCAATCATAATTAATTGAATATGAACATTTAGAGAACGAGTTAGAAAATATTGAACGAAGGATGAAAACGATTGTTAGAAAGAAGAATTTTAAATATAGATATATGAAATAGGATAAGAAGGACAAGAAAAATTCAATAGCTACATGATATGAATGCAGGAATGTTTGACACATCAGATCTGATTGTCCAAAGTTGAAAATAAAAGGCAAAAAAGATAGAAATTATGAAAAGAATCCATATAGGTATCATAAATCTAAGGGAATGAATGTTCTGAAAGAAAATTATTCATGGAGTTCAAGTGGTGGAAATTCATCTTATGAATACTCATATAATGAAAATTCTAGACAGAAGAATATTGAACTTCTAGCCAGGATACCTTTTAAGAATCAACGTTTCATGGAAAAGGTATACAATAACGAATCATTGACCAACATGTATTTAAATGCTATTTATATCTATGAATAAAATTATAAATCATTTTATTAAGAATCCCCCTCAGCAAAAGATAATTCTTTACCTTCATTTGATGAAGTTTCTATATTTTACAATTACATGAAAATGATAATTGAAAAATTAAAAAGAAACTTTCAAAGTAAAATGCTAGAATCAATGTTTTAACAAAATAAGTGTTAGATCATTCCCAAAATATTAATACAAAATATTTTTAAATCATTTATATTTCTAAAAACCATGATAAAGTACATTATGGAAAGGATAAACTTTATAAGGATCTTGAAAATGTTGTTTATGAGAAAAACGTTTTAGTGGTAAAACCTAATTCTAAAACAAATGTATGTGAGGATAAGAATATAGTCATTAGACTAAAATATGAAATATTTTCTCTCAATAAAATTTTATCATATTTTAACTATGGTAAAAGAAATTTTGAAAATATGTATTCACAAATTCTTCCTCTATGATATAGTTCTAGAGTTGGTTACTCTCATTCAAAACCTTTTTTTAGAAATAACTATTTTGTTCCCAGAAGATCAACATTCAGCACTAAGTGTCAAAGTGGTAGATATTGTAACAAAATTTTTTCTTTAAATAAAATCCAATCCTTAGGATTTCATAAATTCCATTTTTCTAAACAAATATATATTCCTAAGATTTTAGTTTCTAAAAATTCACAACCCAAGAATTTTTGGATTACAAGAAACTATCAATTTTTTTTTCAGGAAAACAAATAAGGTACTAACAACATAACTACATGGTACATAGATAATGGATGTTACCGATACATTTATATTAACAAAAAATTATTTGAAAATATTATCAAGATGAAAGGTGGAAAAGTAACATTCATAGATAATACTCAAGGAGAGATTGTTGGTATATGTGACATTTTTTTCTTGGAAAATCCTTGATGTTGAATGTTTTATTTGTTAAAGGTCATAAGCACTAACTTATAAGAATAAGAAAATTATGCGATGAAGGATACCTTGTGAATTTTAGGAATGATAAATACATAGTACATTATTCCAAGGATGAATTTGTTCATTCTACCCATCAGCATGAGAATGTTTACACACTTAACTCAGAAAACCTTAGGAGCCAAGACTTACTTGACCTTAGTGAAATGGAAGTCAAATCATGGTTATAACATATATGGTTAGTACAATGTACCCTTAGGAACTTATGATAATTTACTAAGAAAAGACTTGTCAAGGATCTATCAGATCATATATTTGAATCTTCAATAGTCTGTGACCCTTGACAATATGGATAGAAACATTATTCAATATTTAAATAAATTACTGAAGTCTCAACTACTGATGCTTTACAATTAGTGAACATGTATATTTTTGGTCAAACAAAAACATTAAGTATTAGAGTCAAATACTATGTATTTCTTATAGTTGATGATTACACCAATTTACATGGGTCTATTTTCTCACAAATAAATTTGAAGCCTTTTATTTCTTTAAAAATTTTACAGCGAAAGCTACAAATGAGAAAAACCTTCCATTGATAACTATTCATAGTGATCATGGTGGAGAATTCAAAAATTCATATTTTGATACTTTTTTTAGTAAAAAGGTAATTACACATAACTTCTCATCTCTAAGAACACCTCTGAAAAATAGTTTCGTTGAAAGAAGAAACCGGATTCTTAAAGAGATAATAAGAAAAATGTTGATTGAATTCTCAATTGATAAACATTATTAGGATGAAGCTGTTATAACTTCTTTTTATACTATAAATCGAGTTTTAATAAGTCCATTTCTTAATAAAATAATTTATGAGTTATATTCTGGCTGAAAACCAAAAGTCTTATACTTCAAATTATTTGGATGAAAAGTATTCATTTTCAATAAAAAATATAACTTACATAAATTTTCACCTAATTCTGATGAATATATATTTTTAGGATTTTCCACTACCTCTAAGGCTTATAGAGTTTTCTATGAAACCTCTTGTACTCTTGAGGATACCATGCATGTTAAATTTGATGAAACTAATCCTTTTGTTTTTAAAAAATCCCAAACTACATCATTAGATGTGTTTTTCAAATTCGATTATCAACATTTGACTGAAGTATCTTCTAATAAAGATATTACTCAAGAAAATGTTTCGGATGTATTCAGTCTACAAGAATTTCTACCCGATGTTTATGAAAATGTTTTTCAAAACCCAATTCACTTATTTATTAGGAATAATACTAGTGATAGTATCATTGGTGATGTAAATCAACATGTAAGGACTATAATTTCTTTAAGAAATGAAGTAGACCATCTAGCATTTCTTTCCCAATTCGAACCCAAAATTCCTGATGAGGATTTATGTGATGAATATTAGATTAAAGCTATGTAAGATGAAATAAATGAATTCCAAAGGAATAAAGTCTAGACTATGGTTGAAAGACCTAAATAAACCTCTATAATTAAAGTACAATGGTCTTTATGAAATAAATGTGATGAAAATTTAATCATTGTATGAAATAAATAAATATTAGTTGATAAAGGCTATAATCAACATGATGTAAAAGACTATAAAGAAATTTATTCTCTAGTATCTATACCTGACTATATTTATATTACATTATCCTTTACAAATTTTTTAATTTAAAACCTTTTCAAATGGATGTGAAACGTTCTTTCCTTAATAGATATGTTAAAGAGTATGTTTTCATTGAACAACCTCTTGGTTTTGAAAATATAAAACATCCTAAAAGCATTTATAAATGTAAAAAATATTTATGATAACTTAAACAATCCTATCACTACCTTCCTTCTTCAAGATGAGGGAAGGGATAACAAGATGCTGAGACCTTCCTTCTTCAAGATGAAGGAGAGATAGTGACCCCCCGAGTCCCACCTCCAGTAGGCCCAGGGGTGGATACCAGCCCCAATGGTAGAGAAATATCACAAAAATTGGAGGCATTACCCTTTTTATAGTAACCAAGATCGGGAGATAAGATGTACCAACCTCAAAAAACTTCAAGATAGATATATATAAAGAAACCAAAATCCACCCCACATGTATGCTTAAAGTAAACCTACTGAAAATAAAAAGAAAACTCCAATGTAAGTACCAAAATAAAACCAAGAAGTGACACAATAATCGTCCCCAACGTCCAAGCTAGTAAGGTCTATCATAGTCCATGTAATCTCCCTTGAAACCTAAAAATAGTTTTATGTACGTAGGGTGAGCATACAAGTATACTCGGTAGGGAAAAACCAAAGCCACTTGTGCCTATGTGGGAGTAGTATACTAATGTCCCTGTGAGAAAACAATAGAAACTCAAAAGAACCTAACATAGTATACTATCCACCCCAACCACACCAACACATTCTCACCAAATAATGCAAGTCAAGTAATTTAATATAATAAGCACATTGGAATTTGGGAGCCGTGAACCACTTACCACTGGTTAACTGGTCATCCCCAATAGAAAACATCCTGACACTACCATGATCATCCATATGCCCCACTATCACAACCTATCTACACACACCTGGGCCACAACTACACACATCTTGCCTATAGACACCTGTGGCACTACCACACCACAATCCTCCCCGCATAAACTAGGGATTCACACATACCACACCCTTCCTGAAACCACTTGGGCCTTATCCCAAAGACACATGGGAAATGAAATACCTCTCACACAACTTGTACCATAGATCTGGTAACAAACCTCAAGCCATTATAGCCTGCCAAAAAAGTACTGGGTGGTAAATTCCTAGAAGAGGGAGCAGAGAAGAGCCAATAACCATCCATCCATCCTCATACCAGGATGTTGGGAAAGAAACCCCCCATAACAATTGGGGTGTTTGGCACAGAGTGATCAACACGGGTGGGGTGCATATAGAAAAAACAATGAACTAAAAGTTTATACATATAGGTAACCAAACACTCATCCCAATGTATGGGTTTACAAACAAGTAAACATCCCACACAAACCAACTTTACGACTTCCCCTACATGAACATATCACCACGAACAACAATCACTTCCATAAGTAGAAGTATACCCCCAACTAATTCATTTAACCAATTATTATTATGCATTTATCGGTTTATTCATTTATTCATACCATCCCTACCTAGGAAAATAATAATCACAACATCTGAAACCGTTCTCAGAAGGGTAAAAGCCACTAAACACTTTTTTTAATAAAACACACAGAAAACAACCCACTTCGTTCTTCCTATCCATTTAACACCAATTCGTATTTCGACACTACCAACATCATTCTATAAAGTTATCCCACCTAATTCATCCTCTCACAACCAAACCCGAAATCCCCACTACAAAACAACCCCACACTCAGCACGACCATAAAAATGAAAACATGATAGAACCGAGTCATGAAGCCTTGCTTCCCAAACATTTCCAAGATGTAGTCCCACTTCTCAACAAGTTCATCCATTCCATAATCAATCAATCTCTCAAGCTGAGATACAATCACACTACTAGTGCCCCCCTATACACAATCACACCCCCAACCATATCACCACACTACCAAAAAACACACATGGAATAAAACCCAAAAAAACCATACACATCACACATCCACACCAAATCAAGCACAATGTATTTATATTTGATCCACACTATCTTTAATTCTACTTTAATAATTCATGGGTGATCACAACACAAGTTTAATCCTGGGGCGTTTATTTTATTTTAACCAGATATATGTGGTTAATAAAATTTTATGTTTAGAGTCATTTTAACATAACAATAAGTACAAATAATCATGGGTTCATAAGCAAAGACCACCAATGGCCATGATTTTCAGAAGAACACAACTCACATGATTCCCAACATGGAGCAGAGATAACATATAAAACAAAGTGATCATCATTATCTCAATCCCACGCCTTCATTTATTACTTATTATTAACTTATTTAAAATGGTTTCAACAATATTCACAAGGGTAAAATAGTACACCCACCCCACATGATACACAATTAAAGGGAGATGAAGGAAATCACTACTTGGAACAATAAGTGACCAAAACTCCGCCTAGTACCAAAATAGGTGGTGCACGAGTAGTATAAAACTCCAAGGAAAACTTGATAGGGGGATAAAACATAGGCACATAACTCTTCTGGGAAGAAAAGTTCTCAACATTCCAAGAGAAAATATAATATAGGAATTAAGCCTTAGAAAAATCCAGATCCTATATCAACAGAATAGAAAAATGTTTCAGGGATATTAAAGTCAGATCGTGGAAAAGACCACACGGTTTGGTTATTTGAATGTCTGACAAGAATTAGGATATTAAATATATAATTAATATCCATTTAAATTACCTTATAAACACCCAAAAAAGGTTTTAAAATCGATTCATATAAAATAAAATGTAAAAGGATAGAAACTTGAAAAGTAGGGAGAACTTGGGGAAAAATGGAAATTTGGAAAACTGTCGGAAGTGACTCAACATTGGGTTAGTAATTGTGTCACCGTTCGGTGAGAAACTGCTTGGTGAGCCACTGTGCAGTGAGACACCATTTGGTGTCACCATTCAGTGATCCACTATTCAGTTTCACCATTCGGTGAGCCAACATTTGATGTCACTGTTCAGTGTCTCCATTCAATGAGAAACCATTCGGTGAGCCACTATTCGGTGTCACTGTTCAGTGAGCCACCATTCGGGGTCACCATTTGGTGAGCCACAAGTTGATGTCACTATTTAGTGACCCGGTGTTCGGTGTCACTGTTTGGTACTTACCGTTGAATGAATCACCACTTTGAGACTCAGTAGTGTGTGGCACCGTTAGCGAGTCACCAGTCCTGACTCACCATTTTGAGTCATCGTTGGAAAAACTGGATTTTTGGAAAACTCCTAAATTAAGCCACCATTACCTCTGAGAACACCCAAAACCTAGATTTTCACAAAGGAATGGCCCAGAGGGGTCTGATTCATTACATCAGATACCTCTCAAACTATTATCATCCTTAATAACCCAAAAATTAACCTTGAAAGGGGAGGGGTCCAAAGAACCACCCAGTAAGTTACCTCTTAAGAATAAACCACCTTGCGTTGTTTGAAAGATGGAGTAAAATCCTCGACATCCGAGAACATATCCTTGACATCTACTACCCCAAAAAACCACACTACACCAAAATTCACAATATCCAAACACATGGATTTGGGAAATTCCTTCCTCTGTGCCAAGATACTATCGACTTTGGGTGAAACTGACTCCCCCGCACAGGCCTAATCGCATCCGCATTAATGAATCTTGATTAGGGATCAGGTCCTCCCCTTCCCACATTTCGGGACACTTCACACATTATAGAACAAGGAAACAACTCATCTCACAGAAAAAAGGTCAAGTATCATATCAAAATAAGGCACACAATTAAAACTCAAAAAAACTCTGGGTATTGGGAACACATCTGCACCTCTTGCTCCCAAGTACTCTCCTCCAGGCCACTATGCATCCACAACACATGAACCAAGGGAATGGTCTACCCATGAATCACCTTCTACTTAAGATCCTAGAACCCCACTGGCTGCTCCATGAATGTTGTGTTGTCCTCGATATCCAACTCTCCCCAATCAATGACATGGGATTCATCATGAAGATACCAAAGAAGCTAGGAGACATGAAAGGTTTTGTGGATCCTCCCTAACTGTGGTGGCAATTCCAACTGATATGCCACCTTGCCAACTCATCCCAACAACTTGAAAGGTCCAATGAACATGGGATAAATCTTACTCCCTTTTCCAAACCTCTCATACCCATGTCAAGGGTAAACCTTCAAGAATACATTTTACCCAACCTCAAACTCTAAGGGAAATCTCTAGCAATCGACATATGAATTCTACCGGTCTTGTTACACATTCATCCTCTCACAAACAAGATACACCTTCTCTGTCGTACTCTGCACCATTTTTGGACCAAGATAAGCCGCCTCCCCAACTTTCGGCCAACACAAGGGTGAATGACATGGTCTTCCATATAATGTTTCGAATAGAGCCATTCCAATGTAAGAGTGGTAGATATTATTGTAAGAAAACTATACCAAGGGAAAATGTATCACCTAGGACCCACTAAGGTCCAAAACACATGCCTACAACAAGTCCTCTAATGTATGGATGGTCCTCTCTATTTTTCTATCTGTCTGAGGGTGGAAAGAAGTGTTGAGGTGTAACTGAGTGACAAAGGAATATTGGAATCCCCTCCAGAATCGCGACATAAAATGTGTATCCTGATCTGAGACAATATATCTCAGAACTCCATGGATCCGCACCACCTCATCCCCATACCTCTGCACTAAGGCATCCACTGCACTCGACTCCCAGATCACTAAGAAGTGATCCAAATGCATCAACTGATCCACTACTACCAAGATTTCACCACATCCTCCCAGAGACCTGGGTAATCCTGTGATGAAATCCATCAAGATGTCATCCTAGTTCCACTCAGGGACATCAAAGGGTTGCAAGAGACCACCGATAACATGATGCTCATCCTTCACTTGCTGTCACACCAAGAACTTTGCCACAAACTCCATCACTACCCTCTTCCTCCAGGGCCACCAGAACTATTCCCTCAAGCCCCAGTACATCTTGGAAACTCCTAGGTGTACCGCCAGGGGTGATATATGAAACTCACTAAGAAATTCCTCTTGTACTACCTTGGGAACAAACATATTCCCATAGAACATCATCTGATTTTGACCATCCTATGACCATCCCTGCGGAGCATTTCTTTGGTCAATGTGATCCCACAGAACCTCCACCTCTGAGTCTCCCCACTGATACCCTTACACCTTCTTCTCCAGAGATGACTCTACTGTCATCTGAAATAGTTAGCCTCTACCACCATCCATTCCCGCATCTAATTTCAAGGAAACTAACTCTTCCATTGCTCTCCAAGTGTCCATAGATTCCCAAAACACTTCCTTATGTTACTTCCTACTCAAATCATCAACCCCAACATTCCCCTTTCTCGAGGTGTAGGAGATATCAAAATCAAAATCCTAGAGAAAATCCACCCACCTTTGCTGTTTCAAGTTTAGATCTCACTGGGAAAAGATATACCTCAAGATCTTGTGATCTATGAAGACAACAAACCACTCCCCAATGAGGTAATGCCACCATAACTTCAGCGAAATACAACTGTTGCAAGTTCCAGATCATGGGTGGAATAGTTACATTCATGGGGACATAACTACCTATTCCCATAGGCAATCACTCCTCATTGCTACATCAGCACGCAACCCAAGACCAAATGAGAAGCATCTAAGAACACCTCAAACATCACCCCTTCCTATGGAAACCTAAGCACTGGGCCACTGACCAAATTTCCCTTAAGATAGGTGAAATATACTCCACACTTATCACTCCACACAAAGTCTTGGCCCTTTATAGTCAGATCCATCAACAGGGCTACTACCCAAGAGAAATCCGGTATGAATCTCTAGTAGTAGCCTTCCAAACTGAGAAAACTGCAAACCAATACCACATTCTTGGGTGATTCCCAAGAAAAAACTTCCTAAAACTTCTAAAAGTCTAATACTATGACCTAATGAGATACTAAATTCCTAAGGAAGTGGATCTCCCATTTACAAAACATTCACTTGGACAACTTTCCATAGAGCTACCGGTGCCGAAGGATCTCTAGGATAGTCCTGAGATGCTCGGTATTCTCCTCCTCTGATGTTGAGTAGATCAGAATTTCATCGATGAATATGATGATGATCTTATCTTAGAACTCATGAAAGATAGAGTTCATGATCCCCATGAACACGGATGGCACATTCGTAACACCAAATGACATAACTTGAACTCAAAGTGCCCATAACTGCACCTGAAAGTAGTCATCAGGATGCCACCCTCCTTCACCCTCAACTGGTGATATCCAGACTGAAGATCGATCTTGGAAAAACAACTCTCTCCCCTCTACTGGTCGAAAAGATCATAAATCATCAAGAGAGGGTAACTGTTCATGACTGTTACCTAATTCAACCTCCGATAGTCTATACACAGCCTCAGACCACCATCCGCCTTCTTCAAAAACAAGATCAGAGCACCCCATGATGATACACTAGGATGGATATATCCCTTACTCATCATATCGTCAATCTAGATCCGCAACTCCCACATCTCAGAAGGCGCCATCTGATAAGTATTCATCGAAATTGGAGAATCACCGGGCTACAAGTCTATCCCAAAATCAATATCACGTCGAGAGGATAGAGTCACAAAATCCTTGAAAAAAAATCCAAGAAATCCTCAAAAACCCTGTGAGTCCCCTCTATCTATGTGTCTATTGATCCCACTGATAGCTCGGCTAACAAAGAAAAAAGAGGCTCCATGCGCTGACTGGCCACCTAACAGCTCTCCTTGCCAACGAAATCTACACACTGGCCTTTCACATATAAAAAAATGACTATTATCTATAAGAAATTGATAATATCATTCACAAAAAAAAACCAGTTGATGCTAAGGATGACATCATATGACTTCATCTGGAACCGGAAGAGATCCCCACTGAACTGAGGCAACCCCAACATTAGTCTACATCCCCAAAAAACTTCAAAAAAGCTCGTATTACCACTAATTGGTGTACAAAACACCAGGGACATAGAAATTATCTCTCGGTCTAGTCCCAAGGTGTGGGATAGAGTGGGTGAAATGAAGGAGTGTAAACCTATTGAATCAAACAAGGAAAAATAAAGTGTGCTGAACAACCTGATCGTACCTCAATCAATCTCTGGACCCACTGGAACTACTACCTTCGCGGGGTGAAATTGACCATGTCCCACTCCTCTTACCCTCTTCTATCGACCACCTCCCTGAACACACCTTGGTTGAGGTACTTGAGGAGAACCTTGAGGTAGGCCTCCTCCTACACCATCCGCCCTCAGTGAAGTAGGGTCCCGCTATCCCTGTTGCTAGAAAGGCTTGACTGGAAACTGGTGCTGAGGTGGGTGCTGAACTTTCCCACCTCTACCATACTAAGATCGAGTTGGTAATTGTACCTAGAGGTTCACAAAACCTCCGAAAGAAAAAACACTCAGCCCTAGGCCTGTGGGCAAAGGAGGAGGACAAGAGGGTCGAAACTGAAACTGCTGGGGTCAGATCCCCACTGGACGAAACCTGGAAGGCCTCGACACTGGATACTTGTTACTGATGGAATTACCCTTTAAATAACTCTACTGACTTCCTTCTCATTCCAAACTTCCTCATGAGTGAATCCTTTCCATTACCTCAAACTTCTTCTTAAACTCTAATTATGTCGACACAGTGAAGGGAGTAACCGCATATTGAAGGGAAGAGAGGAGTTCCTCCTCTAAGAGCCTCTCCCAAGTCTCCTCATTTTAAAAGAGATCTGGAGAAAAACGTAAGATATCCTTGAACTTGATCCAAAATTCCCTCACCGACATACTCCCATGATGGAGGGAGAGTATATCCTACCACTTCTTGGCCTCTATCATGGAAGAAAGGAATTCCTCTTGGAACTCCTTCTCAAATTTAGCTCGTGAGACATCAGTCTCCTTCCTCTCCCCAAGGTAAATCATCCACCACTGACATACTTCTACCCTTATCTGGATCACCGATAGAGGAACCCAATACTCTATCAGAGATCGAATTAATCTAAAAGAAATCACCAGCTCCTCGAGGAAACTTTCCATCTCCTTGTATGAGACGCTGCCCTATTACTTTCCCAAAGTCTGCCACTGGAAAGAATGAAACATATTATGCCACTGGACATCCTCCTATAAAGGATCAACCCTCTGCCGATCAGCTGGATTAGCCTGCTATGCCTCCACTACTTGAGCTACTCCTGGGCGATGACTAGGTTCCCTAGGTGAAAGGTAAATAAGGAACTCCTAAGACTGAGTAGGTTGGCATTCATTTAGGGTTCATTTTAAATCATTGATTATTTTAATTTCCCAGAAATTCCCAAGAAAAAAAAGAACACAATTTATAATGATGAATGTACCTTTCTTAGGGTATCTACCCTGCAATCAGTGTATCCCTACTTGGTCATTTGGTAAGCTCAGAGTTCTTGCATCGGATCATAGGGGGCCCTAAAATCCTGTGTCCTAGCCTTTCTTCCCTAGCTTGGGTTATGAAACAATATCACCTAACACTATTTTCCTACCAACCCATGCAGTCCTCATTGTACCTAACTCCAAGATCCATCCTATATCTCAACCATCACCTCTGATACCATTCTGTCATGACCTGCCTTCTTCAAGATGAAGGAAGGGATAACAAAATGTTGAGGCCTTCCTTCCTTAAGATGAAGGAGAGACAATGACCCCCCGAGTCCCGCCTCCAATAGGCCCCAGGCTGGTGAGCAGCACCAAGGGTATATAAATCTTACTATAAAAGGGTAATTCCTCCTATTTTTGTGAGATTTTTATACCCTTGGTGCTGGTCGCCACCATGAGGCCTATTAGAGGTGGGACTAGGGGGTCACTATCTCTATTTCATCTTAAGGAAGGAAGGTATCGACATCTTGCTATCCCTTACCTCATCTTGAATAATGTGGGTTGTGACAAATCACTTAGAGCCTGGTATGACAGACTTACAAGATTTCATTTACAAAACAATTTATTTAAGGGAACTGCTGATCCAACCCTTTTTTTTAAGAAAGAAAAAAATGTTTCGTTTTTTCAAATTTATGATGATGAAAACATATTTGGATCAACTTAGAAATCCTTAACTGATTCATTTTAGAATCTTATGAAATCTGAGTTCGAAATGATTATGTTGGGTGAGTTAACATTATTTCTCAGTTTTCAAATCTCTTAAAAACCATACAGAACCTATATATATCAGCATAATTATATTATAGATCATTTAAAAAATTATGGATAACACAATACTAAAATTATTAGTACTCAAATCGGTACCTCGAATACCATTGATCTTGATGAAGTTGGAAAACTAGTGGATCATACAACATTTAGAGGTATGATAGGAAGTTTACTATACTTAAAAGATATTCCTCCAGACATAATGTTTTCAGTATTCTCATGTGCTAGGTATCAAGAAAATCCAAAAGAATCTCATTTAAAAGATATAAAAATATTTTTCTTGTTATTTAAGGGGATCCAGGAATTTAAGAATTTTTTATTTTTTTGGAAATGATTTGGAATTAAAAAACTTTTCAGATGCTGATTTTGGTGGTTGTAGATTGGATAGTAAAAGTACATATATAACTTTTCATTTCGTAGGATATTCATTAGTTTCTTGGTCCTATATGAAACAACACTCAGTAGCACTTTCCACTGGTGAATCCGAATATGTGGTAGTTGGAAGCTGTTGTGCTCCAGTGTTGTGGATGCAACACACACTCACCGATTATGGCGTGAGTTTTACTAAAAGTAAAATAATATGTGGTAACACTAGTGCCATAGACCTATGAAAAAACCATGCACATAACTCACATTCAAAGTACATAGATATTAGGCATCACTTTATTAGGGATCACACACTTAAAAGAGATATTATTTTACAATTTATCAAAATACAAGAACAACTTGCTGATATTTTTACAAAACCATCACCTTTTGATAGATTTGAATACATTAAACAAAATATTTGAATGATAAATATAAGGTAACAATTAAATTCTATTTTTTTTAAACTATCTCCTTGCATAAAGTTACTCCTTTTCATAGGGTGATTACAATTGTAATTTTTCTTTAATTTTTTTCTTTAGATCCAATAATTTTTTTTTGGAAACTATAATTTTTTTTGAACCATAATAAAATTTTCATACTTTATTAATTTTTCCCCCATACATTCTTATTATAATAAAAAAAAATTAGATTTAAAACTCCTAAGAATAATTTATTTCAAATACTTAATAAATATTATCAGAACTCTGAAAGGTACAACTTATTAATTATTACTTCTTAAATTCAATTCTGTATTTTGGTACTTTATTTTTATTGAATCATATTTTCTTAAAACTATTTTTCCCTTAAAACCTAAAAAGGTCAGAACATATAAAACCTTCTTCGGCTCAATTTCAACTGTCAAATTAGATCGGTCTATTTTCAACCATCAGATTAATCTTAGAAGACAAACCATGACCTCATCACCTATATATAGAAAGGGAACCCCTGTGTCCCACATCGATCTCCACTGTCTTCTTCCCGAGTTACTTCCAACCTTCAAAACCCTCAGTCTGATTCCTTTCCATTTCTTTAAATATGAATGTATCAGTCAGTATCTTATCAAAGTTGAATTCCTACATCAAAAGAATTCAATGATTGGTATATATTTAGAGGAATTTTAGTTTATCAAGCCTTATTTCTCTATTATGATTATTTATTAAGTAATATCATAAAATTAAAAGGACGAAAATCTATCAGTACTAGAAAAAACAAGGGAGATCAAGATCCAGTCACTCTGAAACTAGTTAATGAGTTTAATGAATCAGTTGAGTTCTTTATAAAAGGAGGAAAAGATAAGGTACAATTTAAATGGTTTGGTAAACCATACTGAATGTCCTTCAAGAAAGTAGTCGATGTCCTATAAATACCCTACTCACAAATAGTTGGAATTATAAGGTTATTTCAATAAGAAAAAAGCAAAAAAATCCTTATTCCTTCAGTCAATAAAGAAGCTGAAACATTCTCATCACACCTCCAACAATTGGATTATTTCATTATGGATGAAAGGGTTACTTATTATAATAAAAAGAAACACAGATACTATCATGGTAATAGATATATTCAAGCTAGATATTCTTGTAAATATAAGAAAGATAAAATTGATGAGATACATCTTTTAATGATTAGTAAGAAAAATGATGGATTTATCGAGTCCCAATTAGTTATGTTTCAAAAAAAGTTTCCGTACTTGTTAGTTAAATACTTGAACTCTATCAATGTTCCTTGTAAGTCTAAGCCAAAGAAGTTTGAGATTATTATTTTATGTGAGGACACACACAAATAAATGAAATATTTTTTTTATGAAAAGGCCAAGGATTTAGTTGATTTATCTAGAAAGACAGATCAAGTAAGAGAGAGTTCTATGAAATAAATTTCTGAGTCTTAGAAAAGAAAATTACAAGCCTCAGAACCTCAGAAATCGAAGAAGCATGAAATTTATCCTGATGAATTTGACTCAAAATGGAGAAAAGATAGGGCAAAAATAAAAAAGGTGACCTATATTTTGGACTAAATCTAGAAGAGTAAAAATATTAATGAAATCAAGATATTGAAGAAAAATAAAAAGAATCCAAATGAAGAAGCTGAATAAAAAGTTATCAGAAGAAGAGTTGTGAAAAAATTTATTGAAAGTCACTGAAATAAATTCACAAGAAATTCCAGTTCCAGAATCCTTTCTTCTAGAAAATGATGTTCCCCCTAAACAAATAGATGTTGTGTGAGTAGAATCTCCTCTAACAGATAAAGGAAAATTAGTTGTTTCAGAATCAGTTCAAAGTGTAGAAGAACCATCTCAATTATCAGATGAATCCTGTAAAGAAAAAAGAACATGAGTATGAGATTCAAAAAATCAGACACATTCAGAGAGATAATCAATCCAAAAACCTCTCTATAAGAACTTCTCAGGCCTCCACTTCTAAGAATTCCTAAAAAAAGTAAGCTTATAGATCTGATAGTTAGATCCAAAAATCAACCTCAACCTAGAAAGAAAATTTTGTTGATAGTGAAGTTCAGAAAGTTCCTTTTAATGGTGATGATATTGGTGATGATGATGATGATGGTGATGGTGATGATGATGAAGAAAATATTGTTAAAATTTATCATGAAATGAAAATAGAATAGAGGATAGAGAAATCATAATCTAATAAAGACAAGTAGAAGTAGATATATATTGGAATATATAAGAGAAAATCAATCGGAATAAAAAAATTCTTCATCTTATAGGGGATAAGAGTTTGTTGTTAAATATTTGAAGAATTTGGGAAATTCTATTCCTTACTTTCCAAATATTTATTCCATATGTTAAAGAATTTTGGAATATTTAAATAACAAATTGGACTCAATAACCCTTCACATGGAGAATATGATCAATATTGAATCTGAATTCAAAACCTTTATAAAAAAATGTCATTATGATAGAAAATATTGTAGGGAGATGACCAAGTGGTGAAGGAAGATCAATCTTTATCTTAATGTTTTTGATGATATGATTGATTCAATCAATAATTCCTTAGTATAATCTGAAGAATCATTTAAAGGATTATCAAATAGTTTTTTTGAGAAAATGAAGGATTAAAAATGAATTCTTTTAAAAGAAGAAAATTATTTGTATAGGAAACTAAATTCCAGTACAGCTAAGGTTAAAAAGATGAAGGCTTAAAAGATAAAATTATTCTTTTAAATAATCAAAATGAAGAGTTGGATGAAAAACTCAATCCCAGGATGAAAATATTCAGAGTCAAGAAGAAAAAGTTAAAAGCCCTGAAAAGACGAATCAACATCAGGAAGTCATCCTTGAGAAGGTTAAAGAAGATCACAAGGAATTGAACAAGTTGAATGCTCTTTTGAAATACTTAATTCTGAAGAATGATTAATTTATTTTGTATCTTTGAAACTTTTGTTGAAAAAATTTTCAATATCAATTAATTTTATCACTCTTATTTAGTATAGAATGATTTCTAACCATTTTCAGGTATATTATATTTTCTCCATTCATTTTTGTAAATCACCAAGGGGATAATGTTTTATAAGAATATTAGTTTATGGGGGAGAAGTATATAAGAGAAAATATTATTAATATGAAATATATTTTTAAGTAAGGGGGTCATTTTAAGAAATAATGTTAGTTTAAAAAAGAGAATATGATCCTTAGGGGGATTTAATATCCTAAGGGAGAGTTAGTAATATTAATTATCAAACCCAAGGGGAGATAATCATTTAATTTATGTTCAAATATGAAATATTTTGGTATTAGTATTCTTTTCTTAAATCGTTGTTTGTTCTTTCCAAAAAAAGGTGAGATTGTAGAGTCATAAGCCTTATGAATTTTCTCATTCTGCTATGTTTTGGAAATAAAAAACACATTTCCTTTATTAATATTTTCTTTCTATAAGGTTAAATAAATTAATTTTTTGAAAGTTCGATAATAATTAGACTCAGGTTATTTAATCCCTATTATGTTTTTTTCTAGCTAACTCTAACAAATTTTTCCCTAATACTGATTATAAAATAAAACCAATAAAAAAAATTGGATCCATACTTATATTCAGATTCTCACAGTCTCTCAAATCTGATTCACATAGAATTTCAAATTCAATTCATAGAGTTTCTAAAATTATATTCTCTCAGAATATAGAATCTGATTCTCTTAGAATATTGAATCCAATTTACTCAGAATTTCGAATATAATTGTAACTATTTATAGAATCCAATTGTCATACTTTATCGAATCCAATATGCAGACTTTATCAAATATAATTCTGAAACTTTATCGAATTTTATTGTCACAGTTTTTTAAATCCAGTTTATACATCTTATTGAATCTTATTTACATAATATATCAAATTTGAATCACAAAATTTACTGAATTTGATTCTAATCATTTATAGAATATATTTTCCTTATTTTAGGAATATGATTTCCTAACTTTCTCAAAACCTATTATTTACTATATTTCCTTATTATTATTATACATATAATTAGATTCATGAATATTTTCAATACTGATTACATGATAATGTTTTTCATGATATTTTTTCGTATGATAAAAAAATTTCATCTAATCTGTTATTTTATGATCGTTGTAAGTGACCATTGTATAGGTGCCTTATAAATTTCAGGAAAAATATGACCATTGGAGACCAGTTAGATCGTTTCATTCCAAGCCTATAAATACATTGTCACTACATCATTTATAAAGAACTCGACGACTGTGAGTGTCTACATGCTGTTGATTTTCTCTCTGGTAAAATAATTATTCCCAGTGTTTATAATTATATTAATAGAGTTTAAATATTAAAGAAACCTTTTCATGTTTTCTATTTAACATTTTCTTCGTGCGTCTGATTTTATAATTGATGGATTTAAGTGAAAGGATGACCGAGGTGTCGATTACCTGTTTAATCGAGGGCTTGCAGGGATGGCAACATAGAAGCTACATCCGATATTTCTTGGATCGAGAGCTTAACCTGGTGTGGGTAAGACATATTTATTGAAAGAATAAATCATGGAAATTTTATCAAAATTCATTGTATACCCTTATCTTTGGATTAAATGATTTTATTTCATTGGTTATTCTTGTTCTGTATCAGGTTTCTTAATTCCGCTGTAATTAATTTTTAATGGAAAGTGATTTTATATATTCATTATCTATTGTATAAACTCTAATTTAAGATTCTAAACACTTTAAGGTAGAATCATTATTTTAAGTAAACATGTGGTTTGATTTGATTATGATAAAAATATTTATCGGACTCAAAGTGTTTTCAAGTTCTTTATAATCGGACTCACGGACATTCTGATTTATTTTATATAAGTGGGTTTAGTGAATCCAATTTGTTTAAATTTGATAAAAAATAATACTTTAATAATAAAAAGAATGTTTTTAAACATAAAATTAACCCCCCTCTTATATTTGAGCATCTACATACATATTTCGATCCCACAGTTTGACTTTTCAAAATACCTTTATTGAAATACCACATCAAAAAAAGGATCAATGACACTTACACTTTAAAATAAATAATGTCAAGTATGAAGGTCACCTAAGATATCACATTGGAGGGTTCCACATAGGAAAACATGGATATGGCTGAAAAACTAATTTAACTGTTCTGATGGAGAGTTATAGAGAACATGGTCATGAAAAAGTTAACAATAAAAAAAACATAAATCTATGATGGGTTAAAAGTCATTAATTTATTACTATTAAAAGTTAACTAACAAATTTTTTGTTTTAAGATTATTTCCATAGAGTTGAGGAATTATTTTACTTTATGTACTAGTAACATGGAGAAATATACTTAATTAAAAATAAATTTTCATCCATTATTCAAAATCCACCACAATCTCATCTTTTTCATCAAACATGAGTATTCAAGATTACTTTTTCATGCCTAAAGAACTTGAATCAAATTATAGAGAGTCACATAATCCAAAAAAGATTAAATATATATTTCTACTATCATGAAACATTAAAAAAAAATTGATATGTTAAGATATGATAATTCCCTAAAAATATAAAAACTTTATATTATGAAAAAATATATTAATCTCCAAAATTCAACAGTAACACATGAAGTTCAACATAGACCATTCAACTAATAACAATCATTAAAATTCCAAAAAAAATATTATAAAAATTATTGAAACCCAAAACTAGATGGATTTAATCGAATATCATTACATGATAAATTTTTACATTTATCTTCAAATAACACTAATTACCCTTAAAGTCTCACAATAGAAAGTAATTTCCTTGGTAATCTTTATGATATGATAACCATCACCTTAAATCGCCATAAGTAAAAAAAATCATAGATTATTCAAATATATAATTAAAATTTTACTCCTACAATAAAATCCCATAGTATTCTATTTACCTTAATCTTATAGGATTCTCAAAATAGTGAACATCTTATGAAATAATATTAATCCCTTAATCTACAAATCATTTCTCAATCCCAAGTATATATATTTGATAAAATATATGTTCTAAAAATAAAATTATTATTAATTCATATAATAATTTTACTAAAACTGAAAAGTCATACTAACCTGGACATCACGTAGGCCGGTGGTTGGTGATGCACCCTTTTAACCCTTCAGTTATGTGTTATTTTTTAGGATTGTATCACGTAGGCCGGTGGTTGGTGATGCACCCTTCTCTGATACCAACTATAAGGAACCAACCTTAGACATTACATATTCTAGTTATTTTAAAAAGATAAATCACTTTATTTTTCCAAAGAACCATTATGTTTACTGTTTTATAGAATTAAGAATAACTCATACATAGTAAAAAAATACTTTAAAAGTGTACACTTATACTCATTATCTATTATTTTTCATAAAACACAATTTTATAAAATAAAACATGATTTCTTATGCTGATAAATCATTAAAATTTTCCCTTGATCTCACTATTGTCCAAACTCTTCCTTAAAACCAGTGAAAAACATTTTAAATCATGGTATGAGAAAAAAATCACACTAAGGGAATTAAATGAAAATAAACCATTAGTCTAGTGAAAACCCATAAACAATTTTCTTAATAACATGCCTTTTTACCTTGAAAAATGGATTATCATTTCAAAAATATCATTATATTACCATTTTATAATCAAATGATTTTCATGGTAACTCATAAGAAAGCATATAAATGATAAGTAGGTAAATTGGGACATAATTATAAACAAATGGAATATTAATATGGTTGGATTTCATACATTTCACTCAAAAAAATGGAATATCCATACGTCCATCTTCCATACATGACACTCATACAAATGGAATAACCATACGACCAACTTCCATAACCAATGCATTAGTGGTTATAATGTAACCAACCATCCTTAGTTTATCACAAAGCCATGAATCCTTTGTTTATAATGTAACCACCCATCAAATATCCAAGTGTCGTTACATAATCATAGCACATAAAAGTATGAAATTTTCAACATTGCTCACTTAAAATGTCATTTTCACTAATAAGAAAATATTTCATATTATAGAAATAATCAATCCATTTTCAAAACAAATTTTCAAAAACAAAATACCAAAAATAAGAAAATAGGGGTTAATATTTCATTAAAAACATGAATACTTTTAGATGAACCCAAATATCAAATAATTGTCAGAGTGGAAAAGAAGTTGTCATCACCGTATATGTTAAAAATAACATTCCTTTTATCATTTTTCAAAATGATCTATATAAAACACATAAAAGGATTAATTTTTGATTTTTTCTAATGAAATTAAAAATATATATATAATATCATTTATAATAATTTAATATAAATAAATTTATAAAATAATATCAATAATATTTACATGGAAGAATGATCTGGAAATTATATCTTTTAACATTCAATGTGTCCCATACTACTCTGAGCATTTAAAATATAATCCCCTTGAAATGATAACATTTTGAAAAAATTAAATAAAAATAGAATAAATAAATTCAATATGTTATATATCAAAGGGGTTTTATACCCACCTCATAAAATAATCTGGGTGTATAAAATCAAAATATGACTCAATGGAAGGTGATTGAGACGAAGTCCCTTACCCTGAGTATGACTCATCACATATGTTATTTATCTTCCTGAATAATAAACTGATTTTAATTATTTAAATTATAGAGAACCTTTTTCATATTTATTATTAATTTTATATCACTTTACTTCATGTTATAAAAATTACTTAATTATATAAATTCACGTTGGACGTTTTAATGATATTCTGTACATGTGTCCAAAATGAACATGGTTTGATGTATTTAGTAAAAATGGTCATAAGTCCATAATATCTAGAATAATTATAATGAAATAATAATCAATTTACTATATAAATTATAATTTTGAATACATTTATTAATTATGGATATGAAAAATGAACTATGTAAGAATTATGGAGACGATAAGTCATACATACGCATGAGTAACATTTTCACTTTAAATGATCATTATAGAAATAAGATAAGTATAATTTTATCTTTATATAATGATAATAATATCATATGTATCATATTATTTATTAAAATATTCTTATATATATATATATTTTTTCCATGTGATATGGTGATGAAAAACAAATCACATCAATTTGTGGAGGTGATAGTTCACACATACACACAAATGGCGTTATCATTTCTTTTGCATGGAATGGTATGAAATAAAATAATATATTGTTATTTAATAATGATAAATATTTTATTTATATAATATATAAACTTTAATTTCTTCATTATAACTAGTATTGAGAGACGGTGACAAAAAAAATTATATAGGTCTGCAAGGTGGTATTTTGTCGTACACATGAACAATAAATCTTTTCCCATTTGATTGATGTGGAGAAGGATTTATGTGATGATATTAACATAATAAAATATCATTATATTGATTATATGAAGTTATTTTTTAATCATTTTTTAATAATAATTTATGTAAGGGGAAGAAGAAATAAAATAGATATACTTGATTAAATATGATACCTCATATTCAGACGATCTCCTTTGATTAACACCTTAACACCTCTAAGGAGGGTGTTCTGAATAAAATAAGACTATAGAATGTGAGGATAGATTATATGAATATATTTTTGAATTTATTTCTCAAAACAAATAGGTTTTTAAGTGTGAGGTATATAGGAGAAGTGGTGCCCTTTTATAATAGAAGGGAGGGGCACTCCTGGAAATCATCAAAATATTAAATTAATATGACTTTATTTTATACGGAAAAATGGATCCTAAATGAATTATTTATAATATAGGATGATTATGGGTCTATATAATTTAATCCAATAAAAATTATATTTGTTTTGACTATTTTTTAGCCCTTACCATTTATTATTAAAAATTATTTTACCATTTTATTTCTTACCATGATATAATGTAATTTATATTTTTTGGGTTAATATAATTACTATAAAATACAAAAAGATCAATAAATGATACATTGATGAAATTTTTAAACTTTTCCCAATAATTTTTAAAATTTATATATATATTTTTTAAATTTATATCATTTAATAAAATAGTAATTATTTTAAAATATCATTAATGTCAATTTTAACACTATTCATTAATAGAATTTTTTACAAATGTCATATCAACCTGATATGTCTAAACTAACTCTTTTAACAAATCAATTAAATGTTAAAAGAATCTAAATAATTCGTGGATGAAATTAATTATATCAAATTATATTTATTCTAATTTTTTAATATCATATATTTGGTATTTTAATTAATTAATGAATTACTACATCATCATTGTGTAAGACTTTAATTTAATTATTTCATCCCTAAAAATTAGAAGTAAAATATCATGATGTATAAAAACAATTTATATTTAAAAATAATATTTATAGTTGAAAATATCACATATATTACCCCATACTAAAATTAGTTCACTTGTAGAAAAAAATAGTATGGATAAATTGATTTTTCATTGAATAAAATACTATAAATGGATTAAAGTCATCCATGTGGCTCAAAGAGCTCAAAAAATCAACCTAATGACAATTTTGGTAAAAAATAACTCATCCAATAAAATTATTAAAGGGTTTAGGGTAATTTTCATGTATTTATATTATTATTTTTACCCTTAATTACATAATTTACCTTTAATCGTGAAAATAAAAACTATTACTAATGTTAATATTCATATTGTATAAAAATAAAAGGGACCTATTTACTAAATTTGAACCATTTGATTGCAAATATGGAATCCATTTTTAAAAATTATATATATTGAATTATAAAAAATTCATTTACAATTAATCTCATTGATGGAATGAGAAAACAAGTTTTCAAAGTAAAAACCCCCAAAAGATTGTAATATTTTTTTCCAAATTCATTTTAAAATTCATTATAATAACCTAATTGTATTAAATGATAAAAATTGATATATTTATTCTTTAAAAAAATAATTAATAAAATTTAATAATATTAATAAATTTCATAAAAAACCTATTTTCAATTAAAATGTTATATTTTTTTAGTATTCATCAAAATATGAATCTTTTCATAAAAATATAAAAAAACCAACCCAAGTAAATTGTGATATTTATAATTCAAATAATATTTTTATTTTGTAAAATAGAATTTATAATAATGTAAAAAAAATATTTGAAACAAGAACACAATCAAAAAAGAAAGAAAAATTCCTTTTTGGAAGTACTTTTTTATGAGTAAAATTAGATTTGTTCTTATTTTATGTCTAGAAAACACATACGACGAATTTTAACAATTATATGGAATATATTATAAATTTAATTTATATAATTTGAAATGAGTGATTTGTTTAATTATTGTTATAAAATACACTCGTGCATATTTAAATACTTTATCAGAAAATAACTCCCATCTATTTTAATAATTGTTCAATTTTAATTTATAATTAGTTGGTCACTAAAGAATTAATTATATATTCATGTGAAAAAAATATTTTATTAATTCAGTTAATGCTTTAATTCTATCCATTCTAATGATTATGCATTAATTCTCATATTTGTAACATCCTTTTATTGTTTTTAGGTATTTCTAAACCCCTCTTTTGATCTTGATTTGGTTGGGTTTCATTTGAGGGAGTTTTAGGTGAAAATATGGAAAATATTGTAATTTTCTGGGTTATGCACGGTTGGCACACTCTTTTCCCCAACCACATGTCTTCTCAGTGGAAACCGTTCTCAACCAGAGAATGGTTTTTTTCATGACTAGCGCAAAATTTGAAAAACCGTGCATCCACCATGGAGAAACCATGCAACTGTACAAAAGGTGTGCATGTGTAGGGTGCACAATATTTCTAATCGTGCAGCCCTACTCAGGAAACCATACATGATATTAAATTAATTCAAAAAACCTAATTTTAAAATCCCCAAAACTCCCCTTTTAGGATCCTGATGGACCTAACTTAGCATCCAAAATTTTATTATTACTTGTAGGCTCCTAAGATGTGATTTTGGATCCACTACACCCTTCCAAAAGCTGAGCAAAGACTGGATAACGAACATTAATATATACCATGTAGGTTTCCACTTTCTATTCTCTTTCTCTTACTTTTTCTCCCATAGTCACTATGATTTTTTAGATATATGTGTTGTTGGAGGATCTAATATGAACAGTTTTGGATATTTAATCTACATTCGATTCTCAGATCAAATTTTTCAGTGTTTTTCACTGGTTTTATTCGATTGGGGATTTTTATTTTGAGATCCTGTGATCCCAAGGCAAGTGGTTCTGTTATGATGTGAAATTTTTATTAACCTTAAATTAAATGATTTAAATTAAATTGATTGATTTAAATGAAACAGATTTATATTGGTTTATTAAAAACCCATTTTCATTTAATTGGGGTTTTAAAATTATACATGGAATGAATTTGGGAAACCCCCCCCAATTTCGTTGAATCAAGGTTTGTTTGTGAAACTGTTCAAATATTGTGAAATTTAAATTCCTGTGTTTAAATTTTGAAAATGACTTGATGTAATTTATTTCAAGTTGGTATTTTGAAAAATAGATTAAAAATTAGTTAGATATAAACCTATTGGTTTTATCTTGTAAAAATAATGACTTGGTTAAGAACCTCTATATTAGTTTTTAAATGAAAATTTTAATATTTAAAATGGAGAATGAGATGAATTTTATTTTAATTAGTCATGAAATAAATTTCCCATCATTGATTTGTATTAGAGAAAATTCAAGCCTAGGTAGTTAGTGAGTTATTGGGATAGAAATCTTTTGACACTTTATAACTAAAACAAAACCCAATGTAGTAGGTCATATCCCTAATGGGATGGTGTTGATTCCTCTTTGGTCAGTATCAATGGGAAATGTTTATACACATATTACCATGATTCACATTCAATTGTGTGAGGATCCCATAGCCATGAACTATCATACCTTTTATGGCATGACCATGTTGCTCGATTGTTTTTATTTGAAATTTATTCCATTGTTGTTATAAACAATTTTAAAATACATATGAATTTATATAAACTATTTTTATATAAAATATTTATTAATCCATTTTTTAAAGTATTTACATCAGTTGAAATATAAATAATAATTTTTTTTAAATATGTTTTTGAAATTCCATGCGTGTTTGTTAAAACTAAATCCTTTTTTTGTTACTGCTATAATGGAATCCTATTACATAATCCTTATTGATACCCTAATGGGATTTTATCTCACACCATACCTATGACTTTCAGTGGGTTTTTATTTTCTTATTCTAGGTTCAAGCAAGGGTATGACACCAGATGGAGGTAGTAGTAGTTATGGATCCTTGGCCTTAGTGAGTTGTGTCTATTTTGACTTGGGAATTTATCCCATTTTCTAGTACTTTGTGGTAGTGCCTTGAGTTGTTTTTAACTGCTTGACTTTTGGTACGGTTCTCCCGGTGTAGTTTTCTTTATATTCACATTGAAGTGTCTATCTTGATTCTACAATGTTTATGGAACATTCATTCACACTTTCATTTTTTATGAAGCCATGTTCTTATCTCCAACCCATTGGGATTGATATGCCCTTTAGGATATTTCAGGACTGACTAGGTTATTTGGTTACCAGGTTACCTAGGATAGTTCATGATAAAGTGGTATCAAATCTCTTGGTTGAGATTCATGTCTATATGTCAATATGTATTTTTGAATCTTTTCAAGACTTAGGAGGTTGTTTTGATTGAGTTCTTGGACATATCTCACCATAATGAGACTTAAGTCACCATGGGTGCTTAGCTAAATATGTCTTGATAAATATATCTAGTATTTTTCCTAATTTGATCTGGATAGATTGAAATCCAAATCTTTTTTTTCTATTGGGATTAATTTCCCATATTTCTCTGCTTGAGTGTTTTTATGATGTCTTCAATGTTGTCTGCTGATTTTGTGTAACATCATGCCTCCAAAAATACGTAAAAATCAAATCCAAGAGGAATGCACCCATGATCCAAAATGATAAATTCCACTTGAGGACCCAAATCTGGTTGAGGTGATTGTGTGCACTATCCATGCTCGAGGATAATCATCACCTGTAGTTCTCATTCCTTATCCAGCTATGGAATCTTTGAGGGTTGTTCTTTGAAATCATTCTCAAGAGATCCTTTTATAGAAGACACCAGTTCTCAAAGGATCCAATGTTCCTCAAGTAGCTTTGAAATGGTTAAGAATGATTGAGTGTTGGTTTGGGTTCAAGGAAATCCCTAATTAAATCAAGGTTAAGTGTGCCAACTTCAAGCGGGAAGGACCAAGAAGGAGATGGTGCGACATAATGGTGACAATGAAGAAGCATTAGGGAATAGAGTGGAAATACTTCAATGTTATTTTCATCTACAAATTCTATCCAAATTTTATGTTTTTTCCCATGGATATTGAGTTGTTAAATCTTGTGCTAGCTGAAAATACCTTGACAGAATGTGAAAACTGTCTTGTTGAGGTTGTGTAGTTTGAACCAAAAGAAGTATCGAATGAGAAGATGAAGGATTGACAGTTTGAGTTGGGTCTATAATATGATATTATTTCTTAGTATTTTCTATTGAAGTTTCCATTATATGCTGATATGATTTTTATAGAATTGATAGTCGAAATGGAAATTGATGTTAAGTCAGGTTTGATGGGAGTTTCATTCTCTCCTAATGGCAGTGTGTGTTCCTCTAAGGAAAAGAAAATTCATGCTGATTCTCATGGTGGTTCTTAACAGTAGAGTTTCTCTAAACCTTTAGTATTTCCTTGAAGAGGCCCTTTTATTTTTTACTAGTATGGAATGCCTGGTTATTCGATATGGGTTTTCACTGAGGCACCCAAACTATATGGCTCCTGCAGATGCTCAGTTAAATTGCATTTGTTTTGTCATATCTATTCCACTTCATTTAGTGGAATGTGATCATATGTACCATCTAAAACTAGGGGAAAATCATATGTTTCATGGAAATTAGTGTTCTAGCTATAGGAATCTGGAACTAAGCATCTTCACATAGTGGAAGAGTCTCTAGAGGAATCAGATATGGGACCATGAACATTGAGAGGTACCATTATTATATATTTTCCATTGGTGACATCATTATTTGATAATATTCATATAATTATTTTATTTCAAATCATATTGTATATGTGATAAATATTTCTACATAGATTTTATCTTATGCAATGGATATTACTACTCCCATGAGAATGAAAAGAGAATAGGGTCTCCAAAGCCCTGATTTTTTATTCTCTATTTTAAGCATCGATATTTCTTGGAGTTTTATAGTTCTCAACATGAAACCTCTTGAAATGATATTCAAGATCGATTGGATCATTCCAAATAATTCCCAGATTAATTTTTATCTTCGATGGGTCCCCTTTACGGTACTTTATGAGGTTTGTTGAATCTTTCAAGGATAACGGGACTTGAGTCGAGTATAGATGGGACTTCTTATCCAAAATTATTGAAAGTGATATTGATGTTCAATTCTGATCTGGTGTAGGAATCATTGAGTAGTGATATCCCTATAGTTGTGGTCAATTTTACCGATGTGTTTCCTTTAAAATTATATAGGTTCCCACTGGTAAGGGAGTTATAGTTCTCTATTAATTTAGTGCCTGATACTCAACCACATGGAACAAGATGAAATAAGAGAGCTGAAAACTCAGTTGGATGATCTTTTAGGGAAAGTATTTATATGCCTGAGTGTGTCACATTGGGAAGTTCTTGTTTTCATTGATAAGAAATATGATGGTTCAATTTTCATATATTTTGATTACCAAAAAATCAATCAAGTCATGATAAAAAAAGTATAAGTTTCATTGAATCGAAGATATATTTGATCAGTTGAAAGGGTAAAATTGAATATCAAAGATTGATCTTAGGTCTGGTTACCATCAATTGAGGATAACAGAATATTACATTCAGAAAACTACTCTTCAATGCAGGTACGACCATTATGTGTACCTTTTCATGCCAATTGGTTTAACCAATGCTCATGAAATATTTATGGACTTAATGAATAGGATCCTACATGAGTATATCGATACTTTTAGGGTGGTATTTTTTGATGGAATCTTAGTATAATCTATGTACAATAATGATCATGTGTGTCATCTAGGAGTAGTTTTGGATTTTTTTGTGAAATCACTGATGTTATGCCAAGATTTTGAAATTTAATTTCTGTATTTGGGAGGTGAAGTTATTGGTACATGTGGTGTCAGAACATGATATTTCATTTGATCATAAATTGGTTAAAGATGATATGACATGGGGGAAACCGCATAATGTTTTCGAGATTCAATTATTATTGGGTCTATATTGGTATTATTGTCGATTCATAATGTACATATAAAATATACATTCTCTTATGAATGTTGTAACATGGAAGGGAGTAAATTTTTATTGGAATGAAAAATTTCAGAGTTATTTTATTATGCTGAAACATATTTTGACTACTATGCTAGTGCTGAATCATATAGAGGTCAGGCATGGCTACATGGTCTTCCGCGATGCATTGGTTTCCATTTGGGCTATGTTATTATGTAGTGTGATCATGTCATTGATTATGGAACTCTTCATACTTGGTCACATGGGAGGAATTAACTGAACCATGACCTTGAACTTGGAGCTATGATGCATGCACATAATGGGGAACAACATTATCTTTTTAGAGAAAGGTTCATCCAATTTTCAGACCGTAAGATCCTGAGTTATATCCTCTCTCAGAAAGATCTAAATCTATACCATATTCATTTGGTGGAGTACCCAAAATCACTATACTTTGACATCACCTATACCCTAAAGAATGGGAATGTCATCATGTATTTTTTGAGTAGGAAGATTTTGACCTAGGAAATGAAAGAATTTTCGAATGAGTATAACTCGTGGATCTTTTTATGTAGTGCATATTGGAGTCTAGGAATTAGGGTTTGAGGTTGATTTAGCTAGTGTTTAGTTTATCCCCTCCCTTCTCAAGATGATACTTCATGAACAATAGCTTGGTGATGATTTTTGCAGTATTAGGGACTCTTTTTTTGGTGGGGATACCATATCGGACTGGACCTTCCCCGCCAAGGTCATTTTATGCCATCGGAATCAATTTTTTGTGCCATTATCGAAAAGAAAATATATGACGGGGGGTCTCCATATCACCCAGTAGGGAAGTATACCTAGAATAAAAAAATATGTTCAATGACCAATGGTGACAATTCTGGTGGTAAGGTATGAGACTGAGCATTTCTTTTCTCTCCTTATTATACATGTGAATAGGTCATGACTGAGCACAAGAGACATTTAGGTTTTCTACAGAAAATAACCTTCTTGAATTAGAAATGGGATGAGATCTCTATGGACTTTTTTTTGGTTTTCTGAAAAACCAAATAAATAAAAATGTGATATGGGTTGTGATTGATAGGCTGACCAATTCATCTCACTTTATACACATTCTTGATACAACCAAGGTTGAGGAGTATGGAAGTATCGACGTGGAAGAGATTTTTCATTTTTATTGAGTTCCATTTAATATAGTCTCTGATAGGGATCCTCAATTCACTTCCCATTTTTAGAGTGGATTTTAGGTGGCATTGGGATCTCAGGTTTGTTTGAGAACCAGATACCATTCAATGTCGGATGTCCAGAAAAAAGAGATATATAGATTCATGATGATTTGATTTGTTCCTATATACTTGAAATTTGTGAATCTTGGGATTATCACTTGGGTATGGTTGAGTTTTATTATAAAAATAGTTACCATTTTGTGATCAAAATGGATCAATTTGACGCCTTCTATGGATGACATTTTTGAACTCCATTATGTTGGTCGGAGATTGGTGAAAGATCCTTGGTTGGAAAACACTTGGTTCATGAGATTGTAGCAAATATTTAGTTTATTATTCAAATAATGTTTATGAAATCTATCAAGTATCTTCCTTATATTGATCATCATCATAGAACTTTGGAATTTTCAGTTATTGAACATCTGTTTTTCAAGGATTCACCCTATTTGGGTAATCAATAGTTTGGGAGGAAAGGGAAAATTTCTACTCATTTTGTGGGACCTGTTGATGTCATTGAAAATAAGGAAAATGTTTTTTTACCATTTATCACATCCACCACTGATAACATCAATACATAACATGTTCCATGTATCTCATCGCTTAAAGTATCAGTTGGAACCATATCATGTTCCGAGTTGGAGTGATCTTGAGGTTGAAACTGATTTATCTGTTACTGAGCATCCATTCTTGATAGTTGATTCTAAAACTAAGGTTATTCATGAGAGGATGATAAATTTTATTCAAGTTCTATGGAGGAACAGTTCTAATAATCATGATACGCGGGAGAGGGGGACACTAATGGGAGAGTAGGGGGCTCATATTTTTGACATAGATGCTTATTAGAATGATTTATGGGGATAGAAAGATTATATGGTGGGGAGTTTGTAACATCATATTAATTTATTTAGGTATTCCTAAACCTCTATTTTGTTCATTCATTGGTTGATTTTCATTTGAGGTTTCTTTGAGTAATAATTTTTACATTTTTTGTTGTTTTGGGATGTGTACGGTTGGTGCACGACATTCACAATACCATGCGTCCTATCAGTGGAAACCGTAAAAACCCAAACGGTGTGGTTTTTTATAATTAGCATATGGTATGAAAAACCCTGTGACCACCAAGAATAAACCATGAACCTGGAAAAAAGGGGAACACAAAAAGGGTGCACATTTTGTCTAACCATGCAGCCATGCTCAAGAAATAGTGAAAAGGATTTAATTAATGTAATAATTGAATTTAAGATTCTCAAAACCCCCATTTCAGGTTCCGTAAAGACCTAAATCAACTAACTACATTGTATTATTCCTTGTAGGCTCCCACTATGTGATTTTATCCCCTCTACACCATTCCAGATGTGGATCGAAGCTTGGTGAATGATGTTCAATCTCTACCCTGTAGGTTTACACTTAGTATTCTCTTTCTATGGAGTTCTCTCCTTTCCTCCCAAGGTTTTTTAGACCTATGTGTTGTTGGAGGATATAATATCCCTTTTTTAGATAAAAAATCTCGGTTTGATTCTCATATCATCATGGCTGGTGTTCTTCATTAGTTTCCCCCAATTAGGGTATTGTGTTCCAATATCTTGTGATCCCAAGGTAGGTGGTTCCATTATGATATAAAATTTTTATTGACCCTAAATTGGATGATTTAAATTAATTTGGTTTATTTAAATTAAATTAATTGATATAAATTAAATTTCTTTTGATTGGTTGATTAAAAAAACTATTCCATTGAATTGGGGGTTTGAAATTGGATTTGGCTTGAATTTGGTGAAACCCCCCAATTCCATTTAATTGAGGAGTGTTCTTGAAATTGATGGAATTTTTTTATTTTTAAAATTTTAAATTTAATTTGTGAAAATGATTTCAAAATGGAATTTAGGAAAAATGGACTAAAAATTATTTTCACAAAAACCCATTGGGTTTATCTTGGAAAAAGTAATGAGTTAGGTAAAAACCCATGTATTGTTTTTTAAATGAAAACTGGAATATTTGAAATGGATAATGTGATTAATTATATTTTAAGAAGTCTTAAAATAAATTTACAATAACTGATTTGTATTATAGCACAAGCACGCCTAGGTAGTTAGTGAGTTAATGGGATAACACTCTTTTTATGCATCACAACTGAAACAAAACCTACCACAACATGTCACATCCCTGATAAGATGGCGATGAGTCTTATTGGGTCAATATCAAAGGGAAATGTGTAAACACCTATTTCAATGATTCACCTTTGAGTGTGTGAGGATCCCAAATCTTGGAACTACCCTACCTTTTGGCACATGACCATGTTTCTCAATTGTTTATATTTGAAATATATGCCATTTTTTTTATAAACTATTTTACATGAGTTATGAATTTATATAAATATTTTTTATATAAAAATCATATTAAGACATTTGGTCAATGTATTTCCATAATTTGAAATATAAATAATGATTTTTTTTAATTTTATTTTTAAATTTCATGCATGTTTGTGAAAAAATGAATGCTTTATTATGTTTTTTTCAATCAATCATGTAATTTTTTATTCAAGAAAAAGAGAGTACAACATAGAACATGTTCGCATAGACAACCAAGAAAATAAAAGAAATAAAGGGGGCCTAAAATATTGGAGACCAAGATAATCTACTCTAATGATGTTAACACCTTCCGTCTTTATTCTGAACAAATCATGAAAGCATAAAATTTCTGGACATAGAACATTCATCAAAGCTAGGTAATGAACACCCATATTTCCTTGTCTCCATGTATGAGAAACTATAATATCAAAACCAATGATGGTATTTAATTTTATAATTATATAAGATATAGACCAAGGAATCATACCTCGATCTAGTATGGCATTATATAAGATCATAGAATTGGTTTCTGCTTCAGAAATCTCCAACTTCATTTGTTTACATATGCTTAAACCAGTAAGCATAGCCATTTCCTTATCATAAATATAATTTCCTTGACCCAATCTAATAGATAATGTAACACCCCGAGATTTTATGAAAAATATTCTTTTTAATTTCATTAATGTATTGTGTTATACGCTACACCAAAAGGAGCTTTCACAACACACATCTCTGACCTGGCTTGAATTACACGCAATCGCGACCTTCCACGATAGCATGTGTTGTACGCAACACCAAGTTTCGCTAAACAACGATATGCTATTAAAATATTATTAAAACTAGCCGTTATGAATAGTAATAACCACTTTTTGAAATTTTGTAAATTTTATTTCTCAAAATGGATTTCATTTTTGGATTCGGAATATCGAAATTAGCTTAGGGTGAAATTTTGGTGATTTTCGGATAACTTTCATATTTTGATGAATAGTGAAAATTACTAAATTTTAATTAAAAACAAAATTTTCAATCGAAATAATTAATAGTGATAAATTATTAATTTGAGTGGTTTTAAAGTATATTTATAATATATTTTTACAATTTAATACAATGTTGGTCATTGGATGTAATTTCACATTTAAACCAGACATAAACAAGTGTCAATCTTTTGATATTTATTATCTCTTAAGAACACGCTATTTGTTTTAACGACGAGAATTAATTTTTAAATTAATTAATGCAACTGATATGTTTTGAATTTGGTAAAATAGACATCATTTTTGAGTTCATAATATCAAATATAGTTTAGGCCTATTTTTTGGTATTTTTCTGGAAACTTTCATTTTTTGATGAATAGTGAAACCACTAAGTGGTAGTTAAAAAAATGAATTTTTCATAAAACTTAATTTTACCACTTCAGTGAATGGAATTTCAAAAATCCGAGAGACACGGTTGATGTCAGTAAGTAAAATGTGGTTCAATGAGATGAAAATAATTTTTTGGTGAATAGTAACTTTTTACTTTTTTTACCACGGTTAAAAGTAAATAGGGTAATTAAGGGTAAAAATGATATTATTATTACCCTGACACATGTCCTAATTCTATTGGACAAGTGTAATTCGACCAAAAACAAGCTTAGGAATATAATATGACCATTTAGGCCCACTTGGATTTGATTAGGACATTTATTATTATTTAATTCAAAGAAGAGTTAAAAGAGTTAAAATCAAAGTTTATTTACTAAAACATTTTTAATATAGGGTTATACATAATATAAATTCGATTGTAAATATTCATTAGAAAGATAAAAAGATTTCCTACATAATTGTATTTTATTTGTAATTTTTAGACATCAAATAATTTAATTTATTTATGACACAAAGATGATGAAGTAATTATCTTATTAATGAAATGTTGACATAAGTGATGTTATAAATACCAAAATAAATGTAATTTAAGACTTTTTATGAATTAAACTAATTTTCTAGGTTAATATGACATGTTAGTATTGATTTCATTAACTTTTTTCGAACTTATCATTCTGTTATGATTTTCACAAAAATCAATTACTAAATAGTGTCAAAATTGACATAAAATAGTTTTTAAAACAAATATTATATTATTAATTGTTATCTTATTCATAAAAATCTAAAGTTCGGCCAAATAACTTAGATAAGGTTATATATATTAATAATAAACAATTTGGGGTTCTTTTGGCTTCTTATAGTAAGTTTATTAACCTTATAGTGTAAGAACACAAGAAGACACGGTAAAAGTAAAATTATTTAACTTAATGTTAAATCTAAATGATAAGGTTAAAATAGGAACCTAAACTTGTCTAAATTCTATTGGATGATAGGATTTCGACCCATCCCCACCTTAGCCTCGAAATAAATCAATTTTGAGCTATTTAAAACCGAACTTGACTTTATAATAAAATAATAATTTTAGTTATTCCAAAGGTGCCCCTCTCCTCCCTTATAAAAGGGCACCTCCTCCCTCTCTTCCTCACACAACTTTGAGCCTTCAAGCTCGGCCAACCCCTGAAAAATTATCTTCTCCACTTCCCTAGAAAAATAATAGAGGTTCTGGTCTTCCTCAAAGACCAATTTTAGTGCCCTAAGAGGAGGTCTCAAAGAGGCGCTTCAAAGAAGAGGTAATTTCCGTTACCAATTCTTTCACCTTTATTTCTTCTTCCACTTCTTCTTCATAGGTTGTTTCATTATGAAGTAATAACATCAGTATCACTAATATACGTATATGTTATTATAAGTATGAAACAATCCTATTTCACCATCTATCCATCCTACGGAAAACGAAATCACCGCGCGTGCATATGTACGGAATACCGTCTCCACGCCGTGGTGAAATCTATTTTCCACCACCACCTTACTTGGATGGGTATAATGGTGTAAATAATAACTATATATTATTATTTTAAAGTGATATTGATTCTTAAATAGTATACATACACTCCAATACAGTCCCACGATCATGAGAACGATATCATCGCTCGTGCGTACGTACGGACTACCGTCTCCACGACGCGATGAGATTCATTCTCCACTTTAACCATTCATGAATGATTATAAAGTATATATAATAAGTAATCATGAAATATATGACATAATAATGATACTGTATTTATGTTTATATATATTAATGTCATCTACTTAATTCCGTTCAACTCAATAAGGAAACGAAAACAGCGTTCATGCGTACGTACGGCCTACCGTCTCCATGAACGGTGTATTTCTTTCCATTAACTGATTTATTATATATATGTATATTATGAATATATATATATATATAAATAATGTTTTATATTCTGGAATTAAGTAATCATGATCTAAGTAATCATATGAATAATTACAAGTCAAAACACGGACGACAAATGAAACAATTTTACCCAAAATGCCCTTTAACATGGAATTTACAAAAGAACGGGTAATATAAAGTCATAAGTGAACCATATATGATATCATAACAATGAATATGATTCTGTAATAAGTCAATGACATTATTTAAATCATTATACAGGAGGTTCGGACACTTATGAAGCAAATCAGACCTAAGGTAAGGGAAATATCACAATCTCACTTTTATCCGAGATTGTTTTTACTTTGGTAATTACTGGGGTGTATTTTATCATCCACATCCATGTTTCCTCAATATGTAATATTTATATCTTTCTAAAATAGTTTATATCCAATTTTACCCTTCGGTGAGTTTTTAGTAAAATATTTGCAAGGAATCTTTTGTCGTTTTTCGTACGAGGTACTTTTTGACTTTTCCGACAAAAGTACGAGAAGAATGTTTTTTTAACTTATACGGCATGAATGGATTTTTAAAACATTATTTACAAGAAGCATTCTTAACAAGTTTTCAAGTTTATTTTTAATCAACTTCTTTTAGTTTATAATTGTAAGACATGTTATGAAAGGAAAAGTGTTTTTGAAGAAGAAAAGATATTTTCCTCAAGAATCGAGTTCAAGTGTTTTATCAAAATTATTTTCCATCTAAGACAATAAAGGGTTCTGTTTTTATCACTATTATTACATTTATTTGATTATGTTGTGATGGAATTATTTTTATGAATTCTTTTATCCTATATGAACTGTTTATGATGTCATGATGTTTAAGATTCCCATTTGTATTACATGGGTTATGCAATGATGTATGATTTATGATTTTGTGGCACACATAAGAATGGTATCATTATGTGATGGGTGGGACATATATCTCCCTCCAATGCATTGGGTTAAGATTTTATATCTCATGAGATAGACATGGCTGGAATGGTAGGTTATACCGGTTCAGTGAAACAGGACTGAAACGAGGGTGACTCGTTTCAGAAAGGGACTTTGTCCACTAAGATAGTCTTGGAAATGAGTCTTGACTAACAAGAAATGATTCTCTATGATTATGTGTGCATGCCACAAAGTTTAATGTTTTAAGTTATGATTATTGTGATTATATTTCACTTCCATGAGTTATCCCAGGTTATGAAATTATGATCTCTTTTACAGGTTAATATTTCCAAAAGTTATGTGTTTATGTATATGATGTGATTGACATTTCTTTTGTTTATCCTTACTGAGCATTTGAGATCACCCTTTTATGTTTACTTTTCCCCAGGATATAAAGAAAGGTTTTAGGTATAAAAAAAGGAAGATCTTTATGGGAGATGTTGAAGATCTTTCCCCAGGATTAGAAGATTATATTCCGAGTTTCCAAAGACACTAAACTATTATGATCCTTGTGCGTGTGTTTTTATTATGTACTAAGTATTCCGCAAATGTAATGTAATGTCAATGTACGTCAGGCTTCGGGCCTCAACAGTTGGTATCAGAGGAAAGGTTTAGTCAACCTTTGGAATCTAGGATGTGAAAACGTTAGTGAGATCCCTAGAGATATTTCTAAGGTATGTCTAGGGATGTCCCTAAGGATAAATATACGTATAGGTTATAGTACTAGAATTACGCTAACGATCATAGAATTAAACCTAAGATGTTAGATATTGAAGGTACTCCCCCTTTATTATGTTTTTTTCCCTAGCATGATTTTGCCCCTCACACTATTCTTTTTGGGTTTTAGATGATGGCTGGAACCTGAAGGAACCGTGTTGATCAATGCAATGGACAATGCAATGATTGCCCTCCTGAACAAACAAATGTTATGGGAGATGGAGTGCAAAATCTTATTGCTATACTTACACATGCTATGAATCATTCTGGACTTCCAAATGAGCAGAGAAGGGAACAATATTCTATTGAGTCCTTCATGAGGCAACGTCCACCTTCTTTTAGTGGGTCTTCCGATCCACTTGTTGCTAAAAAATGGATCAGTACCACTGAAAAGATATTTTCAGTTCTTCAATGTTCTGAGCATGATAAAGTCATCTTAGCAGTATATCGTTTGGAAGGTGAAGCTGATCAATGGTGGAATCTTATCAAGAATACGAGGCCAAGAGATGAAATTGATTCCATGGAATGGGACGAGTTCAAGAACTTGTTTTTCAGTAAGTACTTCCCTCGTATTCTTCGAACAAAGATGGAAAAGGAGTTTCTTGAGCTGAAGCAGAAGGATGATGAATCTGTTGGTATATACGAAGAAAATTTTACAAGACTTTCAAGGTATGCATCTGGCATTATCATCCAACCTGAAAGTAAAGTTGATCGATTTTTCAGTGGCTTAAAACCAAGTCTTCGAAGGGAATTAGCTATAAGAGACTTCAGTAGCTATGAAGAAATTGTGCGTTGTGCTATCAAGGTAGAAATGAAAGTTGGTGTTACATATCCATCTCATGGTTTTGACAGGAAACAAAAGATGGAGTTCAAGGAGAAATCTCAGAATAATGGTGAAAAGAAGATGAATGTTTCCTTATGCACAAAGTGTGGAAAGAAGCATGGTGGAGATTGTCTTAAAGGGACTAGAAAATGTTTTATGTGTGGAAAAGAAGGTCATCGAGCAGCTGAGTGTCGAAGTAATGGAAAAAGGGTTTCTAATGATGTGAATAAAGAAAACACTACAGAGAACGCACCACCAACACTTCAATGCTTCAAGTGCAAGGAGATGGGACATTATGCCAATAAATGCCCTAATCCAAGGGTTAGTGATGATCGACATGAGCAACCACTTAAGGCAAAGGAAAAAGGGAAGTCACATGCGATCACTATTGGCGATGTTGAATATGACAACGATGTGGTGGAATGATTAAGTGTTTATGTAATGGGATTCCAAAATAATGTTGTATCATGGAGTATTGGAATATTTATGTATTGGTCTAATGTGGTATTCAAAGTGATTGAGATATTTTTGGAAATAAGATGATATGCACATAATGAAGGGAAAACGAGAAAATGAAATGTTTAACAGTATTCATGAGCTCATGATTGATATAAGGACTAAGTGATATCATGGTTTGAGTATATATAATTTTGAGGATTTTGGTATGTGGAAAGTGTTAACTTTTAACTGCATTCATGTTTTCACTAAGGTTCAATGGGTATTAAAGAGAGTACATGATTAAGGCCTTTGAATGTTTGGAATGTGACCAACAAGACATATTTTATGATATATGGGGATCAACGATGGTATTAAATCTCTGGTAATCGTTTTCACTATATTATGAGAGTGGACTGAAGTATTTTAGATAAGCCTAAAGATTAGAATGGATTATGTTGGACATAAGTTAGGATAAAAAGTTTTTCGATATTATTGATGGGATGTTATAGTAATATAGCTTTAGAAAAAGGACAACCTGCAGGACGGGCAACAACCCATCGCATCGGACAAGGCTGTGGGAATCGAACCCACAACTGAAGTCCGACTGGCCTTTATTGCCTACCACTGGCCTACAGGAAGTCCCTGTTTAGTAGAAGCTAGTTTTATTATATTAAGCAGTATGATATATGAAGTATGAGTCCATTTTAGGAACCATATATGATTAATCTCACTATAGAATGACTTATGTATATTTAATAACTTTTGCTAACCTTTTGTTTGAGACAAATGGAATTACCCGTCATTCTATCACATGATCTACTAACACTTCACGAATAACAAATTCAACTTCATTTATTTAAGAGATGAAGTGGAAATTGTTCAAGGCACGAACAACAGTGAGATTGTACCAAAATAAAGTAAGTATTTATTCTAATTCAAATTCTTCAACTTTAGGGAAACGATCTTGATAACCAAAAATGTTGTCCTAGTGCTCTTATATCTGATTAATCAGATGGTACCTTAGATCATCACAAATTTATGGATTTGTGATTGTTGGCTTTTCCATAGCCATGTTCTCTACCACTCTCCATCAGAACATGATGGTTAGATTTTTCTTCTATATCCATATTTTCACCTATGTGGAAACCCAGTGATTAGTTTATTTGGGTAACCGTTACGTTTCATACTTTTGTTTTTAAAGATTGGTTTTGGTATTCCTTTTTACGATGTGGGTTTCTATTAAAGAAACTTTCGAGTAGTAAACCATTTATAACCCCGACGAATTTCGAGGGCGAAATTCATTTTAAGGGGGGTAGAATGTAACACCCCGAGATTTTATGAAAAATATTCTTTTTAATTTCATTAATGTATTGTGTTATACGCTACACCAAAAGGAGCTTTCACAACACACATCTCTGACCTAGCTTGAATTACATGCAATCGCGACCTTCCACGATAGCATGTGTTGTACGCAACACCAAGTTTCGCTAAACAATGATATGCTATTAAAATATTATTAAAACTAGCCGTTATGAATAGTAATAACCACTTTTTGAAATTTTGTAAATTTTATTTCTCAAAATGGACTTCATTTTTGGATTCGGAATATCGAAATTAGCTTAGGGTGAAATTTTGGTGATTTTCGGATAACTTTCATATTTTGATGAATAGTGAAAATTACTAAATTTTAATTAAAAACAACTTTTTCAATCGAAATAATTAATAGTGATAAATTATTAATTTGAGTGGGTTTAAAGTATATTTAGAATATATTTTTACAATTTAATACAATGTTGGTCATTGGATGTAATTTCACATTTAAACCAGACATAAACAAGTGTCAATCTTTTGATAGTTATTTTCTCTTAAGAATACGCTATTTGTTTTAACGACGGGAATTAATTTTTAAATTAATTAATGCAACTGATATGTTTTGAATTTGGTAAAATAGACATCATTTTTGAGTTCATAATATCAAATATAGCTTAGGCCTAATTTTTGGTATTTTTCTGGAAACTTTCATTTTTTGATGAATAGTGAAACCACTAAGTGGTAGTTAAAAAAAATGAATTTTTCATAAAACTTAATTTTACCGCTTCTGTGAATGGAATTTCGAAAATCCGAGAGACACGGTTGATGTCAGTAAGTAAAATGTGGTTCAATGAGATGAAAATAATTTTTTGGTGAATAACAACTTTTTACTTTTTTTACCACGGTTAAAAGTAAATAGGGTAATTAAGGGTAAAAATGATATTATTATTACCCTGAAACATGTAATAATTCTATTGGACAAGTTTAATTCGACCAAAAACAAGCTTAGTAATATAATATGACCATTTAGGCCCACTTGGATTAGATTAGGACATTTATTATTATTTAATTCAAAGAAGAGTTAAAAGAGTTAAAATCAAAGTTTATTTACTAAAAAATTTTTAATATAGGGTTATACATAAGATAAATTCAATTGTAAATATTCATTAGAAAGATAAAAAGATTTCCTACATAATGGGATTTTATTTGTAATTTTTAGACATCAAATAATTTAATTTATTTATGACACAACGATGATGCAGTAATTATCTTATTAATGAAATATTGACATAATTGATGTTATAAATACCAAAATAAATGTAATTTAAGACTTTTTATGAATTACACTAATTTTATAGGTTAATATGACATGATATTATTGATTTAATTAACTTTTTTCGAACTTATCATTCTGTTATGATTTTCACAAAAATCAATTACTAAATAGTGTCAAAATTGACATAAAATAGTTTTTAAAACAAATATTATATTATTAATTGTTATTTTATTCCTAAAAATCTAAAGTTCGGCAAAATGACTTATATAAGGTTATATATATTAATAATAAACAATTTGGGGTTCTTTTGGTTTCTTATAGTAAGTTTATTAACCTTATAGTGTAAGAACACAAGAAGACACGGTAAAAGTAAAATTATTTAACTTAATGTTAAATCTAAATGATAAGGTTAAAATAGGAACCTAAAATTGTCTAAATTCTATTTCATGAGATAATTTCGACCCATCCCCACCTTATCCTTTAAATAAATCAATTTTGAGCTATTTAAAACCGAACTTGACTTTATAATAAAATAATATTTTTAGTTATTCCAAAGGTGCCCCTCTCCTCCCTTATAAAAGGGCACCTCCTCCCTCTCTTCCTCACACAACTTTGAGCCTTCAAGCTCGGACAACCCCTGCCAAATTCTCTTCTCCACTTCCCTAGAAAAATCCTAGAGGTTATGGTCTTCCTCAAAGACCAATTTTAGTGCCCTAAGAGGAGGTCTCAAAGAGGCGCTTCAAAGAAGTGGTAATTTCCATTACCGATTCTTTCACCTTTATTTCTTCTTCCACTTCTTCTTGATAGGTTGTTTCATTATGAAGTAATAACATCAGTATCACTAATATATGGATATGTTATTATAAGTATGAAACAATCCTATTTCACCATCTATCCATCCTACGGAAAACGAAATCACCGCGCGTGCGTACGTACGGAATACCGTCTCCATGCCGTGGTGAAATCTATTTTCCACCACCACCTTACTTGGATGGGTATAATGGTGTAAATAATAACTATATATTATTATTTTAAAGTGATATTGATTCTGAAATAGTATACATACACTCCAATACAGTCCCATGATCATGTGAACGATATCATCGCTCGTGCGTACGTACGGACTACCGTCTCCACGACGCGATGAGATTCATTCTAGACTTTAACCATTCATGAATGATTATAAAGTATATATAATAAGTAATCATGAAATATATGACATAATAATGATACTGTATTTATGTGTATATATATGAATGTCATCTACTTAATTCCGTTCAACTCAATAAGGAAACGAAAACAGCGTTCATGCGTACGTACGGCCTACCGTCTCCATGAACGGTGTATTTATTTACATTAACTGATTTATTATATATATGTATATTCTGAATATATATATATATATAAATCATGTTTTATATTCTGGAATTAAGTAATCATGATCTAAGTAATCATATGAATAATTACAAGTCAAAACACGGACGACAAATGAAACAATTATACCCAAAATGCTCTTTAACATGGAATTTACAAAAAATGGGTAATATAAAGTCATAAGTGAACCATATATGATATCATAACAATGAATATGATCTTGTAATAAGTCAATGAAATTATTTAAATCATTATACAGGAGGTTCGGACACTTATGAAGCAAATCGGACCTAAGGTAAGGGAAATATCACAATCTCACTTTTATCCGAGATTGTTTTTACTTTGGTAATTACTGGGGTGTATTTTATCATCCACATCCATGTTTACTCAATATGTAATATTTATATCTTTCTACAATAGTTTATATCCAATTTTACCCTTCGGTGAGTTTTTAGTAAAAGATATGCAAGGAATCTTTTGTCGTTTTTCATACGAGGTACTTTTTGACTTTTCCGACAAAAGTACGAGAAGAATGTTTTTTTAACTTATACGGCATGAATGGATTTTTAAAAAATTATTTCCAAGAAGCTTTATTTACAAGTTTTCAAGTTTATTTTTAATAAAATTCTTTTAGTTTAGAATTGTAAGACATGTTATGAAAGGAAAAGTGTTTTTGAAGAAGAAAAGATATTTTCCTCAAGAATGGAGTTCAAGTGTTTTATCAAAATTATTTTCCATCTAAGACAATAATGGGTTCTGTTTTTATCCCTATTATTACATTGATTTGATTATGTTGTGATGGAATTATTTTTATGAATTCTTTTATCCTATATGAACTGTTTCATGATGTCATGATGTTTAAGATTCCCATTTGTATTACATGGGTTATGCAATGATGTATGATTTATGATTTTGTGGCACACATAAGAATGGTATAATTATGCGATGGGTGGGACCTATATCTCCCTCCAATGCATTGGGTAAAGATTTTATATCTCATGAGATAGAAATGGCTGGAATGGTAGGTTATACCGGTTCAGTGAAACAGGACTGAAACGAGGGTGACTCGGTTCAGAAAGGGACTTTGTCCACTAAGATAGTCTTGGCAATGAGTCTTGACTAACAAGAAATTATTCTCTATGATTATGTGTGCATGACACAAAGTTTAATGTTTTAAGTTATGATTATTGAGATTACATTTCACTGCCATGAGTTATCCCAGTTTATGAAATTATGATCTCTTTTACAGGTTAAGATTTCCAAAAGTTATGTGCTTATGTATATGATGTGATTGATATTTCTTTTGTTTACCCTTACTGAGAATTTGAGCTCACCCTTTTATGTTTACATTTCCCCAGGATATAAAAAAAGGTTTTAGGTATAAAAAAAGGAAGATCTTTATGGGAGATGTTGAAGATCTTTCACCAGGATTAGAAGATTATATTCTGAGTTTCCAAAGACACTAAACTATTACGATCCTTGTGCGTGTGTTTTTGTTATGTACTAAGTATTCCGCAAATGTAATGTAATGTCAATGTACGTCAGGCTTCGGGACTCTACAGATAAGGCCATAATGGTTGATCCTAAACTATCATGGACAATACCACCACTGCAGATCACACCAAATACACACAAACCATCACTTTTTAATTTTAAACCCCTTGATGGAGGCCGCCAAGACACCCGTATACCTGATTGAAAATTATACCCATGAGAAAATAGATGAGAATTAGGAATCAATATCGATAAATAGGGCGCCTCTTTCCAATTACCCAAGGTCCTTACAATATTAATCAATAGGTTTTTAATCCTGCATATAATCACCCAACCATTTGAAACCAAACCCTCAAAGATAAATGCTTTATTATTTTAATTAAATGTTGGAATATTATTATGGAATACCTAGTGAGACACTGATTGGATTTTATCTTACACACTACCTGTACCTTTTGGTGTTTTTAGTTTTTCTCTTTCCAGGTTCGAGAAAGGGTAAGGCACCACCTATAAGTGGTATAATTTGTTGATACTTGGGCCTAGTGAGCTGCATCCGTTGGGGAAAGGGTAGTTATAATATTATTTGGTACATTAATGTTTTACTTTGAGTTGTTTTACCTATTTGAATTCTAGTATTATTATCCCTCTAGAGTTTTTCTTGTTTTCATATGTACTTGTTTATCTTTATCAACAACATCTATGGAAAATTCGTTCCAACATTCATTTTTTATGATTCTAGGTGTTATTGGCCAACCTATGAAGATCGGGAACCTAGGATGGTTTTTGACAATATTAAAAAATAATGTTTAATTTTTTCATTTAGGTACGATGTGGAATATCATTTACTCTATCAAACATAGTGTTTCCTTTCAAAAAATCTGGATGTTACAATGTATGTATTGAAGTAGATAAACCATGTATAGGGAAAAAACCATGTTTCTTTAGATAGGAATTTTTCTTCTGGATTATGAATATTATAATTGTATAGATTTAACCACTGGTAGATGAAAATGAGTTGTGGAATTACATATTATTACTATTATTATAGATTCACTATGTACCCTTATCCTAGTATGGAATGGAATTATATTCACAAGGATCATTACATAAACAAAAATGATTCATATGAAATACTTTTCCATAAAATATTTGTTAGATTTCATATATTTCCTGCAACATGGTGTGGGGACATGAATGATATAAATACTATCATAATAAGGTTTTTGCATGACGGGTTAGATAACTAATTTATTATTAAATATTCTACATCAGAATAAATGGTGTTTCACCACATTACATGATGGTGGAATCTTAATTAACCAATTATCTCATGTTTGAGCTATATAGTTTTAGTTACTAGAGCTAAAACATTAATTGATTATGATTATATGAATTCCAATTTTAATTTATAAAGGTAGTAAATATATAAATTGGGAATTGTGATTCATATTATCGATCCATCATATATGGTTTGTTTTATCCTATTACCAGATGTAATGGTCGGGTTGTGGCTACATGACATTCAAATTAAATCTTCCAATGTTATGACTTTATAAAAACTTGAATAGAGACTCATCTAACTAGAAGGTGTTATATACACATATAAATTTTTAAGAACATGAAAAAATTTACAATTTCAAGTTAAATGGTTACCATTAAATTTGGATTTAAATTAATTATTAAGGGGTGTTTTACTCCATATCATTCAATTGGAACTTCATATACCGAGACATTAAACATGATATGTGAGACCATGACCATGACCCAACTTTAGTATTATGTGGTGGGAATGTATCTTGTGAATATTTATGATAATATATTTTATCTAAAACTATATTTATTTGTAGTAAAATGGTGTTGACTCATATATAGGTTTGTGATGTATATGTCCCCTTCTATTATTTTAAGATTTGTTCTCTTATCAAACACTATTCTAATGTATGTTTTTGGAATTATATAAATAATCCACAATGAAATAAATGGGTCATATACCATGAAGGTGGAAATCAAAATCATTTGATGGTGTTGGGACCTAATCCACTAGTATTAATTCGTAAAGTGACACCAATGGAACCCAATTCTATCCTTGATATATGAATTGATGCTCAGTTCCAAGAGGGTTTCATGCGACATTAATAGTTTATATAGAGAACCTCACTACCTTCCCCTATATTAGAAGAGATGATGTGACATTTCTAGTATAAACACCCTTATACCCTTTATGGTGATAGTTTTCATTAGGAAATTGAGTCTTAGATAGAGGCAATGTTATATTTCTTCAAGTATTTAAGGATGAATCCATATAAAATGATCATGCTTACAAACTATATGCTTCATGATTATTCCAATTATTGGAAGGTGATTATTAATCTAGTATAATTCCATCAGGATATGTTCTGAAGAGACTTCCATAAAGAAATTTATGAATAATTCATTCCATATATACCGATATATGACTTCACTAGAAATATTATAGACCTTATCTATGGTACTATGTCAATGATGGATTATTTTTCTCATTTTGCAAAGCTCAAAAACTTTATACTAACCTATTCCAGTTAACAGTTAATGATAGTGAATTGAATTAAGTATTGTATTTTTTATGTTATCTTTTCTATGATTAACATTTTCCTATTAACTAACATTTCTGAAATATTGAAGTAGGGCCTTATAACTAAACTTAATCTGAATGAAGATAACGGTGTGGGCTAGGGAAGTCTAGCACTGAGATAAGGAATCAATTTTTATAGTATTATGAAATTTCTCCTTATGTAAACTCATAGGGGAACTGGACATTAGATGGGATAGACTAAGAGTTAATTTCTAGGTCACCAGTGTTTTAGTTCATTCCATAAGAAGACCCAGTATACTATGGACACACTTGAGTTCCAAGACTGGGGTAAAATCCTTCATCATCATAATTTTTTTCAGAACCATTCCTTCAGCATATTTGGAGACATGATCTACACCGACTCCAAATTTGGGAGTATTATAGACATATCAACTTAATGATGGATGATAGAATACTACCATTTGGTCATGGAGTGTTAGTGGATGTGGTCATAGACTCATGACTTATGAGTTGTAGTACTACTAGAGTTGGAGTACTAATGTTAGTCATGATATATATTATAACCATGAATCAAGAAAGATACATACATTTTAAACTATACTAAGGAAGAAATTGAATTTTTGTTATATGGTTCATGGTATGTTTTTAGTAGCCCCTACCTTATTCAATATTCTATTTATCATATGATATCCTAAAACATTATATCTTTTAGAATTTTCGAAATCCTTGTGATCAAAATTAAATATTTCTATGGGGAGATCATATTTGGCACTGCATGGGGGGTATGATATGAGGGTGTACCTCAATGAATGAAGTTAACCCTTGTAAAAGGAAGATATAGTTATGTATGGAACCTATAAATCCTAAAGATGGTAGATTTTGACATTAATCTAATGATGGAATGGTTAATTACCTACACTGATCATATTGATTTTTATCACTGGAGGGTGTTGTTCACATCACCTAAGGGAGGTACCTATATTAACAGAGGAGAATGGTATATACAAATGTTTCAAGATGGAGCAAAGAATCATGGGAGGGTAAAATTGACATCCTATATTGTGAGAATCGTTATAGTTTACCAGTGAATGTGATGTATAGATTTTTCTCATGTAGTGGATCGTTTAATATACATCTTCCCTTAGGTTTTTTAGACTACCTACTATCTAGGAGGTAGATATTACAAATGATCTAGTTTCAGGATCAACAACAAGGTCTAGTCCTTCTTATAGGATGGATAGTACTAAATTACAAGTGATTAAGAGGCAGTTAGAGGATTTGAAGAAAAAGGGATTATCTTACCCAGTACGTCACTGTGGGGTGCACCTATGATTTTTTCCAAGATGAGGATGATAAACTCATTCTTTTCATGGATCAACACTAGTGTATTCATCATATAGTCATAAATTGAAGCACATTATATTATATATACCAACTCTTTGACCATCAATGAGGGGAGATGGTCTTCTCATTGATTTATTTGAGATTGGGATACCATTACGTATCAATCATAACTTCAGATATACCATGTATAACATTCTGTTGTAGATATAGATTTTATGAGTAATTTTTTATGATGTTTAGTCTCATGAATGCGCTAGGTAATTTTATGGCCCAAATGGATCATTATTTCCACCTGAATCTATATTATTTTGTGGTAGTTTTCATGGATGACATCTTAATGTACACATATACTCAAAATTATCATTCCTAACATCTTGATATCATTCATATAACTCTCAGAGAGAATAGGCCATGTGCTAAACTCACAAAATACTAGATCAATTTTGATAATGTCCAGAGTATTGGACACATAATCTAAGAGGCATGAGTATCATATGATATAGGGAAGGTGAGATTTGTGGTATCAGAGGATTAACCAATGAAAATAATTTTTATTCAGAGTATCGTGGAGATGGAATGGTAATATTGGTGCATTATTAAGGAATTTTCATTGAAAAGAGTACACATTTTTGAATTTTTAAGAAATGTGATAATTTTTTCTGGCCTAAAGCATGTGAGAAATCCTTTCAGGATTTGAAATGAAGATTGAATTGAGAAAATATGTTGAATCATCCATAGGAATTTAGAAGATATAATATTTATTATTATTCATAAGGCATAAATATAGAATAATTTATTATTTTGGGGGACCAAGTCCTGGAATATTTGTATCTTAAATTCAGAAATCCTGATAGGAATTACATGACACATGATCTGGAGGTAGAATAATTGGTGGACACATTGCATTCACTAGTGTAGAAAATGTTATTTACGTCAGTTATTTTTCATTTTTTATGTCGGTTTTTATCCGATGTTAATACGGCCGACGTTATAAATAACGTTTTTTACGTCGGTTATTTAAAAACCGACGTAAAAAACATAACATTGCTGTGTTTATCACATCGAATAATTAATAATCGACGTGAAAAACTGGGGGGGGGGGGTTTATCATGTCGGTTATATAATAACCGATGTCATAAACACATGTGGGGGAGTTTATCACATCGGCTATTAAATAACCAACATGACAAACCCCTGTGAAATGGTTTATCACGTCGGTTATTAAATAACCGAAGTGATAAACCATTTCCCAGGCCTTTTATCACGTCGTTTATTAAATAACCGACGTGATAAACCATGCCACAGGTGTTTATCACGTTTGTTATTAAAAAAACTGATGTTATAAACCCTTCCCATTTTTTTTATCAGGTCGGTTATAAAATAACTGACGTGGAAGACAAATGTTTTTTAAAAAAATCGAATGCAGTCCTCTGATCTCCCCTAGAAACAACCAGAAACCAAATCAAGAATTCATACCACAAAAATAGGAGGTAAAAACAAGAACTAAAGAAAATTTAAGCATTTACATTGATAACATATAAAACTTACCCCACTTGACAGCCCCCACCCTCGTGTATACCCCCTGGACAACCCCAAACACCCCTGGACAACCCCCCCCCCCCAACCTCATGTATACCCCCCACACCCTGGAAAGCCCTCCCCCTCCCCATTGGAGCCCTCACCACACCCCATGACTTCCCCCCGACCCCCTGGACAGCCCCAAACACCCCTGGACAACCCCCCACCCTCCTGAACAACACCCCTCACCCCTCACCCCACTTGATAGCCCCCACCCCATTGGAGCCTCCACCACACCCCTAAACTGCCCCGACCCCCGGACATCCCCAAAAACTCCGGGACAACCCCCCACCCTCCTGAACAGCACCCCCTCACCCCACTTGACAGCCCCCACCACACCCCTGGACTGCCCCCTGACCCCCTGGACAACTCTAAACACCTCGGGACAACCCCCCCACCCTCATGTATACCCCCACACCCTGGACAACCCTCCCCCACCCCAATGGATCCTCCACCACACCCCTGGACTGCCCCCCAACCCCTGGACAACCCCAAACACCCCTGGACAACCCCCACCCTCATGTATACCCCCACCCCCTGGACAACACTTCCACACCCCTGGACAACCCTCCCACACCCCTGGACAACCCTCCCACACCCCTGGACAGCCCTCCCACCCCCTGGACTGCCCCACCCCACTGGACAGCCCTCCCAGACCCCTGGACACCCCCCCAACCCCACTGAACACCCCCCACACCCTTGAAACCCCTCCCCCCAGACCAGAATCCATACCAGAAAAACCACCATTACTAGAACAAAACAATAAGTAGAGCAAAATTAAACATTCACATATATAACATTCAAAAATTACACTGTCAACTTCAAAAAAAAAAAAATCCAACCTAAACTACTACCAAATACACAATTACAACGACAATATTCAAAATTACATTTTACATTACAAACAAAAAAAATTCAATCAAACGTGTAAAATAATTTGACCACTCCACTTGTAAGTGTTTGATGTCTTCAGTAGTATAGGGTTGGGGGTCATCAAAAAGCTACAAATGAAAAGGATAGTAGTTAATGTGTATAATGAATAAATCAAATTGAAATATTATGGAAAATTTTAAGAGGAAATCTTACCAGGTCAAAATTCACAACTGTCCCAGTTGTTATTATTTCATACATAAATCTTAACATATAATATCCGCATTCGATGACGCCTTGTTGTTCATGAAGAATCTTTTTGAATGAGTGTAAATTCAATATATTATTTTTATGTAATAAATCAAAAAGTACAAATTATAAATGGATATTTACCTTCGCATTTACATATTTTATCTTTTCACTCATTTTCTTTGTGTTTTTTCGAAAGTAGGCCCACACCCTGTTAGAACATAATACAAATGGGGGTAAATTTAAAATTCATTATAATATATAAAACTATTGAGAAATTGAAACTTACTTTTCTAATATATTCTTAAAACATTCCCGCACATCATCATGGACAGAGCATATCCAATAAAGTGATTTCTCCCTTGGGAAAAAAACCCCTAACATCCAATGATCACTGATAAAAGGGAAATTTAATGTTAGTGGGTTTTTATGTTAAAAGATAATTAAATATTTGAGAGATATGTGTTTCATACCTCTCACAAAAAGGCATCATCAAACATTGTGTGACTATATTCTTTTCAAGTCTTTCAGTAATATAAAGAATTCTGTGTTCCTCATCCAATGCACATGCTTCAGGGGAAATCAATTGTGGGTCCATGAATCCATATACATCTGTTAGCTCCTTCCTCTCAAAAATTTTATAAAGAAACCTAATAAAAAATAGACATAAGTATATATTTTTAATAAATATAACACAGGGAAAAGGTGTTAAGACTTACATGGAAAAAAATTTCACCACGTTGATGCCCAAATTATCTCCAGTAACAAGCTCTATGATATCAGTTTTCATAATCCCCACACTTATTTCACATCCACAAACATGAGATTCCATTAGAAACTCATAATGACCTGCCAAAAAATTTGAATATCTTGACAATCCTTCAAGACTACTAGAATCTGTATCTGATGTCAAAGCCATTTGTATTTGTTGTTGTCTATACAGTATTTCTTTACCTTTGAAGTATTACTGTAAAAATAAATTGAAAAATATATTAGTTTTAAAATGATAAAACAACTTAAATAAAAAATAAAATAAAAGATATAACATTCATACCTCTATGGTATGAGTTGAAGAAGTCTGGATGACCAAATTAAAAGATGGCCAATACTATGTCCAACTGTCACCACCTCATCTGTAGGTAATGGTACCCGAGCTGATCTATCTATAATATCCTATACAGTGACCCTCTAATCTCTACCTCTAATTGTTGATGATGGACTATATCTCCTATACAATATACAAACCCATATGCTACTATATGATATTGAGGATCATCAACATACAACTCAAAATATGTAGAAAGCTTCGGCGGAGGAGTAGGATAAAAAATGGGGTCCGCAGGCTGAGGTGGGGGAGTGGGAGCTACTGGCGGAGGTGGAGGATAAATAATGGGGTCTGCAGGGGGAGGTGGAGGAGTGGGAGCTACAGTCTGAAATTGTCTTTGCATGCCCGCAAACATAGACTGCATCGACGCTCTAATCTTGTCCTCCATCGTCACATTAATATTATGAACTTCAGCCTCCAAGGAATATATTTTTTTATAAACCCCCTCAACGTTTGAAGTTGAAGAACGTGGCAACACTTTTCTTACCAATACACCTGCTGAATATCCTCTTACACGACCAGGATGTTCGGGCTTTCCCAATTCTACAGATACAATATCTTCCCTCCCAGTAGCTGTAAATGTGCCCTGTGAACTCTGCTCCTCAAGAGAGTCCTGTATTAATTAATTGAACATTTCTATAATGATTGAAATTATATGAAGAAAATAGTTAACTTAAATAAATAAAATAGATATCTTACAATCCTCTCAGCTACTATTCTCGATTCTTCCAAAAGATATTGCCCTTTTTTGCCCTTCCGAGCTCTCTTCCATTTTCCATGTCTAGATGGAGGGGATGGAGGGGCCACCTCTCCAGATATTTAAGACTCATCTCTTAGTTTTTGAAATTTTTCCGCCATCATTTGTTCTTCCAAAAATGCATACCCTCCCCGAGATAAACTATGAGGGTATACATTTTTAGATTGGATCTCTTGATGAGATTTCCTTATTTTCTGTAAATTAATAATAAGAAATCATTAACAAAACATTAATAAGATCATTTATATAAGAAATATTATAAAAGTTTACATTGCCTTTACCAAAAATGACTCTTTTCTTCTACTTTCAAAAAAATTTCTCCATGTGTATTCATCTATAAAATGATATATACGGCATGGATTGTCATGACTCCTATGACCATAAATGAAATCAGATGAGAGGGTTGATTTGAAATCCCTCCATCTCCTTGAAGCCAACGATAAGCATTTCTTCCTGACACCTCCAGTGTCAGGAATATCAAATGTCATCTGATAAAGAAGAGGTTAAACATATTATATATACTAGAAACATTTAAATAATAGTCAAATAATTGCAAAAGATCTTACCAAAATCGTCTCCCACAACTGAGAGATTATCGCTTTATCCACACTTCTCCAGTCATCATACAGAATGATTACTTTTCTCTTAGCCTCAGTTGCTAAAAAACTCTTAAAATCTTTTGCATTTGGACCTATAGGAATATCATCATCATCAAACTAAATGAGTATCCTCTAATCCTGCGTATGGGCAAGTTCTAATTTTGGTAAACGTGTGCACCCATGTTTACCAAACTTTGAACTCTTTGTTGTAATAGGAGAATGTGAATGTTCCTCCCCAGAGGTATGATAAATATGCTCATCTCCAGAATCATGTGGTTGATCAACAGAATGATCTGTCATTATCCTTCAAATCAAAAAAAAACAAATGTTAGTTCACAAATATAAAAATTCAAATATTTTAATACTACTGTAATCAGAAAATAGAAAAGTGTACTAAGTTACATAATAGTAAAAATTATAAATATGGTAAGCATGTTAAACAATGGTAAAGATGGTAAAGATGGTAAACATGGTAAACATGGTAAACATGGTAAACATGGTAAACATGGTAAACCTGTTAAACATGGTAAAGTAATTGTCACTGAACAAAAATAATAGATATATAATTCATGTAATGGTAAACATGATAAATTAAACTAAAAAAACTTAAAACAATAAAAAACTTATACTTATTTTGTTTTAATACATGTTTTAATAAATAAAAAACATGCAATATCTAACATTTTATGAAAAAAAATAAATGTAATCAAGAAATAAACATATGTTACCTGTAATTTTAGGAATGTACAAATGGATTGTTTTCCCAAATTCCTTCGTCGTGATCGTTCCTTATGGAACAAACCATGTCTTGAACATGCTCATCATTATGTTCTATTAATCTTTCCATGGAAGTAGGGATCTCACATAAATCAGCATCTTCATCAAGTTCATCCTCACCAACATATTGTTTTTTCCCTTGTAAAACAACAGCCCACTTCATATCTAATTGATCTACTACATTGAAAATTCATTTTGCATGTGTTGCCATTGTAAAAGAATCAGTTGTGTCTTCCAATCTATCCAGATTAACAAGTGTCATTCCAAATTCATCATGTCTGACACTATTGTAACCGATAAACCATTTACAGTTAAAAACATGAACTTTAATTTTAATGTAATCAACCTCCCATATGTCTTTAGTCACTCCATAATATGCACTTGATGCAGAAATTGGGTTTTTGTGCTTAGCACTCGAAAAATGCATTGCTTCTACAAACACCAATACACCACTATTCTGAACTTCCCTTCTATTGTCCTGAGATTTCATATGAAATGTATATCCATTAATGTCATAACCGGACCATGTTATCACATTTAAACATGGACCACCCACTATCCATTTTAATGTCTCTGATACATCATATCTACCAAGCAAGGTCTTTTTAATCCATGACAAAAAAATTTTGTTGTGCTCATTCAAAATCCACATTTCTTTCTTCTTTGGATGACATTGTTTCAACTCATTAATATGAAATGTGATATATGGTTGAGCATCAGCTATGTTATTCAAGATGTATGATTCTAACTTCTTCATCTGTTTAGCTGACAATGATTTGACTTTCAAGCCACGAATCCCCTTTCCCTCATTATTAACTCATTCATGGCGAGATGGAGGCAAACCTATGTGTTGCGCCGTAGCCAAGTATCTCGTACAAAACTCTGCTACCTCCTCAGAAATATACTTTTCAATAATGGAGGCTTCAGGTCAATATGGATTTTTAACATACCCCTTTAATATTTTCATATACCTTTAAAAAGGATACATCCAATGAAGATATACAGGTCCACAAATCTTTATTTCTCGAACCAGATGAGTCATTAAATGCACCATTATATGAAAAAAAAATTTGGAGGAAAATACATTTCCAATTGAAAAAGTATAAAAATTTCATCATTTTCCAAAATGTTCAAAGTATTCACATAAATCGCCTTGTTACAAATTGAATTAAAAAAATAACACAACTTCATTATAGTCTTTCTGACACGAATGGGCAATATTCCACGCAATGCAACTGGAAGAATTTGTTGCATCATGATGTGACAATCATGTGCTTTCATACCTATCAACTTCAAGTCCTTCAATGAGAATTTTTTTTACATTTGAAGAATAACCTTGAGGCACTTTGATATTATGAAGACACTAAAAAAAGCTAAGTTTCTCCCTCTTCGATAATGTATGACAAGCCGGGGGAAGAAATGTTCGTCTTCCTTTAGGAGTGGGATCTAACTCCAAACGTATTCCCATTGATAGTAAGTCTAATCCTGCATTCAACCCATATTTTGTCTTTCCTTTAATATCTAACAATGTTCCAATCAAACAATCACACATATTATTCTCCACGTGCATGACATCAATATTATGTTTAACTTCATGATACCTCCAATATGGTAGCTCAAAAAATATTGACCTACTCTTCCAAATATGTCTATCATTACCAAATTTATGTGTTTTTCCCAATGTCACATCAAGGTTTTTCACCCTCTCAAATTACAGATCAGGGGATAAAGGTTTTGGAGTAGTATCAAATTCTTGTGAGCCACTGAATGACTTTTTTAGTCTTCTATAAGGGTGATCCATTTGCAAAAACTTTCGATGACCCTTGTACACTGTTTTCATCCCATGATGCAATTGACAATATGACGTCTGTTGTTCGTAAATTGGACATGATTTATTCCCTTAAACACTGTATCCAGACAAATTTCCATATGATGGGAAGTCATTTATAGTGAACAGAAGCACTACATGTAGTTGAAAATATTCCATTTTATAGGAATCATACACCCTAATACCATGAGGCCATAACAGTTTCAAATCGTCAATCAACGGTGACAAGTAAACATCAATATCATTGCCGGGTTGCTTTGGACCAGAGATCATTATACTCAACATGAAATATTTTCGCTTCATACAAACTTCAGAAGAGAGGTTGTAAATTACCAATAAAACAGGCCATGAACTATGTGTGCTACTGAGGGTTCGGTATGGATTCATTCCATCTGTGCACAACCCTAGTCTGAGATTTCTAATTTCATTTCCAAATGTAGAATACTACGCTTCAATTTTCTTCCATTATGGACAATCAGCTGGATGACGTATTTTTCCATCACATACCCGGTCATTAGCATGCCATCTTAACCTTTTTGCCTCATGTGAATTAGCAAATAAATGTTTGAAACAATGAATTATAGGAAGATACCAAAATACCTTTGAAGGGAGCTTTGAAATCTCTACATCAGCCTGTGATTTTTCTCTCACCTTATACAGTGATGTCCCACATTTAGAACACTCTGACAGAAATTCATATTTCTTCCTATATATAATGAATTCATTCGGAAAGGCATGTATTTTCTTGTATCCCAATCCCATCGGGCATAATATTTTCTTGGCCTTGTAATGTGAATCTGGAAGATCGTTATCTTTTGGAAGAATGTATTTCATCAATTGTAGCAGCTCTGTAAAACTTCTATCACTCCATCCATGTTTCAGATTCAAGTTAATCAATCTTAACACTTCCGAAAAAACTATAAAATCTGTACAAACAGGATATAATGGGTTTTCAACATCACCATATAGACGCGCAACTGTCAGTTCTATCTCAATTTGTTCTGCTACAATATCACGAATCATTTCTTCAATTCCATCGAAGTTACCATCTTGAAAATCATCATCATCAGTGACATTCCATCTAGTTTCACCATGCCAAATCCTAGAGCTATAACTCAGATTAAAACCATGAAAAAGCAGATGATATTTTATCTCTCTACTTTTCAGCTTCTTCATATTCAAACATTTCAGGCATGGACAGAAAAAAATGACACTAATTGGAACATTTTGTTTAGAAAATTCCAAAAAGGTATCAACAACTTCCTCATATTAATTTCTCATTCGATGTGCCTTAATCCAACTTCAACTCATTATTACCTATAAAAAATATAAAAAATATATATATTTTTAAGATAAGACAAATATTTGTTTTTATGAAAAAAATCATAATTTGAATGTAAATTTTTTTTGAAATATAAAACAAATCTATGCATATTTAAAAAAATATGCCTGAATATTATTTTTAAAACAAAATATAGTTATATATAATAGTTTTAAATTCCATTGAATCACAGAAAACCATGGGGCCTACATTGGTTGATAGAAAATTGGAGAAAATGGAGTAAATCCCCCTGGACACCCCCCAACCCTCTGGATTGCCCCCCACCCCCCGTACAACTTCCAAAACCCTCTGGACAGGCCCCCACCCCCATGGATAGCCACCCACAGCCACCCACCCCCTTGGACACCCCCCCTAAACACCCCCAAACCTCTGGACATCCCCCACCCCCTGGACAGACCCCCACCCCTCTAGAAAGCACCCCCACCCCTCATGGACACCACCCCCACCCCCTACCCACTTAGAAACCCCCTGGACACCCCCTAACCCTCTGGACACCCCCCACCCTCGGACAACCCCCAAAACCCTCTGGACAGGCCCCCACCCCCTTGGAAAACCCCCCACTCCCACCCACCCCCTTGGACACCCCCCTAAACACCCCCCAACCCTCTTGACAGCCCCCACCCCTCTAGACAGCACCCCCACCCCTCATGGACACCACTCTCATCCCCCACCCCCTTGGACACCCCCCCTGGACACCCCCAACCCTCTGGACACACTAGAACAGAATCATCGTTTAGCGGTGGTTTAAACCACTGCTACACTGTTTGGCGGTGTTTTATAGAAACCACCGCCTAATAGAGCGTCGTCAATCTATTAGCGGCAGTTTTTAACATTTAGCAGCAGTTTCAGGAAAGCGTCGTAGGTGCCTTATTTCGCGGTGGTTTTCCTGAATTTAGCGGTGTTTTTACGAGACCTGGATATCTCTTTATTCGCGGCGGTTATAACCGCCGCGAATAAATTCAATTTCTAGCTGCAGTAAAACCACCGCTAAATTCATGTAAACCACCGCAGAATGATGCAGCCACGATGATTCTATTTAGCGGCGGTTATAACCGCTGCTAGAAGTAAATTTTATTTTACATTTAGCGGTGGTTTAAACTGCAGCCAGTATACATTTCGCGGCGGTTAAAACCACCGCTAAAAGCTTCCCAGAATAAAAAAAATAATTCTTGGATTCTACTGCACCACTGCCCTGAAAAAAAAATAAAACCAGAAAAAACAATCAAAGGTTCCAACACATTCATCATACTCATGTATACAATATCCTAAATAGTAAATACTAGGAAGATAAAACTCCATTGATACAACATTGTAACATCCCAAACTGGATTCCACTAAATCTTATAACTTCACTTTCTTAGGATAGATCATCCATAGTGATTCCACTCTACTTATAAAAATTGATAATTGATGAATTAGTAGTTATATTAGTACCAACCCATTTATATAATTATTTTTTTGGTTTTGTGGCCTAGAAACCCTCCTTAATACTTATAATAAATTTGAACTGATGAAATAGCTTACATAACACATTAGAAATATATTTTTATAAAAAATCCTATTGTGGGAATAGTTTTAGAGTTACATTGGGATATAGCTTTTATAGGAATGTGGATATTTCCAGTGAGTCTTAGTTGACATCTTTTTATGTTGGAATATATGTTAGGTATTAACTACATTGTGGTGAGTGATGTGGACCGGATTTTTTAGTAGAAAAACTAAGTTATCCTAGTTCTATGGATGACTATGTAAGAGGATCGAGTTTTATAACATCATCAATCTGGGTTAAAGTTCAAGATGTAGTTATTGATGTTGATTGAATGTGTGTGCATGGAATGATGATTGCATAATACATGTGATTATGAATAGACCATTTCTATTTATTATTAAGTGGATGATGTAAATCTATGTGGTAGGAAGTGAACCACAGGCTGTTCAAGGATGGAATATTAGTTCCAGATGAGGCTTCAGCGTATGCCAAGGATGGATTGTCGTGATGGAACATGGTATAATTATGTTGACTCACATCCAGAAACCATGTTTAGTGGTGGAAAGAGTGTTTTTCATGGGAATTAAATTCCTATTTTTATAAAAATGATGAATATTAAAATCCTATGGTGGGGAGAATCACACAGGTCATGGAAAATGTAACCTTTGGGAGAGTGGTTGTAGAAAGAATAATCATGAATGGAAAAGAAGAAAGTTATGGAATTCCAGTAATTAAAGTTTCATGACCGGATAGCTTGTAATGAATCAAAAAATGGAATTAAGAATAATAATATAAATAATTCAGGGATATAATGATAGGTAATAATTACCAGACAGACCATGATTAAGTGGAAATTGTGTTGGGAATGCAGTTCAAGTCATGCAGTAACAGTTCAGTGATCAAAATAGTTATGGTTGGAAATGGTCCATTGTAACCATCCTAATATTGAAGTATTTAGTAGAAGTTATTTTCTTAAAATTCATGTTTTTATAAGACATACCAATTGTGCGTCAAGTCTACATCCATCTTCGAGATTATATTTTAATTTATAAAGTATTCTTGCCTATATTCATGGACTTATGCTAATTTATCACCCCTCAGTCACACCTATATCTTAGTGAACCACCCTTGATTTAGAACATTCTCATGACATTTTAGAAGACCTAGAGCATGTTTAGATACTTTTGACACTTAAATCAGACATTTTCAACAATGGGCCTCACCAAAGTGTCCACAACACTATCCCCTTGATCACTATGAAATGACCCAATTTGTTCAACACATCAACAATGGGTTTAACTCTTAGTAATCCAAAATCTCGACTACCAATTCAAACACAGACCTAAATGGAATGATGTATACCACACTCAAGAAATGAAGAAATAAAAAAAACATCAGAAATCAATAAAATTCATAAAAAGAAATGTGAGAAATCAAGGAAATTTTAGGACATGAAAATGTGTGGTGGAAACTATGTGCCACAAATGTTACATATACAAACCAACTGTTTTCATTTTTGTTCAACACATAAATAGTAAAACTACTCAGGGTCCGATGATGCATCGTCACCCTCTCTAAATTCATTTCCACTTTGTGCTGTCACCTGTAAGAACATTATATTGAAAATTAAATACGGTTACATATTTATATTAAAACTTAAAACAAATTAAAGTCAGCAAACTAAATGATTCTGATTTTCTGTGATTTACCTGCATACCACCAATCGATGCACTCCCACCGGAGGCATATCTGCTCATCTGTTGACGTAGTTCAGTCAACTCTTACTGCAATGAAGATATCTGATCCCCCTTCAATCATGTCATTTTCCTGCTCCATTTCTTTATCCACTTCATTCATCCTTGCTAGACTAATATCTTCAATATCATGATGGACAAATAATTCTGCTTCCTGTTATTGATTAAATTCAATTTCAGAGGTCAAATTTTCCACTTCATCACCCATATCATACAAATCTCTTTGTATTATGTGAGAAACTACACTCCACCATTCATAGACAACATCCTTCACATAATATACCATTTTTTCTTGCGATGCTAAGATATAGGGATCATGAATTTCACGATCACCAACATCCATCAAGTGAGAGAAGTTCACAGAAGTAAATTTCAAGGAATATCTTTTAACTCCTCTGATAATATCGACCCATTTACATTTGAATAAAATAACCAAAAAATGTCCGTGGTAGTTTAATTAAATAATATCATGTAGATTTCTATAGTATTACACTTCAGCAAATGTAAATATACCACTATTCTGTGTTCTCAAACCCACTTCTCGATCGACTATACAAAATCTAAATCCTTTCACATTATAAGTGTCAAACTTTCTAACTTATTTTAGAGGAACTCTAGCACGAAACTTCAAATCTTCTGATACCTCTGCTCGAGTATCAGTATTCATGATCTGAAAAAAGAAACATACTTTATTAGATTTACAAAATTTATGTGTCAAAGTAATATTCGTATTTATTGAAATATTTATGAACTTACACGTCATGCAAACCATTCTACAAGATCTTTATTAACAGATTTTGTTATATCTTTCTCATTTCGTGTTCGGCCTCTCATTCGACTCTTTGTTTGGATCCTCAACTCTTCAATAAATGGATCTGCAATTTCACTATTCAGCAGCACATATCTATGTGCCTGTAATAATTCCAATTCAGTCAGTGTCACATTTGAGGTCCTCCCAACTGATCGGCCAATAGCAGGAAATATTTTGGATTTCTGATGTATTTGAGATTGATTCAATGTGTCGTCAACACGTCCAACTCGATTAAATCTTGTCTCAATATCATCCAAGTATCAATAACAAAAGGTAAGACACTCTTCATCCACATAGCCTTCAGCAATTGAGCCTTCTGGTTTAGCTTTATTTCTCATGTATGATTTCAAATGCCCAAGATATCTGTGAAATAAAATAAACATAATTATGCATTTAATTAAGTACCAATTTTTTTTACTTAACTGGAAAACATATAAATAAAGTACCTCTCAATTGGATACATCCATCGATAATGAACGGGGCCTCCTAATTTAGCTTCCTCAACCAAATTCACAGTTAAATGCATCATTATAGTAAAAAAGGATGGAGGAAAGATCATCTCCGTTGTGCAAATGGTCAATAAAAACCTCTCATGGAGGTTGTCAAGCTGAAATGGATGTATATATTTCTCACATAGTTTTCTGAAAAATGTGCAGAGCTGGAGTACAACAGCAGTAATTTTTTTAGGTAATAATGTATGTGATGCCAATGGTAGTAACTGTTGTAACAAAATATGTGAATCGTGGCTTTTCAATCCATGTAACTTACGATTCTTCAAGTCAACACACCTCGAGATGTTACTTGAATACCCATCAGATACCTTAACATTCTTTAACATTTGAAAGAATGTATATTTATCCCTATTTTTCATTGCAAAAATTTCCAGAGGATACTTTCCATTCTCATCTGGCCAGAGATCGCGTTTTATGTTCATTGCTTGTAAGTCTTTGCGAGAATTGAGATGATCCTTCAACTTTCCTTGCTCATTAAGCAATGTGAGAATCTGAAGTGCCCAGATCAGTGTGAATCACTAAGAGGGGGAGGGGGTGAATTAGTGATCCTTTAAAACTTTTTACTAATTGATTCTTAATCAATTAAACCTCTATGGCTGGTTAAAGCCTCGATCCACTCATCTTGTATCTCTCACCTTTCCTCGAATGATGCAGTAAATATAAAGGCACAAGACACAAGGATTTACAAGGTTCGGCACCAAAGGCCTACGTCCTTGCCATGTTGGTTATACACCCCAACATGGTTTCTTCTATTATAATCTGTTAGTATTAAAATGGTCGATACAGCATCCCACTGTATCTCTCCTGAGTCCCACAGGAGGGTATTTATACTGCATCCCAAAGCATTACCAGAGTCCCACTGGCCTGCTCCAGAATCCCACTGAAGACTTCTTCCACCCTGAGTCTCACATGGGGCTTCTCCTGGCTCCTCGAGTCACACGAGTAGCTATTCTTCACTTTAATCTTCTTCAAGTATCTTCAGCAGCCTGGGATAAAGGCTGCTGGCCTTGCTCTGTACCTCTGATCACTTGAGTTGATCAGGTCTTCTCGTCTTGCTCAGGATTTATCTCCTTCTTCTCAGGATAACCTGGCTTCTCTCTTCAAGAATCTTCAACAGCCTCTGATAAGGTCTGTTGGTCTTGCTCTTCACTTCTGATCACTTCAGTTGATCAGGCTCTTCTCAATTACTGAAAACTCAGACAACTGATATCTCTAACTTCAGTCTGGCTTCAGTCTGACTTCACATCAACTTCATGCAGTGAGTGCATGGCATCTCTGCATCCTCATGCACTGACTGCATGGCCTCTTAATTCTCTTCAAGAACTCTTGGTCTTGGACAACTCAGATGCACACAGCCTGATTTAGCTTTGTTCACGTGTGCACGTGCATGCATGCAAGCATGCACTCCCCTTCTTCTTATCTTGGTGCAATAAACCCACAAAGGGTGTAACACTTTTAGCACACACCTTCCTTGAACTTCACACACTTTTTTCAATTTTTTCACACACTTAAAAGTGTGTTATACTTTAGTGTGAGAGTCCTCTCTTTCTTCCTTCTTCTAGGTGTGTTCACTTCACTTAGTGCACACACACTAGGTTCGGCCTCTTTTCTCTTTGCACACACTTCTTTAACTTTGCACACAAGTAAGCTTGGCCTTCACTTGTTTAGCACACACAACTTGTTCTTCGTTTTGCACACACTTGATCTTGTCCTACTTCACTTACTAAGAACACACACTTCCTTGTTCTTTTAATCTTCTTCAAAGTGTGAACTTCACTTATGCACACACTTGGTTCTCCATTTTTCACACACAAGGGCTACGACCTCATCTTTAATTTTCACACAAAAGTTGTGGTGGCCTTCTTGTTTTGCACACACCAGCCGTAGGGCCTTCCTCCTTCACTTGGCACACAAGCACAAGTCTCGGGTCTTCCACCTTTGCACACCCACTGCCTGAATATCCAATGAAGGCGCTCAAGGGGGTGTGGCCTTTCTTCTCTTCACAACTGCCGTGCAAGCCTCAAGATTCAAGGGCGCGCAAGCCATAAGAAACCTCAGCTGCGGGGCACACAAGTGCCTTGGTGCACAAAGGCGCGCAAGGTGCACTGCCGCGGGGCGTGCAAGTGAAACACCCACGGGCACTTCCTCCTGCCGCACAAGTATGCGGGCAGTGAGGGTGCCAATCCTCGAGCGCGCAGATTCAAGCGGCTCGAGATCTTCCTGTCGCGCAAGATAGGCGCGTAGGGGACTCCTTCGGGACCTCGGGTGGTCCCGAGAACTTCAGCCGCACAAGTGGGTTGTGCGGGGCTTCTTCATCGCGAGGAACAAGGGTGCTCTCACGGGACTTCGGGTTTTCAACAAAATATTCAGAAAGCTAAACGAGGGCTCGACCTCTCTTTTTATAGGCAGAGACGTCTCAGATCATCCGCGTGCGATAAATCTTTGATCTCCCGAAGATTTCGGATCTTCAAGATTCTTTGAAATCTTCTTTTTCTCCTCTGTTCACGCGGGTTCTTTTCCTTCATTATTTTTCACGTACATGTGACTAAAAATGCATGCAATCCTCTGTTCTTTTCCATGCAAAATATTAACCAACATAGCCTCAGCACTTCATTTTCCTTCGGCCAAACTCAAAATGCTCCCCTCGTTGCATGCATGCATATTTTTATGCATGTATGTGTTCAGTGTGGCCAGACGAACCGAATGGAGACTTTACTTCCTTCAGAGGTGGCCAGGAACTCGAAATCCGGTGGTCGGATGGCCTCTGGTTCAGGCGATGTCGCGGGTGGCGTTCGGCTGAGCTCGAGGAAGGAGACGGATGGGGAGCCGTCGGATCAGGCAATCAAATAATCTTCAACGACCTGGATCTGAACGGGAGCGGCGTGATGAGATGTGTGGCCGAGATCTGGCGCGCGATCAATCGTGCGGCCAGGATCCGCTCTTGGAGATTTTTCCGCGTCCCACATCGAAACGGAGAGCGGATTTTCCACGGTTTATCAACCAGTCTCTCCCCCTTAACCGCAATTGAACTTCCAACCCTCTCGGTGCCGCCCCGCACCGAGTTCTTCTTGCGGGTGCGCTTTGCGCCCACCCCTGCCACTCGGGCATGCCACTGGCGCCCACCATGCTTCCTTCGGGCGCGCTCCTGTGCCCACTCTATGCAGGGCTTGACACTCCCCTGCGTGGCCCAGGGCTTATACAGGGCCCCGACCTCCTCTTGGGCTGGCCCCATGGGATCCCCCTTGGGCGTGGCGACCTCGAGTCCCACATGTGCCTTGGGGTTGAACCCTTAAGGCTGGCCCTTGGTGGATAATTTTTTGCTTAAGTAGAGACTTAGGGACTTTGTATAAAAACAAAGTAACCCAAGTTCAAATGCTAAATTCCACTTCTTCCAAGCCATTATTCCTTCTTCATTTCTTCTCTTCTCTTCTTCTTAATAATTCTTCCATTCCTCTTAAACATTTATTCAATACTTAGGAATGGAATTCCTGAAGATTCTTCATCAACCGAAGCTCCTGAATCACATAATCTTCAATGTTCTTCATTGATCCAATCAGAGATCAAGTTGGATCTTCTTCAAATTCACATGCACTAAGTGATAGTGCATGGACTTAATTAGCACCACTTCATCCACCTAGTTATTGTGGATGGATCACTTCATCTCCTCATGCATTTTCAATACAATGCATGGTCTTCAAACATTGTTGTGACTTTGTATCATCAGGATACAAGTTCTATGAACTTAAAGATCAGCTCAACAATCTTCAGATATAATGATGATGCTCGATCATCATTCATTCTTCAAGTGTTGTAACTTTGTATCACTTTGATACAAGTATTGAAACATTACGAAAAGTTCAGCAATCGTCTGATACCCATAGAGAATGTTTCAACCACAACATCCTATGTCACTTAGTGAATCTCCTAAGTGACATGCATCTTAGTACCATGTCCATTCTCCTTCATCACCATCACCATCACATCCTTTGTCATTCACATCTTGACATTCCTTAACATCCATTTATTCCATGACAACATCATGCCTCATTGACAACAAATGCAACACAGTGCATTTCAATCTCCCCCTTTGTATTTGTTGTCAATACACTACTTCTGCACATATGAATGGGTCAATATGTGTGCCAATATTTCTCCCCCTTATTGGCAATCAAATGCAAAGGTGTGGTGTGGTTCTCTTCAAAAAAAATAACTTCCTCCCTTTGAAAAGAATTGTCTTGAAAATCACAATAGAGGGATGATGTCACATGTTCACTTGAGCAATGAACCTTTAGTAAATTAGCTCTAAGTCTACTTGGGCTAACCCGGTGTAGAAAACAAGAGTGATATGACCAAGGAATTCAAAGCTGTCCATAATTCTCTACACATGTGAGATCATGGTTAGGGGTTTGAAATTTTTCAGATATAACAATGAATTTGCTAAATCCTGCACAACTTCACAAAACTCATTAGAAAGTTCAGGTGCAAAGATAAAGCTCCCCCTTTCATCCATTTGTCTTCAATCCATACTCCCCCTTAATTGACAAGATAAACTCAATTAAGAAACAAGGGATGAAAGTATGATTGGAATACCTTCATTTTTCTCAAGATGGTATTAAATCTCAGAATCCCATCTTCTACAGATTGGCTCCCCCTCAAGGGGTGCTCTCCATTCTTTCCAAACCATCCTCCAATTGAGAATGATCATCATCTTCAATTCCCTGCAATGTCAGCACATGTAAATACAAGTGATTAGGGAATAAGATGGAACCTCCTTGGTTCATCAATGTGAACAACAAGGTTGAGAAGATTCTCTCAACCGAGATGTCCCATTTTCACCATTCTTCACACTTGCACATTTGATCTTCAATGATGTTTGTGCTGGTGTGGATCTCAACACATCTTCATGTGAAATATTCTTATTCCCTTTTGCCTTAGAAATTGCCAGAACTTCTTCTTCAGCTCTTTGCAGATCTTTGGCAAGTTGCAACTGATTTGGCCATATGACTAGTAAGTCACTTGGAAGTGTGGCCTCAGTTCCGGATATTCTACATGGTTCCTTTGATGCTTTCAAGCTACCTTTCTTAGGCAACTTGTTTTCAACCAATCCCTTTTGCTTCATCTGGATTGATTGTCTGTTTGAGTCCAGTCTGCCTCTATTGAATTTCATGGCTTGTTTACAAAGATCCATGATATGTCCTTTCTTTCCACAGTAGAAGCATGTTTTCTTCTTGGTGGTCCTTCTGGATACATCACCCTTCTTGGATTTAGACTCCAAGGTCTTCTCTTCCTTTTTCATAATCTTCTTGGGAGCATCTTACACTTTCTTATGCTTGCTTCCCAAGGATTCTTTCTGAGCCAGGTTCTGTGATCTTTTCTTCTTTTGAGATCTGGATACAGTTGGAGATTGACATGTATCTTTTTGACCACTTTTGCAATCATCCCAGATGTTGTCAAGTAATCCAAATCTATTTGTAGTAAACAGATGTCTCTGGACCTGTGGATGCTGCTTCTTTTCTTCTGGCTTGCTCCCCCTAGGCATGGGCTTCCTCTGTGCTTTGGCATTCAGTGGATTGTACCAACAATCCTTTGCACAATGCCCATACTTGTTACAACACCAACATTGACCCACAAATCTTGACTTTTTGACTCCTTCTGATTGTAGGGTACTTGTCTTGAATTGTTGTGCTGCTTCAGGAGAGCTTTCTTTCTTCATTGTCTTCATCCATACTTGTTTGGAATTATTCTTCCATCCTGCACTTTTTGTGGAAACACAATTAGAAGCATTAGTACAAGATGGGATGGATGGTACCTTCCTTTTAGAAGTTGTTGCCCTTTTATTAGAGGATGTATTTCTTTTAGAATCATCCTGCTCAATGCATACTTGAGTGGCAACATTTCTCCTTTCAGCTGAATGGGAGGCTTTGGCTTTGGGTGATTGCTGAGTTTTCAATATCACCTCTAGTTCTAAGCATTTCATATTGAGGGAGTTCTTCTCATCCTCAATAGTTCTTAGCCTTCCTTCCCAATTTTCTACCAGCTGTTTCATCTGGTCATCATGCACCTTATTCATTTCTAGCAATGAGTTGTCAAGCTCCTTCACCCTGTTTACTTTGTCTTCAAGTTGAGCATCTCTGACATTCATTGAAACTTTGTGCCTCTTTTCCAGTGCATGGAAAACATCTTTGACCATAGTCTTAAAGAATTCTTTCTCAGAAGGGCTTCTTTTCAATTCTTCAGTAGTGTCTTAATATCTTTCATTGCAAAGCGATACTGTTTCATCTTTAGCCTTCACCAGCTTTCTGAGAGTGTTGGTTATGCCAACCCTTTTAGCCAACTGATCTTCCATTGCATTGGCTTATTCTTCTAGCTGTAATTTTTCTTCTTGAAGATCAAGGATGCCTCTAGCTATACACATTGCCACTTCCTTGGGGACTGTCTTCTGAAGATATTCGATTACACTTTGAAGATCTTTCATTGTTCCAACTTCATCACAGCTAGGACAGGCTTTCTTCATCTTCTTGGCCTGTTTCTTCTTTCTATTTTTCGGAGTCTTGGCAGATATCTCCATTTGAGGCTGGTCGCTCATTTCCTCAAATCTGCACTTCATAAAGACTCCCTTGGATCTTTTAGAGGTAACCTCCCTCTGATACCAATTGAAGTGCCCAGATCAGTGTGAATCACTGAGAGGGGGAGGGGGTGAATCAGTGATCCTTTAAAACTTTTTACTAATTGATTCTTAATCAATTAAACCTCTATGGCTGGTTAAAGCCTCGATCCACTCTTCTTGTATCTCTCACCTTTCCTCGAATGATGCAGTAAATATAAAGGCACAAGACACAAGGATTTACAAGGTTCGGCACCAAAGGCCTATGTCCTTGCCATGTTGGTTATACACCCCAACATGGTTTCTTCCATTATAATCTGTTAGTATTACAATGGTCGATACAGCATCCCATTGTATCTCTCCTGAGTCCCACAGGAGGGTCTTTATACTGCGTCCCACAGTGTTACCAGAGTCCCACTGGCCTGCTCCAGAATCCCACTGAAGACTTCTTCCACCCTGAGTCTCACAGGTGGCTTCTCCTGGCTCCTCGAGTCACACGAGTAGCTCTTCTTCACTTTAAGCTTCTTCAAGTATCTTCAGCAGCCTGGGATAAAGGCTGCTGGCCCTGCTCTGTACCTCTGATCACTTGAGTTGATCAGGTCTTCTCGTCTTGCTCAGGATTTATCTCCTTCTTCTCAGGATAACCTGGATTCTCTCTTCAAGAATCTTCAACAGCCTCTGATAATGTCTGTTGGTCTTGCTCTTCACTTCTGATCACTTCAGTTGATCAGGCTCTTCTCAATTACTGAAAACTTAGACAACTGATATCTCTAACTTCAGTCTGGCTTCAGTCTGACTTCACATCAACTTCATGCACTGAGTGCATGTCATCTCTGCATCCTCATGCACTGACTGCATGGCCTCTTAATTCTCTTCAAGAACTCTTGGACTTGGACAACTCAGATGCACACAGCCTGATTTAGCATTGTTCACGTGTGCACGTGCATGCATGCAAGCATGCACTCCCCTTCTTCTTCTCTTGGTGCAATAAACCCAAAAAGGGTGTAACACTTTTAGCACACACCTTCCTTGAACTTCACACACTTTGTTCAATTTGTTCACACACTTAAAAGTGTGTTATACTTTAGTGTGAGAGTCCTCTCTTTCTTCCTTCTTCTAGGTGTGTTCACCTCACTTAGTGCAAACACACTAGGTTCGGCCTCTTTTCTCTTTGCACACACTTCTTTCACTTTGCACACAAGTAAGCTTGGCCTTCACTTGTTTAGCACACACAACTTGTTCTTCGTTTTTCACACACTTGAGCTTGGCCTACTTCACTTACTAAGCACACGCACTTCCTTGTTCTTTTAATCTTCTTCAAAGTGTGCACTTCACTTATGCACACACTTGGTTCTCCATTTTGCACACACAAGGGCTACGGCCTCATCTTTAATTTGCACACAAAAGTTGTGGTGGCCTTCTTGTTTTGCACACACCAGCCGTAGGGCCTTCCTCCTTCACTTGGCACACAAGCACAAGTCTCGGGTCTTCCACCTTTGCACACCCACTGCCTGAATATCCAATGAAGGCGCTCAAGGGGGTGTGGCCTTTCTCCTCTTCACAACTGTCACGCAAGCCTCAAGATTAAAGGGCACTCAAGCCATAAGACACCTCAGCCGTGGGGCACGCAAGTGCCTTGGTGCACAAAGGCGCGCAAGGTGCACTGCTGCGGGGCGCGCAAGTGCAACACCCGCGGGCACTTCCTCCTGCCGCACAAGTATGCGGGCAGTGAGGGTGCCAATCCTCGAGCGCGCAGATTCAAGCGGCTCGAGATCTTCCTGTCGTGCAAGATAGGCGCGCAGGGGACTCCTTCGGGACCTTGGGTGGTCCCGAGAACTTCAGCCGCACAAGTGGGTTGTGCGGGGATTCTTCATCGCGAGGCACAAGGGTGCTCTCACGGGACTCTGGGTTTTCAAAAAAATATTCAGCAAGCTAAATGAGGGCTCGACCTATCTTTTTATAGGCATAGACGTCTCTAATCATCCGCGTGCGATAAATCTTTGATCTCCCGAAGATTTCGGATCTTCAAGATTCTTTGAAATCTTCTTTTTCTCCTCTGTTCACGCGGGTTCTTTTCCTTCATTATTTTTCACGTACATGCGACTAAAAACGCATGCAATCCTCTGTTCTTTTCCATGCAAAATATTAACCAACATAGCCTCGACACTTCGTTTGCCTTCGGCCGAACTCGAAATGCTCCCCTCGTTTCATGCATGCATATTTTTATGCATGTATGTGTTCAGTGTGGCCAGACGAACCGAATGGAGCCTTTACTTCCTTCAGAGGTGGCCGGGAACTCGAAATCCGGTGGTCGGATGGCCTCTAGTTCAGGCGATGTCGCGGGTGGCGTTCGGCTGAGCTCGAGGAAGGAGACGGACGGGGAGCCGTCAGATCAGGCGATCAAATAATCTTCAACGGCCTGGATCTGAACGAGAGCGGTGTGATGAGATCTGCGGCCGAGATCTGGCGCGCGATCAATCGTGCGGCCAGGATCCGCTCCTGGAGATTTTTCCGCGTCCCACATCGAAACGGAGAGCGGATTTTCCGCGGTTTATCAACCAGTCGCTCCCCCCTTAACCACAATTGAACTTCCAACCCTCTCGGTGCCGCCCCGCACCGAGTTCTTCTTGCGGGCGCGCTTTGTGCCCACCCCTGCCACTCGGGCGCGCCACTGGCGCCCACCATGCTTCCTTCGGGCGTGCTCTTGCGCCCACGCTACGCAGGGCTTGACACTCCCCTGCGTGGCCCGGGGCTTATACACGTCCCCGACCTCCTCTTGGGCTGTCCCCATGGGATCCCCCTTGGGCGTGGCGACCTCGAGTCCCACATGTGCCTTGGGGTTGAACCCTTAAGGCTGGCCCTTGGTGGATAATTTTTTGCTTAAGTAGAGACTTAGGGACTTTGTATAAAAACAAAGTAACCCAAGTTCAAATGCCAAATGCCACTTCTTCCAAGCCATTCTTCCTTCTTCATTTCTTCTCTTCTCTTCTTCTTAATAATTCTTCCATTCCTCTTAAACATTTATTCCATACTTAGGAATGGAATTCCCGAAGATTCTTCATCAACCGAAGCTCCTGAATCACATAATCTTCAATGTTCTTCATTGATCCAATCAGAGATCAAGTTGGATCTTCTTCAAATTCACATGCACTAAGTGATAGTGCATGGACTTAATTAGAACCACTTCATCCACCTAGTGATTGTGGATGGATCACTTCATCTCCTCATGCATTGTCAATACAATGCATGGTCTTCAAACATTGTTGTGACTTTGTATCATCAGGATACAAGTTCTATGAACTTAAAGATCAGCTCAAAAATCATCAGATATAATGATGATGATCGATCATCATTCATTCTTCAAGTGTTTTAACTTGGTATCACTTTGATACAAGTATTGAAACATTAAGAACAGTTCAGCAATCGTCTGATACCCATAGAGAATGTTTCAACCACAACATCCTATGTCACTTAGTGAATCTCCTAAGTGACATGCATCTTAGTACCATGGCCATTCTCCTTCATCACCATCACCATCACATCCTTTTTCATTCACATCTTTACATTCCTTGACATCCATTCATTCCATGACAACATCATGCCTCATTGACAACAAATGCAACACAGTGCATTTCAGAATCAAATTGTCACAGAAATTCTTCTCAATATGCATCACATCAAGATTATACCTCAACAAATTAAATTCCCAATATGGAAGTTTGAATAATATACATTTTTTCTTCCATTGTTGCGTTCCGGTTTCACTTGACGATACACTTCAGACCCGTTTTACGCTATCATTCAAATGATGAACCTTCCCAAATTCTGTTTCAACATTTTCAAGCTGTTCCAATATTTCAAAACCATTTAACAACTTTGGAGGTGGTCTAGGATCAATGGAACCATTAAATTTTGATCTTTTCAGCTGAAATCTATGAGATGCATCGAGAAATCATCAATGACACAAGAAGCACCATTTTCTACTGTGAGGTAGCAATTTGGGCTCAAAATCAAAGTTACAAACGGGATAAGACAAACCCATGTAAGTGTTCCAGCCAGATAAATTCCCAAGCCCAGGGAAGTCACTAATGGTCCACATTAAAGCATCATGAATTTTGAATATTGTTTTAGAATAAGCATCAAATGTCTCAACACCGTTGCTCCATAACTCCTGCAATTCTTCAATCAAAGGCTGCAAGTATACATCAATATCATTTCCAGGCATTTGTTTTCTAGGAATAATCATCGAAAGGATTAAAGATTTTTGTTTCATACACATACACAGAGGTAGATTATAAGGGATCAAAAAAACTGGCCAAATGCTATAATTGGTACTCAAAGTCCCAAATGGGTTGAATCCATCGGCAGCCAATCCCAATCGAACATTCCTAGGATCAGCTGAGAAATCGAGATGTAATGAATCAAATTTCTTCCATGATTGGGAATCTCGTGGATGTCTCATTAACCCATCATTGTTATTATCTACAGAATGCCACTTCATGTGTTCGGAGGTTTTCGATGACATGAATAATCTTTGCAATCGAGTCTTCAACGGAAATTAAAACAAAACCTTTGCAGGTGTGCTCCTTTTCTTCTTCTCCATGAAATTATGTTCATTCAGACTTCCAACATCACCCTTTGCCTGCCATCTAGAAGAAGAACATTTCTTGCAATTCTGTCTACTTGAATCCTCTCCCCAATATAGTATACAATCATTGGGACACACATGTATTTTTGTATAATTCAGACCAAGCTTGTTAACAACTTTTTTCATATCATAAAAAGATTCTGAGATTTTTGCTTCAGGAAATGAATCACGAATCAATTCCAATATCATGGACATTGCCTTATTTGTAATTCCACATAGACATTTTATATGGTACAACTTCAACAAAAATGAAAGCTTTTAATATTTAAACACCCACTATACAACTCTTGATTTCCATCATCAACTAAATCATGAAACACATTTTCCTCAGTGAAGTTTTCTCTTACATTTGGCTCCACAAAATCAAGAGGAGGATCCAATGATATGTGAAAATCTTGATCTGCCTATGTTACAGTCTCAAAAACATCACTTGTCACGTTTCAATTTGTAGCACCCTCTTCTGGTTGTTCTGATATGTTTTGATGCTGATAGTGGTGTCTTGCAGTGCCGAATGCATCATTTATTATGTTTTGCATTTCATTTTCCATTGTCGACGAAATTGGTACCTCATTATGCGGATTAACATCAGTGCTCAATAATTCTGTAACGTTCGATTCTCCATGCCAAATCCAACACAAATATTGAGCAGGGAATTGCTTCAGTATTAAATGTTCATAAACCTCATCTCTCTTCAACCATGTTCTAAATTTACATTTAGGACATGGACATTTTATTCTCCCTTCAACGGATCGATTATAAATTTCAAAATCTAAAAACTCATTCAAACCCTTAACATACTGATGTGTGTTCCTCAGAAATGTGATCCAGCTTTTATCCATGTATATCACAATGTGCCTACACAAAAAACAAGGAATCAAACATGAGACATCTTCTATAACCCCATCATCAAAACCAAATAATGATGAACAAAATTTCCATAATAGAGAAAAATTCAATGATATATCAAGAAATGGGTCTCAAAATTCCTCAAAGTCCCTAAACTGGAAGCAAAAAATGGATGAACTATTTCTATAAGAATGGTCCTTTTCATCATGTTATGGTTCATCCTGCCTCTACTCCTTGCACATTGGATTCTCTTCATTCCCACTATTAATTTGTTGCATACCTGATAAAACTAAGGAATGAAAAACCATCGATTTCCAAGAATATTTAGCTTCCATTCACATGTCCCTAGTGACAACCTCCAAAATGGATGTTATGCCCAAAGAAAGTAGAGATGTACCTAGGTCTGGGTGAAGACCATCACCAAAGAAATGATCTTTCTCCTAATTGATGACCCCTATCTTTGGAGAATATATAACAAACCATGAAAGGTTATTGATATACTCCCATACTGATCTCTCACTAATAAAAAGTCTCACGAGCTCAGTCTATTTCTCTACATTCATTCCCTTAGGAAATAACCATTAAAAAAATCAATCTTGATGAGATTACAATTCATACATTCATGAAGTTAAAGGACTGAATTTTAAATATAAGGACTGAATTTAAATATAAGTACATTGATGAATAAGCCTCTGGTGAAATATATCATGTAGAAATATATCCTATGTATGATAGGGGACATCATTAACATACCATGGATTCATGGGTAGGGGAACATGTTTATATTGAGATAGTTTATTTATCTGTCTCTCATGTACATATTCATAGCTAATAAAGTTATTACACAATAACCAGATTGAGGTCATGTAGAATTTACTATATATCAAGACAGGGGGCTGGTGTGGGATGGATGTGGCTGGAGCAGGGCCAAATCACGGCATTACCGTGGCATGACCACGGCGTGACCACGACGTGATTGCGGCGTGACCGCAGTGTGACCACGACGTGACTGCGGCGTGACCGCGGTGTGACCGCAGTGTGTTGGCCCGGTCCAGCGACATCCGCGGGGCAGCATCTTCCACTTAGTTTCAAATAGGATGATATGGATGGCATGAGAGGATGTTTTTTCATAATATTTAAAGAAATGAAAGCTAATCTGTGATGACTAGAGGATTGGATGACCCCTGATATACCTAATTCGGTGAGGGCTCGAATGCTAGTGGAAAGGGGGATGTTGCGGGCTGGAATGCTGGAGGAAGCGGGCTGAAATGAGGGTGGAAGGGGGCTGGTGTGGGCTAGATGTGGCTGGAGCAGGGCCAAATCGCGACATTACCGTGGCGTGACCACGACGTGACCACGGTGTGACTGCGGCGTGACCACGGTGTGACCGCGGCGTGACCGCGGTGTGACCGCGGCGTGACCGCAGTGTGTTGGCCCGGTCCAACGACATCCGTGGGGCAACATCTTCCACTTAGTTTCAAATAGGATGATATGGATGGCATGAGAGGATGTTTTCTCAGAATATTTAAAGAAATGAAAGATAATATGTGATGACTAGAGGATTGGATGACCCCTGATATACCTAATTCGGTGAGGGATCGAATGCTGGTGGAAGGGGGCTGGTTACAGGTGCTGGGGGAATGGTGTGGGCTGATTCGAAGGTGGAAGGGGGCTGTTTCGGGCTGGAATGCTGGTGGCAGCGGGCTGAAATAAAGGTGGAAGGGGGATGGTGTGGGCTGGATGTGGCTGGAGCAGGGCCAAATCACGGAATTACCACGGCGTGACCGCAGCGTGACCGCGGCGTGACCACGGTGTGACCGCAGCGTGACCGCAACGTGTTGGCCCGGTCCAACGACATCTGTGGGGCTGCATCTTCCACTTAGTTTCAAATAGGATGATATGGATGGCATGAGAGGATGTTTTCTCATAATATTTAAAGAAATGAATGCTAATATGTGATGACTAGAGGATTGGATGACCCCTGATATACCTAATTCGGTGAGGTTTGGAGATCTAGCAATGTGTAGGAATACCTAGAGGAATTAATACCCCATGGGATCAAGAAAATCACAGGTTACATAACATGTAATCTGACATGACTGGTACCGTGGGACCCCTGGGCTGTGGAACTGGGATTTTGGTTGGATTTAAATATCACGTGCCATGTGACATGGTCACACAACATGGGACCCATCTTAAAAGTCTAACGACACTTAAAGATTGTCTTGGTTCAAACAATCATTTTAATAAAAAGATGGAAACCCTCTATAGGGATATAAAAAGGGTCAGGTACGATGTGTGTTTTATGACTAACAACGACATCAAGTATAAGGAAAACATCAATGCAATAATGTTAAGCAAGGTATACCACTGTGAGTTTTTGCAGACAGTGCACATCCTTAGGGGATGACTCAGATATTTTATGGTCATAGTTCTCAGACCTATAGTTGCTAACATTTTTATATATAAAAACATAGAAACAATGATTGGTTAGTCTTCATAGATATTCCAAAACACAACCTGATGTTAATTAAGGATTATTAGTATCATATAATACCTTGGAGGGAGAAATTAATTTTATGGTCATGATGTTTAGACCATTATGTCACAAATTTTAATATCCTATGAAAAGGACCATGGTTTTGATAAGACATTACAAAAGGAGAATCTAATTTTATGTATTTGGGGTATCCAAAAGAGATTCATACCCAAATTGGAAGGTGCAGAAGAATATAATTTCATAATTTATTTAACTGTTAAAATGATTCTCAAATGTTTAAACTTCAGGGTACAACAATCACATTGAATAGAATGATTTTGGAAGCTTTAAAACATACATTATGAATGCCTGAGTCAATAAGAAATAGAGACCAACTAGTGAAGAATGACCATTACAAATAGTGGAATACTAATACCATTCTCATTCAATAGAATCTAATGGTAGTAGTTTGGATATTTTCTCAATCATTCCATTGATTGATTATGTGGTTTAGGTGGAACTATCTTCCATGACTGAAATATCCCATAGGGATAACTTTATATGCTTCGAGGAAAGGTGTGATATTCAGTATCAAATCCTAATAGGTTAGCTCCAAATAAATCAACATCCACAACCAATTTTTAGAAGACCCCTACAGACCCACTATATAGGGCTATCCCCCAAGGCCTCATTACACCTTTACATACCGCCCTATAATGAAAAAACCAGTAAAATAATCATTTAAGAGTAATTTAAAATAAAAGATGTGGAAAAGGAGAGTGAGAGGGGCTATAGAGTGTGAACAAAACTCAACACAAAGAAATGGTTCAAAATAGTGTATGGAGTATCCATTGGTTAATGAGAGACCATCCAAAAGGTGGAATATGGTAGAGGATGGAACCATTCATTAAATTATAATTGTGGAGGCTATCATTAACCATCCCCACCAATCATAATGGAAACCTTATACTATAACTATCATGGTCTTGCAAACACAGGATCAGGTCAAATTATCTAGCATAGTTTCACTTCAAGCCACCATGATATGGTTTTGTAGTCTGAATCCATATTCGAATTCAAGGACATGATTGGTATTGGGAACTTAGATAACTTTCATGGGTTCTTCCATATCCATTTCAATGGCTACTCCGGTGTCCCTTTACTTATTTTAAATGAATACATTAATGATATAATCTAATCATTCTTTTCAGACCACATTGTCACCTCTATTCACCATTAGAACACCCCTTCTTGGTACTTTCTTGGTCTTCATAGATGTCTTTCTCATAGTGACAAATAGAATTCATGGAATCTTCTTCAAGCCTATGGGACAATTTTCTTGGAACTTTTTGGTACGTAGGGGACATTACAAAATTATGTTCTTTTCTAAAAAGAAACAGGGTGATAGTACATTCCATGCCTCCATGATGTAGTTCCATCATACAACAATGAGGGTAGGGATTACTGATATGGTACATGCAGATATTCATTAGACATGGTTCTGAGGGAACATGATCAACACCTTTATTGCTGAACAACTAGACCGTTTCTTGGGTTTGGGTTAATGGACTAATTTATTCCAACTTTCCATATCTCTCACTTGAGACATACTACCTTAGATATTACCCCATTATTTTCGAAACTACCTATGGTTTAAAGAGACCAAAACATGTTAAATTCTCAACATTTGAGATATTTGTTGACAAATAAAATGAATGTGATGATGTGAATCGAGATAGCCGGATGGTCGATGACCCAGACAAAAACCATGAAATCTTCTCAAATACAATTTAGCCTAATTAGGGATTGAGTAAAAATTAGGAGGCCACCACTAACATTTTTCTTACCCAAATCTAGAAAATATAAGTTTATATAGACGTGACATTGATATAATAATAATATAACCTAAATAAAAAATACCCCTTATGTTATTGGGTTCCATCATGACTTCCAGGATCAACTATACATTCTTCGTCCAGTTTTACTGTTATTTCTAAACATGTTACAAATAAATACCTATGGTTATCATGAAATATTCCCAAAATGAATGGTAGTTGGAAGTATATCCAATTTAAGAACCGACTCATATCAAAAAAACAACACATGTTGGAAGTGAACGCAACCCATAACTCAAATAGGTTTATTTTTGTAATTACATCCATTCCATTCCCTGTACGGTCTATGGTTGTCATTACAACAATCCCATATTTCATGAATATCCTTGATTATAAATACACGCAACCCCTCACTAATAAACACACTTGAGATGAAATTACACCTAAATCCATGTAAATCATTTCATCAGGTTTTCATTATAGCCAACCACACCAAAAATATATCTTCTATGTTGGCATTAAACCCAAACACATAATAAAAACATCCCCAGATATCATTATATTCAACCAGATTTTAATAAAATTTTATTGTATTAATTACACACAAACCCTTCTTGGGGATTTGATTCTTATACCTATAGGAAAACCCAAAAAAACTAAAGGAGAAACAAAACCCTACCTTGAGGGGAAGACGGTGCAGCTTCCAGGGTCGCAGGGGGCTGGGGGTCACGGGGTCGCGGGGTTGCCGGGGTCACGCGGGGTCGCTGGGGTCGGGGTCGGGGGGTCGCCGGGGGAAGCGGGGGGCCGGGGTCACGGGGGAAGCGGGGTGCTGAGGTCGTGGGGGGAAAGGATGGTCGGGTGTTAAAAAAATCCAACGTTTCGTGGCGGTTTATTATAAACCGCTGCTAAAAAACCGCCGCTAAACAACGGTTTTGTTGTAGTGACAGCCCCCACCCCCCGAACAACCCCCAAAACCCTCTGGACAGGCCCCCACCCCCTTGGCCAGCCCCCACACCCACCCACACCCTTGGACACCCCCCTGGACACCCCAACCCTCTAGACAGCCCCACCCCTCCTGGACACCACCCCCCACCCCCTACCCCCATGGACACCCCCCTGGACACCCCCAACCCTCTAGACAGCCCCCCACCCCCGGACAACCCCCAGACAACCCTCTGGACAGGCCCCCACCCCCTTGTACAACCCCCCAAACCCACCCACCCCCTTGGACACCCCCAACCCTGTAGACAACCCCCACCCCCTGGACAGCCTCCACCCCTCTAGACAGCACCCCCACCCCTCCTGAACACCACCCCAACCCCCTACCCCCTTGGACACCCCCTGGAAAACCCCCAACCCTTTGGACAGCCCCCACCCCCTGGACAGCACCCCACCCCTCCAGACAGCACCCCCACCCCTCCTGGACACCACCCCCACCCCCGACCCCCTTGGACACCCCCTGGGCACTCCCAACCCTCTGGACAACCCCCACCCCCCGGATAACCCCCAAAACCCTCTGGATAGGCCTCCACCCCCTTTGACACCCCCTGGACACCCCCAACCCTCTGGACAACCCCCACCCCACGGAAAACCCCCCAAACAATGGTTTACATATAAAAACTAGGCATTTTGAACAACTAAAAACAATTGCATTTAATATATAGTTCAGCATGAAATAGATTGAATTAAATATTATTAAATATGGCTACTTAAATGATCGTATGATAATTAAAAATAACCATTGATATTCAACTAGTCAAATGATCACAAGTTTTCTCGATGACTAATATCATAATAAGGCAATGGATAATTCTAGAAATATTAAACATATTGTCAAGGCCTTGGCCAAGGCCTCAATAAATAATAGGGTAAGCCCTCAGTAGAACGCAATTTTATTTGGAATCATGAGACATAACGATGCATCGAAGGGCCATAGAGGTCAACAACCATTACATTATATGTCTAATATATTCTCATAAAAAAGAGGATAAACATAATCAACAAAAACACATGAAATATCATTTCCGAATTTGTACATTTAATCAATAACAATTCTATGTAGTAATATAGGTGAATGAGATCATTAATTGTCAATGACAACAAAAATTACCATCAATGTCGGGCATTCGTGAAACAAAAAAAAACTAAATAGAAGTAGTTGAGGATTGCTTGAATATTTCGAGTTGATCTAATAGATCTGGGGATGATAAATAAGATGATGATGGCAAAAATAGGTAAGAGGGTTCGAAATCGAAGAATCTTACCTAGTTTAAACAAAAAAATCGCAAAACATAAATATAGACTATCCGAAAAAAAACTCATGAAATAAAGTCGTGGGAGGCTTACTTGAGTGTTGCGAGTTGAGATGATAGATCCGAGGAGAGTAAAGATGATAAAAAATGATGGAAAAATGAGTTTAATGCAATGAGATTGATGAGTCCATTAGGGTTTACCATGCGAGAGAGATGAGTCGTCAGACTGTCGATCAAAAAATCGTAAATGACAATCCACGGGGCTTGTTAATTTTTTAAATGTTTTATAACGTCGGTTATTTAATAACCAACATTATAAACTATTTTTTTACATTTATAATTTCGGTTATTATAATAACCGACGTTATAAATGTATCAGATACAGATTTTTTACGTCAGTTATTTTATAACCGACGTAAAAAATTCTGTGGGTTGTTTTTTTTACACCGGTTATCAAATAACTGATGTCAAAAAGGCCTCAAAATCCGCTTTTTTTACATCCGTTATTTTATAACCGATGTAAAAAATTTGTAGATATCTCATTTTTTATGTCGGTTATCAAATAAGCGATGTAAAAAACACCACGCTTTGGTTTTTTACGTCGGTTAATTTATAACCAACGTAAAAAATGCATGTGCGCGATTTGTAACGTCGGTTATTCAAATAACCGACATTAAAAATTTACTCGCCGCATTTTTTACGTCGGTTATAAAATAACCAATGTAAAAACCCACATTTCACAGATTATCACATCAGTTATATATAATCAACATAAAAAATGGTGACGTAAATAATTTTTTCTGCACTAGTGATTTATGGAGACATTATGTGCCAGGAGGCTGGTTAATGGAAACACATAACAAAAAATAATTTAATACATATCAACTCAAGGTGATTTTAATCTCATTTATTGATATTGTGTTTAATAACAAAAACAATTTAACTATGATCTTGATTTTATTTATTGGAGGGTAAATTTAGCTGCTACTACAATGAGAAGGAAGACTCAGAAACAGGAAATTGAGGAGGCTATTAGTGAATGGAAATTGATTCCCTAACTTTTTGTGGTTCTCATGTAAGTGAAAGGAAACTATGGAAAACCTATACATATTTAATTATTTGTGACCCCTTTACATATAGATAGTGTGAATATAATGAAACATTTTGATTCTAAGTGCATAGTCCTTAATGAGAGGATTTATGGTGACAAACAACATCTTAGTTTTTTCATTAAGAAGGATGAGATATTTCACATTCATGGATGTGTATCGGTTCCCATAAATATATAGGAGTATTTGATGCAAGAGTCTCATGCCAATTCATGGGAAGAACATGCATGTCTTACAAAGATGCACCATGACATGTACCACCATTATTGGTGTCCGGATATGAAATAAAAATAAAGGTTGTTTTTTAGCTCAATGTTCTTCATGTCAGTAGGTGAAGAAAATACACAAGGGACAAGTGGAAATTTTACAACCTTTACCCATTCCTGAGTGGAAATGTAATGAAATCATGATGTATTTTTTAATGTATTTCTAACATACACTTGAGGTTGTAGCGTAGTTGGGTGATTGTTGATAGACTAAAAAAGGTCACACCTTCCATCATTTATTGGAGATCATTTCAATGGATGAGCTATGAAAGTTATATATTAGGTAGATCATACACTTCCATGGAGTTACAATTACTATAATATAAGAGAGGGATTCTAGAATCATGTTGATGTTCTAGAATGTGTTTCAGAATACATTGAGTTTACAACAACTGATGTGTATATCCCACCACCCACATACTATGGTTTAGTTCAATCATATGACATGAGTGTTAAAAGATATTCCCCAAGAAAGAGACCCTGATTTTTGAGGTTCATGGAAGAATAAAATACCTATAATAAAGTGTTCATATAATAAATTATTACATGTTTCCATAAGTATAGAACATTATGAGGCCCAATATGGTAGGTCATTCCACTCACCCATGTTTTTGTTAGAGGAAGGACAATCATCGCTAATGGGACATCATCTCATTCAGGAGACCTCATAGATGGTATAATGTTGTAGGAAGGATATGGATATATCTTAGTCTATCCATAAATCATATAATGAATTACTTCGACGACCTATAAAGTTATAGGTGGGATATCAGGTCGTCTTATATGTTTCTCCTATATTGGGGAGTCAATAGATTAAAAAAAGGGAATATGAAAAATAGATCACTGGACCCATTGAGATTTTGTAATGAGTTGGGTTAGTAGCCTATTTTTTTAGTAACCTCAGAGGTATTGATCCATCCATAAAATATTCCATGTATCTCATATTTTATATTATCATTATGATCCATTAAATCATTCTTATTATCAGGAAATTTAGTTAAAGAATGATGATTTTTGAGGTGTATCTTCTTCTTATCATTTATCATTGTAAGAGGGATCTTTGAGTTAGGTATATTACTCTAGTTTTTCTTCTATGGTAGTAGGTTCATGTACTAGATGATACTTATGAGGGATAGGCTAACATACAATCTATGTGGCTTGAATTGTTCTCAGATTCTGATCAACCACCCTTAGGGGATTCTTAGGGATATGTAGTTTTAATGAGGGGATATTATAACATCATGTAATTTTGTAGATGTATAGAAAAATTTAATTTTATATTAAACCTAATATTTTATTTATATGATGATATTTGGAAGTAAATGAATGGTTTTGGGACTTTTTGGAACTTAATTATAGCCTAGAGCTCCAATTAATGGAGAAATGCCATGAGGCACATAGTTAGTTCATTGTTAGTAGTAATAGAGTGACTCAACTATGTGAGCCATATATAAAAGGATCACATTATGAAAACCCATGTGAGGGAGGCCACATGTCCATGATAAATATTACATTCTTATTTTAGAGGATATCTTTATAGGTTATTCATAGTTTTTTAAACCGTGTTCCTAGTCGTGCAAGGGGGTTTCCACTGTACGTTTTGATTCTAAAAAATTAGAACAATGTTTGGCCAACCATGAGGAAAAACCATGAAAACTTTGCAAATTGGTGAAATTTCCATTTTATCCTACCTTTTATAAATTTAAAACCCTCCTATTATTTTCCCCACCATGAAAATAATAATCATCCTCTACATGAGATATCTCGTCTCCATCAACATAGACATTGACAATCCTCCATCATACGACATTGGAATCATTCACCATTTATCTCATTAAATATCAATAATTAATCTCTTAAATTCTCTTACTTCCTTTATTCTATTATCTCACCATATAGAATATTAAATCATCGAGAGCTAATATTACCTATTTTCATAGTGTTGTTCTATTTCTCCATTTTCTCTCATTCCTACTCAAATTTGAATATGATACTATGTGAGGATTCATTTAACAAGGAATAGAATGTAATTTAATTAATTTTCTTTAAATTGATTAATGATTATATTATGTTCTATTATCATTAATGAAAAATTCTTAATTTAATTCCTCTTAAGTAAATAATTAACTAGATTATGGGATATCACCATGTTTAAGGTAGGCCTAGAATCCGAAATTCATTATTAGAGGATGTCTAAATCAATGTGAGAAACCCCTTTGGGTGTACCAAATTTAAATACCCATGATCATTATTACTTGATTTGAAATATAACCACCAAATTAGGTGTGTTGATTTGAACATTATTAATGAAATGTAACTTGAATTAAACAATGGTAAAATTGAATGATAATTATCCATCTCCCTTCATTATTCATAATTTTTATAGGATTTATCCATTTAAATGGAATGGAAAAAATGAATTAAGTGAATTATTATATGGTATGGGTTTTTTGATAGCCCATAACTACAAATACTTTCACTCTAAGGGCTGTAAAATGGATCTAACATAGGGATCCATGGATTAGATCATCAAGGATAATAAATTAAAAAAATTATAATTTGATTAAATCACACTGGGGTAATACAAAATTTCTTTTATATAATTCATTTAATATGATAAAATGGAGAATGGATTATATTATAAAAAGAGATATTCATGGATCCATAAGTTTAATATCCTGGACAAGATCATAGGGAAATGTTGTTATTCATTTCCATGAGTGATACATAGTTCAGTTTATGAATACCTTCGATGGGATCATAAGAAAATTTCTATACACTATGACTCGATTGATTCCTAGGTTTCTACGTGGAATATCTTGTAAGTAATCCTATAGTGATTCATATTTTATTGTATAAGTGTAGAGACACCTAGGTCAGCTTTATAATAATCCTTGGAGGGGATTGGGACAAAAAATAAATAAATTTCCAAGTCTTGCACGATTAACAAAATACTTGGATTTGGTCTATGATTTACATAAATGACAACCTTGATTTACATCCTAATTGATATTTACATTCCTTGAGGAATATGAAGCATTATATTTCTATCTCCATACACAGATACCTAGGTGGTACCCCAGGGGTATCATCATTATTACCGTAAATTTAATATGTACAATGCATAGATACATCCTCTTCTTTGGATGAAACAAGTATTGTCGGGAATTTGTCCCTTGAGGAACCTAGAACGACATTGTTTATTTATTTATCACCATTATTTATTATACTTACACACTTATTTATGAATATTAATAAAATATATTGTACTATACATCATTGGTTGTGGCCTAATGAGTTTATATCACACTATTTTTAGGATGTTGATTGGTACCCATAATGAATTCATGGATGTAGGTAGGAACAAGGGGAAGGGTCCAATATTGGACCCCTAAATTCTTATTATAGGATGTATTATAAGAGAATATGACTATGCATATTCTCATGATGTTATTGGTGATAGGTTTGGTTTTTTTTATTTTTGTTTACCATGTTGTATATATATGCTACTTTATTTCCTTGTATTCACATTATGTATATCATGTAGACATGAAATAATTTTTTATTTGATAGTATATGTGGTTATTTTATTTTTAAGTTGTTTTTCGACCTATTATTATGTTTTATAGATGATTTTTGATTCATTAGTTCATTAATTATATTGATTCTTCTTTTTTACTGTTATTATTCACTAATTTACAATACTCTGACTTGGGGGTATAGTCTCCCCACCATACCATTAGAGACCCCCACTATTTGTCAACATCCTCTAGAACATGGGGAGCAATTTTTAAGGCCTCCTAACTAATCGGGGTTGGTTACATATGAGTGAACTGTGTTTATGTTGTTATAAAATACTCTAATTCCAAAGAAACAAAAACATTCTACTATACCAACTAAGAAAACCTAGACTAAAACTCCCAACTAAAGTGCTAAGAAAACTTTCTCTAAACACCCACATTGATACAATTTGAGATGATATTATTTATTCACATCATTATTTTTATTTACTTCTAAATTGCAAATATTTTATCTCTAAAACATTACAAAAATCCCATGAACTAATGGTTTAGTTTTATGAGGATGTGCTCTAATGTATTCTTTATCCAAAAAAATATATTTACATTATGAAAAAATTTATATTTTTTATATTCAACATATAACAAAAAAATACCTTAATAAATGATCCTTTTAAATATAGACTGAATAAAACTTCTTTAACAAAATTATAGAAAATAAAGGGTTGAACGCAACCACTCTTTAATGGAAATATTATGTTTGTGTTATAAATGGTTAAAACATTATATTCTAATAAAAACTGAGTATGGGAAACATATATTATTAAGAAAACATGGAAGGATAGGTTTTTTACAAAAAATATTTGGAAATTTAATACTTAATGATCAATCATATACCATGACATAATACTAGGACTGTAATGATCCCAAAAATAGTATCCTAGAGCTAGTGGTTACATTATTACATTGGAATAAGATACAAGTGATCACATTCCAAAGGAACAAACAATATTGTAGTATTTGGAAACTAGATATATACATGAACTTCACATTACATTTGAAAACCTAAAATACAACATAGTATTTTATTTGAGAACACCAAGGTCAATTTTATAATATCCAACACCTCAATCATAAAAAACATACTAGTATCCTAGCGGAAGGAAAAATAATAAAAGGGTGAAAAAGTATGGATAATAGATTATTCATAGAACAATAGATAAGTAATTTATGGTAAATATGGAATGTTAAATTACTGAAAAAACATGCCATTTAATCAATAATTTGAACACAATGAATAATATACTGGCAATAAATTATAATCAAATAATTCATTATATATAACCAAATGATATTAAAACATCTCCATGTATATCATAATAAATCAAATAATCATATGGAAATTAATAAATAATTTTAATGATGTAATTAATAATGGATAAAATTTAATACACACCATTGAGGCCTCAACCAAAGCATCTAAAAATACTGATATGGAATTTTTCCATGACATCTACATAAATGGGTAAGGTATAAGTCAAATTCCACTCTAGTTTGTCCCATTAGACCTACCTATTCATCATGGGTCTTGTTAATTTCTATCCACAATCATCATTTAATAAGTCCAATATATTCCTCATATGAATAGATAACAAAAAACAATCAACATCTCTTAAAAATCAATAAATATTCATATAGAAATAACTATCATATGAAATATAAATAGATCCCCCAGTAAAATTGATCATAAACCATCCATAAAAACATGATGAATTTTTTCAGAACTAAAATTTGGATTTCTATGTGTTGTGTGTTGTGTGTGGTTTTCCTCTTGAATAACAACTAAAATTTGGATTTCTAAATTTTTCATGAAAATGTTTGAAAATGTAATGCACCTATTTCCTTCAAACATTAAACTTTTTTTTTAAATTAAAAAGGGAAATAGAATATTACTTGATATAGAAATGAAAGTGTGTGTGTGTGGAAACCCATATTTTATATAATTTATTTCAAACCTGAAATTGGTAAATTCCTTATTTAAAGGTAGTGCTTTGGGAATAGATTTTTAGGCACACCTACTGGGTTTTAATACTCAAAACTATAATGTTTTCCATGTTTTTAGTTTCTGTTGTAGGTTTGACTCGAGCTTTCTAGGCATGGGTGAGAGTTGGTTGTGGGTTGGTGAGCGACTCTCGAGGTCATGAGGAGTTTTGGTCGTGGTCAGGATAGTTTGTTGTTGTTGGTTGTTCTTACTTTTTCGTGTCATTTATTTGTTTCTTCTTTGTTCTATTTTTCTTTCCGCTACATTTTTTCATCGGGAGAAATCGTTCCCTCTTTTATGTTTTGATGCCCGACACTAGTTGTGAGCCTGTGGAGATCAGGAACGCCCTTCGGTCCATGTTGCAGACCGACTCGGGTGACCAGTTCATGGTCTGACCGAGTTTCTTCATAACAAAATAGTATCAGAGTAGGCCCTTATTATTTTGGGGGTCCGGTAGAAGGAGATTAGGACTGTCAAGGCTCAAGAGGTAGGTTACGGGTCGGTGCCAGATCACCACCGCTCGCGATGAGACCTGAGTTACCAGGGGTAGTCCGAGATTAGAGTCTTTTTTCTTTGGTTATTTTGGATTGAGTGATGACAATGGGGGAGAATCGGTTCACATTGAAGCCTCACATGGGGTGGTGACCCATGTGGAGTCCAAGTTCCCGGTTTAAGGTCCTCTTAGTGTCATGCCTTACCTAGGGCTTGGCTCACCACCATGTCGCCAGGTTAGGCACAAACACTAGTTTCTAATTACAATGGTTTATAGTTTCTTGTGTTTAATTTCGAACTGAGTTGATGTAGTGTGTGTTAAAAATTAAAGTGATTTTGACCAAAAGGGGGTTTCTTCCAAATTGTTTTTCACATTAGTAAAGTTGGTTTTTAAAGAGAAAGTTTATCAGTTTGAAAAAACATAGTATGTGTTTGGATTTGGTAAGGAAAACAAGTGTTTGAACCTTGGAACTCATTATGGAGGGTCACACGTGCATGGGTATGTACAAAGAGTGCATGGGGGAACTTGTTCACAGATGATGTGAGAGATATTGAATGAACACACATGTGACGGTTCATAAGGTGCCATAGGTAAGTTTTAAAATTTTAAAGAAATAATGGTTTTGGAAAAATGATTTTTTTATTGTGTTTGTATATGTTTGGCTTATGGGCATATATCCCTGGGATTGTGTTGTTTCTTTTATTGAGTTTTGGATTAATGAAAGTTTCAATGGTGTTTTTTGTGTTGTTATGAGTATGCTGCCCAGAAATCCTCAAAATGTTTTTAAAGAGTTATGCCCAGTTCCCAATTGTTTTTCTGTGTTGCTTGATTATCGAGGTAATCGAAGACGATTAGAGGTAGTTGTATAGTTATGAAAGATATTGTGTCTTCGGGCTGTTGGGAACTCCTAGGATAGTTAATGTTCATACCGTCCTAGAGTTATTTGAGGGTTCGGTTCTGGACTAGTAAAGATGGGATGTCTCATCGTTGTTAGAGTCTCGGGTGTAGTTGGTGGGGGGTCGACTCTTGTAATGGTTTCCCATTTGGAAAGGATCTTCATTTTTACCAACTACCAGTTTGTTGGACCGTTCCCTCATATGCCTCTAGTTTGGCCGGTTCAGGCATTCTAAGTTGCCTTGTCGCATCCCTCCAAAGACTTTCTATTGTGCGACTGTTCGGGCCATCATGGAGAGTTCTGAAGGAATATTATCTCAGGAGGAAGGATTTAGGGACTGGAAGATGAAAACAATTGATTGTGAGGTGGGAGATCCTTCAGCTATAAGGGCCTCAACCACAGGTCTTGGGGTGAAGCGCGTGCACAGTCAGGAGTTTCTGAGGGTGTGTGGAACCTCAGTCCAGATAATGATTTCAGATTTGGAATGGAAATATCCAAAATTTCCTTGTTCTATTCTCATCACTATCGTAAGATCATCTTTTTTGTGGTGGCGTGACGAGATCGTTCTATCATGATCAAAGCTGTCTTATCTGCTCTCAGTGTGGTTTAAAAATCGTTCATATTCTTTGAATGGAATTGGACCCGTGAATAAACAGTCCTATTTTGATTTTGAGTTTGGTCTCAATTGTGTTCGTTAGGGGGATGGTTGTTTTCATGAAATTAATGGACGACGTTTTTGGGTCCTTTCTTAGTTTGAGTCCCTCTCCATAGGATTTCCTTTAGTGTGTTTGGGTTTTGTAAGGGATTCCTTCGTCCTAGTGTCCCAATGTTCCGGTTTTCCCCACAATATATTTTCTTAATCATAGTAGGGGAGATATTCTGCTAGCATTGAGATGGCGAGTTGAGTTTGGTTCAGGAGTTCCCACATTGCCCCACCCAGGGGGGCGATGGTGTTAGCGGGTTTCAAGGTTTTTTGTATTAGATAATTCTTGTTGTGGGGAGAACCGTCTCATGTTCTCTCCTCAATCTTGGGTAGTGGTTTTCTTTAAATTGGTTGGGTGTGACGTTTTTTGGGAATAGTTACTATGAGGCTCTTGTTTTCCTTTGGTTTTTTCTGGGCATAGACTCAAGTTGTGTCAACTATTGTCTTGGTGACTTTCTGGGGGTAGAAAGTGTCTGTGGTGGGGAGAATTGTCACACCCCGACCACAGACGCCTATGATTTTATTATTTCCTTAGTCCTGCGTCTTTTGGACAGAGTTGGGTTTGGTTTTGGGTTTGAAATTTTTGTAACTTTGATGTTTTCGGTGGGTCTCAGGCCGGTGCGTGGGCACCGTACCGTTATTGATGCTCATGTGTTCGGCCTTGGTGAATGCGCGATTTCCCGATACTTAAAATAACTAAACATTATAACTGTTTAAACTTCCATGATAATAATATTTTTGAAGATAATAATAATAATAATAATAATAATATTGATATTAATATTATTCTTATTAAATTTTTATTAGTATTATTTTTATTAAATTTTCATTAATATTATTTTTAATACTATTATAATTTGTATTATTATTATTATTATTCTCGTATTATTATTATTGTTATTATTATCGATATAATAAAATGAAGAAAAAAATAGTCAAAACCCTAATCTACCCGCCCCCCAATTCCCTATTCCAGGTCGCGGGATACCCCCTTCCCCATTCCATGCTTCACACCGCCAGCCCCTCCCAGTGGCCTCCTCCTCTTCCTCGGTCCAGCGAAGCCACGCCCTCCCTTTACCCATTCTGAACTTCATTGCACCAGCCCCTCCCGATGGCCTCCTCCTCTTCCCTAGTCTAGTGAAGTCGCGCCATCCCTTTCCCCGTCCAACCAGCGTGACACCACCCTCTTATTCGCGACAAACCCCTACACCCGCTCACCTGCAGCGACCCGACGACACATTGTCTCCCTCCCCACCCCTCTCTTCTTGTGGCACATCAATCCTAGCTGCACCTCCCAGTGGTGACACCACCATTCTTCGGAGGCCCAGACCCCCCTCGGTGCAACCATGTACCCTTGATTCGGCGCGACGCAACTACCCTCTACCTTTGCTCCGACCTGCCTCCTCCAGCCAACAGTCGTGAGCTGGCCTCCGCACCCCTTCCCTGCTCCATCTGGCTGGCGACACCTAGACACTGTGCCCCCGCCTCACACCCACTATCCGACCAACCTAACCTCACTAGCAAACCCCCTTCCCTTTGCAGCTCCCTCCTTCCCCACCTCATTAGGGGGATGGTTGTTTTCATGAAATTAATGGACGATGTTATTGGGTCCTTTATTAGTTTGGGTCCCTCTCTTTAGGCTTTCCATTAGTGTGTTTGGGTTTTTAAAGGGATTCCTCCGTCCTAGTGTCCCAGTGTGCCGGTTTTCCCCACAATATATTTTCATAATCCTAGTGGGGGAACACAAACTAAAAATAGGGAAAACACTATAGGCATGAGTATTAAAACTCAGTAGGCATGCCCAAAAATCTATTCCCAAAGCACTAACTTTAAATAATGAATTTACCAATTTCAAGTATGAACTAAATTATATAAAATACGGGTTTCCACACACACACACTTTCATTTCTAAATCACGTAACAATTCATTGCCCTTTTTAATTTAAAAACAAGTTTAATGTTTGAAGGAAATAGGTGCATTACATTTTCAAACATTTTCACAAAAAATTTAGAAATCCAAATTTTAGTTGTTAGTCAAGAGGAAAACCACAAAAAACACACAACACATATTAAGGGCAATGGGAAAGTAGAAAACAGGGACCAAAAACCAAACTAGGACTCTCAAGCGTCCGTCCCATCCAATGGGGGGGGGGGTGTGCCGGTGAAGTGAGGTCGGTCGGATAGCGGGTGCGAGGTGGGGGCACAGTGTCTGGGTGTCTCCGGCCGGATGGAGCAGGGAAGGGGTGCAGAGGACGGTTGACTACTACTAGATAGAGGAGACAGGTCAGAGAAAAGGTAGAGGGTAGCTGCGCCCCACCGGATCAAGGGTATATGGTCATGCCGAGGGGGGTCCGGGCCCCCTGAGTAAGGCGAGGTCACCACCAGGAGCTACGACTAGGATTGATGCGCCGTAAGCCAAGAAGGATGGGGAGGGTGGAACTGGGTCTTCAGGTCGCTATAGGTGAGCGGGAGTAAGGGTTGGCTGCGAAAAGGAGGGTGGCGTCACACTGGCTGGACGAGGGAAAGGGAAGGCACGACTTCGCTGGACCGGGGAAGAGGAGGAGGCCACCAGTAGGGACTGGTGGTGCGAAGTGCAGAACGGGGAAAGGGAGGGCGTGGTTTCGCTCGGCCGAAGAAGAGGAGGAGGCCACCGGGAGGGGTTGGTGGCGCGAAGCGCAGAATGGGGAAGGGGGTATCCCATGGCGTAGAACATGGAAGGGGGGGGGGGGGTAGATTAGGGTTTTGACTATTTTTTTTATTTTATTACATCAATAATAATAATAATAATAATAATAATAATAATACCAGAATAATAACAATAATAATACTAATAATAATAGTAGTAATAATAATATTAATGAAAATTTAATAAAAATAATACTAATAAAAATTTAATAAGAATAATATTAATGTCATTCTTATTGTTATTATTATCTAAAAAAATAATATTATCATGGCGGTTTAAACATTTATGAAGTTTTTTTATTTTAAGTATCGGGCAATTACGTATTCACCATGGATGAACGCATGAGCACCGCTAATGGTACGGTGTCTGCGCATCGTCCTGAGACCCATTGAAAAGAACAAAGTTACAAAAATTTCAAACCCAAACCCAAACCCAACTTTGTCTAAAAGACTCAGGAATAAGAAAAGAATAAAATCATAGGCATCTGTGGTCGGGGTGTGATAATTCTCCCCACCACAGACACTTTCTTCCCCCATAAAGTCACCAAGCCAATAGTTGACACAACTTGAGTCTATTCCCAGACAAAAACAAAGGAAAACTAGAGCCTCAGAGTAACTATTCCCAAAAAAAATCACACCCGACCAATTTAAATAAAACCACTACCCGAGATTGAGGAGAGAACATGGGAGGGTTCTCCCCACCACAAGAATTCACTAATACAAAAAACCTTGAAACCCGCTCACCCCCCCCCCCCCCCTAGGGGGGGGGGATACAGGAACTCCCAAACCAAACTCAACTCACCTTCTTAATGCTAACGGAACAAATCCACCACTAGGATTAAGAAAATATATTTTGGGGAAAACCGGCACACTGGGACACTTGGACAAAGGAATCCCTTACAAAACCCAAACACAATAAAGGAAAGCCTACTGAGAGGGACACAAACTAAGAAAGGACCCAAAAACTCCATCCATTAATTTCATGAAAGCAACCACCCCAATAATGAACACAATTGAGACCAAACTCAAAATCAGAACAAGTCTGTTTATTCACAGGCCTAATTCCCTTCAAGGAATCTGAATGATTTAGAAACCACGCTGACAGAAGATAAGACCTCTTTTATCATAGTGGAATGAGCTCATCACACCACCACAAAAAATATGATCTTACAACAGCAATGAGAATAGAACAAGGAAATTTTGGATAATTCCATCCCAAATCTGAAAACAATATCTTGACTGAGGTTCCACAGACCCTCGAAAACTCCTGACTGTGCACGAGCTTCACCCCGAGACCTATGGCTAGGGCCCTGATGGATGAAGAAAACCCCGCCTCATAGTCAGGCATTCAAATCCTCTTGCCCCTAACTCATACCTACCGAGTGATGCTTCTTTCAGAACTCTCCCTAGTGGACCGAACAGTCGCACGATAGAAAGACTTTAGAGGGATGCGACAAGGCAGCTTAGAATGCCTAAACCGGCCACACTAGCGGCATGAAAGATAATGCTCCAAAAAACTTGGAGTCGGTACAAACGAAGATCCTTTACATATGGGGAACCTTTACCAGAGCCGAACCCAACCAAATACACCCAATACACTAACGAAGATGAGAGATCCCAGATTTACTAGTCCAGAACCAAACCCTCAAATAACTCTAGGATGGTACGAAACTTAACTATCCTAGGAGTTCCCAACAAACCGAAGACACACTATCTCTCAGAACTATATGAATGCCTCTAACAGACTTCGATTACCTCGATATGCAAGCAACACACAAAAAGAACTGGGAACTGGACATAACTCATTAACAACTTTTGGAGGCTTTCTGGGCGACATACTCATAACAACACAAAAAACACCATTGAAAATGGCATCAATACAAAACACAATCAAAGAAACAACACAATCTAGGGAAACAGGCCCATAAGCCAAACATATACAAACACAAGCAAAAATAATTTTTCAAAAACCATTATTTCTTTAAAATTTTAAAACTCACCTATGGCACCTTATGAACCATTACATGTGCATTCATTCTGTAGAGACCCAATGCTTGATGTACATGGACATTACATTACTTTTGCAGAATACTTAATACATAACAAAAACAGACACCAAAGGATCGTAATAGTTTAGTGTCTTTGGAAACTCGGAACGTAATCTTCTAATCTTGGGGAAAGATCTTCAATATCTCCCATAAAGATCTTCCCCTTTTGGTTTTCTTACCTAAAACCTTTATTTATATCCTGGGGAAAAGAAAACATAAAAAGGGGTGAGCTCAAATGCTCATTAAGGGTAAACATAGAGAACATAAAACAATCCATAAACATTTGAATGCAAAAGCTTGAATAGTAAATCTAAACATCAAAATCTTGAGAAAAGACATAAATCTTGGAAGTACTTAAGGCATATATCATAAAGGAACATCAATCATGATAAAATAGCATGGGAATAAAACATGTGATTTTGGAAACCATTAAGCACATGATATGATTTCCATAGTATCCAAGGCATTGCTGCCAAGACCATCTTAGTGGACAAAGTCCCTTTCTAAATCGAGTTCACTCCACGTTCCAGTCCTGTATTACTGAACCGGATTAAATTACCGTTCCAGCCATGTTTATCTCATGAGATATAAATATTTACCCAATGCATTGGAGGGAGATATAGGTCCCACCCATCTCATAATGAAATCATTCTTACTTGAGCCAAAAAATAAACTTAAAACATTCATCATAACCCAAAGAATAAAATGGGTTTCATAAACATCATACCATCATCTCATAAACCATATAAAATAAATGGACATTTCATCATAAAAAAAGTGAAACCATGTAAATCATAGAGACATTAAACTTGAAACATACAAATGTGAAATAACGTCATCTTAGATGGAAAATGGTTTTGATAAAACATTTGAAATGGATTCTTGAGGAAAATATCCTTTCTTATTCAAAATCATTTTCTTTTCACAAAATGCCATGCACTTCTAAAATAAAAGTATTTTGTTGAAAATAGTCATAAAATATTTTAGAGTAAGCTTTATGAAAATGAGGCGTTATGAAACCGTAAAAATCGGTTCACGCCGTATAAGTTAAAAATAACATTCTCCTCGTACTTTTGTCGGAAAAGTAAAAAAAGTACCTCGTATGGTAAAAAAAAGATTCCTTACATACCATGTAGTAAAAGTAAAAATTGGGTAAAAAGGACTTTAAACATACATGAAAATATTTTTATAAAACTTGGACATGGATGATAAATATAACCCCATTAAATACTTACGTATAAGCAATCTCAGATAGAAAAAAATTGAGATTGCAACATTATCCCTTACCTTAGGTCCGATATGCTTCGTACGTATCCGAAAATCCTGTATAATGATTGAAATAATGTCATTGACTTATTACAGAATCATAATCATTGTTATGATATCATATATGGTTCACTTATGACTTTATATTACCCGTTCTTTTGTAAATTCTATGTTAAAGAAATATTTTGGGTAAAATCGTTTATTTATCATACGTGTTTCGACTTGTTGTTCTTGATATTATTTCTTATATACTGATTTACATAATTCCAGAATGTAAAACATGATTTATATATAATATATATTCTGCAAATACATATATATATGATATATTGATAAATGGAATGAAATACACCGTTCATGGAGACGGTAGGCCGTACGTACGCATGAACGCTATTTTCGTTTCCTTATTGAATTGAATGGAATTAAGTAGATGAATTACATATATATATATATATACATAAATCAAGTATCATTATTATGTCATATATTTCATTATTATTCATTATATATACTTTATAATCATTCATTAATGGTTAACATGGAGAATGAATCTCATCGTGTCGTGGAGACGGTAGTCCGTACATACGCACGAGTGATGATATCATTCCCATGATCGTGGAACTGTATTGAAGTATATGTATAATATTTCAGAATCAATATAACTTTAAAATAATCATATATATTTATTTATTTACACCATTATACCCATCTAATTAAGGTGGTGGTCGAAAACAGATTACACCACGGCGTGGAGATGGTATTCCGTATCTACGCACACGCGGTGATTTTGTTTTCCATAGGACGGATAGAAGGTGAAATATGGTTGTTTAATATTTATAATAACATATAATTATATGAGTGATACTGATGTTATAAATTCCTAATGAAACAACTAAAGAAGAAGAATTAGAAGAAGAAATAAAGTTGAAAGAATCGGTAACGAATATTACCTCTTTTTTGAAGCACCTCTTCTTAACCTCCTCTTTGGGAACTAAAGATGGTCTTTAAAGAAGACCAAAACCTCTAAGATGTTTCTAGGGAAGTTGAGAAGAGAAATTGGCAGGGGTTGGCCGATATTTAAGGCTCAAAAGGGTGTGAATAGAAGTGGGAAGGGGTTCCCTTTTTATAAGGGAGGAGAGGGGCACCTTTGGAAATCTTAAACATATTAATTTATAATAAATATAACACCGCTTAAAAACCTCCAAAAATGATTCATATTCTAATATTAGATTATATAGGTTTGTAATCTCATCAACAAATAATATTTATACATGTAGGGAATTTATTTTAAACATTATCAACTTGATTTATCCTTATTTAATCTATTAAATTTTATTTGTGGTAATAAAATTCTAAATTTTAAATTGTTATATATAATTACTTATGTGCTATTAATTATCAATAATTAGATAATTTATAAAATTTTAGACTATATAAATTTCAATTTATAATTTTTAAATTTTTTTGTGATTTCTAAACAATTTAATAATATGTTATTTTTGTAAAATAACAATAGTGTCAATTTTGACACTATTCAATTATTTGAATTTAAATTAAATCCAAAAAGAGGATATATTCAAAATAAAATATTTAATAGGTTCCTAACATGTCATAGTAATCTAGAAAATTAGTGGAGCACATTAAATAGTTCATATAATATTTATTTTACTATTTTTAAAACCATTTATTTGATATTCTCTTAATAAAATAATTACTACAACATTTTTGTATAATTATTAAATATACTTATTTGTTGCATAAAAATTAAAAATAAAATACTAGGATGAATATAAATCTTATATATTTCATAAGAATACATTTTGTCGTATTTATCTTCTAAAAAAACCATATTTTAAAATGTTATATTTATTAAATTATGAAGGTGACAACTTTGACATCATATAAAAATAAAATAATATAATTGTCATAATCACTTTTATAAGACTCCAAACGGTCATATATTCAGTCATTGAATGATTATGGTGTATATATACACTACCAATATGTTTTTCTCAGGTTTGGGAGCCCTTTAATATGTATTACTATTTCAATAAAAACAATATTATTGATTTTTTTACTAATTAAATAATTTCTGCATCATTAATGTATAAACTAATAAGGTAATTAAATAACTCTTAAAAATTATAAATAAATTACCATGATAAATAAAAACATTTTAGATTTCAAATGAGTATTTATAACCGAATTTATATTATGTATAACCTTATATTAAAAATACTTTAATTATTAGAGTTTGAGTGAGACATATTTCACTTTCCTTTAAATAAAATAAACTAAAGGTCTTAATCACCTCAAAGTGGGTTCTAATGGATTCCATTTCGAACAAAATATGACTTAGGATGAAATATAATCATCCAATTGTATTAATAAAAGTGTTAGGGAAATTTTATAAAATTATATTTACCCTTAATTACCCGATTTACCTTTTACTATGGTAAATAAAATTTACCGTAGTTACTATTCATAATGCCCAAAAATAAAAATTAGTCTATTAATATAATTTGGACCCACTGATTCCAAATATGCAATCCATTTTTCTAAATTCAATACACAGAAGTTTCAGAAATTAAATTTAAATTAATCTCATTGTCGAAAGAAAATGGGTTTTTGTTTAAAACATTGCAAAAGATTGAATTGATTTAACCTACGAATTCAATGTAAAACCATTGGTAATGACATAAATTATATTAAATGGTACAAATATATAGAATTTATACTTTAAAACCATTCAATATTATAATTTAACCATATAAATTATTACGATGAAAAAAGTTTTTTTTAATTAAAATATAGCGTGTTTTTACTATTCATTAAAATATGAAAGTTATCAGAATAATATGAAAAATTTATCCAAGGTAAAATTTTATATCCTGATTCCAAAGAATAATTTTATTTGGTAAAATTGAACTTATAAACATGTCAAAAACTAGATTTAATGTGGGCGCGCTATCAAAAGGTGGCAAAACTGCATTTTTTGAAAAATAGTTATTTTACCCGAAAAAATTATTTTATTCTCATACCATGTTCTAGAAAATGAGTAAGATGAATAATAATGTTATAAAATTCAAAATGTAGTTAATACTATTCATAATGGATAGTTCGTGATAATATTATAACCATATATCGTTGTTTAGTGAAACCCTGTATTGCGTACAACACACGCTATCGAGGAAGGTTGCGATTGCGTGTAATGTAAGCCAAGTCAGGGTTGCATGTAGTGAAAGACTCCTTTGTTGTTGCGTATAACAAAATCCAAATATATTTCATTTATACATTGAATATATATATATATATATATATATATATATATACACTCAATGTTGTGTAGAATAACTACTATCAAACAAATTTGAAATTGTGTGTAACACGATCCAAGATTAGTGTTGCGTATACTACAAGCTAATACGGTGTTGCGTATAGCACAAGCTAATCTTGGTGTAGCGTACAACAGAAGATATGAATGAAATTAAAAACAATATATCTTATAAAATCTCGGATTTTTTACATTCTACCCCCCTTAAAATGAATTTTTCCCTCGAAATTCATCAGGGATATAAATCGTTTACTATTAATAGAAACCCACATCGTAAAAAGGAATACTAAAACTTAATTTTAAAAAAATAAAGTATGAAATGTAATGATTACCCAAAGTAACTCATCACTAGGTTTCCATATAAGAGAACATAGGTGAAAATATGGATATGGAAGAAAAAATCTAACCATCATGTTCTGATGGAGAGTGGTAGAGAACAAGGCTATGAAAAAGCCAACAATCACAAAGCGATAAATTTGTGATGTTCTAAGGCACCATCTAATTCATCAGATATGAGGGCACTAGGACAAAATTTTTGGTTTTCAAGATCATTTCCCAAATGTTGAAGAATTTTTGAATTAAAATAAATACTTACTTGATTTTGGTACAATCTTACTGTTGATTGTGCCTTGAACAATTTCCACATCATCTCTTAAAGAAATGAAGTTGAATTTGTCTTCCGTGAAGTATTAGCAGATCATGCGATAGAATGATAGGTCATTCCATCTGTCTCAAACAAAAGGATAGAAAAAATTATTAAATATACATAAGTCCATCTATAGTGAGATTAATGGACTTATACTTCATATATCATACTTCTTAATATAATAAAAATAGTTTCTACTAACCAGGGACTTCCTATAGGCCAGTGGTATGCGATAAAGGCTTGTCGCACTTCGTTTGTGGGTTCTATTCCCGCAACCTTGTCCGACGTGACAGGTTGTCGCCCGTTCTACAGGTTTCCCCTTTTCTTAAACTACACTATTATAACATTACAGAAAAGTTCTAGCCTTAAACAATACTATCTGATGTCTGAAACAACCCTTTCCAATCTTTAGACTTATCCAAAATACATCTGTCCAATCTCATTGTATAAAGAAAATGATTACTGGAAAGGTCACATAACAAGAATGTGAATACCATCATTTATCATACGATATATCTTGTTGGTCACATTCCAAACATGTGAATTTCTTAATCATGTATTCTCTTGAAACAGAAAATACCATAGAAGCTTAGTGAAAACATGAATGCTATCAAAAGGTAACTCTTTCCACATACCAAAATCCCAAAAATTCTATATACTCATACCATGATATAACTTTGTCCTTATATCAGTCATGAGCTCATTTCATTTTTTATTTATCCTTTCATTATGCGCATATAATCTATTTTCCAAAAATATCCGAATAAACTTTCATGGTTACCGGTACCATTCAACATATACTTTCAAAAACACAAGGAAAACAATAGTGTTACAGTCCTTAGATGTCTCTTTATTCCACAGTACCATGAGATTAGTTATACAACATTACTCTTGATAAACATGTAATCATTCCACTACCTTCTTAAACCATTGACCGACCTTGAACAATTCATTCATCTCACATATCATTTGTAGTATCTTCATCATAATCAATATAAATACTAGCCATACGACCATGCTGATTCTCTTCCTGAGATTTTCCCTTTGGACATTGGTTTGCATAATGCCCGTACATTCCACATTTAAAACATTTAACCGTTGTTGATGTCTTAGTAATACCATTATCCTTATCCATGGTGTTAACTGAACCTTTTCCTTTGCAATTACTGGATTTGTTTCCTTCTTTTCCACACCCAAAGCATCATCCAGTTCCTTTCAAACATTCTCCTGGATGTCTCTTCCCACATGATTCACATGAGGAAAATTTAACTTTCTTTCCTCTATGATCATCATGAAACTCCTTCTTTCTCTTATTAATTGAGTCAGGAAACTTACCAAAGTTGATATTATTGATCATATTATGAGATTTTTGATTAGGCATAATAATGATGTTTTACCTTCCAAATCCCATTTCATTTGCTTGATCATGAAGAATATCATTCCATTGTCCATCATATTCTCCATTATCATGAATCTTCCTGTTTCCAGCCATTTTCTAAAACCCAAAAAGAATAGTTTGAGAAGAAAAAATCATAATCAAGGGGGAGTACCTTTAATATATAACATCTTAGGTTTAATTCTAAGATCGTTACCATGATTGTAGGACTATAACCTATACTTATACTTAACCTTAGGGACATCCCTAGTCATACCATAGAAATATCTCTAGGGATCTCACTAAAGTTTTCGCATCCTAGTTTACAAAGGTTAACTAAACCTTTCCTCTGATACCAACTGTAACGGTCTAGAATTACTTCCAGTGGACTATAATTGATACCTATCAGGGCACTCCATCGGCGGCTACACCCCCTGAGCGGGACACACCACCATCCCCAGTGGCAGCCATTGCCTCATGAATCCCTTGGGCGGAGAACCATGCTTTATCCAAAGATCACATGTGAGAGTTCCCAAGGATCAGATTCATTCCTACCTCCTTTGCCTATGATACCAACTGTAGAGACCCAAAGCTTGACGTACATGGAAATTACATTACTTTTTCAGAATACTCAATACATAACAAAAACAGACACCAAAGGATCGTAATAGTTTAGTGTCTTTGGAAACTCGGAACGTAATCATCTAATCTTGGTGAAATATCTTCAACATCTCCCATAAATATCTTCCCCTTTTGGTTTTCTTACCTAAAACCTTTATTTATATCCTGGGGAAAAGAAAACATAAAAAGGGGTGAGATCAAATGCTCAGTAAGGGTAAACATAGAGAACATAAAACAATCCATAAACATTTGAATGCAAAAGGTTGAACATAAAATCTAAACATCAAAATCTTGAGCAAAGACATAAATCTTTGAAGTACTTAAGGAATAAATCATAATGGAACATCAATCATGATAAAATATCATGGGAATAAAACATGTGATTGTGGCAACCATTAAGCACATGATATGATTTCCATAGTAGCCAAGGCATTACTGCCAAGACCATCTTAGTGGACAAATTCCCTTTCTGAATCGAGTTCACTTCTTGTTCCAGTCCTGTATTACTGAACCGGATTAACTTACCATTCCAGCCATGTCTATCTCATGAGATATAAATCTTTACACAATGCATTGGAGGGAGATATAGGTCCCACCCATCTCATAATGAAATCATTCTTACTTGAGCCACAAAATAAACTTAAAACATTCATCATAACCCAAAGAATAAAATAGGTTTCATAAACATCATCCCATCATCTCATAATCCATATAAAAAATGGACATTTCATCATAAAAAAAGTGAAACCATGTAAATAATAGAGGCATTAAACATGAAACATACACATATGAAATAATTTCATCTTAGATGGAAAATGGTTTTGATAAAACATTTGAAATGGATTCTTGAGGAAAATATAATTTCTTCTTCAAAATCAATTTCTTTTTACAAAATTACATGCAATTTTAAAATAAAAGTATTTTTTTGAAAATAGTCATAAAATATTGTAGAGTAATCTTTATGAAAATGAGGCGTTATGAAACCTTAAAAACCTGTTCACTCCGTATAAGTTAAAAATAACATTCTCCTCGTACTTTTGTCGGAAAAGTCAAAAAGTACCTTGTATGGTAAAAAAAAGATTCCTTACATACAATGTAGTAAAATTAAAAATTGGGTAAAAAGGACCTTAAACATACATGAAAACATTTTTATAAAACTTTTACATGGATGATAAATATAACCCCAGAAAATACTTACGTATAAGCAATCTCGGATAGAAAAAAATTGAGATTGCAACATTATCCCTTACCTTAGGTCCGATATGCTTCGTACGTATCCGAACATCCTGTATAATGATTTAAATAATGTAATTGACTTATTAAAGAATCATATTCATTGTTATGATATCATATATGGTTCACTTATGACTTTATATTACCCGTTCTTTTGTAAATTCCATGTTAAAGAAGCATTTTGGGTAAAATCGTTTCATTTATCGTACGTGTTTCGACTTGTTGTTCTTGATATTATTACTTATATACTAATTTACATAATTCCAGAATGTAAAATATGATTTATATATAATATATATTCAGAATATACATATATATATGATAGATTGATAAATAGAATGAAATACATCGTTCATGGAGATGGTAGGCCGTACGTACGCATGAACGCTGTTTTAGTTTCTTTATTGAATTGAATGGAATTAAGTTGAGGAAATAAATATATATATATACATAAATCTAGTATCATTGTTATTTCATATATTTCATTATTATTCATTATATATACTTTATAATCATTCATGAATGGTTACCATGGAGAATGAATCTCATCGCATCGTGGAGACGGTAGTCCGTACATACGCACGAGCGATGATTTCATTCCAATGATCATGGAATTGTTTTGAAGTGCATGTATAATATTTCAGAATCAATATAAATTTATAATAATAATATATAGTTATTTATTTACACCATTATTCCCATCCAAGTAATGTGGTGGTCGAAAATAGATTACACCACGACGTGGAGACGGTATTCCGTACGTACGCACGCGCGGTGAGTTCGTTTTCCATAGGATGGATAGAAGGTGAAATATGGTTGTTTCATATTTATAATGACATATCAGTATATTATTGATACTGATGTTATTACTTCATAATGAAACAACTAAATAAGAATAATTATAAGAAGAAATAAAGTTGAAAGAATCGGTAACAGACATTACCTCTTCTTTGAAGCACCTCTTCTTAACCTCCTCTTTGGGCACTAAAGACGGTATTTGAAGAAGACCAGAACCTCTAGGATGTTTCTAGGGAATTGGAGAAGAGAAATGGTAAGGGTTTGGCCGAGATTTAAGGCTCAAAATGGTGTGAATAGAAGTGGAAAGGGGTTCCCTTTTTATAAGGGAGGAGAGGGGCACCTTTGGAAATCTTAAAAATATTAATTTATAATAAATCTAAACTCACTTAAAAACCTCCAAAAATGACTCATATTCGAATATTAGATTATATAGGGTTGTAATATCATCAAAAAATAAAATTTAGACATGTAGGGAATTTATTTTAAACATTATCAACTTGATTTATCCGTATTTAATATATTAAATTTTATTTGTGGTAATAAGATTCTAAATTTTAAATTGTTATAAATAATTACTTATGTGTCGTGAATTAAAAATAATTAGATAATTTATGGCATTGAATAATATATAAATTTCAATTTATAATTTTTAAATATTTTTGTGATTTTTAAACAATTTAATAATATGTTATATTTATAAAATAACAATAGTGTCAATTTTGACACTATTCATTTATTTGAATTTAAATTAAATCCACACAGAGGATATATTCAAACTAAAATATTTAATAGGTTCATAACATGTCATAGTAATCTAGAAAATTAGTTGAGAACATTAAATAGTTCATATAATATTTATTTTACTATTTGTAAAACCATTTATTTGATATTTCTCTTAATAAAATAACCACTACAAAATTTTTGTATAATTATTAAATATACTTATTTTTTAAATAAAAATTAAAAATAAAATACTAGGATGAAGATAAATCTTATATATTGCATAAGAATACATTTAGTCAGATTTATCTTCCAAAGAACCTAAATTTTAAAATGTTATATTTATTAAATTATAAAGGTGACAACTTTGACATCATATAAAAATAAAATAATATAAGTGTCATAATCACTTTTATAAGACTCTAAACGGTCATATATTCGGTAATTGAATTCTTATGGTATATATATACACTAAAAATAAGTTTTGGTCAGGTTTGTGAGCCCTTTAATTTGTATTACTCTTTCAATCAAAATAATATTATTGATTTTTTTTACTAAATAAATAATTTCTGCATCATTAATGTATAAACTAATAAGGTAATTAAATAACTTTTAAAAATTACAAAAAAATTACCATGATAAAGAAAAACATTTTAGATCTCAAATTTTTATTTATAACTGAATTTATATTCTTTATAACCATATATTAAAAATACTTTAATTATTAAAGTTTGAGTGAGACATATTTCACTTTCCTTTAAATAAAATATACTAAAGGTCTTAATCACCTCCAAGTGGGTTCTAATGGATTCTATTTCGACCAAAATATGACTTAGGACGAAATATAATCATAAAATTGTATTAAGACAAGTGTTAGGGTTATTTATAAAATTATATTTACCCTTAATTACCCGATTTACCTTTTACTATGGTAAATAAAATTTACCGTAGTTACTATTCATAATGCCCAAAAATAAAAAGTAGTCTATTAATATAATTTGGACCCACTGATTCCAAATATTCAATCCATTTTTCTAAATTCAATACACATAAGTTGAAGAAATTAAATTAAAATTAATCCTGTTGTTGAAAGAAAACAGGGTTTTGTTTAAAACATTGCAAAAGATTGAATTGATTTAACCTACGAATTCAATGTAAAATCAATACTAATGAAATAAATTATATTAAATGTTAAAAATATATACCATTTATACTTTAAAACCATTCAATATTATAATTTGACCACATAAATTATTACGATGAGAAAGTTGTTTTTAATTAAAATATAGCGTGTTTTTACAATTCATTAAAATATGAAAGTTATCAGAATAATAAGAAAAATTTATCCAAGGTAAAATTTTATTTCCTTATTACAAAGAATAATTTTATTTTGAAAAATTGAACTTATAAACATGTCAAAAACTAGATTTAATGTGAGTGCGCCATCAAAAGGCGGCAAAACTGCATTTTTTGAAAAATACTTATTTTACCTGAAAACTTTATTTTATTCTCATACCAAGTTCTAGAAAATGAGTAATATGAATAATAATGTTATAAAATTCAAAATTTAGTTAATAATATTCATAATGGATAGTTCTTGATAATATTATAACCATATATCGTTGTTTAGTGAAACCCAGTATTGCGTACAATAGACGCTATCGAGGAAGGTTGCAATTGCGTGTAATGTAAGCCAAGTCAGGGTTGCATGTAGTGAAAGACTCCTTTGTTGTTGTGTATAACAAAATCCAAACATATTTCATTTATACATTGAAAATATATATATATATACACTCAATGTTGCGTAGAATAACTACTATCAAACAAATTTGAAATTGTGTGTAACACAATCCAAGATTAGTGTTGCGTATACTGCAAGCTAATACGGTGTAGAGTATAGTGCAAGATAATATTGGTGTAGCGTACAACAGAAGATATTAATGAAATTAAAAATAATATATCTTATAAAATCTCGGATTGTTACACATTCAATCTCACTCACATCATCTGCGAACAAGTTCCCCCACTCACTCTCCATACATACCCACAAACGTGTGACCCTCCAAAAGGAGTTCCAAGGTTCAAACACTTCTTTTTCTTACCAAATCCAAACACATTCCAAGTTTTTCCAAATTGATACACTTTATCTTTAAAAACCCACTTTACTAATTTCAAAAAAAAATTAGAAGAAACCCCCTTTTTTTTAAATCAATTTCATTTTTAAATCATACTCCCATCATCCGAGTTCAAAATAAAACACAACCAACTATAAACCATTGGAATTAGGAACTAGTGTTTGTGCCTAACCCGGTGACATGGTGGTGAGCCATGCCCCAGGTAAGGCATCGCACTAAGAGGACCTTAAATTGGTAAATTGGACTACACATGGGTCACCACCCCATGTGAGGCGGCAACGTGAACCGATTCTACCCCATTGTCATCCCTCAATCCAAAATAACCAAAGAAAAAAGACTCTAATCCTGGACTACCCCTGGTAACTCAGGTCTCGTTGCGAGCAGTGGTGATCAGGCACCGACCCGTAACCTACCTCCTGAGCCATGATAATCCTAATCTCCTTCTACCGGACACCCAAAATAACATGGGAATCCTATGATACCATTTTGTTTGGAACCACCCCGGGTCGACACTGAACCGGTCACCCGAGTTGGTCTGCGATATGGCCTGAAGGGCAGTCCTCATCTCCACGGGCTGACAACTAGTGCTAGGAATCAAAATATAAAATAGGGAATGTTTTCTCCCAATGAAAAAAAATAAATCAATGGAAAGTAAAATAGAACAAAGGAGAAAAAAGTAAATGACATGAAAAAGGAAGAACAACCAACAACAAAAAACTGACCTGACCAAGACCAAAACTCCTCATGACCCCGAGGTTGCCCACAACGAGCAAGCTCGAGTCAAACTTTCAACAGAAAATAAAAATGGGGAAAACACTATAAGCATGAGTATTAAAACTTAGTAGGCATGCCAAACAATCTATTCCCAAAGCACTACCTTTAAATAAATAATTTACCAATTTCAAGTTTGAACTAAATTATATAAAATATTGGTTTCCACACACACACACATTCATTTCTGAATCAAGTAACTACCCATTTACCTTTTTAATTTAAAGACAAGTTTAATGTTTGAAGGAAATAGGTGCATTACATTTTCAAACATTTTCACAAAAAATTTAGAAATCCAAATTTTAGTTGTTAGTCAAGAGGAAAACCACACACAACACACAATACATAGTGTTGCATTGGGAAAGTAGAAAATGGGGACTAACAACCTAACTAGGCCTCTTAACCATCCTCTCCATCCAAATAAGTACTAAAGAAAACATGGGTTGAACCTTGGAGCTTGTGAACAATCTAAAACATACTACACATGTGACTCATCCTAAAGGCATGCCCTACTCAATGACTTCATAATGCCCTAATGCCCAATAGTCTTTCTAACTGACCTGATCGAAGGGCCCAATCCCAGAGCTATAATAACAAAACACCTCTCTGCTATGGGCCACTAGCCAGTGTGTAATCTAAACTAGTGCAATAATCATTATCAGAAGATTCACTTACTATGCTAGGTTCTTATGTAAACACGTGTAATAAAGGGTGGGGGGGTGAGTCAACAAAGTCGATCAAGTAACCAGTTATGATTCACAGGCATCACACACCACTCAAACAAAATCGACGTGCACAAAATGGTCACCCTTGAGTCACTCAAAATAGGGTTTTCAAAATAATTTATTTTATTAAAGTTCCAAATGGGCCTTAACCAACTTTAAAGAAAAACCTCATTTCTCAAGAGAACCAAAACACTTGCTCACGCATCAGAAGAAATCATTTATCATTAAACCAAAACTACACTTGAAATTCTATGAATTATGTTAAAAGGTCAAATGAGAATTATTTCACTATTGCACGTCAATTCACCAAGAAAATATTTCATGTGTCGTGTATAAAATAAACAAATTTTTTTTACATCGATTAATTATTCAAAAAATAATTATCTAATACTGTTTCTCATTTATTGAAAATTAATGAAATATAAAGTAATTAATAAATTCTAAATTTAAAGGTGAGTGCAATGGGGGACCTTCCTTGACTTTCAAACTAATCACGACAACGTGAAACGCCTCACACGGCCGCGCAAGCACGTGCAAGTTGACAGTTGCAGGACCATGGAAAAACCATTCCAACATGCTGCAACTGCAAAGATAACTAAAATGCATGCACGTGGACTTGAAAAAAAGGACACATCAAAACATATTTTTAGCAAGTTAAACTGACGATAAATCATTACCATAAACTAACTACACATGTAGTATAAATGTGAATCAAGGTATAATAATTAAACACTAAAATACAAGAAACACAATGAATGAAATTAGAAGAAAAGACATGGAAGCATATACCTCAAAACACGCGAAAATAAAGGGACCCAAATGGAAGGAAAACATCACTTCGCGAGCCAATTGCAATCCCAAAAGGGGGTTGCACGCCGATGAGGGCATCGACGGGGTCGCGTGTGCCGGAGAGGGCGCCAGTGAGGGAGTTCACGACCAGTGCATGTCGCTGCCGGAAAAAGGAGGTGGCCGAGAAGGTAGGTACGTTGCACTGGTGGGGCTGGATAGAGCAGAAAGGGTTGCAGTTCCTGCGGGTGTGCACTGGAAAGGGAACAAGGCGTGACAGGAGGGTGCTGCAAAGGGTAGGGGGTGTGCTGGTGAGGTGAGGTCGGTCGAATAGTGGGTGCGAGGTGGGGGAATGGTGTTTGGGTTTCACCGACCGGATGGAGTAGGGAAGGGGAATGGAGGTCGTCCGACAACTGCAGGTCAGAGGAGGCTAGTCAGAGAAAAGGAAGAGGGTAGCTGCACCGCGCCAGATCAAGGGTACATGGCCGCACTGAGAGGGGTCCGGGCCTCCTGATCATAGCGGGGTCACCGCCAGGAGGTGTAGATAGGATTGATGTGCCGCAAGACGATCGGGATGAGGGGGGCAGTGCTGGGTCGTCAATTCACTGCAGGTGAGCAGGAGAAGGGGTTGGCCGCGAATAGGAGGGTGGCGTCGTGCTGGATGGATGGGGAAAGGGAGGGCACGACTTCGCTGGACTGGGGAAGAGGAGGAGACCACCGGGAGGGGCTGGCGACATGAAGCACAGAATGGGGAAAGGGAGGGCCTGGATTTACTGGACTGGGTAAGAGGAGGCCACCGAGAGGTGCTGGCGGCGCGAAGCATAGAACGGGGAAGGGGGTAGCCCGCAGTGCGGAAAAGGGAATGGGGGGGGGGGGGTGTAGATTAAGGTTTTGACTTTTTTTTCTTCATTTTATTATATCAATAATTATAATAATAATAATAGTAGTAGTACTAATAATAATACCAGAATAATAATAATAGTACTAATAATAACAGTAGTAATAATAATATTAATGAAAATTTAATAAAAATCATACTAATAAAAATTTAATAAGAATAATATTAATATCAATAATAATAAAAATATTATTATTATCTGAAAAAATAATATTATCATGTCAGTTTAAACATTAATAAAGTTTAGTAATTTTAAGTATCGGGCAACCACACATTCACCAGGGCCGAACGCACAGGCACCGCTAACGGTACGGTGACCACGCACCAGCCCGAGACCCACCAAAAAATAGAAATGGTACAAATATTTCAAACCCAGACCCAAACCTAACTCTGTCCAAAAGACACGGGACCGAGAAAATAATAAAATCATAGGCATCCATGGTTAGGGTGTGAAAATTCTTTCCAGTCCGTGGGGATCGGGAACACCCTTCAGGCCATGTCGCGGACGGACTCGAGTGACCTGTTCAGGGTCATCCTGGGTTGGTTCATGACATTAGTAAATAATAATAGTCAACAAACAATGTTCACATGGATGAAAAGATATTAAAAATAACATTGGAATACTCCTTAGGATAATACCCTTTTCACATTGGAAATCCCTTTTAAAAATTATATGTTTCCAAAATACTAAGAAGAGTTTTTCCTTTAAAATTAATAGTGAAAAATTTAGTGGAATATTCAATTAATGTAATGGTCATTATAGTAGTAAATTTCATTCATGGAGTATATATTAAAAAAATTATAAATTTCACATTTTCAATAAAATGACTAAAATGCCTCGTTCAAGAAAAAAGAAAGAAGAATAATTTTTAAAATAATTTTTAAAAAATTAAAAAATGATTAAAAATTTCATGAATAAATAATTTTTAGTGTTTTTGAAAAAATTCATTGAAAAAATTGAAATAAAATAACGATATAGAAGAAAATGGGTTTTTCACCAATGTGAGAAATAAAGTCACCATAAAAAACATTTTATTAAACATTTTATGTACCAAAGAGATGAAAATGGTACTACTAATTGAAATTTTAATAAATATCTAGAATATAAGAATTTAAATTAGGTTTAAGATATAGATATCAAAGAATTCCCCCTTGGGAGACTTAAATATAAACACTATCGAATAATGATGAGATTGTGAAATAAACCATTACCAAATTGGTAACATTTGAATCAAAATCTCAATGAAAAAATTATTTCCATGAAACATTAAATATTACTAATATAGATTTCATAATGATATATCATATAAAGGGTCAATATATACATCACAGAAAAGAAATAAGGGGTCAATATATGTCCCATGGAACGAGAAACGCTTACCTTAGGCATGAATTCATTTACATGTGTTTTAAAATAAAATAAAATAATTATATATTTATTATACACATATTCATGAACAATATTAATATATATCATACACTATATGATTTACCTGTAACATTTAATCACCCATTTACAAATAATTCTTTGTTAATATCATTATTTTATGTGATATTGAAATCATTTTTCTTGTATGTTTTGGTTCATTAATATTTTCCTTGTACATTGAACATGTCTAAATAATATATAGAATTTTAATAATTCTCTATTTATAATTTATATTTATTAAATACACATTTAGCTCTATCCATAAATTTTGTAGACAAAGAAGTCAATTAAATCATTCCTGGAGATGGTAGGACTTACATTTGCATGAATGCATTATTTATATTTCAATGGATGGAAAAAAGAAAGGTAAATAACAATTATAATTTCCAGAATCATTATTTTATAATCTAAATAATATATATTCATCTAATCAATACTTATTACTATACAAGTGAAATGGGAATAAAAAATGCATTGCTTCGTGTTTGTGGTATTCTACACAGACGCACGAGCGACATTATTTTATTCCAACAGATTTGAAGTTATGATGATAGATGTGATACTATAATTCTAGGGATATAATTATTTCATATTTATCATATATAATCATTAAACCCATCATATGAACCATCCCTTAAATATGATGGGGGAAAATGAATTGTATCGCTATGTGAGGAGGTAAGCAGTATATACACACGAGCGATATTTTCACTACTCATGTGATAGGAACGATGGTGGATAAATGTATTTTTAAAATTATAATAAAATTTTAGTATATTTAAGATACCTAAGTTATTATTTCTTTATTAAAAAATATATTTATTGGTGGTAAGAGATGAAATTAATTTAAAGCGATTAACTAAGTTAACGACCTATTTGTTGAAAAATTCCTTTTGGATTACACCTTAATCCTGGATGGAATGACCTTTTATAAATACCAAAACATATATCATGTGTTCAATAAATATATTAAGGTATTATTATAGTTATTTTACAAGATATAATGGTCAAATTTGTGTATATAACTGAGGTATGAGTTTCTAATTATCATTGTTGCGAGGGGAACTATTGGAATTTGTTAAAATATTAAATTATAATAATGTCATTATCTAGATAAAATTCATCCAAATTTATAGGGATTAAAAACTAGGGTAGTATATGGTTTATATACCATAAAAAATATTGGTAAGATAATTTTATATTTTAGACATTATCATTTGGTTTATCACATTAATTAACCCAATTTACCATTAACTGTGGAAACATCTTTTACACTCTTAATGGGTGATAATGTGGAATATAATTTTAAAATTAGATCATAAATGTGAATTAAATAAAATTATTTACAAAATCACATACTAAGTATTTACATTCATTATTAATATTATTTTTAAATAATTTATTAAAATAATATTTTGATAAAATATCATTAATGTAAATTTGGACATGAATCATTTAATATGAATTTAAATAAAACAATACAAATGGTGTTGTAGAATATAATCCTTCAAAACATCAAAAAAACATCATATAGATCTATAAAAGTTCCGTGACATGATTTTTTTTAAATTTCTAATGTTTTTTATTTTTAAATTACTTTATTTTATTTTTCTATTAATTAATTAAATATTTTTTCGATGTTGGACAAGGATTAAGGATGCTTATATTGTACCTAAAAATTATAAATTAAATAACTTCATTAAAATAATTTTATTAAGATAATAATATTTTAATATTCATTTAATTTTTATCTTAACTCATATCTATGTCTTCATAACTTATTTAATACATCATTTTTAATTTTTTGTTTTGGAGTAAGAATTACACTTGTATTTGGATAAGGAAATCATTATGTAAATAAAAAAATAACTTCTAATTATAAAAATAACATACAGTAGTTAAATATTAATAAAAAAGTCAACAAAGGAATTTTTTCATCTCAAAAATTATCTTTTCTGTATGAAATTGGAAATTTCTTGCAATGCATCAGCATGACATCAAATATTAAAATTATTTTTATATTTATAATGGATTTTATTTTAATATATATAATTTTTAATTACGTGGGTTTTATATTTTAATTATTTTATCATGCTACATTTATTCAATAATTTTCATAAATTTTTATATGATGTTCTTTCCTAAGAGATACCATATTTCATGAAATAATTTTTTATAGTATTTCCCAAAAACATAACTTCTTCATAAAAATAAAGACAATTCATAATGTAATAAATCTTAGTTATTAAAACCGAAAAAATTCCATTTCGTTTAATTAAATCATATAATTCATAAAAATTAATTTCAATATAAATGCATACAATGAAATGAATAATAGATTTTTGAAAAATTCCTTTGAAGTATAAAAATATTTTCTTAAAAAATTCATCAATAAAATTGATTCAAATTATATTAATTGAATTATTCATAATATAATAGAACTAATTTTACATTGAAAATATTTTTAAAACAAAGTGGTACTTTTTATATATTTGAAACAAATAATAAATTGTCAATTTTTTTAGCATTTTCACCATTCAATTAAAACCAATATTTTGAAAAAAAATCCCAAAAAATAAATGTAATATAATTTTTATATTATTATATCAAAAATGATATTATTTTTATTAAATAAAATTACTTGAATTTCTTAATGTTATTTGTTATATTTTCTCACATAAATAAATAAAATCATTGTTGAAGAAAATATATTTCTGAAGCATAAAACATGTTAACTAAAAATTGAGAACATATTTTATAAGAATTATTCAATAAATTTTATTTGATATGGAAATTCATATATTTAGTTCATAATTTAGTTATTACAATTAAATCCTTTAATCTCAATGCCTAGATTATAAGAGTAATATATAAATAATACTATTTTGTGGTTCATTTATTAAAAGGGTTTCATGTCATGTAAGCTAATAATTCTAATGTTATTATTTTTAATTCTTGGGGTTTTAAATTCCCCCCCCAAAAATAATTTACTTCCTCAAAATTTTCACTTGTTCTCAATAATAAATGGATTTATATTTTGAAATGATTTTATTGAAATCTGACATCATGAGAATGGATAATTAATCTTCCATTTGAAAATAGTGAAAGGTAAGTAATATGGTTATATATAAAAACACATACATGGATTAAAAATAGTACAAAATTAGTAGGATATGAATATTTGGACTTGGAGGAATAAAATAATTTCCAAATAATCCTGGAATGTGATACAAATCATTTTTGAAGAAAACATATTGATTATGATAATTTTAACACCTAAAAAACTATAATTCTATGACACATTAAAAGACCATGGATTCATTATAAATTTACACAATAGGATAAATTTTTTTTACTTGGTTTGGTATCTAGTGATAATGAAATAGAATTTGTTGACAAGTGGAAATTCATCTGTTAATCAATTTCCACCACTATATCATCTTTTTCCCTAATTTATGGGCAAGAAATTTTCATGCACGATGAACTAAAAAAATTATAATAAATCAAATAATCCAAAAAAGGATAAAAATATATTCCGTATACCCTAATAAAACAAAAATAGTTTATAGATGTAGGATAACACAAAATATGAAAAACATTCATGTGGATAAATAATAGATTAATATTTAAAATTCAATAATTAAACGAATGATTTAACATAGATCATTCCATAAATAAATATTCAAATATCCCAAATAACCAAAATATCACCAATATTAAATAGTTCTTATCCACAAATTTTATCTCATACCATTTAGTTTACATCTTAAAAAACATAATACCATTCTTCCCGAATAGTCTAAAATGTTACCCCAATTTTTTTATAAATGAACCTAATATATTATCTCTCAAAATATAATTCATTACTAAACTTTCATAAAAATTCAAAATAGTAGATCAACACAATATATATATATATATAATAATTTACCAAAAATAATTTTATTCTCACCAGGACCGCACAATGGTAGGTGACACAACATAGTTTCCCTTCAATTGTGGGTTCATTCCCTGTATCCATGTTGGGTGATATGGGTTATCAACCAGATTGTGGGATATAATTTCTATAAAAAATAATTATAATTGCAATAAAATTCTCTCTAAAATAAAATTAACCCTTAAACAAATTTCTTAACCCCTATGGGGTTCTATATGATATAATCTTGAAATATACTAACCCATTTATCTAAGGAGCTATAAATATATAAACCCCAGTTTTCAAATTATCCATAATGGTTAGTAACAAAATTTAACTTATGTCCATGGAATTTAAACTAATTATTCCCCATAAAACCTTTTCATATAAAAACCAAATGGTTGTATTCCAATAAATATCTACAAAAATATGATTAATTGAATTTCAATAAGGGTATCTAAGACTTTAAAATTATGATCAACCATAGACATATTGACAAAAAATTGTAACTAAAAATATTAAAATCTCCTAATCTGAATCATAATATTTTCTTTTTTAGAAATACTCTCAATATTAGTTATTGGGTTATGTTTCTTTATCTATATTTTCCTAGTTCTGGTTCCCATGTTATATACTAGATCATGTTCTAATACCGACTATAAATACCCAAACCCTAGTAACTCTGTAGCTATGGTTAGATTATTGAATTCAATTAAGATACATGATATCACATCCAAATGTAAAAAATAGTTTTTTAGTCTTAGAAGAATAGATAAAAATTTAGTTTCAAATTAAATCTAAAAAACATTAAATACAACATAGTATTTTATTTAAGAACACCATAATACACTTTTGCATGTCATGCATATAAATCATAAAACAATTCCTAGTATCATATGGGAAGGAAACATAAGAAAGAGGTGCGATCATGGTCTCAATAGGATTATTAATATAGTGGGAGCTAAATAATAATGATAAATATGTAAAATTAAATAACTAAAAAAATCCATTTATTCAATAACATCATCATACTGAATACTATGGTAGGAATATGTTATAATCAAATATTTCCATACAATTAATAAATTAATAAGAAACATGTCCATGTATATCGAAACAAATAAAATAATCACACAGAATTCAATAAATAAATTCATAATGGTGTAATTCATAATATAGTATATCTAAAACATACCATAAAGGCCTCAACTAACACATATAAAAATACCTTCAATTCCTTATGTCATGAAATCTTCATAATTGCATAAAGGCTCGCCCATAACATAATATTACTTATCTCATCAGAACTACCAATTCATAAATGTGTTACGTAATTCAAGGCATCACCCATCACATAATAAGTCTAATTCATTCCTTAGATGGATAAATAAAAAAAATGGAATCATTATTACATAGAAATAAAAAACTATCCATATTAAGATAACTATCATAAAAAATATTAACAGGATTCCTCATCAAAATGATCATAAACCATCCATAAAAATATTTTGGGTAATCTAACATGATTATAAAATTTAGTAAAACATAATAGAAAACAATTTATGTTGACATTAAAAGAAAATACATTAAAAATATCATTGTAAAATTACTTCAAAAACCAGCCCAGATACTATGGTGCCCTGACACTCTAGAAAAAACTGACATAGCCTAAATGGGATTCTTGTTCCCCATGTTATTGAAACTATCACCTAGTATCATACAATATAAAGGTGGGAACAATTTTTCTACATATACAATGGATGAAACAATAAAAATTCAGTATGCTAATAAAGAAAAATCCACAATTATAACCATACTAGAAGTCAACAAGGTATATAAAAACCCAAAAAGACATCATCATGTACCAAAATGATAAGATAAACAATCCAAGTCCCAATAGACATAGCACCCCTATCTCAAATGATCAACAACCACCACCCCAAAGTGGTACTTTTCCTTTACTCGAACCTGGAATAAAGAAATCTACAAATTCCTAAAGTAAAAGGTATGGTGTAAGCTAAAATCCCAGTAGGTTCACACCAAGTTTCCATAATGAGATACAAAATTAAATAACCAAATAAATATTCTAGTTTTATCAAAATAACAGAATTGGAATTATAAGAGAATATTTAAAACTAATCATTCTTTTAATTTCATTTTTTGGAAACATTTCAACCAATGTATTAGTAAACCTTTTCTATAAATCGATTTATATAAATTCAAAATCAAAATGAAAATTTCTTTTATAAACAATGGAATATATATCAAAATAGTCACAAAATAGAAATATGGACATCTTTTAAGAGGTATAATTTTTCAAGGTTATGGGATCCTCACACACCCATATAGTGTTAAACACAATGTGCACACACATCTCTCTAACACTGGCTAAAGGGGATTATCCAACAACAAACTCGGGATATGATCCAACAATATTTTATTTTAGATTTTTAAAGTGTCAATATTTTTCTATGGAAACCCCAACCTAGAGTGTTTTTCCCAAATAACTCACTTACACCCTATTCTTGAATATTCTCAAACAACAATCAATAAGGAGAAAATTATTACAAAACCCTTCAAAATACAATTTACCTATATGAAATTCCAATATTCTAATTTCTCATTAAAAAAACATATGTTTTTAATCAATTAATTATTTTTTCTATACAAAACCAATGAAAGGATCTTATTAAAAAAATTTAGGAAATTTTTTCTCAAATACCAATTTCAAATCAATTTTTATAAATCAATTTAATATTGTTATCAAATCCAAATCACACCACAATTTATTAGAATTTTGGGTTCTCCAAAAACTCCATACCATTTCAATTTATAATCCCAAATCATAAAAAATAGGTTTTCACAATTAAATTGTCTGAAATTTCAAACAATCATGAAAATCAAGGATAAATTAATTGGAAAAAAATTATACAGAACCACCTACCATAAAAAGGAGATCACCTATCATAATGCCTACAATGGGAAACCCCAATTAAAAATTTCAGCAACATAGATCCAAGAATAAAACCTAGATTCAAGATTTAAAACAAGTAAGTTTAGATAAATCATAAACAATAAGATATAAAAAATATTATGGAAGATGCATTATGAGAGTGGAAGATATTGAATGGGAGAAGAACCCTTACTGGAGATGAATTAGAGGATGTCCACCCAGCTTTGATCCACCTTGGATGGGGTTTGGAGTAGCCCAAATGGATTCTTGAGAGTTCCCAAGACCAATGATTTCATCAAATACTAAGTTATAATCAAGAGGGAGATAAAAAGGGGGTTTATAAATTTTTTAATATTTTTTCAAAATAAAAAATCACCACTCACATGATTAATTGGGTATGGCCATTTGGTTTGTCAAACTAGTAACCCTAAATGTGTTACCCTCAATTGTTGTGCATGAAATCTATTAGTGACCACATGATTTGTAAAACTGTGTGCCATACCTAAAAACTCCCATTGTTTGGTTGTACATGATTTCTACTGGGTGGGCACACATTTTTAGAAAACCATGTGCCAACCGTTCACAACCCATAAATTTCAAAAATTTTACATTTCTTCCCCAAACATCCTGAGATGAACCCCAAACAAAGCACAGAAAAAAAAGTGGAGTCAATGAGTACCAGAAAATAGTAAAAGGATGTTACAAACTCTCCACCATTGTATCTTTCTATACCCAGATAGCCTATCAAGAAGTATCCCTGTCAAAATGGTGAGACCACTTGCCTCTCATTAGTGTCTATATCTCCAATGTATCATGATCATCAGAACCATGATTCCATAACAATCGAACCAAAGGTACAATTATGTATGAAAGTTCCTTGGATTCCGAATCAATTATCCAAAATGGATGTTTAGTCAAAGATAAATCAGGTTCAACATTATGATCTATTTAACTAAGAACATTATATGGATTAGAATGGAAATTTCACAACTATGATACATATAACACGTTATGTATTGACATAAACTTTTTAAGATTTTATATATGGTAATCCATATTACCCAAAGTCTAAAAAACCTCAAATGGTCTCATAAAAGTAGGATAAATCTTCTCTTTCCTCCCTAGTTTTCAATGACCCAAATGGGGTGAAACTATAATGAATACTTGGTCACAAACTGAAGAATCCAACATTCTATGGAGACAATTAGAATATGACATCACTACTATCAGAAACCTATGTTGAATCAAATGAATCTTTGATGTTTTATCTTGATCCATTATTGGTCCAAAAAATGAACATTCACCGATCTTCGTCCAACACAATAGATATTTACAAGGCCTGCAATAAAAGGATTGAAAAGGATCTAGTATGATTATAGGCTAGTAACTATTATAATATAAAAAATCAACCAGAACTAAATTTTCACCCCAAGATCCACCAAAATAGAGAATTTCATTATGAAGTATATCATCAACAATCAATATAGCCCTGTCTATCTGGAAATCCAACTGTGGATGGTATGCCTTTCTCAACCAAACCCATGATCCCAATACCTCTTGATGTACTCTCAAAAAGTGAGAAATAAAACAAGGTTCTGTATCAGATACTAAAAAAATATGGAACTCCATGAAATTGAATAATCTCTTTCACATAGATATTTCCATGTTATTCAACTTTAGTTGTATCATGAATGCATATAAAGTGATCCAAATATCTCAGTATATCATTCACAAACTATATAACATTATTCATTATCTAGTTCCACAGAAACCCAAACACAATGTCCATAGATATCTCATCCCAAATACATATCGGAACTAGAAGTTGTCGACGAAAACTCGAAGGTCTCTAATTCTCATCCTTGACCAGTTGGAATTTATAACAACGAGAGACAAAATCTGCAATGATCCATATCATAAAACGACACTAGAATCATCACCATATATCATAGAACATTGTCATGGTTCTTGGGAACATAAACCATTGGGAATTATGACAATCCCCCACAACAAATTTCTTTATAGTAAATGTTACAACATATTAGTTCTAGAAACATATCATACCCTCCCTAGGGTATGAACAACTAGCAATGGAATCCCCATCATAAAGAGAGTTTGTAATGACACAAAATTTTTCACCATTCTTTTGTTCTTAAATAATCATCTCGAGAAGCACATAGGAAACTAAACACTGGACAAGGAAGCTTCAGACCAAGATTCCAGAACTCCTGAATGCAATTGTGAAAAAATATCCATCAAATTCAATTCTTATGATGATTCATCAATGACCTGGGTTTGATTTTTTCCTTCTCAAGGAATATTCTACAACATTACCTTTCCTCAAGGTATGTGAAATATAAAAACCAAAATATTGTAGGTACTCCACCCAATGCCTTTAGAGTATGGTCAAATCATTTTGATAGAATATATAACTCAATATCTTATGCTAGAAATACACGATAATCCTTTCTTCAAAAAGGTAATTCCACTAACTCTTACATGAATGCATCACAACTGTGACTTCAAGGTCGTTGGTCAAGTAATTCTTCTCATCTAGCATGATCTGTCGAGATCCATAAAAGATGACATGATCACCCTGAATAAGAAAAAATCCCAAACTTTATCATTATGTGTCATAAAATAACATATATATCTTCTCAACCTCTGAAAGAGTAAAATCCAGTGCAGTAGTCAAAATATATTTTAACTCAACAAATGATCTCCTAAATTTCTTTTCCCAAGTAAATAAATCACCATTTAGAGTTAGATCAGTCATCAGAGATGCATACATGGAGTAATCCTTTAGTAAATGGTTATAGTTTCAAGAAAAACCTATGAATATATGAATCATGAAGATATTATGTTGGTTCTCCAATTTCATAATATATTTCATCTGCTCAAGTCAAACTGATTTAACTTTTTATGAAACCCCATGTTCTAAGATCTTTACCTACCAAATCTTGAAATTATATTTCAATATCTTGGATAATTTTGGTGATTTATAAAAAATTCCATAACTCTCTTAGATGAAGTAGGTTATCCTCCTCAAAAATAGAGTAAACAAGGATATCATCCAAAAATACTATGAAGAAGTTATCATTAATCTCATGAAAAATAATGTTTATTAAATCTATAATGACTGTAGAAGAATTGGTTAAACCAAATGGACTGAAAAAGTAATCATAATGGACATACCTTCACCAAAAGGTGGTATTATGAATTTCATAATCTTTTATTCTCAATTGGTGATAAAAAAATCGATGGCCAATCATCAAAAAACACATCTCCCCTTTCAACTGATATAAAAGATCATCAATCCATAGGAATGGATCCTTGTTCTTTAACATGAATCAATTGAGTTTTAAGTAATAAATATAATAGTGATATAAACCATAATTATTATTATAAAAAATAAGAAGCACCAACCAAGGTGATACGCTCGGGCATATAAATCCTTTATATAAGAGAACCACCCACTAAGTCATCAAATACATCATTTCATCTGGTTTCATATGGTTATAAGGAATAGATACTAACTAGTTACTAAGAACCAGGTCAATAGAAAGCACTACTTACATTACTGGTGGAAAACCAGAGATAAAATGAGGGAAAATCTTTTGAAACATGATGTAAAATGGTGGGATATTATCACTCATGGATTCTCTCTCAAGAGAAAAAGCGAACACTGATAATATTTCCCTAACTTAGGATAAGTAGGTATAGATCTACTCAACCTATGGTCCTATTCTCTATGAATGATATGACACACAAAATCAGGGGTAGTAAAGGAGGCCCATTAATGATAACAATAAATTTTGGATTTATTATAAATAAGCCAATCCATCATAAATATGATGTCAGTAGGCTTTATATCAAGAATCATAAAATCCCATGTATGGTGAATCACAGATAAAGAGATAACATATGAAGGACAATGAAGACCCTTCTATCACATAGATCTAAAGGGTGTAGTAATATCCATCACATATGATAAAATATCTATTGGAATATTTCTCATATTTAAAATAATGATTTAAATTAATTAATGATATGAACTAGTATCAAATAAATCAGTCTTAAAAGATCATGTTATATTGAGGGACCTATCATGGTCACTGGACCCGTATCTTCTTAATCTGGAGACTTTTCCACTGTGTAAAGACGCTTCATTCCAAATGCATATTGGAAGAATACCTTTTTTCTTGAAGCATAATATTTCACCATAATAATTTTTGGCATAGATGATATCATTCCACTATTTGGAGAATAATAGATATGAATGAACTTATACAAGTGACTTATGTGTCTGCTAGATCAACATTGCATGGGTGCCTCAATGAAAACTTGTTTAGAATGATCTAGCTTTCCATACATGTAGAAATTAAAAGGTCATCTTCCTATACCTGTAGGAGATCCATAAGAACCCAACTATCAAGAATCACAATAAGAATAATCTCACATCATTATTCCTATGAATTAACTCAAAAAGCTACCACTGGAAGAACAAATATCATATAAACACTAACTTACTTTCCAGGTCTATCTCAATAATCAATGATCTGTCTAGATCATTGACATAAAATGGGAACTTTAGTAATAAAACATGAGAATGAATATCACATTGAATTCCCATATTAAACCATACAGTTTTTATCTTCCCATTCGATATTATCTTAGGTTCAAACTGAAAAATATCAGTAAAGTGATTTATATATTCATTCATGGCACTTTCAGCCTTCTTGGGTTTGAAAAACTCTATAGAATTGTATAAAATCATCTAATCATGATTGAATTGGTTAGTGAAATTGGAATTAATGTATATTCACTCTTATAAGTCATGCATATTTGCTACCCCCATATTTTCCCAAAATCTCCTTTTAGTTCCCTCTAGAATGAATGCATAATATTTCACCCTGATAGAGTTAGGAATTTCCAAGAACTCAAATAAAAGTTATACTATCATCAACCAATCCTCATCATCTCAAGGATCATTTGAGACATCAAACTCCTGTGACTTCAAGTGATGTAATTACTGAGAAAAAATCAGGAATTCATTCATCTGAGGTTCCACAAATTGAGCCTAAATGGTAACATGTTCAAGTTCTTTCCCATAACATGGACAACATGCACAATAAACTCAAACAGATTCTAGTCCAAAAGAGGATTTTATCATTGTGGTTCATCTACAACTTCCTATTAGATCCAATTAACCAAAATAATTAGAGTAATTATTCTACACAACTTTATATGATAATAAGGAATACATCAGAATATTACTTAGATTAATACTCGAATAAGAGAAATAGGGAAATTAATCTCATTAGACAAGGACACACGATTTGGATTTCAATTACCCAAATCAATTTCTGGGAAAGGAATAGAACTAATCCTCAAGAAGTATTTTACAAACAACCAATTGAATATTAAGTATAATTAAAATGATAGATGACCATGAACTCACTTGAAACTACCTCCTAAGTCCCGATATCATTACAAAACTGCATACTGACATCAAGGAAAGATGATTAACCTCCCTTTGATAGAACTTTGTTATGAACTCACCTTTATACTCCAACACCCTGGCACCTAACTCAACACTGAAATTTCTCAAAGGTAACTTTAAATACCCATGGGATGGTGATTAGTACCTATAATAATACAAGATAATGGTGGGAATGTGTTTTCCAGATAAAATACAGATGAAATAGAAATAAGTCAGTATGCCAAAAAGAAAATTTACTAGGGAGAAAATTACCAGAAGTCAAACAGGTATATAAATACCCAAACAAAACATCATCAATTACTATAAGTACAAGATAAAAAACGAAAGTCCTAATGTAAACATCAACCCAATATCAAAAGATCAAAAACCAATACCTCAAAGTGGATGTTTTTCCTTGATCAAACATAGAAAAAGGAAATCGACAAACACTTGATGGAGAAGATATATTGTGAGATAAAAGAAAAGTAGGGTGTCACCAAGTGTTCCACAATAATATTATATATTAATTAAAAAAATAAAGATTTTAATTTTGAATAAAACATACATTTAATTAAAAGAGAATATTTAAAACAAATCATGATTTTCATTTCCTTTGACAGAATCATTTTAAAAAATGGCTAATTAAAAATTTTATATAAAATAGTTTAAATAAATCCACATGGAATATATAATGAATATTAAAAAACAAAATGAAATATATATGAAAATAATAACAAATGAGAAACTTGGTCATATACCAAGAGGTATGATAGTTCCATGTTATTGGATCCTCACACACTCATATAGTGATAATGGAAAAGTAAACAAACATCCCTCCCACACTAGCCAAAGTGGACTAACCAACACAACACTAGGGATGAGATCTGCCAATAAGATTATTTTATAGTTATAAAGAATCAATTTTTCATTAGGTAAATACAAACATTGCGTGTTTTTCCCAAAAATGTCACTAACTAAATAGTATTTCAATGTTCTAATAAAATCAATAATGGGAAAATTATTTCAAAAGTGTTCAAAATAAAATTTCCCCATTTCCAATTTTAGTTTTCCACTTTTTATTAAAAAAACATAGTTTTTTAGTTAATTCATACCTTTTATGGAATAAAAACAATCCATGGTTATTATCCATATAGTTTAATCCATTTGTTCTCAAATAAGAAATTAAAATAAATTTTTCCAAGTCAATTTATAAATTACATAAAATCCAAATCATTTACCATTTCATTAGAATTGGGGGATTTCCCCAAAATATATAATGTTTCTATTTCAAATACCAATTTACACAGAATTGGGTTTTCAAAATTTAATTGAAATCAATTTCAAATAGACATGAAATTCACAGATAAATTAATTGGAAGAACTTATAAAGAACCACCTACTGTAATAAGGATATCACATATCAACATTCCTACAATAGAAAAATTGAACAAAGAATATATAAAATAGAGATCTAGGATTCCAACCTAGATTCAAAATCTAAAACAAATAAGTTTTTATTTATCGACAATATGATGTACTAACAAACCTGAGTATGAGAGAAGAAGAGAGTGGATGTTAGTGAATTGGAGAAGAATCCATACTGGAGAGGAATTAGATGACGTTTGATAATATTTGATCCACATTGGAAGGGGTTTGGAGGAGTGAAATGTTTTCCTTAAGAGCTCCTAATAACTAATATTTCATCAAATTCAGAGTTAGAATCAAGAGGGTGATTAAAAAAGGGTTCGGGAAAACATTAATAATTTTTCAAAATTAAAAATCACCTCTTACATGGTTAGCTAGGCAGTGTTGCACTATTTTTCAATGTGTCTTCCCAATCCATGTGCCCATGGATTGTTTTCATAGTTTCAATTTTTTTGGGTGAATGACTTCTCAAACTGAGCGCCATATTTGAAAACCTCCTCTGTTTGTGTTTTCACTTTTTCCACTGGGTGGGTGCACGGTTTTTAAAAATAGTGTGCTAATCGTACTGGGCCCAAAAATTCCAAAAAATTAAACTTTCTTCTGGAAACAATCGAATACTAACCCCAAAAAATTTGTATAAAAAATTAGGGGTATAGTATTACATAAATATTGAAACATGATATTACAATTCATTTGGAAAATACCCTTTTATCATTGAAAATAACTTTTAAAACTATCAATTTCAAGAATATTTTTAAAAAAATTTCATTAAAATAAATCATCAATTATTGCATTGGAATTATCCATGAAAATAATATCCATGAAATTGGTGAATTTTTTTTTCAGGGAGTATATTCTAAAATGTTTATTTTTTTTGATTTTTTGGTAAAAATATAAACGATCCACTTTTATAAAAGGACAAGATGATTTTATTTTAAGAATTTATTAAAAAAATTAATCATGGGTAAATTTTTTATTAATAAATAAATTAGGGGGTTTTGAAAAAATTGTAGGAAAATAATTTAAAAAACAAGGATATCAAAGAAAAATTAATTTTGAACGAATAGAAAAATAAAGTCAAAGTTAAAAAAATCATTTTCTAATTCATTTTAATTTACAATGCGAGTAAAATGGTATTATTAATAGAAATGTTCATGAATATATATAATATATTAAAAAATATTGGTCTAATGATAGGAATATCAAAAAATTATCCCAAGGGAGACTTAAACCTAAAAAATCTAGAATAATGAAATTATTTTGAAATAAACACATACCACATTGTAATATTTTGTATAATTATACCTATGAAAGAAATAACATCAAATTAAAATTTAAATATCATGAATTGTGATGTAATAATGATATATTATATCAAATGGAATGTATATAACCCAAAAAAAAAATATGTTTTGAATATGGTATATTCCTTACCAATTTTAAAGTGGGACAAAAAACCCTTACATCAGGTCTAAAATCGTCTGTATGAGTTCAGACCACCATTATAATAAATATATATTTTTATAATTAAATTAAATAACCATATATATATATATATTAGAATATATTATTTAATCATAATCATTTATCACCAATTTATTAACAATTATTTATTAAAAGCACTATTTCGGGTGAAAACTGCTTCGTTTTTCATATATGTATTGGTTTAGTAGTTTTCGTGCTTTAGACATTGATCATGGTTCTATCACCTATAAAATTTTACTAATTAGATAATTATCATTTATATTTACTATATATGTATTTAGGGTAATTTTTTAATGTTATATATGGAAAAATTTATTACATCGTTCAAGTGGACGACAAACCCTACATATGCATGAACACAATTTTCATATTTCGACGGATTAAAAAATAGAATGGTAAATAATAATAATAATTTAAATAATCATTATCATTTCATTTAGATCATATATATACGTAAAATCCAACATTAGTACCATCCATGTAAAACATAAATTAAAAATAAATCACATCATTTCAGCAAGTTGGTAGTCTACATGAACTCACGAGGGACATTATTATATTCCAACATATTGGATGGCATGAAGATAAATTCTATATTATAATTACATGTCTAATTTTTTCATAAGAATCAAATATATATATGAAATCCATAATAATAACCATCCATGAAATATGATGGTTGAAAATGAATTCTATCATCGCATGTAGTCGGTAAGTCATATGTACACTAGAGTGATAACGTTACTCCACATTTTATAGGAAATATGTTGGATAATGGTGATTTCATAATCATAATATTATATTAGAAAAATTAGGATAATGAAATTATTTTTCATTACAATACCACATATTTTGATGATGTAAAAGATTATATAAATTGAAAGAGTTTGGGTTAGTTGATTACTGCTTCATTGAGAAACTCCTTTCAGCTTACACATTAAGCCTTGAAGGGGTGGTATTTTGGAATTAATAAAAGATGTAAGGATGGATTTAAATAATATAGTAATGTATTATGATAGATAATTTCTAATCTATATGTATCAATGTTTTCTACGCAAGTGAGGAAGGGGGAACCATTTCATAATAGAGGTGTGGGTCGCTTTGGAAATTCCATAAAAGATTAAATTACAATAAAGTAATTATCTAGTACAAATGAATCAAAATATCTAGGAATTCTAACCTAAGGTTTTACATGGTTGAAATTCCATAAAAAAATAATTCTTATTAGTCTATGTTCAATTTAAAACATTATGTTTTTGTTTAATCCCATTAAAAACATATTTCAACAATAACCGCCATAATGTCTTTTCCTCTCTTAAGAGTGTTATAATTTTTCATATACTGGAAAAAATTTCATGTAAATTTATAATTTATGAAATTTTAGACCACATAATATCCCCATTTTTGAAGTTAAATATATTTTTAATGTTTAAATAATTTAATAAAATATTATTTTAATAAAATATTATTAATGTCAATTTTGACACTATGAATTTAATTTGACATTAAATACATCCTGACAGATGTGGATTTGGAATAAAATTATTTAACATTATCTTATAATGTCATATATATCTATAGAATTCATGATGAACATTATTTATGTTTGAACCTCCCTGATATTGTAGTTTTCATAATGACAAATAATGTCAATATACAGATTCTACTCTTCATGCAATTTTAATATCTCTCTGTAAGTCAATTATGTCATTCAGCATCATATACTTTAATAAATCACTCGCCTATATTCATGAATAAATATTTTTAGAAATGATTTTATACATAAACCTTTGCATAACACTTAGTCTGCTAAGACAGACATATCACACCGAAGTATGACACACCGAAGTCATCACACCGAAGTTCGACAGACCAAAGTTCGACATACCAAAGTTCGACACACCAAAGAGGTCACACCGAAGTTCGACAGAACGAAGTTGTCAAATCAAAGTTGTCATGTCGAAGTTTGACAGACCAAAGTTCAACAGACCGATGTTCGACACACCGAAGTTGTCACACCGAAGTTTGATAGACCGAAGTTCGACATACCCAAGTTCGACACACCGAAGTTGTCACACCAAAGTTTGACAGACCGAACTCATCTCATCGAAGTTCGACACACTGAAGTCGACACACCGAAGTTTGACAAACCCAAGATTGAAACACCGAAGCCGACACACCGAAGTTCGACAGATCGATTCTTGACACACCGATGTCGACACACCAAAGATGACACACTGAAGATGACAGACGAGTGTTATCAAACTGAAGATGACTCACCGATTTCTATAAATAACTTTTTCAAGTTTATTAATTCAAATTTATTTCTAACGGTCATATTTAGAAAAATTAATGTTTATGACATTCTTTTAAGATTTTGTATAGGACAATCTATAGACAGTATGAGGTACATGCACATGCGAAGATCTTTATGCCTAGAGGGTATTGGAGTATAAAAGGACCTCATCTTTCACTTCAAAAAGAACATGATTTTGGCACTGAGACACAGACTATGAAAATAAGAAAAGATAGAAACTAAGGGCTTGAGATTACATGAAGATTGTATCAAGAAACTTTCTGTAAAAGGGAACAATATACATCGAGACCTTGAAGAGTTGAACCGTTTCACTCCTCGAAGCTGGATTACAGAAACTGCGGTACTCTATTCTGAAGACAACTTCCAGAAGAGGAATCAAATACCATTTTATCAACATCCATTGAGTCCAGAACATTACTTCACAACACATAGAGAATTCTTAACTCTATTCTCTTCCCCAACTCTGTTGTGTTTTAGTTTCACTTATCGAGCAGTGTGTTTATTTGTTTGAATCACACACACTGTCTCCTAAGCATAACTGGAGGATATCAAACTGTCCTCATACTCAATCACTTATTATATTTCTATCCCACGCAGAACTGTGGAAGAGATCCTGTGTGATCTGTTTCCCACGAATAACAGTGGTACATGTCAAGTGTGACATGGACATCTTAGTGTGCTGTTATGAACCCCGATCCAGGGTTTGGATCAAAATTTTATTAATATAAACATCTTGGTGGCAGGTGATCACCAGGTGGAGAGGACTAAGTCTCTGCTTGAGACTGAACCTCTTGTTTTATCCACTTTGTTGATTATCATATCTTTATAATGTGATATGCATTTCCTACATTAAGATAACTTGAACTTTGATAGTTAGTTGAACAAGTGCTTACATTTGTTTTGAATTAGTAGGTTTGTTTCAAAATTTTTGTTAATCGAAAGATTATAAAAATTGAGAACTAATCAATATTTAGAGAATCGAAATTGAACCTTCAAGACATTTATAATTCTGTTCAAACTGACTTTGTATTTGTCTTTGTAGGGCAATTTTATTTTTTAAAGAATACTTTTAATATAAATTTTTATAGATACTCAATTCACCCCCTCTTGAGTCATCTACTCCAACCAACATTTGGTATCAGAGGAGAGTTGAATGTTTACTATTAGTTTTTGAACTAGTATCAAATGTGATTATAGTTGTGTTTCAATGATCTTCAGATTTCTTTTATTTCTGAATTTTATCTCTTTGAAATTATTTTACAACCTTTATCATGGAAAATAGAATAGAAGGGGCTGCTAATAATATACCACCTTTCTTTAATGGAACTAACTATGCTCAATGAAACTAAAAATGAAGATACATCTGGAAAGCATGGGCTTTGAAATCTGGACTTCTATTGAAGGAAAATATACAATACCCGAAACTGCTAGAAGCACTTGGGATAAACCTACCAAATATGCTTATAACAATAATTGTAAAGCAATGAATGCTCTGTACTATGCCCTAGGATATGAAGAATTTAACCGTTTTTCTGCTTGTAAAATTCTATATGAAATTTAGGACACTTAAGATAACTCTCATAAGGGAACAATTAATGTTAACGAAATGAGATTAAATACATAAAATATTAAACATGATAGTTTTAAAATGAGGCCTGATGAACCTATTTCTGACATGTATCTCAGGTTTAATGAAATTTTTAACACTATGAGCTCAGTGGGAAAAGCTGTTCCAGCAAAGGAGCAAATTATGAGACTACTCAGATGTCTTCCAGAAATATGTATAGGCACATCGGTTTCAATAAGAGAATAGTGTGATATAAGTTTACTACCTGTTAAGGAGATTATTGGTAAGTTGATGATGTATGAAGAAGAGCTAAAGGTAAAAAAATAGGAAGATAACGAACCTAAGAAGAATTCAGTAGCATTCAAGACTACTACCTCAAAGAGCAAGGACAAGGAGAAAGTTAAAATACTCATCAAAAGCTTAATAAGTGAAGATTCAGATTCTGATAGTGATGAAGAGATGGCTCAGATAGCTAGGAGATTCAAGATATTGTATTAGAAGAAGAAATTTTTCAGAAAATAAAATTACAAGGGTATGTATGACCAACGAGGTAATTGGAAGAAATATTGGAATAAAGATGATAAAAATGATGAGATAGTCTGTTATGAATGTAAAAGGAAAGGACATATTAATGCTGAATGTCCAAAATTAAAGTTCAAGAAGAAGTATGATTATAATGACAAAAAATATAAGAAAGATATGAAGACAACATGGAGTACTTCAGAAGACAACACAAGTGAGTCTGAGGCTTCTGATTCTGAAATGAATCATGCCAACATGTGTTTCATGACTGAAACATATGAGGTAACTGTCTCCCCTGTGCTGAATGAATACTATTATGGGAGTGAAAATAATGATGATATTATGTCTAAAACGGAATTATTTGAATACTGTAATATGTTAGAAGATACTTTTAATGAGATGAAAGATAAATACAAATCATTAAAAAAAAGTATGCCTTGACTAGTACTGTTAAATCAGATATTAGTGTAGAAAAGGAAAAGAATGCTCAAATGTTAAGGGAGAATACTGAACTAAAATTGTCCAATGAGAAACTTATAAAATATTTAGAGAAGTTCACAAATGGAAAGAATACTCTAACTCAAATGCTCAGAAAAAAAGTTTCACCAAAATATACAACTGGTCTAGAATATCAACCTGGTAAAAGGAATTTATCTAAATCGCATTTTGTATCCAAATCTGGAAAATCAGCCACTATTTTTAAAAAACAGAATTGTACTGCATGTTCTAGTCCCTCAAATTATTTTACTGTATCTAATCCCACAAGACCAAATAAATTATATTTTTCAAATACTATATATTCATCATACAGGAAACCCATAAGACAGTTATGGGTTCCTAAATCTTTTATTACTAATGTTTGTGGACCCATAAAAATATGGGTACCAATATCGTTTCTTAGTTAAAATATTTTCTAGGTGAACTACCTAAAGAGTTCCTGTAAAAAGATGTAGTACTTGGACAGTGGATGATCAAGGAATATGATAGGGTATTTTAGAATCTTTAAAAGTCTTATCAAGATCGATGGAGGACATGTCACATTTGGTGATAATGGTAAAAGAAAAATCATTGGCCTAGGCCAGATTGGTAACCCTAACTCAATTTCAATTTCCAAAGTATTATATATTGATGGACTGAAGTATAACATGCTCAGAATATCCCAATTGTGTGATGATGGATTTAATGTTAAGTTTAAATATGATTCATGCCATGTTATTGATGCCAAAAATAATTTGGTATTTATTTCCTTTAGAAATGATAATGCATATGCTATAAATTCAGACACACTAGCCTTAAAGAATGTTTCTTATCTAAATGCATTTCACAAAGAGTCTTGGATCTGGCATATAAGACCAGGACATTGTAATATACACTCTCTTAGGAAGTTAACTAGAAAATTTATAGTTAGATATTTACCCAAATTAGAGTTTCCAGATAATAAATTATGTAATCCTTGTCAAAAAGGAAAGCAACATAAAATATATTTAAAATGAAATAAAGAAGTAACTACTTCTCAACCTCTTGATTTAGTTCACATGGACTTGTTTAGACCATATAGAGTTTCAAGTCTCAATGGGAAGCACAATGTTTATGTTCTTGTAGATGATTTCTCTAGGTATAACTGGACCTTTTTCCTAGCTCATAAAATTGAAGCCCATTCTCACTTCACCATTTATTCTAGAACTTTAGAAAATCTCAGTGGACTTAATATTAAATCCTTAAGAAGTGATCATGGCTGTGAGTTTGATAATCAAGATTTTGAGGCCTTTTTCTCACAAAATGGCTATAATAAAAATTCCTATACACCAAGAACACCTCAATAAAATGGTGTGGTAGAAAGAAGGAATAGAACCTTACACGAAATTTCCCGTAATATGATCAATGAATATGATATAACCATTTATTTTTGGTCTGAAGCAGTTAATACATCTTGCTACATAATAAACAGAGTCTTAATTAGACCCATTCTTAAGAAAACTCCTTATGAGTTGTGGAATAATAGGAAACCCAAATTATGTTATTTTAAAGTGTTTGGATATAAAGTTTATATCCTAAATAAAAAAGATAATTTAGATAAGTTTGACTCGAAAAGTGATGAAGGAATATTTCATGGATATTCTACATCAAGTAAAGACTATAGAGTCTTTCACAAGAAGACCAAATGTGTGTATGAATCTATACACATCAAGGTTGATGAATGATATCCACATGATCCCAATACCCCACCAGAAAATATTGAAGAGGATATGTCCAATCTGAAAATTAATGATAAAATCGAAAATCATCATGAGAAGGAATCCATGAAAACATCCAGTTCTGAAATTTCTCCTCACTTTAACTATAGTGAACCCGATCAACCTGATCAGCTTGAAATATCAAGTCCTACCTTCTGTAGACCAAATAGAACCATTAAAAATCATTCCATAGAAGCTGTTGTTGGAGATTTAGATAGAGGAACACAAACTAGAGCTTCCTTGAGAAACCAGGTTGAACATCATGATTTCTTGTCACAACTTGAACCTAAAAATATCAATGATGCTATCAATGATGAATTTTTGGTAATGGCCATTCAAGAAGAACTTAATCAGTTTAAAAGAAATAATGTTTGGAAACTTGTAGATAGACCTAAGGATAATTTTACCATTGGAACAAAATGGGTGTTTATAAATAAGGTAGACGAAAGTGGAAATATAGTTAGAAATAAAGCTAGACTATTTTCACAAGGATATAATCAAGAAGATGGAATTGACTATGAAGAGACCTTTTCACGAGTGTCTAGACTTGAGGCAATTAGGATCTTACTTTCCTATGCAGCACATCTGGATTTCAAACTTTATCAAATGGATGTTAAAAGTGCATTCCTAAATGGTTATATAATTTAGGATGTTTTTGTTGAACAATCCCCAGGTTTTTCAAATCCACATTTTCCAAATCATGTGTTGAAACTATCAAAAGATTTATACAGTTTGAAACAAGCTCCAAGAGCTTGGTATGAAAGACTGTGTAATTTTCTTATTTCTAAAGGTTTTAAAAAAAGACTTGCAGGTCCCACATTATTTATAAAAATAATTTCCACATAAGTTTTAATAGCCAAAATATATGTAGATGATATTATTTTGGATCTTCTAAAAATTCTTTATGTAATGAAATTTCAAACATAATGCAATGTGAGTTTGAAATGAGTTTAATTGGTGAACTTAAATATTTTCTTGGATTAAAAATATTTCAAAATAAAGAATATATTATTATAAATCAATATAAATATAAAAAAGTTCTTTTGAAAATATATGGATTTGATAGTATTAAGAGTAATGAAACTCCTATGAGTTTTACATGTAAGTTAGATATTGATGAAAGTGGAAAATCTTTTGATCAAACTGCTTACAGAGGAATGATTGGGAGTTTGTTGTACATAACTTCTAGTGGGCTGGATATTATTTTTAGTGTGTTAATGTGTGCGAGATTTCAAGCAAACCCAAAGGAGTCACACCTAAATAGTGTTAAAATAATGTTCAAATACCTCAAGAATACAACTAATTTAGGATTGTTTTATCCAAAAGGATAACTTTTTGATTTAATTAGATATTCAGATGTTGATTTTGGTGGATGTAAATTAGATAGAAAGAGTACCTTAAGAACATGTCACTTTTTGGGAAAGTCACTAATATCATGGTGTAGTAAAAAGAGAAATTCGGTTTCATTATCAACTGCTGAAGTAGAGTACATTGCGGCTGGTAGTTGTTGTGCACAAATTTTATGGATAAAAATCACCTTATTAGACTACGGATTTCAATTCAGACATATCCCCATAAATTGTGACAAAAAAAGTGCTATTAATATTTCTAAGAATCCAGTTTATCATTCTAGAACAAAACATATTGATGTAAGACATCACTTCTTGAGAGAGATCATTATAAAAAAGGTGATATAACTATTGAGTTTATCGGGACTGAACATCATCTTGCTGATATATTCACTAAAATTGTATATTCTGAGAGAATGAATTACATCAGACATGAACTGGGAATGATAAATTAGAAACCGATCTTTATAAAACTGATCTTTATAAAACCGATTTTTGAGAAACCGATCTTTGTGAAACCGATCTTTGTGAAACCGATTTTTGTGAAACTGATTTTTGTAAAACCGATCTTCTTGAAACCGATTCTTTGACACCGATATATATTTAATGGATGTTTGTAAATTCTGTCTTCTTTAAAATGAAACGACACTGCTTTTTCTCTTTTAACTTACCGCGTTTAAATTTTGTGTTTTACGATCTACAATCCCTAAGTGATTTATTTATTACAATCCATCCTGACCTTTCAACTTATCCATAGCCTTAAAACCTTCTACATTTATTCACTCTCTCCATATCATCTCTCAACCTCTCAAAACCATTGAAACCAGAAGCTTATTCATGGATAAGACTAAGCATGCAATGGATGAACCTTAAAAATATCATCCTGATAAGTGTTAGAAGGGTGAAACCGGTGGTACGGCGAAACCAAGATTAAAAAGTCGAGTAGTTACAACTGAAAAGGAAGTGTCTAATGAGTGGATTCTATCAAGAAAATATTTTCTATAAAAGGTACTGTAATCTCAAGGGTGGATCAGTTGGTTTACTGACAATGAAAGAACCGATTTTCCCTAGTTAGTGCATGAGTTTTATCAGCATTTGATTATAACACTGGATGAAGCCGAGTTAGCAAAGATGAGAACTAAAGTAAAGGGAAAGGAAGTGGTTTTCTCTTCGAAGGAATGAGATGAATGATTAGAGGTACCTCATAAAGGTGTCTATTATGACTATCCTGGTAATATTCCACCCTCTTTAATTTTTTTCTCATATGAAGATTCTCTGAAAGAGATCACTGGAAATGAAGAATCCATAAGGACTATTGCAAATTAATTTTAAGGAGAAGTGATATTTCTTTTTAAGTTCATACAACATCAAATCTGCCCAAGGAAGGGTGATTTCTCAGTTGTAAAATATCTGGATTTCTTCTTGATATTTTTGTTGAAACATGGAATAAAGGTGAATATATGAAGATATCTCATGGTACATATTTCTAATTTGATTAATCTATCTAAGAAGGACACCTTCTTATATTATCATAGAATGATTTCTTCTATGTTTAAAAAATTAGACCGTGTAGAAGATGAAGATGAAGTGATAAGTGCCAGCAGTGGTGTTTGTCTTCAGAAAGACATTTTTAAGTGGATGAAAATATTCTGGAACCCATGGAAGAGATGTTGGGTAGGAGATAAATAAATCTTGTATGAGGAGTTCAATCCGATTGACCATCCTTATAGACCAAAGGACCAAGTTGATCCAAGTCTCAAACCATGAGATGTTCCTATCTATTCTGATGAGGAAGCTGAGGCTGAAGTGCCTAGGGAAGAAGGATTTCCTTTTGATGATAGGAGTGATCCTGATATTGCTGAAAGTCCCAAGAATATGACTTATGGACCTGCTAGTCCACCTATGAAATTTCCTTCAAGAGAAACTATTCTAGGTGATGAAGAAGAGGAAGAAACCGAAATTACTTGAGTTGAAGGCTATGTTGGAAAATCAGATGAGGAATCTAATGATGATTATGATGATGGAGGAAGTGATGAGCATGTGAGTGATTCTCTAAAGTGGGATAACAAGTGGTTGATAGATCCAGTGAGGAATATGTTCATGGTTCTGGTGATGAAATTGAGCCTGCTGATCAATAGGTTGATGCTCATAGAGATGCTGGACATGAGGACATACTACTTCATCCCAATGCTGAAAACCAATAGATCATTTTGGAATTGAATGATCTTATAGATTCTGGACAAGAGGAAGAAAATGTAGTTCCAGTGCCTCAAATTGAGGAAGTACCTGGTGAAGCTGAAGAAGCTGGAGCTCAGGCAAAACCTAAAGTTCGGCTGGTTCCTATCCCTAGACAAGGTGTTATGGACCGAGACTAGGATAAAGAAATTGATGATATTGTTTTTATTTCTGAGCCTTAGGGAAGAAGGGTAATAATTGATACTGTTGATCCAAGAGATTGGACCTGTTCTAGATAGTGGAATAGTAATCCATGATATATTCTTTTTAGCTCAGAATATGACTCAGATGAGGAGAAGGTACCTCCTCTTCATATTCCAAAAGTCTATGCTGACCTAGAGCCTGCTGCACCTATTCCACCAGTTTCATCTCCAGAAGTAGACATAGTTGCTCAGTCAGTGCCCAGTGACTATGTCACCAAGGATGATTTGGAAAAGTTTGAGAATGAGATATATGAGTCTGTGATAGATTCAGTGGGGTCTAGAAATGAAGCCTCTACTTCAATAAGTATCTCCGATGTTGATGCAACAAAGATTTCAAGAATTGCGATTCATGAGATTCAACCAAATCTTATTACTACAATTGAATCTATTATTAGACATAACACCATACTAAGATAAGAGGTCAGAAAGACGAGCAATGAGTTGAATTCCTTAACCTCTAACTTCAAGACCTCCTTTAGTGGTGTTTTGGAAGTTTTTAGGAACTTAGTAACTCATCTACTCAGTTTGGATTTGAAAAAGTTGAAATAAGAGCTTTGAAGAATGCTGACTGGACCATCTTGTTCTAGGAGTGGATGAAGTGCTGTTGCTGATTTGGAGTCTCTCAAGGCTGTGATGCGAGAGGATATTCAAAAACATCAGATTGTTTCAGATAAGGAAACCCTTGAAAAAGTACATTGGAATACTGATCTTGTGTACAATATGGTTAGACAGTGCACCAATGAAGCCTCTGCAGCTCAGAAAGAAATTTGGGAAAAGGTGGATAAGTATTTCAATAAGATTTATACCAAGCATGACATCATCAATAGTTTCATGTTTCTCACAGAAAAGCTTCGAATTCCTCCAGTCACTAAAGCATTCAAAAATCAAGTTCTTCAATTGAATGATTTTACACATTTGCTGGGTAAATTTATGGAGAATAAGGATGAATTCGAGAAGGCAATGCAATATAGAGTAGAAATAATCAATGACTTCATCAACCTGCTAAAACCTTATATTCATGTTCAGGCCGAGGCTATTGTGGTCCCCCCAGCTTCTTCCATTGGTACTGCCTCTCGGCCTCCTGCACCAATGACTGTGTCTCAATCTCTTACTAAGATTCGACTGATTATTACTGAGCAGTCTCTAAGTTGTGTGTTTTCAGAGAGAAGGCCTAGCCTTTCCGCTACTGTCCCTGCTGGTGTAGCCCTACCTGGTGTTTTTCTCAGACCACCTCCTTCCTCTGCCACTCCCAAACCTTCTCATCCACCGTTGGATCCTTCAGACAAAGGCAAAGCTCCTCAGCATCCCAACCCTTAATCATGGATTGTATCTTTTTATAGGGATTTGATATTTTTGTTTTCCTTGTATTCTTATATTTGTCAATGCAACTTCTTATGGTCTTATTCCTTTATATCTTTTCTCCTTCCTACTCTTCTCTTTTTGATTAATCCAAAAAGTGGGAGAAAATAAGGATGGTATATATTTTATTTATTGAGGGGGAGATTTGTGTAAAATAAGGATGGAATATATCCTTATTTTATTTATTTATGGGGAGATTTGTGTTAACTAAATTCTAATTTATTTGAACTAAATTATAGCAATGAAAAACTTTAAGTTATAATGGAAATTTACTTTCAGCTATATTGAGATATTTTAAGTTATAATGGAAAATTACTTTCAGCTTTGTTGAGCTATCTTTATTCTATATATTTGCATGTATGCCATAATATGTGATTATCAAAAAGGGGGATGTTGTTGGACCTTCCCTGATATTGTAGTTTTCATAATCACAAATAATGTCAAAATATAGATTCTACTCTTTCATGAAATTTTGATATCTCTCTGTAAGTTAATTATGTCATTCAACATCATATAATTTAATAATTCACTCACCTATATTCATGAATAAATATGTTTACAAATGATTTTATACATAAACCTTTGCATAAAACTTAGTCTGGTAAGACAGACATGTCACACTGAAGTATAACACACCGAAGTCCTCACACCAAAGTTCGACATACCGAAGTTCGACAGACCAAAGTTTGACACACCGAAGTTGTCACACCGAAGTTCAACAGACCTAATTTCGACACACCGAAGTTGTCACACCGAAGTTTGATAGACCAAATTTGGACAGATCGAAGTTCGACACATCGAATTTGTCACACCGAAGTTTGAAAGATCAAAGTTCGACAAACCGAAGTTCGACACACCGAAGTGGTCACACCGAAGTTTGACAGACCAAAGTCGTCACACCAAAGTTCGACACACCAAAGTCGACACACAAAAGTTCGAGAGACCGAAGCATGACACACCAAATTTGACACATCGATGTTTGACAGACCAAATCTTGGAACACCAAAGTCGACACACCGAAGATGACAAACCAATGTTATCAAACCGAATATGACTCACCGATTTCTATAAATAAGTGTTTCGAGTTTATTCATTCAAACTTATTTCTAAAGGTCATATTTAGACAAATTAATGTTACTAACATTATTTTAATGTTGTCTACAGAACAATCTGTAGATAGTACGATGTACATGAACATGCGACGATCTTTATGCCTAGATGATCCTGGAGTGTAAAAGGACCTCATCTCTCACTCCAAAAAGAACACGATTTTCATGGTGAGACACAGACTATGTGAATAAGAAAAGAGAGAAACTAAGTTCTTGATATTACAAGAAGATTGTAGCAAGAAAATTTCTCCAAAAGGGCTCAGTATACATCAAGACCTTGAAGAGATGAACTGTTTCACTCCTCGAAGATGGATTATAGAAACTGCAATACTCTATTTTGAAGACAACTTACAGAAGAGGAATCAAATACCATTTTATCAACATCTATTGAGTCCAGAGCATTACTTCAAAACACACAGAGAACTCTTAGCTCTATTCTCTTCCTCAACTCTGTTGTGTTTTAGTTTCACTAATCGAGAAGTGTGTTTATTTGTTTTAATCACACACACACTTTCTCCTGAGCATAACTGGAGGATATCAAACTATCCTCATACTCAATCACTTATTATATTTGTATCCCACATAGAACTGTAGAAGGGATCCTGTGTGATCTGTTTCCCACGAATAACTATGGTAGAGGTCAAGTGTGACCTGGACTGCTGGGTGTGCTGTTGTGAACCCCGATACAGGGTTTGGATCAAAAGTTTATTAATATAAACATCTTGGTGGCAGGTGATCACCAAGTGGAGAGGACTAAGTCTCTGCTTGAGACTGAACCTCTTGTTTTATCCGCTGTGTTGATTATCTTATCTTTATTATGTGATATGTATTTCCTTCATTAAGATATCCTGAACTTTGATAGTTAGTTTACCATGTGTTTAGATTTTTTTTGAATCAATAGGTATGTTTCAAAAGTTTTATTAATAGAAAGATTAGTAAATTGAGAACTAATCAATCTTTAGAGAATCAAATTGAACCTTAAAGACATTTATAAATTCACTACAAACTAAATTTGTATTTGTTTTTATAGGGGGATTTTATTTTTGTAATGAATACTTTTAACATAAATTTTTATAGATACTCAATTAACCCCCCTCTTGAGTCATCTACTCCGACCAACAATTTATTTTAAATTATATTACTTTTATAATTCTTAAAATAATTTATATTTTTCTAACAATTAAATAAATTTTGTGTTGGCATTATGAAACCATTTAAGATATTTATTCAATTAATAAAAGTTATAAATAAATTACCATCATGAATATAAGATTATTATGGTAAAAATAACCATATATATTCTTCAAAAATGTATTTTTACACAAATCTATGTCATGAAAACTTATTTATTACGTTATTTGGACTTTTCCAGACATGTGCAAGTATTATCAGTGCATTTTGATAATACACATTCTATATTACACAATAAGTAGTGTCTAACCATATAAAATATATAAAATACATAATTTGTAATAAAAAACTCATGAAAGGTCTTATTCAATAAAAAATATTATCTTCAGGTAAAAAATTTGAATCTTCCATCACTATGCACGCTCTACATCGTCACTGAAAACGAATGTAACATTTATCATATAATAAACTATAATTTATATTTTTTTGAATTAATTATTTATTATATTTTATGAATTATATAAATATTTCAGCATTCAATAAATTTCATAAAATATTATATTAATTTATCTCATGGAGATATCATAAAAGATATTGTATTTCATTAAAACTATTTTTTCTTACTATTCACCAATAAATTAACTTCATCATATTTTTTTTAATAAATAAACCATGTAAAAATTTGACTTTATAATTGAAAAATAAATTCCATTTCATGAAATTTAGTTTTAGTAATTCAATGAAATTAATTTTAATATAAATTCATAAAACGTATTGGAAAATAGATTCTATAAAAATTCCATTTTAGTATAACTTATTTTTATACTAAATTCAACCATAACATTGATTATAATTTTCCAAATTAGGTTATTGATATCATAAAATAACAAATTTATGTTGAAACCATTTTAATAACAAGGATTAATGTTTTAAATTATTGAAATAAAATACATTTTTCATATTTTATTTTATTTTTAACTATTCTCTGAAAAATAAATCTTTTAAAAAAATCCAATAAATCCACCCTATGATAAACTTGATAGTATGATATATAAAATGATATTATTTTTGTTAAATAAAATGGTTTCAATTTTTAAGAAATTTATTATAATATTTTGTCACAAAAAACAGTGAAATTGTTTTTGAAGAAAACAATGTTTTGAAGCATAAAATAATTTTCGTCAAAATCGAGTTTTTATTTATTAAGAATTAATTAAGGAATTTATAGTAGGAAGGACATTTTTATATATATTTAATAAATTATGTAATAATATTCATACCTAAAAATTCAATGGAATGGTAATTACAGTCATTTTTAAATAACAATATTTTTTGGGTTGTTTATGCTCAGTGTTTCATGTTGTTTATGCTATATATACTCATTTTATTATTTAAAAATATCATTGTCTAACAATTATATAATAAATATTATTCATGTATATTTTTCTAATGAATATTACCTAAAAATGTGGAAATAATAATTATCCTAGGATATCATAAAATTTTTAACATAACATTTCCAATTTATGATTACAGTTGTTCTTTATGGGAATAAGTAACCACAAACACACACACACACACAATGTCCTTGTGATCATATATTTCCATAATTAATATAAAAAATTGATCATAAATTAATGTAATAACACTCACACATAATCATTGTATGCATTTTATACCACAATTACACTCACCCATAGTTTTATTATCAAAACTCTGTACAATTACACTCACTCTTATTTTTTGTGAGCATATAATACAAAAATTACACTAATATAAATTATATTCGGAAATATATTACTGAATTTACACTAAAAATTAGTTATTTTATTCATATTATATGACAATTACACTCACAGATTGTGTTTATGAGAACAGAAAACTATAATTACAAAAAGAAAGAAGTCATTATCTCATGAGATGAAATACATAAACCATTGAATTTTTGGGAAATAATATTCCCCACCCACCACCCACCAATCATCAATACATATATGTATAACTTTAATCTAATCATTCATCACATCATAAAAACCCCAGGGAATGAAAATGGGTTCTGTAATAAGAAAAGAGGGACACAATAAAACTAACTTCAAAAGTATAAGAAATTTATAAAAAAATAAAAATAGAAATAGAAATTATTTGATAATTTCAATTACATGGTGAATCAATAAAAATATATTTAATAGAAAATAAATCATTTATATATTATGTTGAAAATTAATGTGGAACTATAGGTGATGTTTTTGAATACTTTCTTAGAATTATCATAAAAATTATGATACATATCATATTTAAATGGAATATTAAAAATAGTTAACTAAATTTTTTCCACAAATGTTAATTTTTTTGAAATATGTGATTTATTAAAATAAATAATTTATTTTCACAATATAATATGTAGTTGAAGATAAATCATCTGATTTTGAAATGATTGAAAACTATTTTCAATATTTTTAAATACCATTATAGAAATCCCACAACATAAATAGAGTTATGAAACATAAAATTAAAAATAAGAAATAATAAATATAAATGGATTATGATATAAAACATAATAAGTATTCAAAATATAATTGACTACAATTATGTTAATAGAAAACTAGGGTAATAAGGACAATGAGATTTTTTATGAAGAATGAGAATTATTATTAAACGTGGCATGCATTTATTTGAATACATTCCATGATCGAGATCTAAAATAATAATCTACTTTCCAACAGAGAGGAATAAAAAATAAAATATAAAAAAAATATTTTTTTTAACATAAAAATTTAATAACTAAGTTCATTATGATATACCAAAACTCAAAAATATACGTTTTCAGTTTTTAATTTTCTTTATGGATTAATAAAAATTTATTAAACACCAATTGATTTGAATTGATTAAAATTGGACCTAAAATTACATTAATAAAAGATAATTCATTATAAGATAAATAAAACAGGTAGTTTAAACACCATCTGAATTAAATTACTTGCATAAACAAATTAGGTCTCATAGAAATGAAATTGAGTTGAAACACCCATAACTTTAAACTTATTTAGACGAACAGCCTCAAACCTCTCACATAAAAATACAAACTATCATAATAACCTATTTTAGAATGTTAGTAATATATGTAACTTTTAATAAACATCATTTATAATAATTTACTAAAAATATATTTGTTAGTTTAATATTATTTTCATCATTTAATTTTGTTAAATTCCATTGTTTGTTCAATTATAGTTAAATAATGGTGGTGTCGATTCTTGTTTATAAATTAAACGTCAATAATTATGAAAAAATAATAAATAATGAAATTGATGCATTTTATTTATTTATAATTCTACAATTTAATTACTTTTTTATTTTGGTTATGATACGTTTTTATAATCTTGATTTTGTCATTTTTTAACGAGAAAGAGGCGGTATCAGAATAATAAGTTAAGTTTAAATATAATATTTAAAATAATAAAAAATTATTATTATTTTCATAGTAATTTATAACAAAACCAGTTTCTAGGTTTCTATATTTATTTATATTGGGAATATATAAAATTTTTCAACTAAGTGGTGAAACTGAGCAAAATAATAACAAACTAAAATCTATGGGTGAGCATGATATAGAAAGTGACTATTTTAGAATAATTTTATTAATAAAGCTAAACAATGAAATTATTTATATATTTGTATTATTATTATACACATTTGATAATAGTTATATATATAAGATAAATTTTGAAAAAATGGCATTCATATCTTTGTAGATGCGGTTATTCTAACTTATAAATGACTATCATTTTCATGTTTCATCAAATTCCAAGAAGGTATGAATTGGATTATAGTTTTAGAATAATAAAATTATTTTAAATATCGTTTTTTTCTTGATAAGACTATTGTGAATTATCCTTTTTTATAAGTTATGAAAAAGGTATCATTATAGTTAGAGAGGTGGTAGTCCACATGTCACATAAGGGATATTTTCATTTTTCAGATGGTCGGGGTGAGGGTAGGAAATGAATATTCAAATAGAGATGTTATTTTTCCAAAATTTTCTTTATTATATTAATATTATTTTTCATGGGTCATTTTAGTTTTATGTTTCATGTGAAACATTTTATTCAACACATTATAATGATTTAAATTAATGGTATATATTAAAATCATTTGGCATTATAGAATGTGATAAGGGTTACCATAGAATGTTAGTAATAAACATAGTACCCTTGAATACATCAATAAGAATATATAATGGGAATCCCAAAAATATATTGATTATAGAGATTGTCTTAATGTAAAATACATAAACTAAATATTTATATACTATCAACAATTTTTAGATAGTATTTTTATAATAAATAAAACAGTGGGGTGATTGAAGTCTCCATAGTTGTGGATGAAGATACATTATGATTATTCCGAAACCATCCCTGAGTAATTTAGAATGAATGAATATTAATTATATTATTTATATATATTTAATAATAGTTTCTAAATTTTTGAATATATTTTGAAGTGTTAAGGATAAAATTATCACGAGATACTTCATTTATAATATATAGTATTCTACAAAAGTTCTTAACTTCATGATAAATGAGAATATAATTATTTAAATAACTTCTAAAATTAATTGAAGTTAATATTAAGTTTTATTAAATGATTAAGAATGGATGAATCCAGTTTGAAGAACCGATGAAGGGATTTAAATAAATCTACATCCAGGAGATTTCAACGTCCTCAGGCATTTGAAGTTATATACTAAATGTTTTACTTTTCCCATCATTCTGATATTGCCTTATATTTTTAGCGTACAACTCTGTTGATGATTGTATGAATTCATTATGAACCATATATCCACTTTATACCTTCCAAAAAATCATATGACTTATCATATGACTTCAATGCACCGATAATATTTCCAATGTTTTACTATTGGAAGTGCGTATAAATTTAGACAATGTTAGACATTGTCTAATAGTATGAATTCACTATAAATATTTGACCTGATCCTATAAAATTATATTATACCTTCGAAATTCCACATATATCTCTAACTGAATTTAATAATTATTCTTATGAATTGGATACTGTATTGTTTCTATCAGGTGAACAATGAAATCCCAAAGTCATGGAATATAAAATATATACACAATTATTTATCTCATAACATTTTCACCAGCATAATAATCGACTGATAACAACATGAGGATACTATATAGCTGAAATTATAGAGAAAAAATAAATTGAAACTATACCTCATCAAATTTTATTTGAAGCATGTTTCCCTCGCCACCATCTATCATCAGTTGATGGAACAGAATTCAGAACTACCTAGATCATCCAATCATAATTTGAATTCTTGGGGATCATTTATTGTCATTATATGGTTGGTTTTATGGATCTATAGAGAGAAATTTAATGTTTCGACCATTATGGGGTCACCATATGGTTGATCAGGGGAAGAGAACTTGGATTAGGTTAACCAAATCATTCTTTTATCCTTCAAAAATAAGATAGAAGAGTGAGGGTATCTCATATTTTGGGGAATTAATATACCCATTAATTTTGGATTATTTTGGCCTTTATATTTATGAATAAACTAACTAAAATTTCACATATTCCCTCATATAATGTTATTATTCCTTAATAATCCAAAAAAAACTTATATACTAAAAAACATGTCACAATGAAGAAAAGTATTTAATCCCTTACATGTAACAATTAAACATTGTTATATGATAAATTTATAGTCATTAACATGACACATCCTCCATGAATATTAAACCTATATAAAATATTAATTACTCAATACTCACTTAAAATACAATTTTATTTACATTAAATGAATTAATTTTTGATATAATATGTAAATAAATTCAATAATTATTATTATAAACATGAATAATATTTATTTTATTTATTTTATTTGTGATAATATAAATATAGAAATTACTGATTCCCATCCATGAGGATCACCATGTCCTTGTCTCAAATTCAATGTAATTGGATAAGGTTTGAATGAACATAATACATGAATATATAAGACATTATCTCAATAGAAATGAATGATAATCTTAGAAAAATATTAGAGACTAGAAACACATGAAGGGACATAAAGGGATAATTCTCTTTTCTAGAATAAAAAACATCTGGTCAACACATATAATGAAATAAAATATCATTGTCTCAGGATGTCGCATAAAAGACCACACACAGTTCATGTCTTCATCATTTATTGATTTTTTTATCTTTCTACATAATATATAAACATACCTTTAATCACCATGCACATATATTTATAAATTTACTATAGTCCTAGTTAACTCGGCTTGAAAGATCATATATTTTTGGATGTGAGAAAATATTTGTTAAATATTCCTTCAATGTGATGCCATTAATGAAAAAACCAATGTAGTCAAGGGAAAAAAAATATAAATTTGTTGGTTTTCATCTTGAATTAATGTAAATAATTAAATGGTTTACATAAACAATAATCTAAATGGGGTAGATCAACATAATTTCTAAAAAATAGGAACAAATAAAGCCACATGAAACATGTTGTGTTCATATTGCTGGTTAAAGCCTCATGATCTCCTCTACTTGAGATCACTTTTTGAAGACATTATGATAATATGTCTCAATGTAAATGATCCCTCCCAATGTGATTACCAGACGTCATATATATTAAGATAATATGATGTATCCTGACCATATGACATATGTTTATGATTAATTTCATATGTTCTCATGATTCTCACTATAAATGGAAAAATATATAAATTATTGAAATAAAAGAATAATCTAATTAAATTACCAGTTAAATAGTGAAAAAATATTTAATGACACAATTGTGGTATGTATATATCATGAATATATCTTTGTATACATGATTTTGTTATCAAGTAGTAAATTATAATTTGGTTCTATAGAACCCACTACTATAGAACTCCTACATCCACTATATAAAAATTCCCCATAATAATCCTATTAGTTATCACATGATAATATCATGATTTTATTGAGATATTACTTTGGTAATTATAATTTCATCTTTTCCTACTTGGACACTTATCTATCTTGGAATTCACTACCTTTAAAAAAATATCCTATGATATGATATCTCCAATAATAACCATGTTTTACTCTATCATATTATTGAAAACTTGGTTTTTACATTTGGTATTATTCAAAAAACTAAAAAAATCCTTACAAAATATATAAATCTTTTTCTACATTAGATGAAAAATAATTCTTGGATTGTTTAAATATGGTTACAACAAATTTGAATGTTATTGTGTTTCTCATTTCCATTGAAACAATAGAATGATAGATCATATTTATCTACCTTAATGAATCTTTTTCCCCAATAAAAAAGGGTTCCATTCTCCCTATTTACATGGTATGTATAACTTGTACAATCTCGAGTGATTTTTTGATATCATATCATGTAACTAGAATAATATATGTGATCATTCTATTGATGAGTATTTCAAATATTTACACTATATTTTACATCTATTGTTATAGCACATACATGTATATATAGATATATTTATGCAATGTCTCATTGATAACATTTATCACATGAATTGTTCAAATAGCTGTTAGGAATAGAATATTTGGAGCTTTTTCAAGAGGGTGTTAGTTTGTCTTGATGAAGTTTAAGACTGTGTGTTGTCATTTTTTTCTTAATATAAAAAATTAACCTTATTAATACATCAAACAAATATAGAATAATATGAGAAGACCAGAATGTATTTTATGTATAATTTCAATTAGATGAATGATTATGGGATGGGGTGATAAAAATTATAATTTTGATGAATATTTATTATTAAATGGATTCAATTTTTAAAATATAGTGTTAGATAAATTAATAATATGGGGATTCATTTCTATTATTATAATTTCTATCATAATAAATACTGAAATACACTATATTATAATGATTAGTCCAAAGGTGGTGAAAGTTCATATTATATACCATGTTCACACTATAATGATCTATGGAGATTACTAGATAGATACTATATGATGAGGTTTGTATGTGAGTTAATATTTTAAGAGTTATATAAGGGTTAATAAATATTATTCTAATGGGAATCACATGAATTATAAAAACATTGTATGGTTATATGAGATTCTATAATGTTTTGGTTTTATGTTTTTTAAATCTTTTAAAAAGTGTAATTTTTTTTGATGTATAACGAAAAATTCTGAGTAATGTATTTTAATGAAGTCTGATTAGATGAAGAACATAAAAACATCCCTTTCTATATCGTCAGTTTAATTCTCATAGGAACATATTTAGTACAACACATATCAATTGGACATGTATGAATTTAAAAATTAATAGTGTCACAGGATGATCAGATAAAATCCTCTAAGTTATAATAATGAGTGTTTTGGTGGAAATTATCATATATAAATTTGTTGAATATGGAAGATATAAGGATTTTGTATGATATTCATCGGAAAACACATGGTTTTTGGAGGAAACTGATGAAGATTCCTAATGAAAGTCACTAGACGATGGATTTTTTACGGTAACATTTCCAACACAGTCCTATGATTCCATAATGGAATATTGAAGGGAGTATGATCAGATGAATTTTTTATATAAGATATACCAAACTAATTAATGGAATAATGATCACCAGTTCAAATTAATTTACATAACATTCAAAAAGATATAAAATTAGTTGATGGAAAGATGATCATTCATAAAAAAAAAAAAATTCATGAATTTAGATCATGGTTCTTCAAAAGTGTTATGAATTTTGGATGAATCTAATTGACACCAAGTATAAGGATGTTTGGTGAAATTCATTTGTGTTAACTTATCAAGAGACCTATAGAGTACTCTAGAAGACATGAGAAGAATCTAGAGAAATTGTTTTGAGATGAATATTTTAAATTTGAGTTTTTGATTTATGAATAAATAAATCAAAGTTCCATCATCTTTTAGTTCAATCTCTACTATACAAAGTGGGTTCTCAAACACAAATATGTTTAACACTATTCATAGGTGAAGATTATAGGTAAAGTTTTTTAGAATATGAAAGTATATGGAACATTCATTATGAGGAACCATAAAAAACGATTTCAAAATGGACCTTTCCTTCATTTGTGATCAAGAATATAGTTTGTTTAAATTACTAGATGAACCTGGATTTAAATGAAGTACTTAAATAATTAAAAAATGGACCACTCAGATACTATAATTAGTTTTAGATCATGTTGAATTGGGAAGCATATATATATATGAAAATAGATATAAAAATTTTAACAAAATGATTTTAGTTTTTTGAACGCACTTGATGGAGTGCTCGAGATGGATAATTGAATATATAAATTGAATAAACTAGTGATCAGAATATTTTTTTATAGAAAACTACAAGGATGATGTCCTTGAATACTATTGGGAAATAATGTGTATAAAAATTACATGAAAGAAGATTATATTTCATGTTATACTAGAAGAATAGTGAAAACGTACTTAATCTTGTTGGTGAAGGTTTATAATAACTATTATGAATAAAATAATTGCATATTATATCTATACAAATAGAATGAAATTTTTTTATGAATCATAGTGTGCTGGTAGTGTTATATTATTCCCTAAATGTTGTAACTATGGACAAAGGATTGTTTTATAATGGATTATGTGGTATTTAATTATTTGAAATCCATGCTAAGGACTACATAGTCTTATTGAGTAGTGGACATTGTAAATACATTAATTCCAATGGATTGTGCGTATGTTCTTGGTTTTTTTAATGTGATAACACATTAATATGAGTTGATGGTTGTTTTATTAGAATGAAAATAAAAATAGAAAAAAAAATTTCTACCCTCCCCCTCTCAAATATTGAATAGATCCTAATTGGTCATTTTTAGTGGTTTCAAATAGAGGATTCCATTCATTAACTATTTAGTGATGTTTGATGGAAATATAATATTACATGGGTGTTTTTAATTTTGTTAATAGTACGGGGATACATATTTTTGATGGAATAAATTACCTTATTTGAAAAGATAAAGTGGTAACTTATCTTATATCCATTGGAAATGAATTTATTGATCTATATATAGATTGTTTCCCACATATTATTAAGGTATTTCCCCTAATATATGTCAATTTGAAGAATTTTTCGAATTATGGGCTATCCATAAATCCTATACATTCCTCAGTTTCAGAAATTTAGATTCTCAAAGCTGAATAAGTTTGAATGTATAATGGAATCCTTCAAATGTTGTAGAACATATATGAATTAAATAAAAATGTAATTAAACAAATATTACCAATATGGAGGATAAAATTAAAATATATTTATATTGGAAAATATAAACCTATTAGATACTTCTTAAAAAGGGTGTGTGACATTGTTATAACTATAATATTCCTTTCCGAGAACATATAAGATTAAAAAATTATTGAAAATATATTAGAAATTTATTACTAAAAAATTCAACGATAAATATTCACTATTTGGTGATAGATATCCCAAAGATCTGTCTATGGAAGACCTACATAGTACTGTCACCACTTATAAAATTATAAGGGGAATGCTATGAAGGACTAAGAGAAGTATGATCAAGAAATTTCTATTATCATTTCCATGAAATGAATGTATATGAATGTTATCAAATAATAATATTCTGATATTGACACCTAAGTCATGGCTGGTAAATTATTTAATATTATTTTATATATTTGGATAAAAAAAAGAAAATATGCATTGGAAATTTCAAATAAAAGTTACAATTAAAATTATTTTGTTTGTTAGTTGTTGTAAATATTGTAAAATATTTTCCACAATAAATGAATGTTGATGAAAGTGAGGATGATTAATGATAATCATGTAGATCACTTATAATGAATGATAAAAAATCTAAATCACATTATATTTGAAATAATAAGACAATCTATTAATAAAAAATGAGATAATAATTACCATTATGTGTGGAATACCATTATAATAAATAAATGGAATATTATTGGAGTGATGTTACTTTTAAAAAATATCTTATTGAAAAAGAGAATTAGGAAAAATTAATCAATGAAAAATGAAATATTTTTAAATTATAAGTAAAATAGATTCATTTTATGCTAAAAATAGATCTTATATAATTTCGTATAATGATTATAATACTTGAGAGGGAGAAAAATATTTGATGAAATAAAATAATTCAAAAAATAATTAAGAATATTATCTTGAGGATAAATCCATGTCAGAAAAATAAATGAATGATCTATATAATTTTCCTGATGGAAATAAAATATTGAACTTGAAGATTCTTATAATTTTGAAATTTAAGGATGAAGTAATATAATGTAAAGATGAAAAAATATTAACACAAATAGAGGAATTAAAAAAATCTAAAACATGGTTACATAATATTGTGAAAGTTAAAAGAAGAGTAAACCTCAAGAGAAAAAAAATCATCCACAATGATTAGTATGAAGGTTGGAGATGTGTAGAAGAAAAAAATCTCTAATATGTCCATATATGTATCCAAAATAAATTGAGTTATAAAACATGATGTTTTTAAGGATTCAACAACCAAACCTTGTTTTTATAGAACTATATGTTTTATAGTTTTTGAGAAGGAAAATAAATATAGTAAAAAAATATTTAGTTCACAATAAAATAATAATTATTATGGTAAGAATATTGATAAAAAATAAAATGTATGACTCTATATAATATGTAATTTAGAGATTGAAATTTTCATTATATGGTTACTATTGGGGCTGAGGGGTATTCAGTCATAAAAAATATGTTTTAGTTTAATCAATAATTTTACAGTGAATCCCAAAGAAGCTATGTGAAATGTTAGAGGGGGGAGTGAACCCAAATAGAGGAGATAACCTATAAAAGATTTCCTAATGATTTTAAATATATTGAAACCTTTGGAAAATAATTTTGAAATATGTGACCTACCTATATGTCTTGTTAAATGATGTATTTTCATGATATAAAATAACAATTTTTATAAAAAATATCTCAAAATCCATAGGATAAGAATGGAAAAGTAAAGGAAGTGGTCCTAGTTCTGGAAAGTGGAAACTAAAGCTACAAAAGGAAAATGACTATCAATATAGGGAAAAAAATTTCTTCACAGATAATTGTAAATGTATTTTTTTAATATTGTATTTTATTTTAAAGAAGGTATAATGGATTTTTTAAATGATGATACACTCAGAAACAATAACATTATATATTCTATCATTAGGGAATAAAATGTAAAATCCAAATGGTTTTTATTTATTGAATGGATAAAATACAATTTGTTATGTTTTTCTAATATTGTAATGATGGTAAAAAAGTTATTTTTATAAAATATAGTATTTTTATTAGTAATATAAAATATGGGGATGTTTTAATGATCAGAGAATGAAAAAAGTTAAACATATTTCAAGCTGGTGATTTATTAATTCCATGTTATCTAAGAATCAATGAGGAAAATCAGTTTTGGCCTAAAAGTATGGAGAATAACTATTAAATGAATATGAGAAAAGTAAAAAATATTGAAAGTATTCCTGACTTTATATAAATTACATGAATAAGATATTTTTTGATATATTTTCTATAATGTGATAACTACAAAGATAGTGATTAAGAAATTTTAGATTCCTTCAACTCATCTATTAGAGATAATAAATTTTGAATTTTTTCCCATTAATAAAAAATAATTAATTGGAGACAAGAACATTATTCAATTTAATGATGATTTTAATCTCATTACATGAATTATTTTTCCAAAACATAAATAAGAGGCTCTTAATTTTTTTAAGAGCTTTAAGAGAAGTGCTAAAAAATAATGTGGACATTCTACGAAGAAGATTCGAACCGATAATGGATGAAAATAATATAGTGGGTTGTTAAGAGGATATTTAAGAACAAATAGAATTCATTATTAGTTTAGTGAACCATACACATTAATGTAGAATAATTCTTTTGAATAAATAAATAGATGCTTATTATATATGGCACTGAAAACATTTTTTAAACATTAAAAAATTGATATTTTTTGTGGCATTATATCAAAGGATAAATTTATGTTAAGAATAAATTTTTCTATAAACCAAACTTGTATGACTCTTTATTAGATGTATTATAAGTATAAAAACATCAAAAAACCTTATGGTTTTCGGTAGTCCTTGTATTATAAATTTCAAGCGTGAGAATATTTTGATGTTTGATCAGAGAGGAGATGATGGAATATTTTATTACTACCCTCATAATGATAGAGGACACTTGTTTTATAATTAAAATAACAGAATGTTTTTTACATGATATATGTTAATTTTTCTTAAAAATATAATAATAATTTTTTATAGATATTTGAATATGTTTAACAAAGGGATGATGGCGTTGTTTCGGTTTAACAACGTAAAAATGTTCCTTATGATAGTTACACTATTGGAACTTCTATATATTTTTAATCTAACTTAGTTGTATCAAAAAATAAGGAATAATCATATTCATATCATCCTAGGATAGGTAAGAAAGTAGAAGATCATAAAACATTGGAGTTCAATGATAACAGGTTCAAATAATAACAACATTAAGGTTATTATCACATTCATCCTTATCTTCATAGGTTAACATAGAAGATGGTGATGAATTATTAGAGAATCAGTAGTTGGTTTATTCGATTAAAGAAGAGTTGGATCATATTGAAAATAATGATACATGGGAATATGTAAGCAAATAAAATATCATAATGTTATTAGTAAAAATTTGGGGTTCTGAAAAATGTTTAATGAGAAAGGTGAACTGATTAGAAACTAGGCCTAAATTGTTTGTTAAGGATATTCAAAAAGTGAATGAATTAAAATTTATGATACATTATCCCCTATGGAAGGATTAAAAATTATCTGAATCCTTCTTACTATCACAACATAATTAAGATATAATATATTTTATAATGATTCCATGTCATATATTTTTAATAGAGAGATTGATAATGAATATTATATTGAAAAAACTTGTGGCTTCATAATTTAGAATACTGAATGTTTTCTATGAAAGGTGAAAAAGACATTGTGTAGTATAAAATTAGATCTATGAACATGGTATTCTAAACTAGATTCATGATTAAGAATGATGGGATTCAATAAATGTAGAATTTATTATAATACCTAAATAGATGAAAATAAAACAATTCCCTTATTATTCTTATTTATGTAGATGATAACATATTCATAAAGAATGATGAGGAAACCTATGAAATGATTAATGAAGAGAAGAAGAAGTTTTTTTTTTAAAATTTCCTTTATTAATTTATTGAAATAAATTATTTCTTAAAAAATATTTAAAAAATTAATTATATATTCTTATTTCAGGTGAAGAATGTATAGTATATTCTTTGTATGTTCATTTAGAAATGATAAAATCATGTCTACACAAAACATATGTGTGAAAAAAGATATGAATATATGGTGAAGTAAAAGAGGTCACTACTAAATAATTTATAATGTTGGATAGAAGTTTATTATTTATAATTTCCTCTAGGGAAGTTATAGTGTTGATGACACAGTTTGTATATATATAAAATTGAACCAATGAAATATCATCTCATGGATATAAATAATGTTCATAGATATATTAAAGGCATAAAAATTTTAGGGTTCAAATTTAACAGTGCAGGAATGACTGATTCTTTGTTCATACATATCCAGATTAGCCAGGTAGTGTAGATAATGGAGAATCCATATCTTGTAGAGTGGTTTTCATGGGTGAATTATGTGATTATAATAATACAAATAATAAAATTAGTTATATAATAAGATGAATATTTTATTATCACTGAATCTCCAACACAACATATATTGATGAAGACAGAGTTGTAAGACTTGTTTTTTGTTCTGATGTTTCCCACTCATTTGGGGTCTGATAATAAAAGTTCCATCAATCGCACTAAAAATGTTTTCCAACATTATAGTTTTAATAATGTTGTCCTAAAATATCACATTATCATATGGAATGTGGTGAAGAATTAAATGAAGGTGGTTTTTGATCCTATAATGGAATAAGTTTCTAATATCCTCACACAACCATTATCAAAGGAACAATTTATAATCTGAGGTTAATAATTGGGGTTCAACCCCCCCTCACATCAGTTCTAGGATTTTGAATTCATTCCTATCTTCATCTTTTCTATGGTATCATTGTCAAAGGAAAAAATTATATAACATAAATAAATCAAAATTTATTTATTTTACCATATGATAGAAATCATATAATTAGGGGTAGTTTGTAAAATGGGTAAGCTATTATTTAAGAATGTTAAAATTTCATTAATAGTTTTTTGAAGTAGATATAGGGAAAACATTTCATACATGTTGAAGTGATATTTGTTAAGAATGTTTCATGTGGTAGAGGATGTTTTTTAATGAGTCGTATGAAATGTTTCATTTGTAACTGATTTTGGGAAACATGGTATTATAGTTCAATGATTTTCATTTCATACATTGATTTCACTCACATAGGATTTTAATTATTGAATAAATAATATATTTCATGAGTTATAATGATAAATTGATTTATGAACCTTGATTGAAAATAAAATCCAATGGAGGATATTTTTTAGACTCGAATGTTTAGATTTTCCTTAAAGGAGATGGAAGAAATTTTAAGGATATTAATTTTTCTTGAATAAGGTGTGCTCGAAGTATTGTATTTTTTATGTCCTAATATTAATATATATATTTGTTATTAAACCAAAAAATTATAGTTTAGAAAAATAATAATATACTATTCATTCCTAAAACATTCAATCAAATAGAAGATTCTAGATTAATGTGATCAACATGAGAAACTTCTAAGCTATTATATTACATTGGTTACATAGTTCATCGAAAATATTTTTTAGTAAATTAATAATTACTTGATGTTATTTTTTTCTTATTTTTATAACATCATGATGATTTAGGGACATCATGATCTATGTTTTAGTCAAAATTAGGTGAAATTATTATGTATATACAAACTTGATCTTATGATGTTCAGTGGAGAATATAGGATTGATATTATCAGATATAGTTTTAGCTATGAAATATTTTTTGAAGTATTATATAAGGGATGTCTAGAAAAACTAAATAATAGCATCACCTGATTAAAATATTTTCTAAAAGGATATATTTGATTCAATGATTATTATGTTTTAATTTTTATGAATATTACCATTTAGAGGAATATTGTGAAATTATAAAATGAACATGATGAGGTAAATCACCAAATAAAGTCGGACCAGATGAGGACCATAAAAAAATCGCTTTAAATATCATCAGTTTAAGTCAAAAGAAAAAATACATTGTACAATTTTTCATATTTGTAAATGAATGAATTTTTTATGTTATGTTTTTATTGAATGATATGATATAAGTATCCATGTTATCAAATAGAAGGTCTTGGAGGAAATTATTATAAAAATGTTTTTTGAAGCCTATCGATAAGAAGGCTAGTATGATCTTCATCATATGTAGGATAATGGTTGAAGGATAAAATGAATAATGTTAATGTATCTCTTCAAAATATAGATGGTTCTGTTATAAGACATTTGAGATGATGCTACAATTTCATGATGGATAATTAGATGAAGTCTCATCAGAAAAAAATGTTTCTATTATATTTTAGCTTAAAAATAAGGGGTTTTATGTTTACCAGTTTTAAATTCTTCTCAAGACACTTATAATAATATAAAATGAGATAATTTTGATCATATTGTTCATCATTTATCTAATTATTAAGGAAGATTATAGTTTTTTCCAAGTATTAATAATGATTTATGAAGCTCTATTACAATGTGGATAATGAATTTTGGAGAATGTCACTAGTGTTGAGTATTTAAGAAACACATAGAATACAATATAAGTAATGAGAAGAATCCAATTGATCCTTTTTTTAGTGGGAGACTAGAAATTGTTAATTTCATTATATGAGAAAATAAATTTGAGTTATCAATTATTTTATATCAATCATTATTATATAATATGGGCCTTCATACACACCAAGGTATTATATTACTAACACACAATGAAGTGAGGTAATGATATGTTAAATAATAACATATATTATATATTCATTATTAATTATAATATATAGTATAATTATAGTCATAATTTTCCATTATTTTGTGTGAAACTGATGGTTTGCATAAATGATCAAAAAACTTTGGTAAAATTGGAAGTGATTAAACAGTTAGAATAGGTATCTTTCAGATACCATATAGAGTTTCATATTTGTATGAATTGAAAAAACTATTTATATAAATGAAAATTTGTAAGGATAATAATAATGGGGTATCAAATTTCAGAAATCCCCAGATTGATTTTGGTGGTTGTACAACTAATCATAGAAATTGGAATAAAACTTTATTGGATAGACTTTTAATATAGAAATTCATGGAGAATTATATTCCCCATTTAAAATAAATAATGTTAAGAAGAAGTACCTAAAAATTAATATGTATGAGAAATTAAACAAATCATAGTGAAAACAAACTGAATCCTATTACTGGAGGTTTTAGACAGCTCTTCTTGATCGTAATGTAATTCACCTTTAAATTTATTCAATTCCTACTATTACCACATAAAAAGGACTTTTTATCATGTAATATTTTTTATTTATTTAATTCTTATCAATTAGAAGTGCAAAAAACTCCCATTGAGTAGTAAACCATATAAATACTTGTGGTTATGATGACTTTTTTTATGTGATTGTTTTCAAAAAAGTCATAACTCTTTAATAGGAGGTAAATTTTATTTTATAATTAAAAAAATATAAAAATAAATTTTTACTAATTCACCCCTCTCTCTCATATAACACACAGATCATGGTTGGTTCTTTCATTATAATTGTAAAATAATGTTAGTGTATGTATATTGACATGCTCTAATAAAAACTTAGATCTACATTAGTAGAAGGTTTCCCTATTACATTCAATTCCAAATTATTTTAATATTTGGAGAGTTTCACTCAACTAAGTTGTAACAATCTATAAGACTAATGGATATTTACCATATGATTTCACCACATTTCTCCTAGAATATTATGTCCCTCCAATGGAAATATTATAAATATATTTCATTATTTCCATCGAAATTAATATTCTATTATCATGATTTTTGAATTAAAAAATAAATAGATCTATTTATATTGTATTATATATTAATAGTGAATGGTTTCACTAACCATTTTTTGGATATTTTTTATTCATAACATTGAATAATGGAGGTCTTTCCCTCTAATTCTTAATATAATGATCATAGAAATTTCTAATTGAAATTAATGTTCTGATGGATTTAATCTTATATTCATGGTATGAAATGACCATACATATTGGTAAATCAAAGATACCACCCATTAAAGTTTCTCTTGAATACTGAAAAATGAAATTATCTCTATTAGTGTTATCAGTAAAACACTAAAATGATTTCGGTACATGGAATCCATTTTATAATTGATTTGAACTTTTGAATTGTAGATTCTTGTCATTGAATACATCCTTTCAGGATGAAAATTCCACATTCTAATTGAATATTATATAAGCTTGAAAAAATTAATAAAAAACTAACCCAATCTGGTTTTATTATTCCAATGTATTATGTGTATTTATAACATATCCTCTTCCACATTCTCATCGAGATAATTTTCCAATGTTACTTTCCTATAAATACCGAACCACGACATGAATAAAATCGATTTATTTCCCACTAAATCCTTTAGTGATTTTAACCATTGTATATAAATAAATTCCATCCCATAAATATTATTTTTAGGTCTTATGGATTTACGTAATATCCCAAACAATTAATTTATAATTATATTTGAATAAAGTTTTGTGATTATTCATGCATATTTGATTATGGACTTATCCTCAATAAATAAATTTCCTAAAAACACATGAATTATAAAAAAAATTATTTTATTTCATATTATAATCCATATGACATCCATTTTTTAATATAGTTGGAATATTTTGATGGGTTAACACTTCTATTTTTGAGGACTTTATTGAAATGATAATGGGAATTTTTTTCATTACTTATAAAGAAAATAATTGATCCTAATTCTATATATAACATATATAAAGTGTTTATTTTGAAATTTATGATTAGGATTTAGTCTTCTTATAATTTTTAATGATCAATTAATTTATGAAAGACTATTCATTTATCCCACATGTGTATACTTCATAATGCAGATGTAGATATAGAAATGTGTTGTCAAGAATAAATCAACACTATATTTTTTATGATTTATGTATATATGGTTAAGATATAAACTGAATGTATTTCCCCATGGATCCAAAATAATTTCCTAGTATATTATTTTCTTCAAATTTATATCCCATATTAATCTAAAAGTAATATCATTATGTATGTGAATATACATCTACATTCTATCTTTAATAGATTACACAATCTAGCTAAACTAGTTCAAGATGCCTGGTAGAAATCAGTTATTTAAAATGATTATATTATCTAAATATTGATATGTAGTTGTTATGATAACACAAATGGTTCTTATCTCTAAATATTCTAAATAACATACTTGGTATATACATGAAATATCCTTTTAGTCTTACTTATTAAATATATATGTTTCTACAAATGGGTGTGTATTTTTTACTTTATATTCATCATTTATTATAAGTGATTCATATATTAATATACAATTAGTGTTTTAATATGTACAACTAAAATTATTCATTCATAAATGTTCTTATATAATTCAATGCATAATTATAGTTTCCCGAGAACCATACCACTAGGAATAAAAATCGGGTGCATATCTGCACAAATTTAGGTATAATCCATTCTCAGTCACAATGATAATGAACCATGTATTATAGTAATGTTTTGTGACATATATTATTCCAAATTTTATTCAAAAATATGTATGTGATTTATTCTATCTAATACCTAATGTTTTTAAATCAATAATTACATTTAATATTGAATATATAATATATATAATCTCATGCATTCTTCTTGTTAAATTAATTAAAATATTTCTTTCAATGAACTATCTTGACAAATTCGATGAAAATATAATGAAACATCCCATTAAATTCTTTTAGATACCTCTTGACTCTTTTTTATATTGCAATCTTTTTTCAGGTGGTGTTTCTAGAATTATGAGGATGGATATATTTTATTGGGTAAAATGATATAATTACCAGTGATGTATATTTGTTTGAAATCAAAGACAATATAATTGTGTAAAGGGGTTATAGAGGGTTTACTTTTTTTCTAGGGGTGAGCTAAATGTTTTTAGGAGATTCTTCATGATTCTATTTATATATTCTATCTGGATGAAGAATTTATTCCATTAATCCACGATTGATGATATAAATTTCCAACTGGAAATTATCCATGAGAATTTCTTACAACAAAAACTTATTTCATCGTAAAATATGAATTGACGATGTTGACTAATCACTTAGTGTTCTTAACTGGATTTTTTTTCATTTTTTAGGTATGTTAAATTTGATTAATTTACTCTACTAAACATTAATTTAAAAATTAAATTACTCATACCTTGTGGTTTTATTTGTTCTCTACTTTGGATTTCATTTTTAATTTTGTCTGAACTCATCCCAATAACCCTAGTCAACCTCCCATGAATTGTGTGTGACTTATTCCTTTATATAAATTTAATTTTTTCTTATGATCCCCTATGATTTACATCACTATGATATTCTCCACCTCTTTGGTATCCCTTTTTGGTAGCAGTATGCTCTTTTTATATCCATTTAAATTAGAGTATGATCATGATGATTATGATCTAGGAAATCCTTATTAGTCTACATCACCTTCATTATTCATTATTGTTTTCCTATTATGGTTATTGATTTGATCACCGATTAATTGGTAGTTTTTCCATTATGATTTTCCTTATGATGAGAAAATTTAATATCATGATTGATTAGAAATGAATTTTTAAATAATTAAAAAACCATGATTTGATATGAATATTGGATGATTTTATATAAGGAGTGGAGATTATGAAAACCCACCAATTTAAATGTAATATAAATTGTTGTGCATATTAGAAAATTATTAATGGATTGATTTGGAAAATTAAATTTTTAGACAAATGTTATAAATTGATTAATGATTTCAAAATTTGTTAATTAATGAAAACCTGTGTTTGGTTTTTCAAATGTTAATGGAATGTTTAAACTAAAATATGTAAATTATATTTTTAACCATTTATATATGATTTCCTTACATGATTTATTGATTGATTTATTAAATCACATGTGATCCTAGGCAGTTAGTGGATAATTATGATAATAATGATAAAAACTATTCCCCTATAACTAGATTGAAGATGAAAACACATACTCAAACATAATGCTTCATGTTTTTTTCTATTATGGGGGAGTTAAGTGATGATTGACTATTTCATAGGCTATGTGCGCACATTGAGCTGAGAACACAAATTTAGTAGTATGAGGTTACTATTAAAAAAATAATATAACATGTGGATAGATACATTGTGTTATGATATACTTGACATCATTATTAAATTCCATTAATTTATAGTAATTTTCTAATCATTGTGGCTAATTTATATAATTGTTTTTATAAAATGTTCATTTAATCCATCTTTAATATATCTTCCATATTTTGATTATGATTGAATTCTTTATAAAAAATATTTAAATTTCATTCCATACATTTTTTTGTTTAAAATGAAATAATATTATCTTTAATTTTTATGTAAATTATAGTGGAACACCTTGTGAGACACTAATGGTAATTTTATCTCACACCCTACTATTTCCTTAAGGAATATTTAGATTATATTATTTTAGGAAAAATAAAAGAAAATGTGCTAATTAGAGGTGGAAGATGTTCTTATTCCTTGGGAGCTTATTTGAGACAGGTAATCTATGGAAATTTTATCCACTTATTACATGGATTTCACTTTGATCCATATCATGGAAGATATTGTGTCTTTAGATGATGGATAGTTTCAGCGTTGTTTTTCCCATTTGATTATAGTACATTACCCTTTTGGAGTGTTGATCATACTAATTGTATATATTATCTGTAGAGACCCGAAGCTTGACGTACATTGACATTACATTATATTTGCGGAATACTTAGTACATAACAAAAACACACACACAAGGATCATAATAGTTTAGTGTCTTTGGAAACTCAGAATATAATCTTCTAATCCTGGTGAAAGATCTTCAACATCTCCCATAAAGATATTATTTTTTTTATACCTAAAACCTTTTTTTATATCCTGGGGAAAAGTAAACATAAAAGGGTGAGCTCAAATGCACAGTAAGGGTAAACAAAAAAAATATCAATCACGTCATATTCATAAGAACATAACTTTTGGAAATCTTAACCTGCAAAAGATATCATAATTTCATAACATGGGATAAATCATGGAAGTGAAATGTAATCACAATAATCATAACTTAAAACATTAAACTTTGTGGCATACACACATAATCACAGATAATCATTTCTTGTTAGTCAAGACTCATTGCCAAGAATATCTTAGTGGACAAAGTCCCTTTCTAAACCGAGTCACCCTCGTTTCAGTCCTGTTTCACTAAACCGGTATAACCTACCGTTACAGCCATGTCTATCTCATGAGATATAAAATCTTTACCCAATGCATTGGATGGAGATATAGGTCCCACCCATCTCATAATGATACCATTCTTATGTGTGCCACAAATTCATAAATCATACATCATTGCATAACCCATGTAATAAAAATGGGATTCTTAAACATCGTGACATCATAAAACAACTCATATAAGATAAAGGAATTCATAAAAATAATTCCATCACAACCTAATCAAATCGATGTAATAATAGGGATAGAAACAGAACCCTTTATTTTCTTAGATGGAAAATAATTTTGATAAAACACTTGAACTTCATTCTTGAGGAAAATATCCTTTCTACTTCAAAAACATTTTTCCTTTCTTAACATGTCATAGAATTTTAAACTAAAAGAAGTTGATTAAAAATAAACTTGAAAACTTGTAAAGGATGCTTCTTGGAAATAATGTTTTAAAAATCCATTCATGCCATATAAGTTTAAAAAAAACATTCTTCTCGTACTTTTGTCGGAAAAGTCAAAAAGTACCTCGTACGAAAAACGACAAAAGATTCCTTTCATATTCTTTACTAAAAACTCACCGAAGGGTAAAATAGGATTTAAAAAATTATAGGTGGATGGAAATAATATTACATATTGAGGAAACATGGATGTGGATGATAAAATACACCCCAGTAAATACCAAAGTATAAACAATCTCGAATAAAAATGAGATTGTGATATTTCCCTTACCTTAGGTCCGATTTGCTTCGTAAGTGTCCGAACATCCTCTTCTTTGAAGCGCCTATTTGAGACCTCCTCTTAGGGTACCAAAAATTGGTCTTTGAGAAAGACCAGAACCTCTAGGATGTTTCTAGGGAAGTGGAGAAGAGAATTTGGCAGAGGTTGGCCTATCTTGAAGGCTCAATGTTGTGTGAGGAAGAGAGGGAGGAGGTGCCCTTTTATAAGGGAGGAGAGGGGCTCCTTTGGAAAAACAAAAAATATTATTTTATTATAAAGTCAAGTTCGGTTTTAAATAGATCCAAATTGTTTATTTCAAGGCTAAGGTAGGGATGGGTCTAAATCCTCTCATCCAATAGAATTTAGACAAGTTTAGGTTCCTATTTTAACCTTATCAGTTAGATTTAACATTAAGTTAAATAATTTTACTTTTACCGTGTCTTCCTGTGTTCTTACACTATAAGGTTAATAAACTTACTATAAGAAGACAAAAGAACCCCAAGTTGTTTATTATTAATATATATAACCTTATCTAAGTCATTTGGCCGAACCTTATATTTTTAGGGATAAAATAACAATTAATAATATAATATTTGTTTTAAAAACTATTTTATGTCAATTTTGACACTATTTAGTAATTGATTTTTGTGAAACTCATAACAGAATGATAATTTAAAACAAAGTTAATTAAATATATACTAACATGTCATATTAACCTATAAAATTAGTGGAATTCATAAAAAGTCTCAAATTATATTTATTTGGGTATTTATAACATCAATTATGTCAATATTTCATTAATAAGATAATTACTGCATCATAGTTGTGTCATAAATAAATTAAATTATTTAATGTCTAAAAATTACAAATAAAATACCATTATGTAGGAAATAGTTTTAGATTTCTAATGAATATTTATAGTCGAATTTATCTTATGTATAACCCCATATTAAAAATGTTTTAGTAAATAAACATTGATTTTAACTCTTTTAACCCTTCTTTAAATAAATTAATAATAAATGTCCTAATCTAATCCAAGTTGGCCTAAAAGGTCATATTTTATTCCTAAGTTTGTTTTTGGTCGAATTACACTTGTCAAATAGAATTAGGAGATGTGTTAGGGTAATAATAATATCATTTCTACCCTTAATTACCCTATTTACTTTTAATCGTGGTAAAAAAAGTAAAAAGTTACTATTCACTAAAAATTATTTTCATCTCATTGAACCACATTTTACATACTAACATCAACCGTGTCTCTCAGATTTTTTAAATTCCACTCACAGAAGAGGTAAAATTAAGTTTTATGAACAATTCAGTTTTTAACTACCACTTAGTGGTTTCACTATTCATCAAAAATTGAAAGTTTTCAGAAAAATACCAAAAATTAGGCCTAAGCTATATTTGATATTATGAACTCAAAAATGATGTCTATTTTACAAAATTGAAAACATATCAGTTTCTTTAACTAATTTAAAAATTAATTCCCGTTGTCAAAACAAATAGCGTGTTTTTAAGAGATAATAACTATCAAAAGATTGAAACTTGTTTATAACTGGTTTAAATGTGAAATTACATCCAATGACCATCATTGTATTAAATTGTAGAAATATATTCTAAATATACTTTAAAACCACTAAAATTAATAATTTATCACTATTAATTATTTCTATTGAAAAAGTTGTTTTTAATTAAAATTTAGTAATTTCCACTATTCATCAAAATATGAAAGTTATCCGAAAATTACCAAAATTTCACCCTAAGCTAATTTCGATATTCCGAATCCAAAAATGAAGTCCATTTTGAAAAATAAAATTTACAAAATTTCAAAAAGTGGTTATTACTATTCATAACGGCTAGTTTTAATAATATTTTAATAGCATATCGTTGTTTAGTGAAACTCGGTATTGCGTACTACACACACTATCAAATAAGGCCGCCATTGCGTGTAATGAAAGGCAAGTCAAGGATGCGTGTTGTGCAAGATCCTTTTGGTGTAGCGTACAACACAAGACATTAATGAAATTAAAAAGAATAAAATCTCAGGGTGTTACATTATCATACACTGTATTTTTAAAAAAATAATCCCTCATGATTCTTTAATGATGGAATGTTATTATCACCCACCCATGGAGATTGGAAACTGCCTTCGGACTCAGTTAGAGCCAGAGAATGTATGAGGATAACAAGGTATATGAGATGGTTCATGAAAAAGTGGTATCAATTGAGGTTGTGTATATTTCCTGGATGTTAGTATGTAGTTCCCCCCCAGTATACATGTGGTTGGATTAATGGGTCTTATGAAATTATTTAGAGCAAGTTTAGGACAAGCTGTTATTGTAATGAGACTTAAGGCACTAAGAGTTTTTAGGAAAATGGTATTTAGAGGCAAATTTAATTTGGATTCTTGTATTTTCATTACTTTTGATCTTAGTACTTTAAGGTCCCCATAATGATATTCAACTTTATCTAATTAATATTCCTTTTACTCTTCATTGGGTTGATGATCTGTGTGTACATACTGATACTTTTAGTGTCTTATGTTGATTTTTTGTAGAATAATTACATCAAAAGTACAATTAAATAGGAAACATGAGGATTATACTAGTGAACCATAGTTGGTGAATCCTATGGTTTACCTGAATCTTTTCTAGATTTTCAGGGGTACTACCCAATCATTGGGATAGGCCCTTAAATCCATTCATGTTCAATATTCAGTTATTTATCCTCAAATAGATGAATCTATAGATCATGATTAAGAGTTTATTCATAAAAACCAAAATATTTTCAATGATCAAATTATCCTAAATAGGATGAGTATTTGTTTAAAAATGGTCACCTACTTTATGATTTTGTGGAAATGTTAGAAGCTAAAAAGGATAAATTTTCAACATTTATTCTTAAGGAACCAAGTAGGAGATGGTGTTGACTCGATATTTATGTTGAAGGAACATAATCCTCTATATTGAAAGGATATTAGAGTTCTTTTCATTGATCAGTTCTATCTAATGTCGATGGTCATGAAATAATTGACAGAGTTTACCACTGTTCATCAGTGTGATAGAATCATGACATAGAATTTTGATCATTTTTTGAGAATATAATGTCTTTACCCAAGTTTATATGAATGGATAAAATAAGAGACTGATGGTTTGATAAGGGTATTCATTTTGAAGTTTGATCAAAGGTTTTCTCACAAATGATAATTTCTTATGTTGTTGTGCTGGATATGGTTTTGATGGTCAAGAATGACCTGACTGGTATGTAAATATTTATATAAGTTCCATTTTCTCCTCTGGATAGTTACTTTTTTTAAATTAATAAAAATAGAAATCACGATGATTCTATTGATGATTATAGAAATAATACATCATACAGACCTCTTGTAGTTCCTGGAAGAGTCCTGTTGATATAATTTATGCATGGAACAGTTGGGCATTAGTAATTGGTTTATACTGAGGAACAAAATATATATAGTTTTTATGGTCACATAGAATATATTATTATGTTTTTCATGTGAATTTCTCCTTCAAGAAATGAAACAATATAATAATAACATTATTATACTATGGTTTAATCACAAGATTCATGGGAAAAGGGGTTCTGGTGATAGGAATCACGAATAAAGATCCTTTAGGTATTGGAAATTCTATAGCGCAATATAATTTAGGTCTAACGACTATGAGTGGTACAATCACTATATCATAATATTTTTTTGTGACTACTTTATTATATACCTGTTCATATCAGTCATTTATATCAATGTGTATTGTGAATTAAAAGAGTATTCCTATAGAGATATTATCTTATGTGATGGATATTACTATTCCCCTCAGAATGAAGAGAGAGAAGGGTCTTCAGTTTCTATCTTGTGGATTCTATTTTTAAAGATTTAACTTAAATACAGCTTTATGGTTATTTAAATTAATCCATTATATTTTATTTTAGGGATGTATTAGATGATTTATCATAAGTCTTGGATTGACTGGTATCTTTGACAGGTCTCCATTACTATGCCTGATGGGCTGTACAGTGTGTTCAGGGAGAATCAAACATGTTTTCAAGTATTTTCTTCACTAATTTTCAAGAGTTTAGTAGTGTAATATCATTATTTTATTTTGAATAGGGTAGGTAATCTTTTAGTGGTGACATCTCTCCAGTTTTCATCGAGTTTCATTATGTTTTTTCCACTGATTTCACTTTGTTTATTCCAGTAAGATAGATGTAGTTTTATATTGATTTATTACCTAGTACTTATCTAGTTTATATTACTTCCATATGGAACCATTGGAGTTGAAATATTGGAAGAATTTGTTAGACGATATGATTGAAAAAGGTTTATTTATCTTTACTATGTCATTATAGGTGGAACTCGTTCTCATTGAAAACAAAACTGCTAGAGAAGTTCAGCTATTTATTTATAATTGGAATCTCACTCTAGTCATGATAAATAATAAATATTTATTTCAATGAATAGATGATAAATTTGAAAAGATAAAATAGTTGTTTTGGTGATCAAAAATCTATCATTAATCAGTTTATGATCAGTCAAGAATTAAATAATATGATATTTAGAGGACAACCTTTAAGATTTTGTATGGTTAGTATGAGTATCTTGTTATGTCATCTGGTAAAACCAATTATCATTCGACTTTATGGATTTCAAAAAATAGATATTTCATAATTACCATTACACTTTTTTAGTGGAATTCTTTGATGACATCCTAGATTAACCCAGACCATCATGAAAAATGTGTGTGATTCAAGATCCATTATTGAAAAGATAAGAATTCATCAAAAATTTGTGATTCTTCTAAAATGTAATTTTTGGATTGAAGAATTTATTTTCACAAGACACACGGTCTCTAAAAATGGTATTCCGGTTGATCTTGAGAATTTGAATGATGATATAAAATAGGAGTAACTGCATATTATTTTGTAAATTCAGAAAATATTGGTTTTTAAGGATATTAAATAATATTTGTCCATGATTTCTTGAATTATTCTTCTTGAAGGACTTCCCTCACTCAAAAATAGAAATTTATGGTTGGGATGAGGGGTTCTTTTTTTAAGATAAAAAATATTTTTTACTTTTTTTATAGTGTTTAATCTTATAGAGTCTAAGAAGGGTTATGTGGTCTATAGTGATATATCAGGTTTTGGTTTGAATTGTGTCCATGGGCATGGTGATCACGTGGTAACTATGGTTTCAGATATCTTAAGCCATAGTAGATGAATTATCCATCCCATGATCTCAAACTCATATCTTTCATGCATTATCATAATATTTGATGGAATTAAATTTTCAAATAATAGTTTAAAATTTATTCCAACCACATGATGTTCAGTCATATATTCTATAAAAAATAATTGAACCTCTATCAATGGTTTTTGGTGGATTACTTGAAGTATTTCAATTATGAAATTCCCTACATCCCGGGTAAGTTGAATATAATTAATAATGACTTTTATAGGAATAATTTAACCCATTAAATGAATAAATCATAAATAGAGTCAATGTTGATGGATCTCTTTGTTCAATTTATTTTTTGTGTCTGGAATAATGAGTTTAAATTAGTTTTGTAATGCCTGTAGTTTACCTCATCTCTTCTTGAGATTATTCATCAAGGGAAAGATTTTTATGATGAATTTTTAGGAATTATGTAATATATTTATGATGGGGATATGATCTTAAAGTGGATATTATCTAGTGATGGTATCCTATGTATTTGGAATATTTATTTTGTGCAATTGCCTGGGGTAAATTCTATGACTGTATACTTCTATATTTCCCAATGCACAGTGTACCCCAAAACCTAAATGACATTATATGATATGAATAGATGATTTTGGTGGACAATTATGAGATGATACATAAGAAAATTTTTAACTCATTATTATATCTTCAAAAATGTCAATTCCAACCATTAGATAGCTTCAGTTTTTCATCCACTCTTTCTAGTGATAAATTTGATGTAGAATTGTATATCAACTAAAAATATTACTCAGCTGCTGAAAACCCACAAGGGAAAATTTTGATATGTGTTATGATCGTGAGAATGACCAAATCAGATCACTTTATACCCATTCAAGATGAAACCAATGCTATGGAATTCATGATTCTATATGTTCGAGATATTGTAATATTTTATGGAGTTCCATCATCGATAGTATATGATAGGGAACCGTATTTCACTAATCACTTCTAGAGAGGCCTTCAGGAGGCCAATATATCCGAAGTATCTTTTTATCATGACATATCATCTATATATGGAAGTCTAGATGGAGTATTCTATATAGATTCTATAGGAAATGATGTATAATAGCATTCTTGATTTTTGTGGATAATGGGATACTAATTTTGGACTAGTTGAGTTTTATTACAATAATAGATGTCAATATGCAATCAAAATGGGTCCTTTTAAGACCTTGTATAGATATATTTGTAGATCTTGGATGTGTTTTTCTGATAGTGTGGAAACATCATTCATATACTATGTTTGATTTAAGATATGACAATAGGGATTTAGTATATTCTTTAAAGAATCCAGATAAATCAGAGCCAGTATAAATCCTATTCTGATCATCTTCAATGACCATTGGATTTTTCCATTTGTGACTATGTGTTCTTGAGAGTTTCCACTGGTTTAGGTCACCAACATCTTATGAAATAGGGAAATCATACACTATATTTTGTGGTTACTTTTGAGATTATTGAGGTATTATGAAAAGTGTTCTTCCATTTATAGGTAACACATATTTTTTCTTTTATACACATTGTGTTTTTTTATCCAATATTTAAAAATATCTTTTAGAACCTTCTCATGTTCTGTGTTATGGGGATCTTGATATTGAGATTGAATTTTCTATGACTAAGAATCTAGTCAGAATTGTTGACTATGAGATAAAGGTTCTTAATGGGAAGATGAACCCTTTGGTTCATGTTCCATGGAAGGATTTTTCTTATTCACATGATTTATGGGAACATGAGCCATAAATGATAGAGCAGTTCCATAATTTCATAGATGTGGGAACTTTATGATAGGCCTTATGGAGATAGAAAGTGTTTATGGTCCAGAGGTTGTAACATCCAATTATATTCATTCAGGTACTTCATGACTATTTTTTATTTCCCTTTTTGAGGTAATATTAATCTATTCAAATATAGATATATTTTTATTTGGAAAATATCCTATTTTTTGGGTTTTAATTTTGTTTGAAAAAATGTTGTCTAGGTAACTAAGTAAAGGGGTTTTAGAGGGATTCCTTTTTGGGAATGGATGAGTTGAATGCTTTAGGGTTTTCTTATAGGATTTTGTTTCTGGGTGATAGATATAGAAATTATTTACATCATTAATCCCCGATTTACTACTCAATTTTCTTACATATAGTAAGTCATGAGAATTTATTAAGGATAAAGCTGATTTATTCTATAAAATATGTAATTATTCTATTAATTCATTACTCAGTGGGTGTTTTAATTGAGGTAATTTTATTTAGTGTATGATTAAATTGATGAATTTACACCACAATGCCTAGATTTACAACATCAATGAAACTTTCCAAGTGGTTTTTTTGTATACCTGATTTCCTTAGGCATTCTACTGGAAATGATGAAAGGAACCCTATACTTCCTCTTGTCCACAGTGAGAGATTTATTCTCTTTTAGATGTCTCAATAGGGAATTTGACTCCTGGTGAGTTCCCTCTATATAGTTTCCTCCTCTTCTGTACATCTAATCTAAGTAAGTGGTATGATCACATGTCAGATGATTGAATTAGAGTTTGATATTGAGATTTTAGATATAGTATTTCCATATTAGTCTCCTTCACATTCATTCTACATTTTTTTCCTATTCTCAGAGTTTATTTGATTACTGATTAAATGGTAGGTGGTTCTTTAAGAATTTTACCTATAATTGAAATCATTAATTTTTTGATTTATTTGAAATAATTTTTTTATTTATTTTAAATTTACGATATAATATGATTGATGGATTATTTTGAAATAATCTTGGAGATAATGAAAAATCACAAATATCAATGGAATTTAAATTATAAGTAATATTTCGAAAAAATTAATCAGCTAATGTCGAAAATTTAATTTTGAGACAACTCATTAAAATATAATGGTGATTTTAAAAATCGTGAATTTTTGAAAACCATTTTTTGGGTTTTGAAATTATAATTTAATTTCTAACAATGAATGTGGGATTTTTTATTTTATTTTATTTGAACTGTTTTATTTGGTTATGAATGATTGATTGATTTACTAAAGAACATGTGATCTATGGTAGATTGTGTGTAATTAGGACAAGAATGGTTATATCTAACCCATAAAACTGGATTGATGAAATAAACACTTTCATAAGCAAAGTACATCATGATTTTTCCATTATAGCGAGTTGAGACCCATTAGCCTAAGTCATGGGATGTGTAAACAAATTCAACCAAAATCCCTAATTGAGTAGTGCGAGGATCCTATTAATAGAAACTAACATTATATAGTGAATTATACATTGTGATATGATATGATTTATTTGATGACTACTTTTCATTGATTTATGGAACTGTTTTATTCTTGAAATCATCATTATATAAATGTATTATTTAAAATGTTCTTTTATCAAATATTTGATATATCTACATTTTTTTTATTTTAAAATTATGTTTTTTAAAAATATATATAAATGTCATTACATGAATTATTTTTTCATGATTAAATTAATATTTGGATTAATTATTATAGAATTGATTATGTAACACATGGGAAGACCCTAGTGGGATTTATACCTCACATCCTACCATTTTCCTTCAGGATTTTGTAGATTATCATATTTTATGTATTAGTAGAGGAAAGGAAGAACTTGGAGAAGGTGGATGTTCTTGACCCATGGGACTCATAGTGATGAAGGTTATTGAGGCTGTTGTGATCCACTTGTTACATGAGTTTTTCATTGGTCCATTTATTGGATGATGTCATGTCTTTTTATGATGAATAGATTGAGTCTTTTTTACATGATTGATTATGGAACTTTATCACTTAAGAGTTTTTAACATATTGACCTATATAATTTTTCTTCAACTATTTGTGGTAAAAATAAATCCTTAATGATTATTGTATGATTCTGAGATCTTGTTACAAATGGATTGGTATCAGTAATTCCCTTTGGTAAATGTTAGAGTCATCTCAAGTATTATGGTACTAGGGTATCTCAACTATTTTCGGATATATACATGTTTTTAATACTCTTCCATTTCGTCTTTGGTTTATTTAATGGATATTGTGAAAGTTCCTTTTTAAATATAGTTACAGTTGGAAACCTATCCTTTTCATTCATATTTTTCACCTTACAAATTAAACATTAATGAATCATTAAAGTATAATCTTCATAGAGAACCTATTCAAAAAAACCATTGAATTTATTTGCCTATAATATTCATTTTAAAACTTCTAATGAATATGGAAAAATAATGAGGTAAGGATGGGAGAATGAGATGAGCTGAAAGTTATTGATTCAAATTGAATCCTAATTAATATTTTTAATTAATATAACATATCATCATTTGTACATGAGTACCATCTTGAGTTATTTCTTACAATATATATGTGATCAGTGTTTTCATAATCTCATTGATCTCTCTCTTAACATTCTCATCACATATTTATCAAAGATGAGACAATGTGGTATAACTGTCTATGTCCTCATGTTTCTTTTGAGTTTCTCTGAAAAAATAAAGATATCATTATCATATAGACATCAAATAAATCATTCAGGAGGCTCATTTAAGAATTCTTCTCTTCTATACTTGTTTCTTGAGGGAGAAAATCTGGTACTCCAGACTCTAGAACATAAAATATCAATTCATATTTTTCCATTTTATGCAAGTTTCTAACCTAATCATAGATATTTATTCCAGTGAGGACATGTTCGTTCTCTAGTGTTGATCACAATTTATCTCTTTTAATATTTTACATTTCCAAAAAATAAAAAATAATTGGATAAGTACATTTATATGGATTATTATTTTTATAAATACTATAATTTTTAATTATTAATAGTCTCCCATTATATTATAAAACTACAGTATCCGTCAAATAATATATTTGGGAAACATGGTCACTTGATTATTCTTATGGAAAATATCCTTAATACAAAACTACATAGTCCAAAATATTTCCATTCCACTGCATAGAGAGCCTTATTTTGGGATTTTTGATATTCAACCACATTAACATAAGAATTTTTAATATATTATGTGGAGTCCCATATCATAAAATAAAAAATTCACATTTCTTAACTCATTACCTATAAAGTTGCAACAACCTTGTTATAGGTATTTTTTCACACTATATTACATATTTCCTCCCACGCATCACATATGAACATCCCATTATTAGGAAGCATCCACAACTGGGGTTTATAAGAACCTCACACACCCATGTTTTTCAAAATTTAATTCATCAAATAAATTTATAGACATTGTGTTCACACTGAGGTTTTTTTTGTTTTTCACATTTAATGTAACAAATTTTAATTTAATGTTTCTTTTTCTATGTGATATCACTAACATCATCACAATTATATAAATAAAGGACCATTTACTATGCATGTTCATTTTATCTATGCACGATTGACTGTTATTTAATGTGATCACTCATAAAAACCGAACATAGATAAAATAATAAACAATGTATAAATAAAATTAAACATCTTGATCATGATCCAATTATAATCATTGATTTATTGACTGAATAATTTATAAATATATAGAATAGTTGAAAATCCATGAGTCATAATTCATTTGACTTCAGTTACAATTGTTGGGAAAAAATCCCTCAAGGTAACATTGTAGCATTTTCATGTTGACTATGTTTGTTTACAAAGTGGGTTTTCTAGTATGTTTTAGGGTACATAGATATTTTTCACACGATATATTTAAAAATATCCATGATAAAATAATGGATTCCCTATAAGTAGTATACAAAATTGCGTAAATAAGGGGACACCATTTCTCAGTGTTTTCCAAATTTTTGGGGTCCAAAATTTAGAGTTTGGATAGCATCATGAAAATAGTTTTTCTTGAAGGCCTTATGAAAACATGGAAAATTCATGAGTTTCAAGAAGATGGTATTCACAAAGGGTGTTTTTTGAAGGATCAAATAATGCTAACGATAATCTACATGACATCAATGATCATCATGAATCAAAAAGGTGTGGATCATTGTGGGTGGAGAATCCTAGAAGCGTGAGGGTTTTTATAGAAAGATTTGCAATTATGAAAAAAACCATGAATGTAAAATTTCTATTAAAGTTTGAGAAAATGGGATAATCATGGAATAAAATAGAAAACATCGTGAAATGGTTATGGCATGGCTGGATGGTTCTAGAATCAGTTTCTATGCCTATAAATAGGATTGAACCCCCTTCCAAAAAGTAGCGAGACTTAATGAAAATATTAATGCTCCGAAATCATGAAGGTGGTTCGCGAAGGATGGTTCATGAAGGTTGGTTTGTGAAGTTGATATGTAAAGAAGTTTGCGAAGGCTGTAAAGTGAAACTGAATTTTCTAATAATTAATAAAGTTGTTTCATGTTAAGAAGTTCACGAAGGCTATAAAATCCAACTGAATTTTATGATCATCACCAAAGTAAAGGAATTAAGAAAGGATATGTATTATTCTTGAAAGGAAAGAGATTCATAGAGGATAATTGATCTTCAAAAAATGGGTTTTCTAAATGAAGGATAAGTGAATTCGTGAAAGGGAGGGGCATTAAAAAGGCTATTTGGGATTTGTGAAACAGGAGCTTTGTAAAGGCAGTGAGCATCATGAGAGTTGTTCAGAAGGAATTTCCCAATAAATATTTGGTAAAGTGGTATTAATCAATTTGATGAATGTGGAACTTAAATATAGAATATATCTATAACTGAGGTTTTATTCATTAGTGATAATGAAGGGACCTAAAATTCCATATAATGTGTGTGAATCCATTTTTAGAGAAGTAAAGAAAGAAAGAAGAAGATGGAGATCCTTTCCACTAGTAGTGAGCTAGAGAAAGAGAAATAGGGAGTGACCTCAGGGAAATCAGTGAGATGACACTAAAACTTATAATGGTAGTGGGCCTGGGTATATATAAGATATAGCCTACACCACCTTTATTATTAGTTACTGTTTTTGTATTTGGCATAATCAACATATTTATATTGTATTCTCCTTGGACGTAGCCCGGTGAGGGTGAACCAAGAAAAATTGATTTTTCTTGTGCATGATTTCAATTAAGTTCATACATTTCTATGGGAAATGGACAGAAGAGTGTTTTATTTAAGAACAAAATAAGATCTAAAGAGGTAGAAGTTTTAATCTTTCATACCATGAATCACCCCACTCTCATGGAATTTTACCTAATCAGTATAACAGAAATGATAACCCCATCAAAAGTTTTAATTTTAAGTCTACTTCTCTACTATATCTCCTCATGAAACTCATCATAATTCAACATATTTTTTTGACCAATACATGAAATTATGTGAGGGGACCTTAAATATGTGGGATATGGAAAAAAATAATTTAAAATATAATTATACACTCAAATATAACATATGATAAAATAGGCGATGCATAGATCATTATTTATTAAATAATTATGGAAAAGATATATATTTAAATAAAAAAATTCAATAAAAATTAATTGGTTAACATTGGATCATGATATTCCCATACACATAAATCTTTCAAAATAAAATTTAATCTATAATGAATTCCACTTGAGATTAATTATTATTAAATAATACAAATTAAATTAATTTTAATTACTAAATTATTTTCCACAATGTCCAAAAAATAATTTTAAGGAATCCACAATTTTTTTAATCATTCTCTGATTTTTTTTAATTTTTTATCCACCATGGGGAATAGTTGATAAGAGAGAGAGAGAGAAAGAGAAAGAGTGTGTGTGGGGGGGGGGGGGGTAATTAATATGATGAATTATTTAATTTTTTTTAAATTCTACTAACCTCTTTTAGAGAGAAAATACCTCCCATGAGACATTGGAGGACTTTATCCATGTGTTTAGAGATGAAAACATGGACCATTTCTTTTGAATTATGTTCTTCTCACTACATGCATAGCGAGGACCCCAACCTTTAGTTTTTAAACTCATCCTTTGTTTCTAATGGTTATGAAATAGAATTATATTTTTTAAATGATGCTAAAAGAAAACTATATGTTTCCAAGCTGGGTACTATTAATTTTAATATGATATTCGGAAATATACAACTAAAATATTAATATTATTTTTTGAAATAAAAAACAAATATTTATATCAGGAACCTAAAAATAAGTTCTTATGTCTTCATGTATCCATACTTTGGTTATCCAAACCTATATTGAAAAATCAACAGAGCTTTAGGACTATTACAATACCATTTACTCGAATTCATGGGAAAATAATTTATTTATGGATTAATTAAGTTCACTATCTCTCTAATAAATATTTTTTGTACCTAATTTCCATAAAAAAGAGAGGTTATTAATTAAAAATAACAATTCAACCATTGATGTCGTGATTTCACCACATCTTTAACCATAGAATGATAACCAACCAAGGTTCCCCGGTAATTTAAATTATGATAAAAAAATAAATTGAAACCATACATTGTCTGATTTTTATTAAAATAGATTTTTCTCACCATTATTTATTTTCACATCAATGAACTAATGTCGGAACCCTCAAGATTATCCACAACCATTTCAGAAGATTAGTGATCATGTATAATCTTGATATCATTGCTAAATTAGAGTAACACATAACTCTTTGGTGTTTCAATTATCATGGGATTATATTATCATTGATCCAAGAAAGAGACCATGGATTGAGATGATATAATCCTCACTTTCTCCCACCAGATCTCTAGAGGGAAATGTGAGAGTCTCTCAAATTTTTGAGAATGAATAGACAATGTAATTTTTACTTATGTTTGAATTTATATTTACGATTAAATTAACTAAAACTATTAATAATCCCTTTAAAAATTTAACCCTTCCATAAAACCCCCCAAAAAATATAACATCACAAATAAGACACAAATATTGTATGTAATTTATTACATACTTGCAACAAGAAACCTATGTCATGTGTTAAATTTTGTGCCATTAACTCTACTCATCTGACATGTATATTTAATTTTCCATGAATGTTTAATATTAAATACTCATTCAAAAAATATTTGTCATTATATTCCCTAAATAACATTTGAGCATAAAAAGACTATAAATTCAACCATTATTATTCTAAACTAAACTAATATTTAAGTTCTTAATTTATTTTTATCATATATACATAGACATTACATAACCTATATCATGTTGTTGGCCATGTCCTCATCTCCAAATCACTAAAAATAGACAATATTATTAATATGTTTTGTGTGTTAGCCCCTTGGACCTTATCTCGAGAATAGTTAATAATACTCACAAACTAGGATTAGGGTCTAACAACCCATCAATACCCCTATAGATATAACATATAGACATAGAATTGAAAAAAAATCTTATTTATAAATGTCATGATAGATAATATCTTTATACAATGATAAATCATAAAGTAAGATGCATACTTTATTTAATCATCCTTCCATGATTTATTTATTCACATCCTTCAAATATATTCTCATATTTATTCATAATTGAAATGAATTTAGTAACAGTTTTATTATACTGGTCGACCAAGAAACAAACATCATATCCTTTCAAAAATGAAAATAGCTTTCTCGAACATTCATCCATTGTTATAGAATTGAAAAAGAACTGAATAGAATTTAAATCTCTAAAATATTAATTTCAAAATTTTTAAATGAGTCAAGGTACATTATTCAATGATACATATTGATAATGTTCTCAAGTCGAGATAAAAATAATAATGCACATTAATCAGGATAACCAGTGACACCTAAAACCTATGGTGTCCATATTCGATAATAATTATTCTTTGTCTACTTTATCTTATATTACCATATAAAAAAATCATTATAAAAAGTCTAAATGTTTATGAGAAAAAAAGGATATTTTGAAATCATATATATGCTATTAGTATGATGTATCTATAAAATATAACATATGATAAAGATTATTATCACGGTGTATTAAGGTTATTATTATACATTGTAACTACTACATCCTATTGATTTGAAACATAATATATGGACATTAATATTTAGATAGTTTATGAAGATTTTTTGAAACTATTATGGTAATTATCCCTCCTGTATATGTCTATGTATACATTATTTGGAAATCATTTTTTCGCATTTGTTCTAGGGAACCTACTTTTACAACATGTATGATATTATATTCACTTACTGAAGAGTGGAACATAGAAAAAGTGGTATGAATTCGTAGATTGTATGACCTTAAAATCCATACAAAAAACTAAAAATATTGGAATGTTTAAAATTCAATATATCATTATAGAAACCAATTTAGATGATATTATTGTTTTTCAAAATTCTTATAAATGCCTTTAAACTCTGAAGATCCATCATAAAATCATCATATGATGAATGTTAAATTATTTAATAATGATGAGATTACATTTGGTTTACACTATGATTATAAAAAGTGTGAACAAAATTTAATGATTTTAAAAAATATTTAAGAAATTGTTGAATAAAAGGATGATCTATTTATATGAGCATCAACCATTATAGAAGTGAAACTTATGAAAATGTTAAAGATGTGGTACATGTGCTAATTTTTGGGTAAAGGCCTATGATTTATGTCTATATTAATTTCATATGAATCTACCACACTACAATAGAGATACATTCCATAATAGATATTTTTATTCAATTTTTTATTAAAAACTAATGGGAGATTTCGGTGTAGATTATATTAAGTTATTTTGAGGAAGTAGGAACCTAATCATGCTAAATAATTAATAAGTAGCTACAAATTTATCTACATTTCTAAAATAAGTGAAAATGCGAAAGTATATTTTTATCAATTGATTTTGTACAACTTTATTAACTGTCACATGTTAGAAAAATAAAATGTGTGGAGAATTAAAAATCATAACAAATGTGAAAGATGATACTTTGAAATTATTCTTTTTTATGACGATAGTGAGAATTTCATCTTGTTAATCCATTTTTAAAATATTCATATGATTGGGGAAAATTAATTTAGCTACATGTGATCATGAGAAAATTATTAATGATGAAAATATGAGTAGCTGCTATGTGGTGTGTGGGTGTGTTTGACATATGTTGCAAACTGGTAACTAGAGATATCGTTATAGAAAATAATTACTCTCAAGTGAAGAGCGGCCTCCTAGTGTAGAAGATATCGATAATCAAAGATAACTATAACTCATTATATAACAATTATAATTAGGAGAAACTGATACATAATGTTTCTAATAATTATAGCAGATCTTGAGAGAATTATTTTAAGATGTACATTATCTCAGATTCAATGAAAATTAAGAGAAAGAAAATTACATAAGAGTAAATTAATTGCGAGTCTCATTAAATTAATAACATGAATAAAAATGTGTATTTAATTGTACTATATATCTAGGAATGATCATGAGGAGTAATAAGTTTATTTATATACTATACATTTATGCTATTTTAAATGTTTTATTAAATGGGATTTGTTTAGAGATAATAGGAAAGAAATAGATTTTAATTATAAACAAGAGAGTTATTAAATAAGTAGAGGCTATTTTTCTTGAATAGATCTTGGATACCATTAGAAAATTGAGGAATCATATCATTTTTCATGGGTACAGGGGAATCACTATTTATTATCTCTTATCTACTTCAATATGAGGGAATAAAAGACAAATTTTCTGGTTAGATTCCATCTTAAAGAGGTAATGAGGGATACAACATATGTTTATCTATTTTATGTTTTAAACTGAAACCTTTGTAACATGTTTTTAGTTGTTTTTGATAAAAATATACCATTAATACAATTATATTGTATAAAATATTTTGTTTTATATTCAAGGAATTGGACCTCCCATAAAAAAACATATAGTATTACCATGAGGGACCAATCCATGAAAAAAAACCATGTTACATTTACTAAATTATATATTTTATATAGTATCATGATAGGTTTAAAGTCACATAATATAATATTATTCACCAATATTAAAGATTCAAGTCCAAAGGGGTTTATTTTGTTTAATGATATAATTAGAATTTCATAAACATTAAGAACACTAAATTCACCCAGCCTCTAAAGTGTGTCTGGATTTTCCAGTGAAACATATAATTACAATTTGTAATCGCCTGGACCCTCCTAGTCTAGTAATTTTACCAATTTTAGTTCCACCAAATGGTTCCACTGAAATGGTGGCATCGGTCAAGGCGACACCGGTCATGGCGGCACCATAACAGTGTTATTGTTATAGTAGCCCCATGACGGTGGCACCGTGACAGTGGCACCGTAGCGGTGACACTGTCACAGTCGCACACCAAAATAGTGGAACCACTTATAGTGTTCCACTGAACCATTGTAACTATTACTATGGCACAATGATAGTGGAACAGTTACAATGTCTCACCAAATGGAGTCCCACCCTTTGTTTTTTCCCAGTTTTGACTTTTTCCAGTTCCACCGCCGTAACGTATCATTTGATGTAAAAGTATTTTAATACCACTTTCAAAGCCATATAAAGCCTATAAATGATATCAAAAATCCAACAAGATCTAGGAGACCCTTTCCTTATCAAAACGTGTGGCTTTTTCCTCAGGGTCACCCTTTATTCCCATACTTTTTCTAGTTTTTCCCCTGTTATGAGTTTTTCTTTATTTAAAGGATACCAATTAACTCACAGTTGTTATGGACACCTCTCTGATGAGAATTATTAAATAATAATTAATGAAATCATGTGTAACTGTCCAACCACATGGATAAACCATGATCCACCTTTAAAGCCGTTCGATATTATCATGTCCCGTAACTCCAGAATCTGGCCCTTTTATCGCACGAAGTTCTTTTCTTTCTTCTTTGCTGACATCTTTTCCTTTTCTTGGTGTGTTTAGAGTCATTATTATGGAGGGTAGTTTTGTTCCAATGCTAGATCCTTTCCTAATAACTCTTGGAGTCTTTGGATATCTTCCCCTGCAAGCCGCACATCACCTGTTCTTGGCGCGAGGAGGAAAAATTCGATCATCGATCATCCCAATAGGGGTTTTTTCCTTCGTCTCTCTATACTGTGTATCATGCTGGGTGGGTATGATAATATTCATTTGGGGATGGGTGAAACCAAACCATAATGAAGATAATAAATGGTTTTTAAAGAATGAAGGGGTGTGTTTGATGATTTTACTATACTCTCTTATCTTCGTTTATAAGCTATGAATTGTATGGGCTTGTGTCCACTAAAAATCATGGTCGTTGGTGGTCCTTTCATGCGCACTAATGAACCCCTATCTTCTATAATGATTGAATGGATCTAACATGGGAATTAGTTATTAATGTAAAATCGGTTGATTAAATTGATTCCAAATGAATAAGAATCCTTGTGTGGTCACCCGGATTAACCAATGGAATGAAAGAAATAATCAAATGGTGTGTTTAAATATGAGAACTCCCTTTCTTTGTTTTGGTTATGGTGATGTGTATGGTTGCACTTCTTGATGCTTGTGGGGTTACGTGGATGGGTATGGGTTCCCTTATTGTCCAGTTGTTGGTTTTTGGATTTGAGGTCGAGTGGGGCTGTATTTTGGGACTTGATTTGGTTCCATTAATTCCAGGGATCTCACAGATCACTTTTGTTGATGTGACTTTACAAGAAAACCATGTGTGAATGATTAAATTGCTACTTGGAAATTTTTCCTTATTGGCTTGTGGCTATTCCTGTTTGTTTCCCAGTAGTGAATGATTTTTCAAATGGAATCACTTGAACATGATAACTATAATTGGTTCAATGGGGAATTGTTTTCTAGGAATGATTTGTGCTCTGGTTACAGCTGTTGTGATTTTTTGTGAATGAATAGTAACGAGGGTGTTCGTGTGAGGGATGGTTCTGGAACCCTTAGGTTGGGATGAGTTCTTTTCTAACTATATGTATAAAATTAGATATTGTGTTTCTTAATTCACACCCCACACATGTTGAGAAATTCTTTCTGAACACCCCCATTTCATGGGGGAGGGTGTTTTTCCCAACACTCCTCTGAGAGGCAGACTATTATCTCATTTTCTGCTCCCTCTCCAGATTATCCCAAGACTCTTCGGGTAGGTTGTGACAGCCTATGGTCCATTGTAGCCCAAGATTATTTTGTCTGTGTACGTTGTGGTGGTTGTCCCAGGTGTGTGCGGGTAGGTTGTTTCCCAAGTGTCTTTGGGATGAGGCCTAGGTATCTTTGGGCATGGAAGTAGTTATTCTGGCCTAGGTGTATTCAATCATGACATCAGTTATTCTGGCCTAGGTGCCTTTAGGTGTGGCTGTGGTTGTTGTGGCCCCGTTTTCTCAGGCGGGGATGTGCGGTTGTGGTAGCCCGAGTGTGTGCAGGCGGTGTATGGCAGTGGGACTATAGTGAGAATGGCAGGGGAGGTCTGACGCTTAAGATGTCTTCAATAACTAGTGGTAAAGTTGTGCGGGGTACCCAACATCGATGTGTTATTACTATTACTTTACCTAACATGCGTTATTTTGGGAGTGTACCTTGGTGAGGTTGGGTGGATAGTGTCCTTTCTAGGTACTTTAGTTATCTCCTTTTCTCACAGGGCATTATAATTCCTCCCCACTTATGCACAAGATATTTTGGTTTTTCCCTCTTGAGTATACCTGTATACTCACCCTATGTATATAAAACATCATTCAGGTTTCCAAGTGGACTTTGAGGGCCATGCAAGATCTTATTAGCTCAGACATTGGGACCGTTGATGTTGCTTCTTTTCTCTTCTTTTGGTATTTACCTTCAGAGTTTTTCTTGTACTTGTAGTACCTTATATAGAAACATGCATATGTGAATAGATTGTTTTTGGTTTTACTTTTACTTCCACTTTTGGTGTTGTTTTGGGATTTACTATCTTATCTCCCGATCCCTTTCAAAAAAATAGGGTAATGCCTTCCATATCACCTATGATTCTATACCCTTGGTGCTAGTTACCACTCAGGGGCCTATTAAAGGCAGGACTCAGAGGTCACTATATCTTCTTCAACTTGAAGAAGGAAGGGTCTAGCCTTTTTTTGCCTCTTCCCTCATCTTTGTGAAGGCTGGTCATGACACAATTAGTATGAGGTTTCCAATAATTTAGATATACTATTTACTATAATTTTTTTATATACCTAGGATATCATTAAAGAGAATGAATTTGTATCATTATATTTTCCTAAAATTTAAATAAGCATTGATTTCATGTGATTTAAAACTCTCTAAAATAATTGAATATGTCCTTTTTAAATTACTAAAAATATAGAGGATTCTTAATACACTTCTAAAAATAAGAAAACATAATAATCCTTGATCCTATGTCTGACATAAAAAGTGAATGTGGAAGAGAATCTAACTAAGAACACGTTGAGTAGTAAGTCTACTTATAGAACTGTTAATTATGATTCTATACATTATAAAATTACATTCCTTGAATGTGATTACATTGAATTATCTATACACCATTACCATGAGGTCAAAATTTATCCAAAAAGTCACCCACTGATGTGGTCACTAATATAATAATATTATTTATTGAACTTCATGATGTGAATTCAAATCAATAAGAATAGGCTGATGTAATGGAGGAATAAATAGTAATGAAAATGGGTCTTTGTAACACTCTAACAATACTAGTGAATGTAAATAAATAAACTAAATTACATTAGAAAGATTGATTTTCCTAAGAAGAAGAAGAATTTATAAAATAATGATGTGATAAAGATGTATTTTATAAGGTTATGAAGGAGGTATTTTATGAATTATAGAAACAAAACAATGTCTCAAAATATGACAGAATTTCCCATGTAGAATCTAAATAAGAAAGTGTGACTAACATGGATGCCTATTTTTCCAAGAGAATGAATATGCATGATTATAAAAGTATGTAATTTATGAAAGTGTGGTATGATTGGTTGAGATTATTTGGTGATGAATACAATTTCATCAACATGATGATCTATTAGTTGTAAATAATATTGACAAATTTATGACTATTAAAACCTGGAACATCCTAAATAGTCAAAAAAATTAAATCCTTCCACAAAAGTATTGATTGTTATTCTTCCATTAATGAATACTAAAAATTCTATTAAAATCATCAGATAAAGTTGGTAATAATTGCTTTGATGATTATGTAATAATGTATCCCAAAACATAGTTTAATATTTTAGTGTAAATCTATATCCACTATATGTACATATTTGAATTCAAAAAATGTAAAACTCATGGAAAACTCTCTAGTAATACATGGTAGGAGGAGTGTACCAGAATAGTTTTTCTTGAATATGAGAAAAATATATTTGGTCTTCCACTAAAAATTCATCAAGTTTTCAAGTTATAAGAACTCAAAATATTGAAATGGGTGAGGTTAATTAGAGTTTTTTTGTATTGCTGAAGATTTGGGAATATTTATATTCAATGATTGAAAAATATGTCCATATTTTTAGATTATATAATACGTAAAAATAGGGGAAAAATATTAATTTCATGGGAAATATACCAAATAAATAATATTGGAAAAAGAGTGAAAAATAATTTTATGATGAACACTTAATAATATTTATATAACATAGGATGAGTGGTTTTTTATAAATTTTAAGTGGTTACTATAATGTTGTTGTCCATGGTTATAAATTAAATTTTTATAAATAATCCTCACAAAAATATCATAAAATTTTGTATGGAAGGTTAAAATAGTTTCTATATAATTAGTGGAACAAAAGTTATTCCACATTGGGAAATAATTCAAGAAATCATTGAAAAACTATCACCCAATATGATTGAGAACATTAACAAAATCATGTTAAATCAATAGGGAAATGATGATTATATTTTATGAAGGGAAGTATAAAAATTTACTATTGTAATATTGATACGAATTCCACATTCAATGATAGAAAATAGAAATCCTGAATCGATTCAATTCATGAGAGGGACAGTAGAGTTTGGTTTGTTTTTTATACTATTTGAAAATAGGATTAGTGGATTCGTAAAAATGGTCTCTCAAAAGACAATGAATGTTATTCTAGATGTTTCATAATGATAGGAAAATGTTCTAGTAAATATATTACCTTACTACCCAGACATGATGAATTGTAGAATTTAAAAGAGAAATCACTAGTGAGCTATTGTTTAAAAATTATTAGAGCAAATAAGATATCCAAACTCATGATGAAAGATTAGAACAAGAATAAAGAAGTCTATTTTATTATTCTAGAAGTGTTTAAATATATTTATGGAAATGAGGTTATTGGAAATATAGAATATGTTCTCAATGAAAAATTAGTGAAATCAATTCCAATTATTAAAAATAAAATAAAATATAAAGCCTATGTAACAAGGTAATTTCATATTTTCAAATAAAAAAATTTCTTAATCAAGAAGAGTTTAATACATTATAAACCTAATTACATATGGGTCTCTATGTTTTAAAGTAATTTTACACATTTTTTATCTTGATGATGAGCTCTTGGAAACCCACATTATACAAAAACCCATTTTTTATGTTTAATTTTATGAATTAAATGAGAGTAAATATATATAGTATTTGTTTGGGGGAATCTTAAAAATGATTTAATGCCACAATAGAGTTTTCATTTTTAATAAACCTAGAAATATAGACATCTATTCAATAAATAACGTATAAGGTATGATTTTAATTCTAGAATCACTATTCTAACTCACATTTATTATTTCAAAAAAGATGGTGTGATTATATAACCATATAATGAAGAAAATAAACCCATATGAATTTTTATTATTTGTGTGTTCTACTGATTAAGGTCATTGAACATTTCTGAAAAACTATTTTGAGAATACCCTAAGAGTGAATAATATTACTTTGTTATCAATTAAGGGACAATTATATATTTTTTATATCTTATTTAGTATATCTTGTTTTAAAAAAAGGGTTAGAATACATTTACTTAGAGTTTTTTGGATGATTTAAATTTCATGATATAAATTTTGTATCACCCTTATATTATGGAATTAATATATAACATATAATATTGATGGAATAATATGTAGAGAATATCAAATTTTCAAAATTAGATTATTTTTTGAAATGTGAAAACTATCCCTATAATTAATCTATAGGGGAAAATAGTTTTTCAATCCTTTTAATTTTAATAAAATATGGATAAAATAAACAATTAATTAGGAAGATTATTTTGGAATTAAAAAAATGGTGTATATTGATGTTCTATGGTATTTGGAGAACCCTAAGTTGAGTTTAAATTCAATTAGTGAGATTAAATTTATATTGGATTCTTCCATTGAATATTAAATTGAACATATAATATAGTATTATTTATTCTGGAAATTGAAAATTAGTGCGATATCCATAGATTGTTGTTATTAAACCTACTTCTCTTGAATACCATTCTTGAAATATTCAAAGGATAAATGAAAAATCTTATTATTTTATAGTTTATCTTCATTTTAAGTACATGTACTAGAAATTGGTTTACTAGCTACCATAGTTGGCACGTGATTTTGGATGAAGCAAGCAAGTGGGGATATTGATGAGTATGTCTTGATGAATTGAAACACTATATGATATTTTAGAAAATATATTTTATTATTTTAGTATGAAGGCTTATGATTTTAGTTATTCTTATTCCTTATAAGATGATTTATAAAGGATAAAATTAATGCTATTGTATTGAGGAGTAAGTGATCATGACAAACTATATTATGAGAATTTAATATTCCATAAAATTTTTTATATGCAAGTGATATGTGTTTGGAATTATTTCAATGAATCTTTCAATTAATTTGAGAAATTTTGATGTGTTTGTAAATTATTAAAATGAAATAGAGTCACATTGAGGATCCCATTAATACATTTTAGTTTTTCTTCAATATGGAGGTGGTGGTAAAAAAGTAGAAAATTCTGATAGTGTATGAATGATCATAATGATAATATAATCATTCCTGGCCTTATGAATTTGGAATTTGACTTTAGTTGAAGAATTTTATGAAGGTCATATGTATTTAACGAGTGTTATAAATTAATAGTCTGACTTCAAAACTATCATATTACTATATTTTATAAATTATATACATCTTTAAAACATCATTTGTATTATGATATGAATGGATTATGAATTTTCATTATATCACACATTGTTGGAACATACGGCATCAATTAATGTCTTTTAACTAATTATATGACTTCAATTTCAAGCGTGCAACATCATAATATGACATTATCTAACTTTAATACTTGATCATACAACTTTTAGGCTATATGATATTATTTTTGAATGATGTAAAGTCAACCAAAAATAAAATCATATAAATTTACTATTTATATGACATTCAAAATCATAAAAAGTATATCTTTTATTTTTAAATTTAAGAATTATTTATTTTATGAGGGAAATAAATTGGGATGATGTTGTAGTTATTATTAAGGTGACATGAAATTATTAAGGTCTCAGGAGCCCTGATTCAAGAATAATATTATTAAAAGGGAATGAGATAAATATGCGTAGATCAAATATTTCTGAATTTTTGATTCTCAAAAGAGAAAAACATGTTCTTGTATTTTTAATAATAATATAGACATTGTGGGATAAATGATCATGTGATTCATAAAAATATAATCCATTAATGAAGTGATATGTGTGAGAAAGATAAGTGAATTATTGGGATTCTAGATTATGTGTATTTATATGAGCATTATGGTTATATTATTATCATATTATTTTATAACACTTCAGGAGATAATTACACCATAAAATGTTTTTTGTTTTATGTTTTTAATATAGATTGGGAAATTTGACTGATTTTTAGGTTGTGAAATTTTGTGGAATAAAGAATCTAATCATGCTTAATACTTAACGACAAGATAAATATTCTACATAATTTTCAAAATAATAGAATATAAAATGGTATTTAAATCCATCCTATTTAAATATTTTGAAAATTAGTTTAATGAGAGAAACATTAAATGTATTGAAATTGAAAATCCCAAGAACCTAAAGGGTATATTTTATATTGGTTTTTTTCACTAGGAATGATAATTTCATCTAAATATTCCATTTATAAAATAATTAAATGAGTGGATAAAATTATTGCAGCCAAACATGGGTAAATGTAAGTCAAGAGAGACAAAAATATGACTAGCTACTAAAGAGTGTGTTTTTCAGTTCAAATTATGTTGGCCATATAATATAGAGATGGCTCTATGAATATAATAAGTATCCAAGATAGAATAAACTAAACTAGTGGTAGAAGATATATAGAATATGAGAGTATCAATAACTCATGTGGAAAGAAAATGATGAAGTAATAAAAGCTATATATTGTAAAAAATAAGAAGAGTGGGTAAAATGAGTCTCTAAATCATCTTAGATTCAATAAATTAGAAGATAATGTGAATAAGTGGGGAGTATTGGACCTAAGTGTTTTAATAAATAGAGGTCCAAAATTATACCATTGTCTGTTAGTACACTATATCACCATTAAATAACCTTATGAAATGTTCATACATTAATATACCCCCCAGGTTAGATATTTTATGAAATGTATACATGATCAATTTATAGTTGAGTGAAGCCATCAATGGATTATGAATTAGAAAAATGTAGTTAATAGTTACACATATATCATTTGTCATGAAAAAGTATTAAATAAAATAATGAAAAAATGTTATGTTTCATAAGGAAGTTGATAATTTTTATGGTTTTAGTGACATCCTTGTTGAATTTTAGAGTTCTACTTAAAGTGAAGCAGGAATGAAAAAAACAAGAACATGAAGAATTCCATGTTGAAGATTTGTTTTTTGAAACATCAACTTTTACATGTATTATTGCACACCCACACCTATGAAATATGTTATGAGTGGTGTAGTATAAAATTATCCACCACAAAACATTTTTTTATTAAAAAATGTTATATGATAATTTAAGGGTTAACCGTCTCTATCTCAATAAGGATAAGGATTCCTAAGAGGAACTAATAGTTGTAGAAAACACATTCCACATCTTTTTATTAATCTTTATTTCATATTGGTTCTTCCTATGGTAAAGAACTTATGATTAAAAAGTAACCACTAACATTTGATCTTAATTTTCAAAGGGGATTATATGGATTAACGAAAAAATAGATTTTTAAAAAATTATTCAACACATTATTCACCCTAATTATCTCAGTAGTGCCCATTTTTTTCACTAGGAAATACATATTGGTAATGGTTTCATGATCCCCTTATACATTTATAACTTTTCAATATCTTTTAGGACAACAAAACATCAAAATACATACTATTAAATATCCACCTTGATATTGTCCCACTAGAAATGATTCCTAAGATTTATATTCAACATTGTGCTTCTAATATGGAAGTATAATGATGAGTTATGTTCATTATCCACCATATTATTTATCAATTATGGATTTTATGGAATACATATTTTTTCTCCCAGTCTTATAATTACATCATTTTTAATGTTGGAATCTATAATAATCTCTACCTAGTTTTTTTCATATCTCCCCTTTCTACGAATACTTGATCTTTATATAAATGGGTGGTTGAAAATTATATTGGTTAATATTGGATTTTTCCCTTTCCATAATTATTCTAGTTTCTATAAAATTAAACTCTATAACAATTATTTCTCTTTCAATCCTTGTTATGGATAGGGTTTCATGGACCTTTTTTCTTAAATCATCAACCTCTATTGTTTTATTCATGCATGGTAACATATCGATCACTCATATTCCACAATCAACTTCAACCATCTCTATGGTGTATAAATTAATCCTCCTCTATTAATATATACATTAATATCCTATGATTAGTATATATTTCAAACATTTCAACATAGATATAATGACCCCATATATTCATCAGAATTATTGCAAATGTAAACTCCATATCATATGTTAGGTAATATTTCTAAATAATCATTACATGACATGGGGCATAAGATATCACCATGTAATTATGCATGGGGACCCATCAAAATACTTTTATTTAAGTATCCCAACATACCACAATCCCTACTTAACTAAAATTAGTTTGAGTATGGTTTATATGAAAAAATCCCCCCAAAGTTTTCACCACATTAAATTATACGGATAATCTTTACATGCCCCAGAGCTAACATTCTATTGGGATTTCAAAGTCATGGAAAATTTCTCAAAATTCATTGATAGTATAAAAATTATATAATATAATTAAAAATAACTACTATAGTTTTTGGTCTATTCCAACATTAATTCACCTCTATAATTGAAGGATCCAAAAATATACCATCACATGCTAGATGAGCCAAGACATATATTATCTACACCCACAATTATTTATTTTAAAAATTTGAATAAAATTTATATTTTCATAATGGAATTATCAGAAACCTAATATAATTTTCATTTTATTCCTTTTACTTAGAATTAATGATATTATCATATATAATAAATTCCAAATATTTAACCAGGTAAACTGTGATGGATTTTTTCATCATATCCATGAAATAAATACATATATATATATATACCTGAATTGAATAAAATTATGTTATTTGGGAGAATATCAAATATAAAATGTTTTATTGGTTGAGTCCTCTCTATCAACCCCTAACTTATGATATCCAAATTGGAGACCAATAATTGGGAAGAAATTACCCTCCATAACGAAAACTTAATTCTGCAATACATGGTAGATAATAATTATTCTTGGTTATGATTTTTCATAGTCTATGATAATAAATAATTAGAAATAATAATCCATATTTCATAGTATCATTGTGGTATAGGGAATTCCATGGTTAATAACCAGTCCACACTGAACCCTCATGAATATTATTTTTCATTTCATAATTTAATTCCTCTAATACAATTTGAGACATTCTATATGGATTTATTGATATAAGAATAACATTTTGAATGATTTTTATTAAAAAAATAAACCACATATGTTTTGGGATAAACAATGAATCCCTTTAAGAATAACATTAATTTAACCGAACACAATATTCATATCAACAATATAATATTTTCCCCAACCATTTTAGGTAATCTTCCCTCATGAATTTTTAGAAAGACCCCTATAATTGCAGTAAATTACATATGGATTTTAGTATTATCATTAAAATAATAGATAATCATATAATTATTTGGGATAGAAAATATGATTATATTATCTTGAAATTATTATTGGTTTAGTGTAGAGAGTTTCATTCCATTCGAAAAATAAATTAAAATTATTGTAAAAGGAAAATCATAAAATTTTATGGAGTAAAATTACTATAAACATTTATTATAATGGAAAAATTGACAATGGATTAATTCATCTTACCAATAGTAATTTTCATTGAGAATTCATAATCTAGTAGTTTGGGTTGATATTTGACTACAATATAATAATTCACATATTTGAAGGATTATGTAGATCGATAATCATATAATACATTTATAGTTATAGATTTGAATATTACCATATCATTCACTACAACAATTTTTTTACCTAATTCCTAAGTATTAATTTTAAAATAATTTCACTTTATTCAAGGGATTATGAGTTTTTTAAACCAATTTTTAATTATAACACTTAGATTAATTCAGTGGTTTTAATAATTTCTATAATAAATAACATCAAAACATTAAAGTGTTAGTGGTTCACTATGTTTAACATTATTTTCATCCATATCAACAGTTTTCATATTCACACATCTTTAACATTCATATTATAAATGACCTTATTTCCCACTATTAATGCATATGAATTTTCCTTTTATGATGTTACCTACACGATTATTCCTACATTTTATGCTTATATGAATATTAATTTTCTTTCCATGATGGTATTTATCATTAGTGTTCATATAAACCACCTTTTTTATATTCTTCTTCCTAAAACCATTTAAATAATTGAAGTCCCCAACATCAATTTCAACTTTGGTATTATATTTAAAATTACCATTATAGAAACCAATGATGCATATAACTATGATTTGTAGAGACAACGTATGATTCCATAGATGAAATGATATGTTTTAAATTCTTGTTAAATGCTAAAATAATAATATTCTCTTTAGTTTCCTCTAATTTATTTATCATTATTGAAAATTGATTAATCTTTAATTTTCTTATCTCTAGTAATTACCTATTTGTTTTATTTTCTAGTGTTTGGGGAAATTATTTATTGAAAAATACCTAAATAAACTACATCAATTATATGGAGTAAATATCCTCATACTAACTAATATTCTTATTGATAATCCACTATTAATGAACCTCATATTCAAAACAGAACAAGATAAAATAACCATTTGATTATTTGAGAATGAGTGAATGGGAAATATATTTTATTTTTTCTTATTACATGTCTATAAAACATGTAGTATGGAATACCTAAAAAAGTATTTGGGTATTTTCACATGAAGGACTCAGTTGAAAGTTTTTCATTCAATATATGGTAATATATTTTGTAATGATTTTATCTATTGTTCATATATTGAGAGATTTTTGTTATCATGGATGCATTATTTTTTATTCTATCTCCAATCATGTTTGGTTCCTTATGCGGTTATTCATTGAAATATCCATCATAATCTTTGTTATCATTATTCTTCAAAGTTCCAGCTAGAGTCATAATTGAAAAAAATTTACGGAGATTATGAGGAAACAATAATCATAGTAGAAAATAACATGATAATTAAAATTAATACCATGATGTCACAAATTAGGAAATATTCACTTCAACCAACATAAATTTTTGTTTCTCAAAGTTTTTTAGGTTATATCATATTATTATAAATATCTTATCCACAAAAAATAATATAATCTTACTCTGATACAAACATAAGTGACTCAATTAAAATATACATAAATATTAAGTCATTTAGAATTATTATTCTTTAAAATAGAATAGTATATAACACCCCAAACCCTAAAGTATTAATGACATTGGATAAAAGAATCATTATTAACTTATTTTTTATCAATTATTTAACATCTCACAAAAATATGATTTACACATTATTCTCTAATATAAATTTTATATATAATAACATTCTTCATAATACGGTGAAATGAAATCATGAGAAAGGGTGAACATATAAGATCATTAATGGTAAACATGGGAGAATGAAAATGATGATCAAAATTGAAGATGAGGTAAAAATGTGGATATGGGAACATAACCTTGGTGAGTAGATATAAAATCATATAAACATTGGTAATAAATCACCAATTTTAAATCAGGTGTCACATAATAATGATTTTAACATAACATAATACATGACTAATAAGTGTGTAGAAACATTAATCAAAAATTATGATTCAATAAAAAATAACATATAAATTTTTATGTGGCACATATAGATTCCCTTAAAATCATTTCCTATGTCAATAGTCACTAAATATTTTATCACTACATTACGGGTAGATTTCTATTGTATACTGGGTTCACCTCCCATTCACATAATCATAGTGGATAGAGTCCCTTAATTTTTTGGGTTAACTACCCAGTCCTACACATGTTATATCATGAGATATAAAGTATTAACCTTTTATTGGAGGGATTTATAATTCTTCACCCAATAAACATATAATGAATAACAACACATATAAGTACCACATGAACATAAAATAATTACTGATTCCATCATACCTTAATTATCTCATGAAATGAAATGGGTTTCATGAAAATATTCATAATAATTTAACATAACTAATGAGATGATATAATTTGTATGGTATAATAATAGAATACCCTTAGAGATGTATAATAATAATTTAATGATATTTACATAGACAAGAAACCCATGATAATAGAATTAGAAAATTACTTTGTAAAATTAGATGAAAAACTATAACACCATATTACTATTTCCAGGTATTCCTTGACCCTTCTTTTTGATCATGCTTTGGTTGGGTCTAATTTAAGGGTTCTTTAGGTGAAACATTGGAAAATTTTGAAAATTTCAGTGTTGTGCATTGTTGGCGCATGGTTTTACCAAATTGTGCATCTACCCATGGGAACCAGTGAAATCCAAAACATCGTTTTTTTGTGGGATCATGGTTTGAAAAAACATGCACCAAAATAGGTCAAACTGGGCACCCCATATGATGGGTGAACGGTTAGTGTGCACAGTTTATCTAACCATGCATCCCTTCACAGATAAACATTTAAGAAAGCCTTTTATTTTTTAGAAATAAATTATAAATTCTTGATCCCCCATATCAACCCATGCTCTACCCTAACTCATGTATAAATAAATTCATATGTATTTGGAGCTCCCAAGAACACCTATTATCTCTTCAAAATTTTTCCAAGTTTGATCGAAGCTTGGTGAATGTTTTTAGATTAATCTCCAGTAAGAGGTCTTATCCTCTTAATATTATCCCCCCTCTCTATATCTCCTCCTTAGGGGTTTTTATATAGTCTAATTTATGATGGATCAAAACACCTTTTTTCGATCTTGAATTTAGGTTTCATTCCATGATCTCCATTTCCAAAGTTATTCATTGGAAATTATCATTGTAGGAATTGAGATTAGGGATATCTTTGATATATGTACATGTCTTCATCTATGATTATATAATTTTATAACCATAGAATTTATTTATTGTTTAAAACCACTTTCAATTATTTTTTGAAAACCCGATTGAAGGATAATTGGCATGTAATTTGATTTCACATGGAGTTTCTGGAGAAACCTTGAATTCCAAGGGAATAGGTGATTGGGGTGTGATTTGAATTGGAAATAATGTGTGAAATTTATTTTTCAAATAAATTTTTAGAAAAAATGGATTTAATGGATTTGGTAAGAATCAATGGTGGGGTTTTTCTTGAAAAAAGAATAAATTGACTAAAAACCCATGTTTTGGGTTTTAATGTGAAATTGGAATGTTGAATATAGAAAGGGGAAAATTATACTTTAAAATGTTTTGAACCAATTTTTTCATTTTTAATTGATTTATTGAGAACATGTGATCCTATGTAGTTAGTAATTTATTTAAGAAAAACATGCTATAAAGGTAATTCCCTAGAAATTTATTGATGATTTATAACATTAAAAAAAATATTTCAATAGAGCATATCCCTAGTGTGATGTTAATGGGTCTCATTTTTACTGAACCCAAGTGTTATGTGTGCACATTTTCATGATTACATATATGAGTGTGTAAAGATCTCATAACTAGAAAATGTTGTACCTTTTCAAAGATGACCATATTTCTTGATGTGATTATATATATATATATATATATTTCATTGATATCGAACTACTTTATTTATGTCTGTTGATTTATATATACCATTTTATATAAAATTTTTACTTAATCCATCTGTTGAAATGTTTCCATTAGTTGAAATGAAAATCATGTTTTCATTTAAATATGCAATCTTACATCCATGCCAATACTGTATGAAATTTAATTCATGATTTTGTTTATTTATTGTGGTATCTTATATGGATCAAATGGTGATTCCCTACTATCCTTTTAACTCACATTCTACCTTTCACTTTAGGATTTTTTGATGTCCTTATTATAGGGTCGAGTAGGGGGAATACACCAATAAGTGTTTGTGGTGGTTTTTGATCATTTGGACATTGAGTAATGTTTCTATTAGGAAATGTATTACTATCTTATTCATTCTGGAACATTGAGGATTTACTATTTGGATATTTTATATGTGTTTTTTTATATTACTATCTATTTTGGTTGTTTCCATTGAGCATACTAACTTTTTTGTGTTTCTTCCGTAGTTTATGTGGAAAATTTGTTCTCTCTTAATATTGTATGGTTCTATGTTATTGTCTCCAAATCAAGGGGATCATGAATTCTATTTGGGATATGTTTGGATCCATTTATTTATCAAGGTATCTGGGTATATTGGATGGTTCATGACAAAGATATATCAAAGGTGTGGGTTGTGTATATTTCCTTGATCTTAGTAAGAATTAGATAGATATTTTGGGTACTTAAGAGGTTGAAATGAGTGATTTCCTAGCTTGCTCTCATATTAATGATCCAAAAGTCACCATGGGTGGTTTGGGAAATATTTCTTGAGGATAAGTTATAGTTTCCACCCTGAACTTTATTTGGTTAGGTTAAAAAATCATGTTCATCTATATGATGGGATTAATTTCCATGTTTCTATTTTTTGAGTGTTAGAATTATTAATATTTTTATTTCAAATTTGTTGTTTTATGATGTTGTGTAGGATCCTGCCTTTATTAAGAAATGTGAATAATATCTAGGAGGAATATTCTAATGAACTATAGAGATAAAATCCTCCCATATTGTAGAATATTTATAATATTATTGTGTGTGTTATCCAATCATTGGGACATGAAGGTATACCCATTCTCATTCAGGAACCAGCTATGGAACCACATAGGGATAAGTCTTGAAATCTTGCTCCCGATTTCCTTCAATAGAAGCCATCAGTGTTCCAAGGACAAATCAATCCTCAAGAGGCTGGGGATTTTTTGAGAAGCATTGATCATTTTCTTATGTTCCTAGATATTCCTAATTCAATGAAGGTGAAATGTTCCACCTATAATACGGAAGGCCCTTATAGGAGACAGTGGGACATGATGGTGATGAAAAAGAATAATGAGGAATAGAATGGAAGGGATTTAAAATTATTTTCTCTAACCAGTTCTATCGAGATTCTATGGTTTTAGCTATGGATATAGAGTTTTTCAAAATCGAGAAAACTGATAGGATCGACACATAATATTAAAATCCATTTGTTGATATTGTGAGGTTTTCCCCTAAAATTGTATCAAATGTAAAGATAAATACTATATTTTTTATGTCCAATGATATGATATTAATTATCAATTTTTCTTGTCCACCCTCTCCTCATATACAGATTTTTTGGATAGAGTGTTCATGGTTGAGCTAGACTTGGTTGGTAATTTAGGGTGTATGAGAGTTACCTTTTCATCGGGTTGTATTTCTGTGAGTTCCTCCAAAGAAAATATAATGTTTGATGAGTCTCATGGTGTTTCTAGATTGAAGGGTTATTCTAGTCCTCATAATGTTCCAAGAATAGTAACATTAATTATCTACCTGTGTGACAATATTGGCACTCAAAATGAGTTTCCCTCGAGAAACCCATGATATGTGTTTCCTATGAAATATCATATCACTTAAAGAAGTTATGTCATGACTATTATTTTCTACATAGTGTCATGAGATCATCAGTTCCTAAATGTACTATGGTGAAATTAGGTTCTTCATAAACTGTGGTGTTACAATGACAAGAATCAGGAACAAAGCATGTTCACAGAGTGAAAGAGTTTCCAGAGGAAAGAGATACAAGTCTAGTGACTGTGAAAGGTACCATCACTATTAATTCATCGTTAGTTACTACATTATTTAATACTAGTGAAATTAATTCATTCATTTTAACTCTTATTTTTAATATCCCAATTCTTTATATGGATCTTTTAACTTATGTGATGGATGTTATGAAACCCCTCAGAATGAAGAGAGTGAAGGGTCTTTACTGTCCTTCTTATGTCTTCAATTTATTAGATATTTATCTTAATTTTTTATTTTCCAGTTATTGACATGAAATCTAATGATGTAATTTTTAGGATGGATTGGATTATAACTAATAAATCCATAATTGATTTCTATCTTCCATGGGTCTCCTTTACTATACTATATGGTGTGGGTCGTATCTTGTAGGGAAAATTTGAACTGATGCCGAGTAGACACATACCTTATTATCTAGATTTGGGTAAAGTAATATATGTGATTTCTTTTGACCTAGAGTGAGAATCTATGAGTTATAATCTACCTATAGTTTTCATCGAGTTTCAAATAATTTTTATTTCTGACATCTCTGGTTTTCTACCTATATGATAGGAAGAGTTTTCTATTAATTTAGTGTTTGGTAATCAACTGGTATAAATACTCTCCCACCACATGGAACCAAAAAAATTAATGATTTAAAGAATACATTGGATGCTATTTTATAGAAAGGCTTTATATGACATGTGTGTCACCTTTGGTGGCACCGATTCAATTTTCTAATAAAGATGATGGATCACTTCTCCTTTATTTTGATTAAAAAAAACTCAATCAAATGATGATAATGAACACGTATATATTTTAATGGATTTATGATTTATATGGCCAATTTGAATGGGTGGATTAGTTTTCGATAATTTATCTTTGATATAGTTACCACCAGTTTAGAATAAATGATTCTTACATTGATAAAACATATTTTAGAGTAGGTATAAAAATTATGAGTACCTTTCCATTTTATTTTGTCTAACAAATTCTTCGGGAAGTAGTGGAAAAAACATTTAACACATCGTAATTTTTTACATCGGTTCTATATAACCGACGTGCAAAGCTGTAAAAATTGATTTATCACGTTGGTTATATTATAACCAACGTGCTATATCAATCATGATCCATATTTTACATCGGTTATTTTATAACTGACGTGATAAATATTGAGATTAGAGTATTTACGTCGGTTATGTTATAACTGACGTGAAAATAGAATCTGGCGAACTTTATCACGTCAGTTTCTCTATAACCGACGTGATAAAGAAAAGCTCGGCATTTTATCACGTCAGTTATAAAAAACCGACGTGGTAAATCTTCATTTCTAACATCGGTTATAAAATAACCAATGTTATAAATTATTTTCTACGTCGGTTATTAAATAACCGATGTTATAAACATTGAAATTTTTTTATGCCGTCAGTTATTTAATAACCGACGTGATAAAACTTTTAAATGATTTATCATGCCCCGTATTCAATCATTTTTCTTTCTTCGATCGGGCAACCTGTGACTCGTCTCTCCCGTGCGGAAAACCTAGAATGTATTCTTTGAGTTTGTTCCCTCCATCCTCATTTTTACGACATCATTCATCATCTTTATTATCACCAGATCTATCAGGTTGACTCACAAAACTCAAGTAAGCCTCACACAGCTCGGTTATAGTTATTAGTTTTCGCAATGCCCTAATATAATTTTTTGAGATGTTATTTTTCTATCTTTGTTCTTGCTGTCATGGTAAGTTTCATAGTGTTCATTTATATGATTCTAAATTCTTTTCTGGTAAAAGAAAGCATCGATGTGTTATCATGCAAGTTTAGGATTCTTGTTTGTTTGTGTGTGTGCGCGTACAAGGGGTGTCCAAGGGGGTGGGGGTCTGTCTAAGTGGGTGGGGCTGTCCAGGGGGTGGGGGGTTTTCCAAGGGGATGGGGGTGTCCAGGGGTTGTCAAAGGGGGTGGGGGTGGTGTCCAGGGGGTGCACGGGATGTCCAAGGGGGTTGGGGGTGTCCAAGGTGGTGCATGGGTTGTCAGGGGGGGTGTCCAGGGGGTGCGGGGGCTGTCCAAGGGTGTTTGGGGTGTCCAAGGGGGTGCGGGGGATATCAAAGGTGGTGGGGGTGGTGTCCAGTGGGGTGCGGTGGCTGTCCAAGGGGGTTGGGGGTGTCCAAGGTGGTGGTGGTGGTGGTGGGGGGGGGGGGGGGGGTGTCCAGGGGGGTGAGGGGGCTATCCAATGGGATATGGGTGTCCAGGGGGTGGGGGGTGTCCAGGGGTGAGTGGGCTATCTAAGGTGGTAGAGGGTGTCTAGGGGGTGGGGGTTGTCTAGAGGGGTTTGGGAGTACTTTCTAGGGGGTTGGGGGCTGGCCCAAGGGGTGGGGGCTATCCGGAGGATTTAGGGGGCTTTCTAGGGGGTGGGGGGCTATCCAGAGGAGGGGGGGAGGGGGGGGGGGGTATGTCCAAGGGGTTGGTGGTGTCCAGGGGGTGTCCAAGGGGGGGGGGTGTCCAGGGGGTGAGGGTGATTTCCAATGGGGTATGGGTGTCAAGGGGGTGGGGGGGGGGTGTCCATGGGGGTCAGGGTGTGGTCTAGGGGGGTGGGGGTGTCCATGGGGGGTGGGGGGGGTGCTGTTGAGGGGGATGTGGGGATTTCCAGGGGTGGGGGCTGTTTAGAGGGGTGTGGGGCTGTCTAGATGGGGGGGGGGGGTTGTCCAGAGGTGTGGGGGGCTGTACAGAGGGTTGGGGGTTGTACATATGGTTAGGGGATGTCCAAGGGGGTGGGGGTGTCCAGAGGGTGGGGGGTGTCCAGGGGGTGGGGGCTGTCCAGAGGGTTGGTGGTGTCCAGGGTGTCCATGGGGGTGGGGGGTGTTCTGGGGGAGATGTCTAGAGGGTTGGGGGCTGTCAGGGTGGGGGGGGGGGGGGGGGGTTGTCCAGAGGGGTGGGGACTATCAAAGGGGGTGGGGTGGTGTCCAGGGGGTGCAGGGGCTATCCATGGGGGTTGTGGGTGTCTAAGGGGGTGCATGGGCTATCAAAAGGGTTGGGGTGGGGGTGTCCTATGGGGGGGGGGGGGCTGTCTAGAGGGTTGGGGGTCGTCCAAGGGTGGGGGGGGGGGCTGTCTTGAGGGGTGGGGGTTCTATCCAGGGGTTGGGGGGGGGGGGGCTGTGCAGATGGTTGGGGGATGTACAGGGGGTGGGGGTTGTCCATGGGGGTTGGGGGGGTGTCTAGGGGTTGGGGGGATGTCCAGAGGGTTGGGGGTGTCCATGGGGGGGGGGGGGGTAGTCCGGTGGTGTGTTTGTGTGGGGGTGGGGGGGGGGGTTGAACGGGGTTGGAGGTTTCGAAAGGGGTGGGGGCTGTCCAAGGGTGTGGGGGTGTCTAGGGGGTGGGGGGGGGGGGGGTGTCCAGGGGGTGGGGGCTGTGTAAAGGGTTGGGGGGATGTCAAGGGGGTGGGGGATGTCCAAGGGCGTGTGGGGCCTATCTAGAGGGTTTGGGGGGCTGTCTTCAGGTGGGGGATGTCCAGAGTGTTGGGGGGTGTCCAAGGGGGTAGGGGTGGGGGTGGTGTCCAAGAGGGGTGGGGGGTTTCCAGGGGGTGGGGGTGGTGTCTAGGGGGTGGGGGTGGGGGTGGGGGGGGGGGCTATCCAGAGGGGGGGGGGGCTATCTAGAGGTTTCAAATCGTTGGGATCTGTGTAATTTTCAGTAGTGAATGTATTCATATTTTAATATTTATACTTCATATTTCTTTTTTAAGGAATGGTGAATTTGGTATCTAGGTACACTAGGATGTATTCTTTTTGTACCTTAAGAAGAAATGATACAAGATGAATTTAAAACTTTTATATCTAACAATATTTCCTTTTTAAAATCATTTTCAAGAATATTTTTTTTAAATTTTCATAGATTTGTTTTATATTTCAAAATTGTTTTACATTTTAATTATGATATTTTTCATATAAACATATATTTGTATTATCTTAAAAATATGTATAATGTTGATATTTTTTATAGGTAATAATGAGTCAAATTTGGATTATGACACATCGAATGAGTAATGAATATGAGAAAGGTGTTGATGCCTTTTTGGAATTTGCTGAACGAAATGTTCTAAGCAGTGACATTTTTTTTCTATCCATACCTAAAATGTTTGAATATGAAGAATTTGAAAAGTAGAGAGATCAAAGATCATCTAATTTTTCATGGTTTTAATCCGAGTTACATCCGTTGTATTTGGCATGGTGAAACTGGACCGAATGTCCGTTCTACTGTTAATGATGATTCACAAGATGGTAACTCCGATGGAATTGAATAAATGATTGGTGATATTTCAGCAAAACAAATTGAGATAGAACCGACAGTTACGAGTCTATATGGTGATGCTGAAAAACCATTGTATCCCAGTTGTACAGATTCTACCATTTTTTCGGTGGTGTTAAGATTGATAAACCTGAAGTTGAAACATGGATGGAGTGATATAAGTTTTACAGAGCTACTACAATTGTTGAAAGACATTATTCCAAAAGATAACGATCTTCCAGATTCACATTATAAGGCCAAGAAAATATTATGCCTTATGGGATTGGGATACAAGAAAATACATGCTTGTCTGAATGACTGTATGATATATAGGAAGGAATATGAATTTCTATCAGAGTTTCCTAAATGTGGGACATCACAGTATAAGGTGAAAGAAAAATCACAGACTGATGTAGAGATTATAAATATCCCTTCCAAGGTATTTTGGTATCTTCCTATAATTCATCGTTTGAAACGTTTATTTTCTAATTCACATGATGAAAAAAGGTTAATATGGCATTGTGATGAGAGGATATGTGATGGAAAAATACGCCATCCAGCTGATTGTCCACAATGGAAGAAAATTGATGAGCAGTATCATACATTTGGAAATGAAATTAGAAATCTTAGACTAGGGTTGTGCATATATGGAATGAATCCATACCAAACCCTCAGTTTCACACATAGTTCATGGCCTATTTTATTGGTAATTTATAACCTCCCTCATGAAGTTTTTATGAAGCACAAATATGTCATGTTAAGTATATTGATCTCTGGTCCAAAGCAACCCGGAAATGATATTGATGTTTTCTTGTCACCATTGATTGATGATTTGAAACTTTTATGGAAGGATGGTATTATGGTGTATGATTCTTATAAAATAGAATATTTTAAACTGTATACAGTGCTTATGTTCACTATAAATGACTTCCCAACATATGGAAATTTTTCTAGATATAGTGTTAAAGGGCTTAAAGCATGTCCAATTTGCGAACAACAGACTTCATATTGTCAATTGCATCATGGGAGGAAAACATTGTACATGGGTCTTCAAAAGTTTTTTCCTATGGAACACTCTAATAATAGACTAAAAAAGGCATTCCATGGCTCACAAGAATTTGATATTGCTCCAAAAACTTTATCCCTTGATCTGTATTTTGAGAGGGTAGAAAACATTGATGTGACATTTGGAAAGACATAGAAATCTGGTAATGATAGACATATTTAGATGAAAAAGTCAATATTTTTTGATCTACCATATTGGAGATATCCTGAAGTTAAACATAATATTGATGTCATGCACGTGGAGAAGAATATCTGTGACAGTTTGATTAGAACATTGTTAGATATTTATGGAAAGAAAAAAGATGGTTTGAATGCAAGATTAGACTTACTATCATTGGGAATACGTCGGAGTTAGCTCCCACTCCTAATGGAAGATGAACATTTATTCCCCCAGCTTGTCATACATTATCCAAGAGGGAGAAAATTAACTTTTGTCAGTGTCTTCATGATATCAAAGTTCTTCAAGGTTATCCTTAAAATGTAAAAAATTTGGTATCAATGAAAAATTTGAAGTTTATAGGTATGAAATCTCATGATTGTCACTTTATGATGCAACAACTTCTACCAGTTGCATTGTGTGGAATATTGCCCATCTGTGTTAGAAAGACTATAATGAAGTTGTGTTATTTTTTCAAATCAATTTGTAATAAGGTGATTGATTTGAATTCTTTGAACATTTTGGAAAATGATGCAATTTGTATAATTTGTAAATTGGAAATGTATTTTACTCAATCTTTTTTATATAATGGTGATTTTAATGATTCATATGGTTCGAGAAATAAAGATTTTTGGACATTCATATCATTATTGGATGTATCCTTTTGAAATGTATATGGAAATATTGAAGGGGTATGTTAAGAATCCATATTTACTTAAAGCCTCCATTATTGAAAAGTATATTTTTGAGGATGTTGCAGAGTTTTGTATGAGCTACTTGGCTGTGGTGCAAAACATTGGTTTGCCTCCATCTCTCCATGAACGAGTTAATAATGAGGGAAAGGGAATTCATGGCTTGAAATTCGAATTTTTATCAGCTGAACAGATGAATAAGCTATAACTATACATCTTGAATAACATATCTGATGCTCAACCGTATATCACGGTGCATATTAATGAGTTGAAACAATGTCATCCAAAGAAGAAAGAAATGTGGATTTTGAATGATCACAACAAAACATTTTTTTAATGGTTTAAAAAGACCTTTCTTGGTAAATAAGATGTATCAGAGACATTAAAATGAATAGTGGGTGGTCCATGTTTAAATGTGATAACATGGTTCAGTTATGACATTAATGGCTATACATTTCATACGAAAGCTCAAGACAATAGAAGTGTTGTTCATAATAGTGGTGTATTGGTGTTTGCAGAAGCAATGCATTTTCTGAGTGCTAAAGACAAAAAACGAACTTCTGCATCAAGTGCATATTATGGAGTGATTGAATAAATATGGGAGGTTGATTACTTTAAAATTAAAGTTCCTATTTTTAACTGTAAATGGTTTTTCGGTAACAACAGTGTCAGACATGATGAATTTGGAATAATAGTTTTTAATCTATATATATTAGAAGACATATCTGATTCTTTTATAATGGCAACACATGAAAAACCAATTTTCTATGTAGTAGATCAATCAGATATGCAGTGGGTTGTTGTTTTACAAGGGAAAAAACAATATGTTGGTGAGGATAGACTTGATGAAGATGCTTATTTATGTGAGATCCCTACTTCCATGGAAAGATTAGCAGAACATAATGATGAGAATGTTGAAAACATGGTTTAGGCCATAAGGAACGATCACAATGAAGGAATTTGGGAAAACAATCCATGTGTACATTGCTAATATTATAGGTAACATATGTTTATTTCTTCTTTACATCTATTATTTTCATAAAATGTTAGATATTGTATGTTTTTCTTTATTAAAAAACATATTAAAAAAAATATGTATAAGTTTTTGTTTATTTTAATTTTGTTTAGTTTACTTTATCATGTTTACTATTACATAAATTATATATCTATTAATTTTGTTGAATGACAAGTACATTACCATGTTTACCATGTTTACCATGTTTACCATGTTTACCATGTTTACCATCTTTACCATATTTACCATCTTTACCATTATTTTATATGTTTACCATATTAACCATGTTTAATATTATGTAACTTAGTACAATTTTCTATTTTATGTTTACATTAGTATTGTAATAATTGAATTTGTATATTTGCGAACTAATGTTTTTTTTGATTTGAAGGATAATGACATATCATTTAGTTGATCAACGACATGATTTTAGAGATGAGCATATTGGTCATACCTCTAGGGAGGAACATTCACATGCTCCTCTTTATGTTCCCCAATATTCCCCATGTGCTCCCATAACAACAAAGAGTTCAAGAGTTGGTAAAAATGGGTGCACACGTTTACCAAAATTATCACTTGCTCGTATTCAAGACCAGAGGATACTCGTTGAGTTTTATGAGAATGATATTCCTAGAGGTCCAAATTCAAAATATTTTAAGAGTGTTGTATCAACTCAGTGTACGAGAAATGTAAGCATTTTGTATGATGACTAGAGAAGTGTGGACAAAGTGATAATACCTCAGTTGTGGGAGATGATTTTGGTAAGATCTATTGCTATTGTTTTCCTATTCTTTAAATGTTTCTAGTACATATAATATGTTTAAACTCTTCTTCTTCAGATTAAATTTGATATTCCAGACACTGGAGGAGTCAAGAAGAAATGCTTATCGATGACTGATAAGAGATGGAGGGATTTCAAATCAACCCTCTCATCTGATTTCATTTTTGGTCATAGGATTCATGAAAATCCATGCCATATATATCATTTCATAGATGAGGACACATGGAGACATTTTGTTGAAAGTAGAAGAAAAGATTCATTTTTTGTAAGGGAAATGTAAAATTTTATAATCTTTATTATATAAATGATCTTATTAAAGTTTTGTTATTGATTTTTTAGTATTAATTTATAGAAAACAAGGAAATATCATCAGGAGATCCAATCTAAAAATGTATACCTACATATTTTATCTTTGGGAGGGTATAAATTATTGTAAGAACAAATGATGGTGGAAAAATTACAAAAAATGAGAGTTGAGTCTTCCAGCTATGGAGAGGTGGATGCTCCATCCCCTCTATCTGGACATGAAAAATGTAAGAGAGCTCCGATGGGAAAAAAGGGAAATATATTTCGGAATATTCGAGAATTGTAGCTGAGAGGATTATAAGATATATATTTTATTTATTTAAGTTAACTATATTCTTCACATAATTTCAAACATTTCAAAAAATTTCAATTAATTAATACAAGATTCTCTTGAGGAGAAGAGCTCATTAGGGGTATTTATAGCTGCTGGGAGGCTAGAGATTTTATCTGCTGCATTGGGAAATCCCGAATATCCTAGTCGTGTACGAAGATATCTGGTAGGTGTATCAGTAAGAAAAGTGTTTCCACATTCTTCAACTTCTTCCATTGAGGGTGTTTATAAAAAATATAATCCATTGAGGATGAAGTTCATAATATTAAAGAAGTAATGGGGGAGATTATTAGAGTGTCAGTACAGTCTATGTTTTCAGACAAGAAAAGTCAATTTCAGACTACAGCTCCCACTCCTCCACCTACCCCTACAGACCCCATTATTTATCCTCCACCTCCTCCAGTAGCTCCCACTCCCCCACCTCAGCATGAAGACCCCATTTTTTTATCCTACTCCTCTGCCGAAGATTCCTACTTATTTTGAGTTGTATGTTGATGATCCTCAAAATCATATAGTTGCATATGGGCTGGTATATTGTATAGGAGACACAGTTCATCATCAATAGTTAGAGGTAGAGAATTATAGGGTCACTGTACAGGATATTATAGATAGATCAGCTCGAGTACCATTACCTACAGATGAGGTGACGACAATTGGACATAATATCAGTCATTTTTTAATTTGGACATCCATAATTCTGTGACTCATTACCATAGAAGTATGTATTTTATATATTCTATTTAATTTTTTTTATTAATGTTATTTTATCATTTGAAAACTAATATATTTTTCTATTTATTTTTACAGGAATAATTCAAAGGTAAAGAAATGCTATATAGACACCAACAAAGACAAATGGATATGAAATTAGATACATATTCTAGTAGTCTTGAATGATTTTCAAGATATTCAAATTTGTTGGAGGGTCATTATGAGTTTCCAATAGAAGATCATGTTTGTGGATGTGCAATAACTCTGGGGATTTTGAAAACTGATATCATGGAGCTTGATACTAGAGATAAGTTGGGCATCAACGTGGTGAAATGTTTTTCCATGTAAGTATTAACACATTTTCCCTGTGTTATATTTATTAAAAATGTAGACTTATGTCAGTTTTGTATTAGGTATCTTTATAAAATTTGTGAGAAGAATGAGAAAAAAGATGTATATGGATTCATGGACCCGCATTTCATTTCCCCTAAAGCACATGCATTGGATGTGGAATAAAGAATGCTTTATATTGACGAAATATTTGAAGAGAATGTAGTCACAAAATGTTGGATGATGCCTTTTTGTGAGAGGTACGAAACACATCTCTGGCAAAGAGTTCATTATCTTTTAACATAAAAAACCACTTATCTTAAATTTTCTTTTATTAGTAATCATTGGATGTTTGGTGTTTTTTTCCCAAGGGAGAAAAAAATATATTAGATATGCTTTGTCCATGGAGATGTTCGAGAAAGTATTGAGAATATTTTATAAAAGTAAGTTACAATTTCTCAATAGTTTTATATATTATAATGAATTTTAAATTTATCCCATTCTTATTATTTTCTAACAGGGGATGAGTCTACTTTCAAAAAAACACAAAGAAAAGGACTGTGAAGATAAAATATGTAAATTTAAAGGTAAATATCCATTTATAATTTGTACCTTTTGATTTATTACATAAAAATAATATATTGAATTTACACTCATTCAAACAGAATTTTCAGGAACAACAAGGCATCATTGAATGTGGATATTATATGTTAAGATTTATGTATGAAATAATTACAACTTGAATAGTTGTGAATTTTGACTTGGTAAGATTTCCTTCTAAACTTTTATATAATATTTCATTTTATTTATTCATTATACATGTTATCTAATATCCTTTTAATTTGTGTCTATTTGATGAACCTCAACCCTATAGCGCTCAAGAGGTCAAACACTTACAAGTGGAATGGTCAAATTATTTTACAGGTTTTATTTGATTTTAGTGTGTTTGTAGTGTAAAATGTAATTTTGAATATTGTCATTCTAATTGTGTATTTGGTAGTCGTTTAGGTTGGATTTAGTTTTTTTATGTTGACATTGTAAGTTTTTAATGTTATATATGTGGATGTTTAATTTTTTATACTTCTTGTTTGGTCTACTTATGATGGTTTTTCTGGTATGGATTCTAGTCTTGGGGGGGGGGGGGGTTCAAAAGGTGTGGGGGGGGGGGGGGGTGTCCAGTAGGGTGGAAGGGTTTCCAGGGGTGTGGGAGAATTTCCAGGAGGGAGGGCTGTCCAGGGGAGTGGGGGGCTGTCCAGGGGTGTGGGGGTGTCCTGTGGGGTGAGGGGGGTTTCCAGGGCTGTGGGCGGGCACTCCAGTGGGGTGGGGAGTGTCAATGGGGATTGGGGGGGGGGGTGTACAGAGAGTTGGGGGGGGGGGGCAGTCAAGGGGGGTGGGGGGGAGCAGTCAAGGGGGTGGGGGGGGGGGGGTTCCAAGAGGGTGGGGTCCTGTCCAGAGGGTTTGGGGGGTTGTTCAGGGGATGGCTGGTGTCTAGGAGGGCGGGGGGTAATCCAGGGGTGTGTGTGGGGGGGGGGGGGGGTCCATGGGGGTGGGGGTTTCCCAAAGGGTGGGAGGGTTGTGCAGGGGGTGGGGGATGTCCAGGAGGGTGGGGGCTATCTAGGGTTGTGTGGGGTGGGGGGCTTTCAAGGGTGGGGGGTAAATGTCCAGTGGGGTGGGAGTGCTATCCTGGGGGTAGGGGTGTCTAGGAGGGTGGGGGGTTGTCCCGAGGTGTGGGGGATGTCTTGGGGGTGGGGTCTGTCCAGGGGGTGGGGGAAGTCCAGGGGTTTGGGGGGGTTTCCAGTGGGGGGGGGGGGTGTCCAGGCGGGTGGTGGGGGCTGTCCCGTGGGGGGGGGGGGGGTTTGGTCTGGTTTTTGTCGGGTTTTGTTCTGTTTGGGGGCTGTCCAGGGGTGTGGTGGGGGATGCCCAGTGGGGGTGGGGGGTTCTGTTCTAGTTTTGGTCGGGTTTTGGTCTATTTGGGGGGGGGGGTGTCCAAGGGTGTGGTGGGGGATGTCCAGTGGGGTGGGGGTGGGGGTTCTGGTATGGTTTTGGTCAGGTTTTGGTATGTTTGGGGGGTGTTCAAGGGTGTGGTGGGGGATGTCCAGTCTGGTGGGGGGGGGGGGGGGTTCTGGTCTAGTTTCGGTCTGTTTTTGGTCTGGGGGTGTCCAGTGGGGTGGGGTGTCCAGGGGTGTGGTGGGGGCTGTCTAGTGGGGGGGGAGGGTTCTGGTCTGGTTTTGGTCTGTTTGGGGGGTGTCCATGGGTGTGGTGGGGGCTGTCCAGTGGGGTGGGGTGGGGGGGGGGTTCTGGTCGGGTTTTGGTCTGTTTTTGGTCTGGGGGTGTCCATTGTGGTGGGGGTGTCCAGGGGTGTGGTGGGGGCTATCCAGTGGGGGGGGGGGGGGGGTTCTGGTATGGTTTTGCTTGGGTTTTGGTCTGTTTTTGGTATGTCTTTGGTCTGTTTTAGGTCTTCTTTTGGCAGGTCAAAGCAGTGGTTGTTTAGTTTTATTTAAAAAAACTATTTTTTTACGTCGGTTATTTTATAACCGATGTAAAAAAGCATGGGAAATGGTTTTTAAGTCGGTTATTTCATAACCGACGTAATAAATGGAAATTAATTGTTTTTTATGTCGATTATTTTATAACTGATGTAGTAGATTTTTTATCACATGGGTTATTATTTAACCAACATGAAAAACCTCATGGCAGACAAGTTTATCACGCTAGTTATGAAAATAACTGACGTGATAAACGTTTAAGATGAGTGATTTATGACATCAGATATATAATAACCGACGTGAAAGAGTATATACCATGTCGGTTATTAAATAACAGACGTCATAAACCACGAATTCGAAGTGTTTTCCACCTCATTTTTTGATGAAAAGGGCTTCAGATTTGTGTTTTTTATGTCAGTTTTAAAATAACCAACATAAAAATCAATGTTTATAACATCTCCTTTAATAAATTTGGCCAAAAGCAGATGAAAAAAATAAAAAATAACTACCATAAAAAACGTTTTCTACACTAGTGTGGAGTCCTTATAGGATTAATGAACATGATACTCCATGACTATATTTATAAATTAATTATGGTATTGGTGGGTGAAATAATTTTTACTCTATGTAAGAGGAGGATCATGTGTGTCATCTAAGAAAAATACTAGAATTATTGAGAAATCACCAACATTATGCCGTGCAATCGAAATGTGATATATGGATTTGTGAAGTGAATCTGTTGGGACACATGGTGTTGGAACATAATATCAAAACTAATCATGATAAGGTGAAAGATATTATGACATGGTAGAAACTGTAAAATGTTAATGAGATTCAGAGAATCACGAGTTTAGCTATATATTACCACTGGTTCATAAATGAATTTTCAGAGTCAGAAGGGATAGAAATTGGTTTTGGATGATTAGTTTTATAGTTAGTTTGTCGATATGAAATTTATTTTGACTACTACATTGGTGATTACTCTTCCAGACTTTGGTTAAGGATATGTGGTATTATGAGATAAATCACGTTCAGGTTTGTGAAGTTTTATTATTCAAGGAGATCACTTTGTTTCCTATGTATCTCAACAAAATAGGCCACCTAAGAAAAATTATCCAACCCATGACCACGAATAAAAATTTATTAAGAATGAACCTAAGAGTTGGTGGAATTAAATTTTTGGATAAAGGTTTACCATGTATTCCAACTACAAGAGTTTGATTTTTATATTCTCTAAAAAATATTTGAATCTCTGTTTGTGGTTTTGGGTGGAGTACTTGAATTCTTTTGAATTTGATGTTTCCTAGACCCTAGGAATGGTAATTTCATTGAAGATTCTCTAATAAAGAAACATACAAACTAGACTATGAAATAATCATTGTAAGAGTGTATATTAATGTATATTTTTTACACATATTCATATAAGAGTTTGAGATACAGGTCCCGAGGTTATTTTGGGTAGTGTCTAGTTGGTCTCTTTCTCTTCTCTAGATGATTTCCAAGTAACAACAACTTGATGATGAGTTCTATAGAATTAGAGACTCTCTTTGTTTTGGGGATACCATTGTTGAATGGTCTTTCAACCATGAGGTTATTCTATGTTTTTGGAATCATTTTATTGTACCATTGGTGGTAATGAATGTTGTGGTGGGGGATTTCTATAATTCTCTATGTGTTGTGCACCTAGGAAGCACAAAGATACTTTATCACATGAGGTAATGAATCTGGATTCCATGTATGAGTCAAGGAATTTATGATTTTGTATCTCCTTTTTATATGACCCAACATGTCAAGGTCCTGAAACCTATTTTTTTCAATCCACTTCTAGTGTCGACTAGGAAGTTGTATGTGATTTATATGGACTTTTTTGTAGTGATTCTACATAAATATAGAAAGAAGAATGTGTTACAGGTTTTGATCAATGGGATGAATCAATCATATCAATTCATACATAGTCATTAAATAAACAATGTGGTGGAGATAAGAAATATCAATGTGAATGGGATTGTTCATATTAATAGCATTCCATCAATTTTAGTCTCTGATAGGGATTCCAGTTTTACTCCTCACTTTTGGGGAGCCGCAAAGTGGCCTTGTGATCTCATGTTCCTTTGAGTAAGGAAAACCATCTGTAGATGTATTTCTAAATAGAAACACTACTACAAAAACGGGCAAGGGAAGCGCGCCCTTATAACAGCGCTAAGCAAAACCGCTGATAAAGGATACCCTATATCAGCGCTAACATTACAGCGCTGAAAAAGCTAATGTTTATCAGCGCTTTCTTAGCGCTGATAATAGTAATATTTATCAGCGCTAAAATTTTAGCGCTGATACAGTTGGTCTTTATCAGCGCTTTTTGAGCGCTGATAAAGGTTCGCCTATATAAGCGCTAAAAAAGCGCCGATACAGAACACCTCTATCAGCGCTCAAATTTCAGCGCTGATATAGGGTATCCTTTATCAGCGCTCAAAAAGCGCTGATAAAAATTATCTTTATCAGCGCTAAAAAAGCGCTGATAAAGAGACCCGGTATCAGCGCTATAATTGTAGCGCTGATACGGGGAATCTTTATCAGCGCTTTTCTAGCGCTGATAAATCATAATATTATCAGCGCTAGAAAAGCGCTGATAAAGCTAGATTTTATCAGCGCTATAATTTTAGCGCTGATAAAGGTAGCCTTTATCAGCGCTTTTTTAGCGCTGATAAAACCTTAGTCGACTTTTTTATAAAGTCGGTCGCACAGTGCCCTCGTTTTATCGCAGCTAAAGCCCTCGCGGAACCGTAACCCTGCTACTCTTCTCCCGAATACCGCTGCTGTGTTCGCTTCGCCGGAGCTTGCCGCCCTCGGTACACTCGCCGTCCTCCGCCGCTCGCAACACCCTCGGCCGACCTCCACCGCCTGCCGCCCTCGGCTGCCCGCAACGCCCTCGGCCGCCGTTCTCTGCCGCCCTCGGCTGCCCTCCGCCGCCCTCGGACGCTCTCTGCCGCCTCCGTCGCCCTCCGCCTCACTCGACCGCCCTCGGTCGCCCTCCGCGGCCGCCTTCCGCAACCCGCAACGCCCTCGGCCGCCGCCTTAAGGTAACAATCTATGAAGAAGATGTATATGTTTTCATATAGATAGATTGTGTATAGCTGATTCTCTCTAAGTGTACTCGTGATGATGTCCAGATGTTGGGAATGATCATCATTATTTTGGTATTACACCAATATGTCATCCATAAAACAACTACAATCTGGTCTAGGTACAAGTGAAATATTCAACTCATCAAGAGAATAAATGCCATGGGGAATTCGTCAACACAAATTTTATTATGAAGAATTCATAAAAACTATACATGACTTCAAAATTAGTTTATAGTATATCAGAATTTCTCAACCTCAAATGATGATAAACAAACCTTAGATCAATCTTAGAGAACAATATGGAACCCCTCAGCTGGTCAAATAGATCAAAAATACAAAGAAGTGGATATCTGTTCTTAATTTTCATCTGATTCATATTCTATTAATAGAAACACATATGTAATGTTCTGTCATCCTTCTTGGAAAATAAAACATGAGATCCCCAAGGTGACATACTCGAGCAAATGCACCCTTCATAATCTAACTCCTCTCATTGAGTTTTATGTTTTCGAATCTATTCTTGTTTCATTCTGAAAGGCGTTATATAAAATGGCTCAACTCCACGCATCAGCTCAATCATAAACTCAAAGTCTCTTTTAGGTGGTAGCCCTGATCAATTCTCATGAAACACATCCTAGAACCAGTCTACTACTGGGGGAAATATTTCTTGTTTCAATCCATTATCATCATGAAAAATATTCGTAAACTGGTCTATGTTCTCACCTAGTTGTGGAAGAACTGGTCCTACATGGTCTACCAAGATATCCCATTCTCCATAAAAGACATGGGCTCTACCCTTATGAGGCATGACGGTCACTCATCTACGGTAACAATCAATGTGATATTGATTAAATACCAAAAATTACATCATCACTATCTATTCAATACATATCATATCAAGCATGTATAAATCCAAAATGAAACAATACTCACAAACCATGAGGGAACATCCATTATGAAGACAGATGCCTTCTAATCACACCCCCAATGGTGTGTTGACCAACATGATCCCACAAAAGTACTCTAACAAAAAACAGAATCCATTTACCAAGAGATAAGATATAAAATAATGAGAGGATCCCCTATTACAAGTCTCCTTTAGGTTCCCCTATTCGGTGCTCTGTACCAATATAGATCATCCATCATTACCCATATTACAAGTGTTCATGTAGAACCTATATATATGAACCATCATGATACATGATTGACACTTCACTAGTGGTCAAACTCATAGGCCTAACATGTGACCAGACCTACCTCATTGATTGAAGATGTCTAAAAACCTCTCTAAGAGAAAAATCCTCTCACATAGATACTCTATCCACCACCACCCTAGTGGAAGATATCATAATGGTGAATCCTACTATCATAATATGTACCACTAGATCATTCAATTGAAACCGCCCTACCATCACTACAAGTCTCCTTTAGGTTCCCCTTGGAAATGAGAACCTGATCCACCACCTCAACAAACCTCATAAAAAAATATATTTACCTGGGACTTAATCTCACATCTAAGTCCATCCTAATTTTTTTTTCATAGATATCTTATCTCCTGTCAACATTAGATAAAAACATTACTGGTATGTAAAGAATCTAACATAATCTATCATTATCAAACATAATTATGTCAAACATATTAAATATTCATATTTTCATTTCCTCAATGTCGTAGGTTAAAAGTGCTCCATGAACATATCCTAGATTTTCTTCCAAGTCATTCCCTCCATATGCTCATCCCAAGACTAAATATCACAGTAGATCATTGTTGGCCCCCATAACATATACGCTACCAACTCTACCCTATTCTACTAAGGAGTAGAAAAGTTATCTAGAATATTCTAGATGAACTAAATTTAGAACTTATCTACCTTGGGTCCACCCTCTCCAGAAAACATCAGAGGGTGTTGCAACTGAACCTCTATTTTCAAGTCAAACACACTCGGCACTTCCAACCCTTGTCATTTCTTCATAAATTGTATAAAACAAGAAAGGTAATCCAAAAACTACTATTACCTCTATCACTCATGATTAATGGGGGAACCTGTACCACTACTAGAATGAATCCTGAGTTCCTATACAAATCATAATAGAGATGATAATGAATTTTAAATTGTATAATGGATTATTTATTTTAATTATTTGTTCTTTATCTCACATGCATTTTAAATATAGTTTTTGTATCCTGAGTGCCTATACAAATCAGATAGAAGCTCTAGTGGATGCGTTTGGTTTCTCTCTGATAAAGGTATCTCTCATCGATTGGAAATCCTCTATCTCCTGTTATATCCTCCTTATAGAGTGATAGATAATCATCTTTTTAGTGAATCTAATATTCTTTTTTATGAATCTTGATTATAGGTTAGACTACTTGATCTCCTTCCAAGGAAGTGGTTCCCTTCTACTGTATTTGGAAGTCTTCTTTTGTGTACTTGAACCATAAATAATAATATTTGAGATTCAAATAGGATGAAGATGAATAAAGATTGGATGGATTCTAATCGTTTAACAATAGAGTACGAGAACAGAGTGAAAGAGTTCATCAAGTTTGCAAAGGATCACACAAAGGATCCTTCTCAAATCCTTTGTCCGTGTTTACGTTGTTGTTATTCTAGACTACTTACTCTAGAGGAGTTGGAAGAACATTTGATATGTCACAGAATAGATCGGAGTTATAAATGTTGGAATAAACACGGAGAAAAAGCGAATGTAGCTACTGGCTGGGATAAAACTGCGTTTTATGGATCGTCAGATATGAATACAAATATAGATAATGAAGAAGACCTTATGGAGGATGTGATTACAGATGTCAATGATGATGAAGATCGCATTGAGGAAATGACAAAGACAATTCAAGATGAACCCCGTGATTGCCCAAAATTGTTTGAGAAGTTAAAGAGTTGTGCAAAGACACCATTGTATGCTGCTTGCACTAAGTATACAACATTGTCAGCTGTACTGAAGTTGTATAAATTGAAAGCAGGCAATGGATGGAGTGATGTCAGTTTTACGTAACTACTTGCTCTCTTGAATGACATGCTCCCGGAAGATAATGAGCTCCCAAGCCGGACATATGAAGCTAGACGAATGCTACGCTCGATGGGAATGATTTCTGAAAGAATACATGCCTGCCCGAAAGACTGTATATTGTTTCGAAAGGAGAACAAATCACTTACAGAATGCCCAAAGTGTGGTGCTTCTCGATACAAGAAAGATAAATCCAATCCTACGAAAGTTGTATGGTACTTTCCAATCATTCCAAGGTTTAGGCGTTTATATGGAAGTAAAGAAACTGCAAGACAATTGTTGTGGCATGCAGATAAAAGAAATAAAGATGGGTTATTACGTCATCCGGCCGACTCTCCTCAATGGAAGAAAATTGATCATGAGTATCCTGAATTTGGAAAAGAGCCGAGAAACCTTCGTCTTGCGTTATCTACAGATGGAGTGAATTCTTTTGGTTTTCAAACCAGCACTCATAGTACATGGCCTGTTATGTTGCTAAATTATAACTTTCCACCCTGGTTATGCATGAATCGAAAATTCATCATGTTATCTATGCTTATATCAGGACCAAAACAACCAGGTAACGATATTGATGTTTATCTGACTCCTTTGATCGAGGATTTGAAGTTATTGTGGGACTCAGGTGTAATGTTGTATGATGCTTATAAAAGTGAATACTTCACGTTGAGAGCGATGTTGTATGGGACAATAAATGATTTCCCTGCTTATGGAAATTTGTCAGGCTATAGCATTAAAGGAACTCAAGGGTGTCTCGTGTGCGAAGAAGATACAGAATCAATTAGGTTGAAACATTCATCGAAATCTGTGTTTCTAGGACATCGTAGATTTCTACCTCGTCGGCATAAGTATCGATCTTGGACGACATCATTCAATGGAAGTTCAGAAAAACGCACAACACCGTCTCCACTAACAGGTGATCAGATGTTTGAGAAAGTAAAAGATATGAACACTGTTTTTGGTAAACCATTTTCGAAAAACCTTACGAAAATCGGTTGGAAAAAGAGATCAGTTTTTTTTGAATTACCATACTGGAATTGTTTGTACGTCAGAAATTTTCTTGATGTGATGCATGTGGAAAAAAATGTATGTGATAGTGTTATTGGAACGTTGCTAAATGCCCCTGGCAAAACAAAAGATGGAATTAAGGCAAGGTTGGACATGGTTGACATGGGAATACGAGAAGAGTTGGCTCCTGTGAAAGGTGAAAATCGAATGTTTCTTCCTCCTACTGCTTATACTCTTTCTAGGGCAGAGAGATATCAGTTTTGCAACTTCTTTAATGATGTAAAAGTTCCAGAGGGGTACTCATCAAATATCAAGAACATTGTGTCAATGAATGATTTGAAGTTAAAAGGTTTGAAATCACATGATTTCCATGTTTTGATGCAAGATCTAATTCCTATAGCTTTACGTTGCATTTTACCCAAGAATGTTCGTCATACGTTAACCAAACTTTTTTTCTTTTTCAAATCTATATGTAGCAAAGTTTTAGACCCGGGGAAATTGCCAGCTATGGAAAAAGAAATTGTCATCATATTATGTGAATTAGAAATGTTCTTCCCGCCAACATTCTTTGATATGAGGGTTCATTTGATGATTCACTTGGTGAGAGAGATTCGACTTTGTGGTCCTGTGCACTATAGATGGATGTATCCTGTTGAACGGTATATGAAGATTTTGAAAGGATATGTCAAAAATCGAAGTCGGCCAGAGGGTTGTATAGTGGAGCGATATATTGTTGAGGAAGCCATTGAATTTTGTATTGAATACCTATCTGATGTGGAAAGCATTGGTCTCCCGAAATCTCGTCACACTGGACGCATTGAGGGTGAGGGAATTTCTGGAAGAGAAGTTGTAACAATCAGTATTACAGATCGGGAGCAGGCTCATCTTTATGTTTTGCATAACAGTTGGGAGGTTGCTCCATATATTGAAACTCACAAAGAAATTCTTAGGCAGTTGAATCCATCGAGGGCTGAAAAATGGTTAGCAGATACACATAATCACCAGTTTATAGGATGGTTTCAGGACCATATTTTTAAGCAGTCGGATGAAAATCCGAATTCAATTTCAGAACGACTTCGATGGCTAGCCGCTGGACCAAGTGTGTATGTATTATCTTACAGTGGGTATGTAATTAATGGTTATACATTCTATACGGATGAACATGATGAAGAGAGTACCATGCAAAATAGTGGAGTTACACTAGTGGCTGAAGCGATGCATGTTTCTGGTAGTAAGGATAGAAATCCAATTTATGCAAATATGTCATACTTTGGCATTATCAAACTAATATGGGAGTTGGATTATACGATATTTCAATTGCCTATTTTTCAATGCAAATGGATTGATAACAATAGTGGTGTTAAAATAGATGAATGGGGATTTGTGAAAGTTGATTTTAGTAAAGAAGGGTCCAAAGACGAATAGTTTATAATGGCATCACAAGCGGTACAAGTTTTTTATGTTCCAGATCCCGCAAACCGAAAGTGGTCGATTGTTCTGTTATCGTCCAAAACTATTGAGGGTTCTGATGAAAATTCAGTTGAGGACGATCCTTTTAGTGGTACGTCACAATCAATTCGGAGCGGTCCCAATGCAGATGATGTTTTGTATGTTAGAGGAGACCACAATGAAGGGATTTGGATTGTCGATAGAGGTGTCAAATCTCTTCAACCTTTGAAAAAAAGAAAGAGAGTTCAGTAAACAGGTTATATTTTGTTTGTAATATAGATCTTGTTATCTCATGTTATTATCTTATCATTACAGAATTTATGTAATTTGAATGAACTGTTCAACCACTTTTGCAGATAATGACTTCTGCACATTCTGGTGCTCCTAACCTTGAGACTGAACAAGTCTCTCAAGCAGCTGCTGCTGCGGCTACTGCTGCTCCTGCTGCTCCTGCAGCTCATGCTGCTGCTACTATTGCTCCTGATGCGGCTCCTGCTGCTACTACTGCTGTGGCTCCTACTCCTCCTCCTGCTGTGGCTCCTGGTGCTCCTACTGCTCCTACTGCTGCTCTTACTGCTGCGGCTCCTGGTGCTCCTACTGCTCCTCCTGCTGCTCTTGCTGTTGCGGCTCCTTCTCTTAGTGTTGAGGTCCAACAACCATCAGCACTTGCCGTTGATATCATAGTAGATGAAAATATAGATGATGTTGATATCGATGAAATGGTCGGGAATGAAGGACCGACGTCGCAGAAATCACAGGTGCGTCGTAGTTTGACAGTGTTAGCCAAAATTCTTAAGGCGAAAAGCAAAGGCATCAAATTTGAAGTCGGATGGAATGCACGAGGCCAACATGTGAATCCCAACAAGGCTATGTTTAGCAGTTACATTGGAGTTTTCACTCGGCAACGCGTGCCGATTGACATAGATTCATGGCACCATGTTGTGTCCGGGTTGAAGGCTGTGATCTGGGAAGAAATTACGGTAACATTATGAATTTATTTCTTTAATTAACTAGCAAATAAAATGATGAAACAGTGTCTTACTCTTCTCAATCTCTTGCAGAGTACATTTATAGTAGACGACTCACACAAGGATTATGTACTAAGGCTTGCAGGAAAGATTCATCGAGGTTTTCGTACTATTTTAACAAGATGTCACCTGAAAGATTCTAAAGGTAAAATAAACCCGCACCCACCCATTGTCTATGCGCACCTAATATCCCAAGAAGCATGGGATGCATTTATTGGCCGTCGTGGGGATGAGAAGTTTCAGGTACATTGTGAGTGATAATACGTTGTTTGAGGATACCTGTATTCATCACTTTGATTGTCAATATTTCATTTATGAAACAGAAACTCTTTACTGAAAATAAGGAACGTGCATCAAATCCAACATACCCCTATCGTAAAGCAAGGATGGGGTACACTTCATTAGAAAAGAAAATGGTACGTATTGTAAATTTACAGTAATATTGTTAGGTGCCAATAAACAACATCATAATTATCTTTCTATGTTTATATGTAGATTGATGAATCTAAAACCAAATGCACTTCTATCCCACGTCATGTGCTATGGAAGGAGGCACGTGTGAACAAAGAAGGGAAGTTAATAGATGAGAACACACAAAAAGTGTGGGAAATATGTGTAAGTATGACACGATGATAAAAAGATTTGTTTAAAATTGCTATTACATAAAAATAATTAGTTTTTTTCCTATATCTGACAGTCACAGGAATCAGCTACTCCTGTAGCTGATACAGACCTATTATCGACGGCTTTGAAGCAGCCAGAAAAATACGGTCGTGTCAGAGGTGCAGGGTTTGGGGTGACACCCCGAGTATATTTTGAGAAGAATAAAAAAATAGATGATACAGAGAAAAAATTGGAACAAATGAGCGACAAAATAGCAACCCTTGAAGAAAAATTGCAATGGCAGGGAGAGTTGCTAGCAACTTTTATGGGTGGGAAGCAAAGGGAGGACACAACTCAGGAACAACCACCGCATGAACATCCTGCCCCACCTCCCACCAGCTTTGAGGCGAGCCATTCACCTAAAAAAAAATGTCTTAGCCGTGGTAATCAATATTCTAATAACGGTTCCCATGAAATATGAATCAGACAAACACTGATAATTTATCTGTACTGATCTTCTACAGGGTGATAATGATTGTGATTTATATCTGTCAACACCCACCTATCACCTTGTAGCGAGGGCTACAATGTTCAATATCCCAGATGCCACACTGCATAATAGACCACTTTCAAAAGATCATCTGAAAGTGACGATTACTGTAGCTCATGAGACAAATGCAATGCTACCTATTCCACTTGATGACGATGATATTCATACGGTTGAAAAGGCTATTGGGACATTCATTGCATGGCTGGCACAACTTGTAAGAGTACATGCAGACAAAGAGGTATTTATTTCCTTTTATTTTCAAGCTAAACCCTAACGAAAAGAGTGTCTGAATCAATGATTGTTGTTATAGACGGAGAAAGGAAAGGGGGTGACTAACATCGGCTCGAAACCATCTAAAGGATCGACCAATCGATCCCAAGGAGCTACTGAAAGCACAATAACACCACCTGTTCTCTTTCCACATTTACTAGCATTGAAGACTCATGTGGATACGAAGCTAAAAGATGGTAATAGTCATATAGTGATTTTCGAAGATAATATATATGGAGAGGAAAGTCAAGATTTGGTTGCTGCTGAAAATGTAAATGAAATCCTTGAAAACGGTTGGTTAGGCGTCACTGTTGTAAATGTATATATGAGGTATGTTTCCATGAATTGATTTTCTAAAAGCTGATCTAATGTGCAAATTATGACTAAATGAATTTTATATTGTTGACAGACGCATTTATGAAAAACAGTTGAAGGGATTTTCCCATGAGCCAAGATTTGGACTGGTTAGTCCTCATATCACATCAACACAGCAAACAAAAATAGAGTCATCAAAAAGGGATGCAATAGTGAAGGACTTGCTGAAAACATTTGAACGCAAGATTACAGATGACAGACTTTTCCTAATACCAACCATGCAGGGGTAATACTATACGATTAAAGCATATCAATTATATTTTCGCTTTTTTTATTACTTATTCCTTTTTGTGTTTTTAGGCAACATTGGTTGCTAATTGCGGTGAACTTGGATACTCCGAAGATTTATTTTCTGGATTCAAAGCTAGGATATCCATCAAACCGACCATACATGATGGAGTTTGTGAATCTGTAAGACACTACATCTTACGTTTTAGGTCTAAACATCAATTTATATAATATATATTATCTTTTACTGAGGATTCTGTTATGATAGGGTGGTGTACCAATATTGTCTAAATCATGGTATGAGGACAGGGGCTAAGCATAAGGAGCCGAGCAAGTACTATGTCTGGACAAATATCAGGGTATATATAATAAAATTTCACTATCCAAACACACCTCAACACAAGTTATTTATTCTCCTAATGATCAATTTTTTTGCAGTGTCCAAAACAAACAAACGATAATGATTGCAGTTATTATGTTTGTAAATTTATGAAAGAGATCGTTTTTCATCAGCAAACTAGCATCCCTAAAGAGGTATTTTCAAAAACAATTACTAGTTCGTTTAAGTTATTTATTAATTCTTTATTTTTTTATTTTGCAGTACTACTATGACTGCCAAAAAGCCTCATACTCACAAGACGATATAGATGTGTTCAGAAACGAGTGGGCCGCATACCTGATGACAGATTGTACACAAATACAATGATGATCTGACTTGGGGACATGTACAATTGGTGGTCATTTTTGAGAGGGGTTAAGGGGATCAAAAGATGAAATATTGTTGTATGTAAATGTTCGTAGCAAAATTGTAATTGTTATTAAATAAAACATTCTTTCTCCAATGAGTCATTATTCCATTTTAACAGATGATATGCACCAGCAACATGCAAGAATGTTGAACCACTAAAATGGTCGCTCTCTTGTTTAAAATGGACACCACTTTAATTGGAAACAACAACTGACCTACGTAAATCGGACCAGACGCATCCGGATTGCCTTCATCCTTTAGGAGAACGATCCACGGGTCCTTGGTGACGTGTACGAGTCAACTCCGCCTCAATCCGAGGCAAGGTGTGACCGCTACCACCCAAAGGGTCGCTCTCTTGTTTAAAATGGACACCACTTTAATTGGAAACAACAACTGACCTATGGAAATCCGACCGGACGCATCCGTATTGCCTTCATTCTTTAGGAGAACGATCCACAGGTCCTTGGTGACGTGTACGAGTCAACCCTGCCTCAATCCGAGGCACGGTGTGACCGCTACCACCCAAAGAGTCGCTCTCTTGTTTAAAATGGACACCACTTTAATTGGAAACAACAACTGACCTACGTAAATCGGACCAGATGCATCCGGATTGCCTTCATCCTTTAGGAGAAGGATCCACGGGTCCTTGGTGACGTGTACGAGTCAACCCCGCCTCAATCCGAGGCACGGTGTGACCGCTACAACCCAAAGGGTCGCTCTCTTGTTTAAAATGGACACCACTTTAATTGGAAACAGCAACTGACCTACGGAAATCCGACCGGACGCATCCGGATTGCCTTTATTCTTTAGGAGAACGATCCACAGGTCCTTGGTGACGTGTACGAGTAACATGCAAGAATGATGGACCACATTTCTTTGGCCTTTGGACAAAAAAACCAGTAAAATCTCCAAAATACCTTCATATCATGCATGAACCAGTAAAATCTCCAAAATACCTTCATATCACGTAGTTCTGAAAAGAGTCACTATTTAAAAGAAAGTCACAAATTTAGATACATCTCGAGATGGTCAGTTGTTGATTTCACTTAAAAATAAGTCCATTTTTAACAAAACAGTGACACTGTGAGTGGTGTCGGCCACACCGGGCCTCGGATTGATGCGGTGTTGAATCGTACACGTCACACATGAGTCATTGATCATTGTGAAAAAGTATCAACGCAATCAGAAGCTGTTAGATCGATTTGGAGTATGTACGTAAAATATTGTCCATTTTAAACTAAATACATACACTTGGAGTGATACCGGTCACACCGCGCCTCGGATTGTGACCCCACCCTTTCCCCTCGGCTGTCAAAAATCATAACCAGATAGTCGAAGGGTGATTTTGAAAGCCGAGGGGAAAGGGTGGGGTCTGAAGACATTGTAGGATATGTCGAAGGGTGATTTTGTGTGTGACCGGTATCACTCCAAGTGTATGTATTTAGTTTAAAACGGACAATATTTTACGTACATACGCCAAACTGATCTAACGGCTTCTGATTGCATTGATAATTTTTCACAATGATCAATGACTCATGTGTGACATGTACGATTCAACACCGCATCAATCCGAGGCCCGGTGTGGCCGACAGCACTCAAAGTGTCACTGTTTTGTTAAAAATGGACTTATTTTTAAGTGAAATCAACAACTGACATACGGCAAACCGACCAGACTCATTGGGATTCTATTGAAACTTAAGGACAACTATCCATGGGTCAAATGTGACGTGTAAGATTCAACCCCGCCTCAATCAGAGGCGCGGTGTGACCGGTATCACTCCAAGCGTATGTATTTAGTTTAAAATGAACAATATTTTACGTACATACGCCAAACCGATCTAACGGCTTCTGATTGCATTGATACTTTTTCACAACAATCAATGACTCATGTGTGACGTGTACGATTCAACACCGCATCAATGTGAGGCCCGGTGTGGCCGATACCACTCACAGTGTCACTGTTTTGTTAAAAATGGAGTTAATTTTAAGTGAAATCAACAACTGACATACGACAAACCGACCAAATGCATTGGGATTCTATTGAAACTTAAGGACAATGATCCATGGGTCAAATGTGACATGTACGAGTCAACCCCGCCTCAATCAGAGGCACGGTGTGACCGGTATCACTCCAAGTGTATGTATTTAGTTTAAAATGGACAATATTTTACGTACATACGCCAAACCGATCTAACGGCTTCTGATTGCGTTGATACTTTTTCACAACGATCAATGACTCATGATACATAGAGAAATTCACTGGCCACCTTCGAGAATGATCTGAAGCACAAACCATGACAACATTATGTTTTTAACTTCAACACCTCAATTGAGAATGTGACACCTTTCAGGACTTGGCGCCATTGTATGTCGTTTCGTCCACTGAATGGGTCTATCCTTTTATTTAATTTTTTTTAACTTCAGTCAAATATTCTAGAAAGATGTCGCGGCAGATCCTTCACCATTTTGTTTTGCTGAACATCTCATTACATTGTTAAAAAAAAGCAGGGTGTCTTGCATGGGCAATACGTTCTTGTATTGAAGATGATGCACTCCCATTTATTCAAACCCACATGGTTAATTATTTTGTTTAATCCTAATGATTGATTTAATTATTGTGGAACACATAATCATGAAAATCGTATGATGGTTGTACCCAGATAGGACTCCAATTCATTGGTTAAATCTATTGTCTCATGAGATGTTATGTATGAGATTAGGGAGTAAACCTAGTCCATTAAAATGGGAGTGCATCATCTTCAATACAGGAACGTATTGCCCATGCAAGACACCCTTCTTTTTTTTAACAATGTAATGAGATGTTCAGCGAAACAAAATGGTGAAGGATCTGCCGCGACATCTTTCTAGAATATTTGACTGAAGTTAAAAAAAATTAAATAAAAGGATAGACCCATTCAGTGGACGAAACGACATACAATGGCGCCAAGTCCTGAAAGGTGTAACATTCTCAATTGAGGTGCTGAAGTTAAAAACATAATGCTGTCATGGTTTGTGCTTTAGATCATTCTCGAAGGTGGCCAGTGAATTTCTCTATGTATCATGAGCGTTCTAATGCATATCTTGTTTGGAAGATCATTGTAGTAGACAACGATCTAAAAGTGGGGGATGTGTGCATATCTGAGCATGTCTTTAGTAGTGTCCCTCAAAATGTCTTTAAACTGACCATCTTGAGATGTATCTAAACTTGTGACTTTATTTCAAATAGTGACTCTTTTCAGAACTACGGGAGTTAACATTTCTCCAACATATTCACACACAAAATCACCCTTCGACATATCCTACAATGTCTTCAGACCCCACCCTTTCCCCTCGGCTGTCAAAAAAACCTAAAAGACAATGGCTAGCAATGATCATTCCAAAATGCATTTAAACTGAAACCTTCCAGAAAAAAATAGAGTACAATACCTACAAGTTGTAACTTAGGTCGCTTTGCACAAGCCGATTTCCACATTGTTTGTAGCAACCACATTTGCTCCAACACTCTAATGATCTTCATTGCTTCATGTCTTTTATACTCTTCCAGAAACCCTTCTCTAAGAAGGTCAACTATCGTGTATGCATACTAACCTTCAAATGTGACATGTACGAGTCAACCCCGCCTCAATCTGAGGCCTGTTGTGGCTGACACAACTCCAAGTGCCTCTGTTTTGTTCAAAATGGACTTATTTTTAAGTGAGAAATCAACAACTGACATACAGGAAACCGACCAAACGCCTTCGGATTGTGTTGACAATTTAGGACAACGATTCATGGGTTATATGTGACGTGTACGACTCAACCCCGCCTCAATCCGAGACGCGGTGTGACCGGTATCACTCCAAGTGTATGTATTTAGTTTAAAATGGACAATATTTTACGTACATACGCCAAACTGATCTAACGGCTTCTGATTGCATTGATACTTTTTCACAATGATCAATGACTCATGTGTGACGTGTACGATTCAACACCGCATCAATCCGAGGCCCGGTGTGGCCGACACCACTCACAGTGTCACTGTTTTGTTAAAAATGGACTTAATTTTAAGTGAAATCAACAGCTGACATACGGCAAACCAACCAAACACATTGGGATTCTATTGAAAATTAAGGACAACTATCCATGGGTCAAATGTGACGTGTAAGATTCAACCCCGCCTCAATCAGAGGCGCGGTGTGACCGGTATCACTCCAAGTGTATGTATTTAGTTTAAAATGGACAATATTTTACGTACATACGCCAAACCGATCTAACGGCTTCTGATTGCGTTGATACTTTTTCACAACAATCAATGACTCATGTGTGACGTGTACGATTCAACACCGCATCAATCTGAGGCCCGGTGTGGCCGACACCACTCACAGTGTCACTGTTTTGTTAAAAATGGACTTAATTTTAAGTGAAATCAACAACTGACATACGGCAAACCGACCAAACGCATTGGGATTCTATTGAAACTTAAGGACAATGATCCATGGGTCAAATGTGACGTGTACGAGTCAACCCCGCCTCAATCAGAGGCGCGATGTGACCGGTATCACTCCAAGTGTATGTATTTAGTTTAAAATGGACAATATTTTACGTACATACGCCAAATCGATCTAACGGCTTCTGATTGCGTTGATAATTTTTCACAATGATCAATGACTCATGTGTGACGTAACACCGCATCAATCCGAGGCCCGGTGTGGCCGACACCACTCACAGTGCCTCTCTTTTGTTCAAAATGGACTTATTTTTAAGTGAAATCAACAACTGACATGCAGCAAACCGACCAAACGCATTTGGATTCTGTTGAAACTTAAGGGCAATGATCCATGGGTCAAATTTGACGTGTAAGAGTCACCCCCGACTCAATCCGAGGCCCGGTGTGGCCGACACCACTCAAAGTGCCTCTATTTTGTTCAAAATGGATTTATTTTTAAGTGAAATCAACAACTGACATACGGGAAACCGACCAAACGCCTTAGGATTGTGTTAACACTTTAGTACAATGATCCATGGGTCATATGTGACGTGTACGAGTCAAACCTGGGGTGGATTACATGGCTTTCCTACATGGAATATATCCCACTACACGTCTTTAATGAGCCAGCTACGCAGTTTATCCCTTGTACAGATACACAGGAAGAATCACACGAGATCGACGTCATGTACTAACATAGGGCAAGGGTGCATAAGAGGACACAAGATCAAAAGGGAACACGTATATGTTTTTTAACATGCCATGTAATTTCCTATTGATATGACATGTATATTCACACAGGCAGCTGAACATTGGAGTTACCCAGGGTAAAGAGACAAGGCATGTGACCCTTTAAATGACACATAATTTTATATACCATGATTGATCTCTTTGAACACTATATCAAGGACATATTTCATTAGGGTTGGCTCCCATGATCCTTCCTAGGATGGTTTTGGTATCTTTTCCGACTTACGGTAGTACGATCGCTTCAGCAGGACGTCCTAGACATAGTTGGAGTCTCTCTGAAAGTCCTGGAGTGAGATCATATATCTATTTTTGAGGTCCAGGTAGAGTCATGTATCAACGCAACCAATCCTACCAGACATCGATCCTATATATAGAATGTTAATCTTGATGTCTCATTACAGTCCCCCAATTTATGATATGTTACCTTTTTTGTATTAATATACATAATTACTAAGGGTGATGGTTGGGAGAGTTTGGACATCCTTTTTATGTATTGCAGAATGATTCAAGGAGCACGGGCTCTGCACGATTTGTCAAAACCAAGTGGCAATCCAAGGAGAAACAATGCATAGTGGAATGTTCTAGTATTTATCTTCTGAGTTGTATAGGAATATTTTGTGATACTATGTAATGAGGTAGTTTTGGTTTCTGGGTAGATGGTAGCTAACTCATGGTAAGAACACTGTTTGGTTGGGTTGTGATCGGTTGATGACATGCTTGTGGTTGATATACTGGTTTTTGTGCAGGTCTGTGGTTGATATACTGGTTTTTGTGCAGGTCTGCTCGGCTGGCTGTACTAGTGCAGGTTTTTTATTAGCAGCAGGCAGGGATTTAACAGCGCTTTTTTAGCGCTGTTAAAGGCGACATTTAACAGTGCTAAAAAAGCGATGTTAAAGGAGATATTTATCAGCGCTAAAAAAGCGCTGTTAAAGGCAACATATAACAGCGCTTTTTTAGCGCCATTAAAGGTGACATTTAACAGCGCTTTTTTAGCGCTGTTAAAGGTGAAATTTAACAGCGCTAAAAAAGCGCTATTAAAGGACCCCCCCTTTATCAGCACTGAGCTTTACAGCGCTTTTCTAGCACTGTTAAAGCCCGATTTTAGCGCTGTTATTGCCCGTTTTTGTAGTAGTGAAAGTTCTATAGATATTCTTGCGGATAAGAATCATGACTAAGTTCATGAATTTGGTGGGGGATTAGGATGACCATTTGGGACTGGTTGAGTTTTCTAATAAAAATAGTTACTAGTCTATGATCAAGATGAATCCTTTGGAGGCCTTTTATTTCCAGCCTTGGAAATCATCATTGTGTTCATCAGATATTGGTGAATATTACTTGGATGGATTAATCTTAGTTAAAGACATAACAATGATGATTAAAATGATTCATCATTGAATGCTGAAAAAATCAGACCTGGTATAAATCTTATGCTAATCATCACCATATACTATTTGAATATTAAGTTAGTGATCACGTGTTCTTGAAATTTTCACCTCATTTGGTTCATCGAATACTTCGAAGGCAAGGTAATATTGTTTCTTATTTTGTGGGATATTTTGAGTTTATTGAGGATGTGGGAATAGTGGTATATAATTTACCACTTATTCTATAGCTTACTTCGATACATTACATATTCCATGAGTGTAGCTACGAAAGTTTATTTTTGATGCATATCATGTTCTGAGATGGAGTGATATTGATGTTGAGATTGATTTTTCCATGACTAAGAATCTAGTCAGGATATTATATTTTGAAACCAAGGTATTTTGTTGGAGCATTATACCTTTTTATTGAGTGATATATAAGCCCAGTTCTGATACTCATGAGAATTGGGAGAGAGAGACAATGACGAGAGAATAGTGAACTCATATTTTTGAGATAGAGACATATTTATAGGCTATATGGGAAGAGAGTGTTTATATGGTGGGAAATATGAAACATCCTAGCTTTTTAGTTACTCCTTGAACATTTTTTAAACATGATTTAGTTTTTTCTCATTCAAGTGTGCTTCAGGTGGATATTTGGATTTTTTTTAATTTCGTATTTATTCACAGTTGGCCCAGTATTTTACCAACCCATATAGATAGTGGAAACATAAAAAAATAGTGGTGGTTTGGAATATTGTTGCCTGGATTGAAAAAAAATGAATCCATCTTAGACGAACTATTCTTCCCCTCAGAGTGGTACACTTTTCAAGAACACAGTTTTTCTATCGATGCATACATGCCTATCTAACCGTGTGATCATGAATTTTTTATTTCCGAAAATTAAATTAAAAATTATTGAACCCCCATATGAAACTTGACATGAACCTATGTTGAGTATACATGAATTTTAGGTGTTTTGAGCTATCAAGAACCCATTTTTCATCCTACAAATCTATTTAGATATGGATCAAGGCATGGAGAATGTCATTCCTTTCCACTTTGGTAAGAGATATTTTCCTGCTCATTCTCACACTATCTCTTTATATCCCCTCCATAGGGTTTGATAAATATTTTAGTTTTTAATGGATCTATACTTATTTTTTTACCTTTAATCTATGTATGATTACTTGGTCTCTATTGTTTATTTTCTTCAAATGAAATTCCATTTGTGGGCATTGTGATTATTGATCTATGTGATAAAGTTAGGTGGCTCCTTATATGATTATCCAATTGTATAAAACATGAATTTTTTTATTGTTGAAAATTTATTTCAATACAATTTTGAAAACCCAATTCACGGGGAATTGGAATGTAAATTTATTTGTTATGGAATTTTTGGGAAAATCCTCAATTATAATGAAATCGGAGATTGGGGGTGTGATTTGGATTTGATTGAATTTTTGAAATTCATTATGTGAAAATATTTTTTTTAAAAACGGAGTCAGATTTTTCGGTAAGATTGTATGATTAGTTATATATTTTTAAAGGAATCAATTGATTAGAAACACATATTTTAGTTTTTAATGTGATATTGGTATGTTGAAACTGAAAATGAGGAAATTATATTTTAAACTATTTAGAAATTATTTTCCTGTTGTTGATAAATTGGTCAAGAAAATGCTAGTCTAGGTAGCTATTATATTATTTGGGGAAACCACTCTGTTATGATAATTACCTAAAAATGGATTGGTGATTTGAAATTTAATAAAAATGTGGTTCAACATATCGTTTCCCCAGTGAGATTTTTATGTTTCCTATTCGGCCTAATCTTGAGGGACATGTGTGCACATTTTTGTGATCAAAGATATGAGTGTGTGAGCATATCAAAAAAAGAAACAATCACACCTATTGAAAGATGACCATGTTGCATGTTGTGATTATGTTGATATTTATGTGTATATATATTCCATTGATTTAGAATATCTTTATTTATTCATGTTGGTTTATATACATTGTTTTATAAAAAATGAATACATAAGCCATCATTTGAAATGTTCAAATAAATTGAAATGAAATTCATGTTTTTATTTAAATATGAAATTATACTTCCATCACTATTTTAATATAATTTTATAGAATTATTAGTTATATTTATTGTGGAATATTATATAGAACACTTAGTGATACCCTACAAGTATTATCCCTCACACCCTACATTTGTCTTTGAGTGTTTGTAGATTCCCTTTTGCCAAGGTGAATAAAGTGGAATGAAACACTCAGAGGGGAAGGGTTTTGTTGATCCTTTAGACTTGGAGTGATGTGTCCATTGAGACATGGGTTCCTATATTGTTTATTATGGTACATGTAGGATATACTATTTGGGGTATTTTATACTTTTTTGTCTTTTTGTACTATCTCCTTTCATATTTTTCTTCGAGAATGTTGAATTGTTTTTGTTTCTCCCTCTATTTATGTAGAAAATTTGTTCCCTCTTTATATTGTTTGGTTACATGTTCTTGTCTCCAACCCATGGGGATCCAAAAGGCCCTTCTTGATATGCCAATATTAGATGGGTTATCAGGGTACCGGGTTATCAGAAATGGTTTGTGAAAAATACAATTTTATGTTTATAATATCTTTATAAAATTTAAGAAATTCAAAAAGAAACACGAATATAAATTTCATAGGAAAAAAATAAAACATTATAATGAAGATTATTTAGGTGAAATGATTATAAAATTTGGAAAATTTATTCATTTGGTAATCATTAAAAAGGTTTCTTATCTTCAATATTTTATACTGATAGTCCATGTTGGTGGAAGACAATTGCACCAATATTGGAAAATGGGTATTTATTTATTTTAAATGATATTATAATAATAAAAAAGACCATAAATGATAATAGAAGAGGATAAAATTTATAAAATATAACAATATAAATAATATATACATGGATGGTAGATATTATTTAAAAAAATGATGAGATAATGTTGGATCCACCATTTAGTATCTATTCTGCCTATTGTGAACTGAAGTGTGGTTAAATTGTATGAATACATGTAAACCCCAAGAATAATATGCAAATAATAACATATATTTGTTTAATATTGAATTATATAAAATAACCCCATATATATTTTTAAAAATAATCAATTTATATTTCAAAATCAGATTGGTAAATAAACCCTTACCATTCAATTTAGAATCAATCTATTTAAATATTAGAAAATATTTTTTATGAAAAGAAGTGAAATTTACCATTCAATCTAATTTTAAATTGATGATAGAAAATTTTAACACCATTAAATCAAATTAAATTAATAAGTAATGAAAATTTTACTTCCAATTCAAAACACTAACATATAAAAAACTATTTTTATAGATTTTTTAAACACTAATAATTTTTAGTAAGTTTCATATCAATTAAATAATGAGATGAATTTTAATAAATTTTCTATATGTTGACTTATTATATTTTTTCCAATTAAATATAATCAATTTCAATTGTTATTAAATATAATAAAAAATAAATAAATAATATTATGTGAATAATATCATTTTTACCATTAAATAATTTTACCCATATCACAATAATTTTTTTATCTTCTAGAAATTAAAATATTCAATATATTTAAATTAAACTCATTATTTGAATTTTTAATTAAATCCTATTGGTTTTTAAAAAATATATATAATATTTATAATATGAAACACATAAAAATATGTTTCAAAAAAATATTTATTAAAAATTATTATTTTATTATTTCATTGAAAATTTAATTATTATTTCATTGAAAATTTATTACCTTTTTATGTAATATTATTTCTGATTTCACAAAAAAACCCAATGGACTTGCCTAAAAAAAATATATCAAAAGGAATTATTTTCAATTCTTGATGACCCGATGAACATATTTCAAATGATCATATATATAATTGTTTGATTTCATTCTTCTATATAACCTTAAAAAACTCCATTTGTTATCAATCATATTCATTTAAATCTATATAAACATGTCTGTGGTACTTAATATTATATTTCTTATTTCTATAGTCTCAATCGGGGTTATGATATTCATGTTTATGATTTTTTTTAATTTTATATTAATTCAACTCGTACTTTAATTAAAGATGTTTCATATTTTATGCTCATAATGTATTAATGTATATATTTCATTGTAATATTTTTTATCAATAAGATATATTACAATTTTTTCATTTGGTTTTCCATGAGAAATAATATTTTCAACATAATAATAAATTAATAGAATATACATAATAAAATATTTGTGTGTTTTAGTGAAAAATATAGTGATCGTAGATTCACTATTTGATCATAGTTATATTTTTAATGGATGTTTTCCCTTGGGTAGGAGATTCCCATATTGTTTTAAAAAATTATAAAAATTAGAGATATAGATTTATATAATAATTGGAAACATAAAATCAATCTATCATTTCTCATTTTATGTTTTAGTTTAATAAAAATAATTTTAATTATAAAGTCATTGTTAAAAATTATTTTTAGGCCACTACTAGGGTTGAGATAAAAATAATGCTGTGAATTTCATGGTTATGTCACTTTTACTATTATGTATTCTTTAATTAGTAAGTATGATCAAATATGGAAAAAAGCATAGCAACTAGGATTTAAGCACAATGTATCTAATTTATTTTTTATCTACTGTAGTAGAGTGATTTTTTTAGTATTAAAGATTATGATTTATGATATTTACTATGATATATTGAAATAAATAATTTTATCATTCCTATGAATTATATGTACATTATTAGATATATTATTAAAGATTATATAGATCATAAAATGATATTTGTTCCTTCTTTTTAGGAAATATGGTCAATAAAAGAATATAAATTAATCTTATTCAATACATAATTATGCAAGAATCATTAAAATTTAATCTATATTCACATGGATATTGATAAAGATGATTTTGATAAATTTATGATGAAATTTGTTATGATAAAAGTGGAAAAAATTTATATAAGAATATAGTTTCTAATATATTAGGGATATAAGGAACATAATATGGAAGGATGAATATGAAACTTTCATTCATTGACATGTTTTTTAAATTTTTTCATTTTTATTTCATTTTAAAATTTTAAATTTATGATCAATATGATGGTATTTTTTAGATACACATTATATCTAGTTCAATACTCAATTCCTAAATCATCATATGTTAGTCAATAATTATTCCAAGGATGGGTATCATGGGATATCACCCCTTAGTAAAAATGGAAAATATATTTGTATAGAGTAGCTAAAACATTCAAAATTACAGCATTTTTTTCCAAACACTTTTTTCTATTTATTTTTTATGGACTATTTTTTTCATCATACAATATAAAAAATAGGCAGAAATATATTTTATAGATAATTTACCTATCACTAATTCAACCCTTTATGTATGTTAATTATTTCAATGCTTGGAACATCATCTTGATGATAGTTATTGCAATATAACGAACAAAATATTTTTTTTATCCATGGGGTAAATAAAAACTTTTCCTCCTAATTATGGTAAATGTGTGAGTAATATTAATTCAAAACTAGCTTTTATGTTATATAATTAATATAATACTCATAAAAAATTATCATGACATGTAATATTAGTTATATCAATATTATAGTATGTTTCAAATAATTTTTTATTGAATAAAAAGGGAAATCCTGCATTCATTTGATTACTGGAAAACATGTTCCCTCTACCATTCCATCTCCAATGAAAGAAAATATATATTAAACATCATGAAAAATATCTTAAATGTTATCTAATAAAAATAAAGATATTTTAGATAAAAATTAATTATGAAACTTATAAATATAAATAATATAAATATTTCAAATGAAATATTTTGTAATGCTCAAAAATTATATACAATGAATGTTTTTCCCATAATGTGAGAGACTCTTAACATCTTGTCATAGGTAAATGTCAAATTTGTTGAGAGAAATAAATATCTTGTTAGAGTAATATAATTTAGTAATGTAATTCCTTATTGATATATAGTCATTTCATGGAAATGTTTTTTACTAGTTTAGGAAAAAAATACATATATACATGATGCCTCATATAAGAGGATTAGGGTTAGGTAGTATCTTTGTACTAAGTATCTCATTTTAATAGCCTAAGAATAAAAATTTCACATTCAATTTTAATTTCTTCCATTATTTATTTATGTGTAGGTTTCCTATTATTTATTTTAAACATTTCATTTAATTTGGAGATATTATTCCAAGCCATGATTATGTCTTATATTAAAGGACCAAACATGAAACAATATTGATTTCCTTTTTAATAATTCCATTTCTATATAAAATTTAACCAAATGTGGCCATTAATTGTTATATTTTTTTTATAATACTACTATAAAAAATATAAATACATATATATTGAGTTAACTATATGTTTTATTATATTATAATTGTTCTCATTTTTTTACTTTTATTAAGATGATTGGAAGTCATTTATTTATCCCGTTTACTTTTTTTCTCTTTGTTTAGATATTCTTCTCTCTCTATATATTATCTATTTTGATATTTTTTTATTAAATTTAATCAATCCATAATGATTAATTTTAATCATCAATAATATTTGTCAATATTTGTTGACTAACGGGTGTGCACAAGTCCTTTTAATTATCATTCTCATAAACAAATGTGGCATCCCTTCAAGTGGTATGTTAAAAAATGGTACTATAGAATTTTTTTGACATTTTTATTAATTTAGGCTATGTTTAGATATATAGATATGAAATTCACCACAAGGGATGTAAACTATAAATATATCATTGGGGAAAAATAATATTATAAGATCATGTTGATTTGACGAACCATGATAATATTCAATGATTTTTTTTTGATTTTGTATTTAATATTTGATTATTAATTTTCCCTCAACCTATGGTGGTGGAATGAATTTTGTATTATCAATAACTATGTAACATATATGGACTATGAAAATTTATGAACTATTATTTTATTATGTTTTTGTAGTAAAAATTAAATATTAATTTATAAAAAAAAATTAAATTTATTGAAAAAATAATTATTTTTTATTATTAGTGTAAAATAAATATTAAATGATTTTAAAAAAATTATATATAGTGACCATGTGTCCATGGAAATAGTTTTGACCCCAAAATGTATATATGAACGGTATTTAATTTTTCTAATGAATGTATCATTTTAATATTTGGAGAATTTATAAATGCTAATATAGATTTTAAAATATTAATTTGATTTGTTATAAAATATTATAGGTCTTAAAAAATATGGTGGAGTATGGTTTATAATTTATATTATACCATGATAGTTTTTTAAAATAAAAATGTAGTTTTTATTTATACAGTATATTTTTTATCTTATCATGTCAAATATATGTGATCTTGAATTCATCAATTTTTTGGTAAAGTGAATTTGTAGAAAATAAATTTCCAGGTAGCATCATTTGAAATATGAATAAATGTAACAAAAAATGTTAGCATCTACATTGTAGTAATTATGTGGTATGTATTTTTGATATGGATAATTATTCTATTACATATAAATTAATAACTATAAATTAATTTATCATTAACATTTTTTTGATATTTTCTTGGTATTAAACGCTTAAGATATCTTATGGTTAATATTTGTTAGGGGAAAAAATTTATCTCCTGGAAATGTGAAAATTACCATTATAGTAATAGAGATATGGATACATTTGTTTAAGGATATTGAAAACATGTTTACTAGGTTAGAATAAAAAAATAAATTATTAATTACTACTTTCATATAAATCACTGATATTTTTAAATAATTTATGGGACTATAGGGTATAACAAGCATGGTAATAGGAATCCATTATACTTTTTAATTGATTAAGGCATTTAAATAATTATTGGTGAAATTGGTATTCTTTATTATATACAAAACACTTTAGTAATAACTGTAAGAAGTTTAATAGGAAATGAGCCTCAAATGAATTTAATAAAGAGTTGAAAAAACATGTTTTATGACATGTATAATTGGAATATATAATTAATAGTTATTGTTTGAGAATAAATTAGGAATCAGAATGAAGAGATATCGAATATAGAGTATAATTTTATATTTATTTGTTTCATTTGATTTTTTAAATGGGTAGAGTTGATTATGAAATGAATCTATACTTTTAGATTACTAATATAGTGATTATTAAATATGATTTCTGTTGTTTTAAATCCTACCATTTTTTAGATAGATAATAATTCAATTATTGATATGGTTTATCTCTATGGGAATTTCTGAAAAAAAAAATTTAAGCCCTTCTTTATGTGTTTTATTATGTGAAAAATTAAAATAATCATAGTAGTTATGGAACTTATAGTATAGATTAAGAATATATATTATTAGTAGAATTAATTTTTACTATATATCCTCTCATAGGGGGGGGGGGTTCTAATGAGTATAACCACTACTAAATAACATGTTATTGTAGCTATAAATTATTATCAAAATAAATAAAGTGGAAAAATATTGTAGGTGATGGATCATAGAAAATATTTTTTAGAGACCCAACCCAAGGTGGTGGTGATCAGGGGTTAGTTCAAACCCATTAAACAGTAGGCTAGGTGTGTAGTAAAGCTATAATTAATGTCATGTTAAATATAAAATATTTAATTATTGATATGGGTATGGTGTATCTAGATAAAAGAATTGGGTAAAGAATAATAAACTCAAGTGTTTATGTAGTATATCCATAATTAATGATCTAGAAAATTATTTTTCATAGTGAAGGCATCGATATATAATGATAAAGTTCCCTAAATATTATTATGTAACATATAGGTTACAAATAAATACTCTTTAAAATTATTTTATATCATTAATAATGATATAACCATGAGGTAAAGGACGTAAAGGATAAGGTTATGACCAAGAAGTTTCACCATGGTTATTATAAAAAGATATCTATGATTATTTTTTAGACCATATAAGGTTTTATATTATATAATAATAGGATTGGATTATTTTAATTGGTTTTGGACACATATTAACAGCTGATAATAATTAGTATAATTTGATTTTCATAAATTGTTTTCTATAATTTTTTATAACAATTACACATTATTGTGGGAGGAGAAGGGAATTATTTTTGGTTAGTTAGGTATATCACCTCTAAGATAACAAGTATAGTTTCAGGGGTAGTGGATTATTAAAAAAAGTTATCTTAAATAAATGTCATATTTTCAATATGATTTTCCCAATGATTGTTTAAGTTTTATTCTAGATAAGGATGTAAATTATTTTTCATAATTTTACATTAGACATAAAGTATATTTATATTTTCTTATTGTATGCATCAAACTATAACAGATTAATTGAAATCATTGATTGAGTTCCTCTATAGAAAATGGTTCACATTGTTCAGTACCTCAATCGATGATGTCATATTTTCTTTTACTTAAAATACAATCAAATTATATGATTGTTTATTTTAGACCAAAACTTATGTTTTTTTTAATAAATTTTATCATTGTAATTAACTGAACCAATGAGTTCGTTCATCAGTTAATGGGTTCCCAATGGTTTTTAAATTCAGTTCCAGGTTTTTAATATTACAAAAATTTTTAGTAGACATCATATATTTTCAAAATATATTTTGAAATTTGATATGGCTATTTTTACATTCTAGTAGTTATATTTCAGTTTACTAATGACCCTATTGTATTCATAAAGAAAATAAATAAAATGTTATACCTGTATTTGGATTATTTTTTGTGGTTTCTCATTGATGATAATTTTTTATACTCCCAATAATAGGTGGATAATTTTAAACATTTTGATATTATATTGGGGACACTATGAGAATATTATCTTAATGAATTCAACTTAGTGTGTTATTTATGCATCTAGAAGGTCATCTTTTGAAATAAAGTAGGATTAGAGACCATGATACCAGTGGATCAATAATATATAAAATTAGATTAGTGTTTATAGTTTCCATAAAATTTATTCAACATCCAATGCTTCTTGGGTATCACATAATATTACAAGATATTCACTAATATTTTTTTTAAGTTTTTTATTTTAACAACCAACATGAAATAAAAGAGAGTAAAATTCACATTTTATGTTCAGGGAAGATGTAATATCCAAAATAGAGGCTCACATTAATATCTATTTTTATTCTTATTTTTATGAAAAAATTCAATATCTTATATTCTAATAAAAAAGGAATGCCTCTTAGATGTTTTATCATATAGGAAAACCACTTGTAGTGTATATATATAAAAATATTTTTCTACAGGAGAGAAAATATAAAAATATGGTCTTTAATTGAAATTTTTTCCATGTGATAACGGATTTGGGATAATATTTTATTAAGGGGAGATTTATGATCTACACATTCCCAAAACAAATATTTTCATAGTGATATCTAAAAAAATTTATTAATGGAAGATAATGTAATTTTACATATTTAAATTTTATTTTGAATATGAAATAGAAACATTTAACAATATATTTGACTCATAATTTGGAAAATATCAAGAACATATAATTTCTAATATTGAAGATTAATTAATATGAATATAAATAATATTAGATATTCTTATATGACCGATAAATGAATATGGCGATGTGTTATTGTAAAATTTTAGTATCAATTTAAAATTTTGGAATACATAAAAAATGTGAAAATATCAAATCCGGGTTACCATACAAGTAAAGAGTATTTATTTTGGGGGGAACTTGACAAGGTGAACCCATGTTATTAAAATCATTTTTTTATATTCAAGGGTTGTTTGTGGTCTGAATGAAAAAAAATTGAGAAGTTATAATAGAACACTACATCATTGGAATAGTTGTTCATATCAATGTTACAAAAGTTTACTATGATATCCTATTTTATAATTTATGGCCATGGATTAAATAATATAGCCTTATGGTTTCTTTTCGATGAATCACATCTCACCAAGAAAATAATGAAAATAAAAACCTTTGTAAACATGAATAAACCTCCATTTTCAACATAAAAATGTAATAAATCATTTATTAGGATTTTGAGATTTGGATGGAAAATGTTATAGTAAGGGTAGTCACTAAAAACAGACTATGGAATATATATTGCAACATATTTGGAAGATGACGTCTTTAGATGATTTTGTAATGTAATAGATATATTTGGTATTTTAAAATTTAATGGTACAAAAAACATAATTATTTTTTAATAATAACAAATATTTATATATAAAATCATATAATTATTAAAAAAATCCTTATTTACTTGGGTGAAATTAATAATCATATATCATCCAAATAAAACAAGTATATTGAGAATACTACTATAATATTTGGGGATCCATTTGTGTATGAATTTTTTCATTTATAAATGTGTACATGGATCAATTATAATTAGAAAAAAAATTCAATCAATATGTTACCAAATAGAGATAAATTTAATTTAATATCCCTAACATGGATAGTCAAATAAAACAAAGACTAGGTTATTATAATATAGTGGGAACAAATTCAAAATGGAAAAAGTTTAGTTTATATCTTTAGGGATGGAATTAATATTTTGTGAGATGGATTTACAAATTCTAATTGAAGCTAGAAAAAAAATCTAGAATGTAGTGAATATGGAATTACCCTTGAAGACATAGGATAAGTGAGAAAGTATAAACTTTGTGGTTGTGGATATCTAATTGTAGAGTGTATCTCCTATATGTATATATATATATATATTAATGTGAAAATCCATCCAACCAATGGTAAAAAAATCCATAAAAAATTTATTGTTTTCAATCTAAATGAAACGTACATAGAAAAGATCCAAGTTAACCAAAGAAATAGTAACATGTGTAAATGGAGAATTTCATTAGTTTGATATCCCATCAGGAATTTCTTGGGATAGATCTTTCATAATTTCATTTTTTATCCATCAAAAAATCTTAAAGGAATCATCTTGAATCCAAAATCTATGTACTATGACCAGTTATGCTTAAGAGATATACTCATTCCTATATCAGGCATAAAAGTAGTTAAGCATAACCTAGAAATACAAGAGTATGGTTTGAGTACATATGACCCAATACATAGTAATTACCTAATACCTAGATACATATCAAAAATATTAGTGCATGTTGAATTGATACTATAATGGTGAATCATTAAACAAAATATTCAGTAATATTTGATGTAATGAAAAATCATGTATTCCAACCAAAATAAATTACCCTTATATTAAGGGTGTATAAATATTAATTTACCTACATAAATACATTCTTTGAATCCCACAATAATGAATATAACAGAGTTAAGATTCAACACCCATTACCTAGGAATGATAATTGTGTATATATACTTTTATAAATCTAGTATCCCATCCCAATGAAAAATAGGATATGAGAAAAACCTGGTAGAAAAATCCTACAACACATCAATTTTATAAAAAACATATTTCCCATTATATGTAATACACATTTTTGAAATTTATTATATATATGTACCTATATTTATATAAAAATAATAATATTTATCCTCATGGATTGATATTACATGGAAATAATAATCATATACCCGAATAACAAAACTCACTAACATTCCCACACATGAATAATGAAATATGTTAAACCATATTCTAGAATTGTTATTAATACATGTTATACATAACCATTATAACAAATATATATATATATATATATATATATAACCATTATCATGGATTATATATAAGACCTATCAACTAAACTAAAAATTTATATTATAATGAAAAAAACAACTAAGATATGCTCATGAGGAAAACATAATGTCCACAAACAAACCTCCATTCAAATATAGATTAAATTTTATGAAATTAATTATAAGTTAAAATTCCATTTCTTCATTATTAATTATCACATAGTTACATATAATATCTTTTAGGATCACATTAATAATATTTAGGAGTGGAGGGACTCTTATATAAATTTGTGTTGAATTTTTATTCACAGGAAACAAGAAAAGTGTATGTCATCACTTAATGAAGGAAACTAATATAGTGTAATAATTTTTAAAGATTTAGATGATTTTATGAATGTAGAATAAATAATTATAGTTAAACAAATGAAATACCTTTCACTCATCAATTTATTATTCCTAAAACAACATAGTTTCCAAAATCCTGAAGGGAAGATATATATTTCAAAAATTAACCTACATTAGTATATTTCTAAATTAAACCCACTAAATCAGAAGATATTATGAAACATAAAGGTAAGAAATTAGAATCTTATTAAAATAAATAAAATTTAATACTATGTTAATGAATGAGTATGATTTATATCATCTACTGAAGAAGTAATGATAATGTGGTGATGAAGTGTGAGAGTAGTGATACCAATGATTATTGAAGAATTAATAATGAAAAATATCCCATTTTAAGGGGTTTAATGTATTAAATTCTAATATAAAAAAAATAAAAATCTACCATTATCTTTAGAAAAAAAATGTTTGATATTTTTTAGTGTAATGATAAAGGACACAAGGTAAATAATGGATTTACTATGAGAATATGGATCATTACATCTACCAAAAATGTACCCAACATCCCCTCTATATAATAATATATTAATTAGATACACTAATTGACCAATTATTCCCCTATCAAACCTCCCACAAAACATATTAAAAACTTTATAAAACAAATTATAAGATGTTATTAAATTTATGGATGGAACATAAAATAAAAAACTTCCTAAGAATATGTGGGTTATTAAAACACCAAATAATTGTGATTCAAATCCCTATGAATCTTTAATTATCCTCTTTGTTAAATAAACAAGGTTATTCATCCATCATTTAATTATACCACTCTTGTATTTCATCATGAAAAAATATAATTTCCCTAAAATATGTACTAATAAATATTATATCCCCATACAAATTGTAAATATTATTGAAAAAATAGATATATTTCTTCATAGATAAATAATTTCTATATATAATAATGCTATAAAATAAAGTCATGTCTATGAAATCATCAATGAATGTCATCAAGTATGAATGATTAAAAAATTATTTATTAAACTAAATTTGTAAGAACTTCATAATAAAATATATATTATCATATTCTCTATAAAATCACTAATGGTTTTAAAACCCACATATTAAATTTTATTAAAAAACCTCATATTTAATTTTCCCTTTTTTCTAAACCAGTGATGATGAAATCTGAATGAAACATGAAGAAACTAGTGTCACCAAAAATAAAATAAATATTTCATATTCTTGGATCAGCATGATAATTTTAGGAAACATGAATCATGTTTTAGAAATATTACATATTATTTCCTTCTATGAATTATATTTTTCCAAATCATATTTGGCTAACTAATTTCAATCTAATATGTGGAAAAGCATGAACCGTAATAAAGGGTCTTAAAACGTGTGTTTAGATGAGTGATAACATTTATTATATGATAACACTAAAAGGTAGAGTTGGTCATACCTTTAACTATGATAGAAAAAAATATATTCTAATTGAATATATTTTTGAATATATATTTTCAACATGGATTTACTATTAGTTTAAGGATGATAAGATGAATTTCATTTTACTAGAGTATCCCGAGACCATTGAAACCCATTATACGAGAGTAATGTTTAAATTTTCTACCAATAAAAGATAATACTTTATATAAATCCACGAATATTTATAATTTCACTTATATATAATTTTATAGAATCATTAATAATATAGGATTTCTTCCTGGATAGAGAATTACCCAATATTTATTAGTATTATACTAGGACCAAAACCATTTCCCAACACATTTTAGATCAATTTTAGATAGATTAAATGTTCATTGTGACCAAATGGAATTTAAATATAGGTAGGGAAAGTTAATTTAATTCATTATAATTTTATAAATGTTCTATTTATTTTCACTGATAAGTGAATCAAATTGAAATAGCACTATAATAATATTTTATTCTATCCATGAAAAAATATTTAGATGAATATAATAATAAATTTTATTACCATGAGAAATAGACTATATTGATTCATTATATTCTTCAATAAAAACATACTTTATAATAGTGGGTACTAATATTAATCAATATACAATAATAATTTTTTGGATTCATTAGTCTATCTATCTTGAATCTCCCCACTATTTATATTTTATTAAATGATGAATTAATATTGACACTATATTTTGGAGTCCATGAAATTCAATACAATAGATGAAAATAAATCATTAAGGAATATTAATATCCCATCATGAACCAATGTGATATTAAATTTCTAATATTTTATCATTAACATTAATTTCAACTTATATTTTTTCACAACAACCATTTGATTGTGGATATTAATACCACAAAAATTAGTAACAAAATTCTATTTATAGGTTCTTAATTAATAAAAAAATTGAATTATTTTGGATATTCTAACTAATAATGTTTCCATATATTTAAATATCACTATGAAAATATATATATACATATGTGTTTTATGATAAGTGAACCTCGTGAATGTCTAACTAGTCATTTAATTACTCCTACACATTAAAACATGGACAATAATATCTAATTTGAATTCATTTGGTGGATAGATTAGTTTCCTAGGTTGAATATTATATGATCCATAAACACTACACAATGGTAATGTATTAGAACATAGACTATACTTTATATGAGTATGTGAAAATAGAATAAAAACATTCCCAAGGTTGATATAATATGAAAATTGGATATATAGTTTTCATTTCCATTATCTCCTGGAATTCCATCTAGCACCAACTATATAACCAAAATGGATTTATTTATTGTTATTTAAATTCTCAATGTTTATTTGTTGGATAATTCTTGTATAAAATTATAATAATATCCTAGAAAATGGAGATAACATCTAATTTTAAAAAAAATGGAGAACTTTTGAGGAAATTAATGCTTTAGACATATTATGGTCTTTTATGATACTACAATCAGATTAAATATTCCAAATAAATGAGATATCTCATTTCAATAGTGATAACATATAAATCATGTAATACATTTGGAACATCAAAAAATTCTCCATTATAATAAAAATAATTAACCATGAACTTCATGAGGTCTATAATACACAAACACATCATCCATATAGATAATAATTTTATTGTCAATTAATGGATTAAATATCATTCTCATAAAATTAGATTACATAAATATTGAATTTTTTGACCCAAAAAAATCATCAAATAATTTAAGTGACTATATTTACATAAAATACACATATTTATGATATCTTTTATTATCAGTTATTTCTGTGGATACACTGCATATAGGTTGATCATAGAGAAAATTTTATTTCCAAAATAATATATAAAATAAACTACAATTCTATGATATAGGAAATGGTTCTCAATTATTACATGGTTATACCAATGATAGTCTACATAATGTTATAGAATTTTATTTTCTATCGATTATAAATGAACTAGAGAACAATGGGTAGTGATCTATTTCTCATAAGAAGTTATACTTCATGAAAAAATTATTTTATTGTTCACAAAAGATAGTTGTATCCATGTGACATAGAGGAAGTTATATTGGTTTGGTTTTGGGAATTAGTTCAATGGGAAACATGATTTCACTATTAAATGGTTTCATGGATTAATCTTCGTGGAAAAAATTAGAAAAATAATCTACCATATAAGTTAACACATTCTAATTCCTTGTGTCAATTTCATCAAGACATTTAGTAGACTACAATGAGGTTATAGTTCCCACATTAGCATATTCTGTATGTTTTTCAACTATCCTAGAAATAAATTACTTTGATGATGGTATATTGAATTCAATCAACATAGGTTAATAATAACATCATTCTATTTCAATCATTATATTCATTAAAATTTATTAAATAGTATTTTTGACTTATAAAATCAAAAAAAAAATGTTACGAAAGACCATATTTTATTTATTCTTATATGTTACAACCACTTAAAAATAATGGATAAATCCCCTATTATTTACTATTTATATAGCTCTATGAGTATCAAGAATCATTAGATTTTATTAACCCGTTATTAGGTTTAATAAAAGGTGTTAATTTATTTGTCATAAATTTTTTTAATACTCTGGTATCAAATAAGGTTGATTATATTGTTGGAGATAATAAAATTTTACCTATAATTTTTGATATCACCTCTTTTTAATCATTAATATACTTATCAAATATATAAATAATTCATGATCATTAATGATATTTTTGAGTTGGGAAAAAACACATAGCTTATATTATAACTACTTGTTAGCTCTTTCCCCAAGTTTACACTCTATAATAAATTATCTATTGTGTACTTGATTACCACTAGCAAGGTGCACATTTCATTGAGCCTCTAATATATTTCATCACTTCACCCTCTGATATATTGATTCAATATAAACACTAAGTATGGTTATAGTATAAAAATAAGGTTAATTACATCAACTTATTGGTTAAAATTGCTATAGTATCTCCATAATTAATGAAAAAATACAATACACAATTGGTCTTCCCTATCGACGAGTTGGGGTAAAATATCACCCAAAATCATCAAAATGGATCAACCCATTTCTGTCTCCTGTAATTTTCATTCTTGATAAGTAAAAGATGTTTCAGTTATGTTTCAAGCTGAATAGGTAGAAATATTGAATGGAAGTAAATTTTTTTCCCATGACTCCTTCAAATAAATTTTTAAATTCCATTCATTATACTCTTCATCACATCTCATATATGGAGTAATGTAGTGTCAATCTATGAATATTATAGAATATTCCACCATCTTCATTAATTTTTTTTTATGATCCAAGTTATTTTATTATTTTACTTGATGTAATGATTTAGTGTTTAGTTGAAAATAAAACATATAGTTTCTTATATATATATTCACTTATTTATATTATTACTCTGTAATAAATACCTCCCTCTATAATAAACACCATTGAGAATGAATTTGGATAATTTTACATGATGCTGCTGTAATGTGTAAATATACATGAATATACAATTAAGGTTTTGATCTGACTCCTTTATTTATTGAGGGGATATATCACCCAAACATGTCATATGATATTTAAATTATTAATATTTCCTAACATTGGATGAAATGGGCTACCATGTTGGTTCTCTCGGCATAGTACCCTTTTGTAGCGAAGAAACAACATTGATGATCAATGGATCAAAAAGAAGAGGGTGAATTCTCATCCAATATATCCTATATAGAATGTAATAGTTTTTTAGTTTTTATAGTCCTTAATTTTTTGGAATAATATGTAATTTTGTTCATCAAATAGTAAACAATTTAACATTTTGATCAGAAAAAAATTATCAAATTAGAACCCTATACACATTTAATTTTTTTATGTTCATAAATTTATTTATTGAATTAGAATATAATTAGAAAAAATTTTATGTTATATATTAAATATATTCTTAAATATATATAATATAGAAATAATACTATTAGTATATTAATTATATGAGTCAATATTCGTTTCATTTTAACCTACTCATCAATAAAAAAATATTATCTCACTATTTATTTATTATGAATGTTTTAGAAATTTATATTCCATAATTAATATTTATATGTAACTAAAAACATATCAAATCACAAGATATTATATCCTATCCAACCTTTATTTACAAATAAATTCATATTCACGATCTATTGATATTAAAACCCAATCCTTAAACACACATTATTTCATAATTTTCCTCAATGATTTTCAAAAAATATAGACAAAGGATATTGAGTTCAAGTGTCTTATGAATATAATATACATAAATACAACATATTATACATAAAATCCTTATCATTATTTAAAACCCAACATATTTCTCATAAATAATATCCTCAAATACTCTATAAAAATCATGGATAAAATATATACAGAAAGGGGTGAGATCAAGTTCACAGTAAGGGAAGAAAAACATAAATAAACAATAACAAGTTAGTAAATATGAATAACATGATATCATATAGAGAGTGGTCATATTCATGGAAACATATAAAGAGTTAATGAAACAAAAAATATTGTGAATCGTGGATTATGTAGAAAAAATATAAGATAATACATTTGAAAAAAATAAGGGTCATAATCACACCATTATCATAATGTGGACAATGTCCCATTGTGTATGAGGATTACTCCCTAATCACTTACATGAAATAATATGATATATAAATCGTTACCCAATTCATTATAGGGTTATGTAATTCTAGTCCCACTAACCACATGAAGAAAATAAAATATATTTGTCCCACATGTGGAAAATAAACCATAAAAATCATAAGAATAATTAAACCAATGACATGGAAGTGGGATTCATATTTTTGATTCAAGGAAAACATATGGTTAAAACATATGTATTACCAAGATAATAAAGTAATAAAATAGTTTTGAAATTTATTTTTTAAAAAGATAAATTGGTCCTAAAATTGGGGTTTCAATTTTTGATATTCATTAAAATAATCTATGGAATAAATAATAAAAATGAAGCAGTAGTGTGGTGCTTTATTAAATAACAAACGGATATTTTAATAAAAGAAATTATATATTATTTTATATTAAACAAGTACTAAAAAAATATTATTATCATTATATAATTAGGTTTTTAAAATATATTAATGGTTTTAAAACATTATATTGGATTGATTCCTAATATGAGACTTGAATTAATAAAGTTCCCTGCAATAGGTTTTACTTAAATGATAGAATATTGATGGGATATAAACACATGTATTACCCCAGTAATTAAAATTTTATTTAACTAGGTATATATTTTTCAAATAAAAAAAAAATATATGATTATATAGAGAATAATATTTTTTTAATTGGTTTAAAGGAAAGAGAACATGTAACTGAAAAATAAAGAGAGTGGTATGAATGATCTCATCCATCGTGATCATATTTACTCATCAAATGTTCTCAACATAATTAATAATACATTTTTATTATATAATTATATTCCCAAGAACAATATTCATCTATATTTAATTGGTTAATTTAAATTTATTATTATGTACTTATTTTTAATATAGGTTCTATTTTTGTTGGTTACTCGAGGTTGTCTTATTAGTTTCTTTATAACACATTCAGTTGATTATCCATAGTCAATGGAAATGAAATATTACTTAGTGATATCCATAAAAATGTATTTTTATATCATTTACTATTATATTAATCAATATTTATATTGTATAAAGTTTATCCCAATGATACCCAAATTAGAAAAGCTGTCTTGATATGTACATTTAGGGTGGTTAAGGATTCTATTAACATTTATTATTAACCAAAAATATCGAATTTGAAATATTATACTTATAGTATGTTAATGAAAAAAAATATAATTATCACACAAAAAATATGTTTTTAACGTCATTCATGTTAGGCTATCATAGAAAACAAAACATGTCATTTCTTAGAGGTGGTAGTCCATACATGACCATGGAAAAAACATTAATCATCCATGGGTTGTGAGTTTTTATAAATTAACTAATAATAATTTAGGAATTATAATAAAGAAATAAATATAATATTAGTTAATTAAATATTATTTTTGTACTTATAATTAATATGATGATGAAAATTTAACACTTCTTTCATGGAAGTGATAGTTCGTTCATATTCCTGATGACTTTCCCATTAATCCCAATGATTATACAAAAAGATCAAAAAGTGATTCTTCCAATATTATAATAAAAATTATATGTATTGAAAAATATGTAGTTATCATAACATCATTGATAGAGGGGACATGATGGGGTAGTAGTAGAAAACAACAATAGAATATGGGTTGAGAGTATTACCTATCCCATGGAAGTTCTCCCTTGGGTAACTAGTTAAGGATCCTTTCCATGTCATTTTTTCAAGAAAATGATTCAATGCCATGGATATGTTTTGAGGAGAGACTATGGAAAAGATTCATTTCTTCCAATGATAAGGGATGAATAGAAAAGTGTGGGTTAGTCAATATGTTTTTATAATTATTGATATTGGAAATTTTCAAAAAATATATTTATATTCCAATAATACCATACCTTTTTGAGTCGAAAGGTATAAATAATGTAAATCAATATTGTGGAGTAATATATAATGTCTATAATCCCTCCACTATCTAACATCATAAATGTTTTCACATGTTTTAACCATTTTTACTCTGATAATCCACTTTAACCTTAATTTACCATTACCATCCTAAGTCTTCTTTCACCATCGGTAACCAAATTTAATTGAAGAAAAATGAAAAATGAAAAAATTTAATTATTATAATTTTATTATTTAAAATATATAAATCATTTAAAAACATATATATTTCTATGAGTTAGATAACATAATTTTATTATTAATATATTTAATAGGTAAAATATTTTGAAAAAATGGTTCATTTTTAGATAAAAATTTATTTATGGGATAAGATTATCAATGTATTCAGTTTTGACAATATTATGTGGCTTATAATCATAAAATTATTTTTTCCCCTTTTATATGAAATTAAAACATGATATTAAAAGAAATAATATTTATGTTAATGTAATTACCAATTTTTTTATTATAACAAAATAATTCATATGTCTATAAAAGCTAACTAGATTATTTATAAGTTCATAAAAATATTTTTTAATAAATACCCATTATTCCTTAAATTAATATTCAATTTTTAGAAATTTTGAACCCACACTTATAAAATAATTATATAAAAAATTACAATTTTTTTTAAAATATATTTTTCACTATTATCCTAAAAAATATACTATTTTAGAAGAATAAAAAAAATTAATTCTAATATAATGCAACAAGATTAATAAAAAAATTGAATTAATTTTACATAGTCAACTGATAAAATTAATAATAATTATTTTTAGATATATTATCTTAAAAAACTAGAAATTAAATTTTTATTTTAATATTAACGATTTAATTTTAGATATAAACATATTATGTTTTGAAATAATAATATAGTGATGTTAGATCATATCATCTATATTAGTTTATATGACACACATATATATTCATATATATAGTTTATATATATAAATTTTGGTTCTTTACATTCTACCCCATAAGAAAATTAACCCTTAGAATTTTGTTCCATACCCTGGGGTGAAATACTTTGTTGTACTTTTGTTTCATTATCACTTATATATTCCATGTCTCCTACTGATACATATGTTTTTTCAGATGAAAATAGAAAATTTGATTTGTGTTGTTGCATAGAATATTATCTTAGTGATCCCTGATCTTCTCCTACTACTCCTCATATGAGAGATTATCCTCTAATAGTACCCCCTCAATGTTCAGTACATGTGATGGATCTATATATACATACCTAAAAGGGATACATGGAACACTTCATGTATATATGATATGTTATTTTATCCTATATGATATTCTGATTCTTTAATTTGATCAAGAAACTTAACAGTTCAAATGTATCGTGTACTTAGAATCCCCTTTATTCCAAACCTCATTAATCTCTACAATAGAGATGTGTGGATGGGCACTTTTACATGAAACATAAATTCTATGCCATATAGAATGTTTTAAAAATAACACATATGTTTTCTTTTATCCATCCTAATGTGTTATTGAATATTCTTGAACTTTTATATAAATACCTTACAATAAGAATTACATAAATTAGTTAATTCAACTAGAAATAACATTCTACATTCCCACTAATATTTTTAGTTTAGATATTTAGAGTATTGGGTCTTAAAACCTACTTGAAAACCCACAATAATAAAATATGGTTACTATTAAAATTGTATCCATTTATTCTATAATAATTTTTTTTAATATAACATGAATTATTCACAACATTCATCTATGATTCTTCTTCTATATTACATATACGTATACCTCATGAAAAATATTTTAAAACATTGGATGAGTAAAAAAAGCCTAGTAAGGATCATAAAAAGAAGTATATAAACTATTTTTCTTGGAATAATTATAAACCTATGAAATTATTTTCACAAACACTTACTTATCACCCCTAATGTGTCACATAGTTACATTGCGAGAACATTGGAATTCCATAAAACATAAATAACATAAATAAAACCATATAGGTAATGTGTGGAATTTATTAAATAATATTGTAACCCTCGATGATAAAATATTATTTGTATCCCTAATGGCTACCTTACATAGTAACCTTCATGGATACCTTATAATGTAAACGTTATAGCTCCCTTATGGGTTAACCATCATATTTACACTTAAAGTAACCATATGGTCGACCTCCATCCTAAACATACCCAATGAATTGGAGGGGGATTTAGGTCCCACAATTGATCTTAAACAATTATCATGAACCAAAAAATAATCATAGAACAATAATACAAGAACAAAAACATTCCTTTTGAATTTTGTGAAAAAATAATTGTAAAAGATGATTTTTGAAGATAAGTTCATTACCTCTGGTTCATCATACCTCAAACAAGTTAAAAATTCCCGTATAATGGTTTAAATAGTTTTATCAATATATTAAATAACTATACTCATGTTAATACTACCTTATACGACCATATTATAACAAATTTACACACATTTATTAATATTTTCATTGTTTCAGGTGCATTCTTTTCATGGTTTTCATGATTGGTTCGTAATGGATTTTCATGTTGAATGGAAGAAAAACCGATGATGTGGAATGAAATGGTGATAATATGATTCATAAATACTATATGATTCAATTTATCATTTTATTTTCTGATATGATGATGATTCATTATATAAAACATTAATAAAGATGATTTAATTTATTTTTGCAGTTTTTACGACCATCATGAACTCATATAATTTTATTTAATATTATGTTTATCTATTAATTACATCACATTATATAACTTATAACATGTATATTAAAATCTTATTTAACTATAATAATAGTTTTATGACCATCCTTGATGGTGGTAATGGAAAATGAAATTGTATAATCCATGAAAGTGGTAAATCGGCATATCACAGACGCTGCTCTCAATTTTAGAATAAAAGGGAGAGGAGAAGAAGTTTTATGAAAAATGTTTCAATACACATGATAAAATTACAGTATATATAAGATACTAAATTTTTATGCCCACATGGATATGTTGAGGGGATGAGAAAATAATAAAATAAAACAAATAAAAAGTGAAATAAAAAAATGAAAGCATATTTTACCTCTTGAATTCTCCTCCTTGAGAACCTCCTTTAGGAACATGATTTTGTAATTTTGGTGACACCATTAGGTCTCTTATATGGGGAAGAGGATTTGAAATTAAATTGGGTAGAAATTCAATGAGATCCAAGGAATTCATTTGTGAGGAGAAGAGGTGAGGAGGGTTTATATTTACAGTGAAAGAGATGGGTGTTTTCTCATTGTTTTATTAATTATTTTGTTATTATGGATAAAGACTATGAATAGTTTGATCATTATCACAAAAAATATTAAAATAATTATGTATAGATTGATATTATGGTTATTAATTCATGCATGATTTTTTAATTAATGTATTTGGATTATTATTTAAATATCATATATTATCATATTTCACCATTCAGCAAAATATTAACTGTTTTAGAAAAATCCTAAAAAACCACCATAACAATTTATATAAATGTATATTTACAAAAATAACTCTCTTTTATGAAAATAATTTTCTATATACCATACATTTAATTTTAAATTAAAATCATAATTTATTTATAAAATACCAATTTTATAACTATAACGGATTTTATAACACATTAAAAAAATTAATTAAGGTGTCGTATAATTTTATTATAATCATAAGTTAATAAAATATTAATTTATAAATCTATTTTTTGAATATAAATTTTATTTTAAATAATTAAATTAATTATAAAATTATAAATAAAAACTTATGTTTCACAAAAATACAGTCACTTAATTTATCACATTCAAAAAATATATTTTCTTATAGAATGATATAAATATATAATATTTTTTATTTTAAGATACTTGAATTTTATTGATCATTTCATAGGTCAGGATACCATTCTATTAGTATAGATTCTTTAATTTCTATAAATACCACTTATTTCATTATACATTTATAATGAATTTTACTATTTAACTATAGAATGAATTTTTTTTAGAAGTACCTGAGTTATTAGATTATCCCCAACTTATAGAAATTTAATTTCACAATTTGGATTCAATTATTAAACAAGTGAGGATACCTTTCCCTCTTAGAATTTCTAGATTCCCAGGTTTCTTCTTCAAACATGTGGTTTTCCTAAAAAAACCTTAACTTGTGGAATTACCTTATTCTATAAAATATGATGAAGAATATGAACAAGTTTCTCTTCATAAGATATGTTCTCTTACAGATTAACTACTTCTAAGATCAAAACATGAGATGAATTTGGAACATACTTTCTCAACATTAAATAAGGAAAAACATCATGTACATTAGATAAACTTGGAGGAAATGCTTCTTAGAAGGAAACTAGTCCAACTTTCTACATGATTTCAAAATTTCCAATAAATAGGGGACATATCATTCCTTTATTTCAGAAAAAGAATAATACTTTTCCTATGATATATTTTAAGGAAAAAATGATCGCCTACCTCGAAATAAAGGACTTTCCTCATATTATCTGTATAACTTCTCTACCTTCTCTGTGCCATCCTCATGTGTTTCTAGATCATCTTCAATTTCCCAGACACATCCTTGAATAATATAGTATAATAAAATTTCATTCCCCGACATCATCCCAAATTATAGAGTTTGAAACTACTTTCCTTATAATTCCTCAAAAGATTCCATTTTTATATTGGAATGAAAAAAGTTATTATATGAAAAATAAACTAAATATAGATGATGATTCTAATATCCATGGTAATAAATTGAACAAGATCGAAGAATATCCTCGAATTTATGAAATATTCACTCATTATTCACATTATATTGATGATCAAATGCTGTACTGATATTTAATTTAGTTCCCAATAACTTATAAAGGCCTTTATAAAAGTTAAAATTGAACATATGATCATGGTCAGATACAATGGATAGTGGAAATACTTTGAACCTAACTATATCTTTAATGTGTAATTGAGAAAGCTGATCTAGATAAAGAGTATCTCAGATAGGATGAATAGTAGAATATTTTTTCAGTCGGTCAACAATAACCCAAATCGCATTGTTACCTAGAGATTTATTTGGTAGTAGAACCAAAATTTCCATAGATATATTTTTGAATTTCCACTATTGTATTTGTAAAGGTTGACGCATACTCTTTGTTAGTTATCTCTATACATTAATATTTTCACAAGTCAAACATTTCATTTCAAAATAAGGAATATCTCTTTTCATCCCATCCAACCAGTAACACTTTAGAAGGTCCATATATATCTTAGTTCTAACAAGATGAACTGAAAATGGGGAACTATTAGTTTCATTTAACAAATCATTCTATAAATGGGAATCAAATGGAACATATAAAATCTTCCCAAATCTCAAAAAACAATCTTTGTTAATATTAAATTCTATAAACTCACACTTTCTAACCAATTATACCTTTTTAGGTAACTTATTATCTTCCTTATGTGCTTTCTTAATTCGGTCTAAGATAGACGACCACATTTACACTTGAAAAAAATAGAGGAATTTTCTACACCAACAACCTACAATCCCAAAGTTATCAAATCATTAACCAAGGGGTCATGTTCCAAATGTTACATGGTTAATGAAACATGGCTTTTTTACTCAATTCAACTCCCACTTTGTTTTCTTTTCCATGATGATAATTGATCGGTCAATCATAAAACTTTATCAGTTCTAGACATCTTATTTACCTCATGTTCAATTCCTTCTGGGTAAATATATACATAAAACTTTTATGGTGAGTATATATTTCACATTTGTGTCCATATAAATGACGCATATAAAGATTTAAATCTAAAAACAAGGATATTAATTCTAAATCATATGTGGGATAATTTAACTCCAATGGGTTCACTTATCTTCAAGCATAAGAAATTACCTTTTCATTTTGCATTAGAACAAAACCAAGACCCTTCAATGAAGGATCACTGTAGAAGAAAAAAATCACTATTTGTGGAATGCCTAACAAATTCTCAAGCATTAACAAATACCCTTTTCAGTTCCTGAAATAAAATATCACATTATTCTATCCAAATAAATTTATCCTCTTTTCTAGTTAACATAGTTAGTGGGAAAGATAACAGTAGGATGTTTTTATCCAACTGTATTTAATAACCTGCTAATCCAAGAAAAAAAAATATCAGAAACACTTATGGTTCTTAGCCATTCATCAACAAATTTTTTTTATTGGATCAACGGTTATTCCATCCTTCTTTACAATGTCCCCATGAAATGAAATTTGTTTCAACCAAAAATAATATTTTATAAATTTTTGGTATAACTTCTTTTCACTAAGTGTTTAAAGAAAAATCCTTATATGTTTCTCATGATACTTATAAAATTATTAATGAAACAAAATATCATTAATAAAAAAAATAAATAAATATTAATTGATGATTCTATTCATAATATCCATAAATACAACAATGGATTTTTTTAAACAAAATGGACTAACAACAAACTCATAATTCTCAAACTATAATGGAAGGCTATTTTAGGATTTTTATCCTCAATCACCTTCAGATGATGGTACTTAGATCTCAAGTAAATCTTGAAAAAATACTAATCTTTCAAGAGAAAATAAAACAAGTCATCAATACATGGAAATGGTTATTTATTAATAACATTAATATTATTCAAATATCGATAATCAAGAAAATGTCTCATGGAAACATCATTATTTTTTAAGAGTAAATCAGGAAAACCCCACAGTGAAGTTCTAGGGAGAATGAATCCTTTCTCATGACACTCCTACAATTATATTTTCAATTTATGAAGTTCCACATGATCCATTTCATAAGGGGGTTTTGAAATTGTCTTTCCATCAGGAACTAATTCAATAGTAAATTCAACTTCCCGATCGAGTATAAATGTGGGAAACTCATCAGGAAAAACTTCAAGGTATTCATTTACCACTATCACATCATTAATCTGATCAGTTCCCTTGTTTTCAATCATATTTTAAATATAAATTTCATTTCTACCTTTTAAAAGTTTCTTAGCATCGTGATTTATTATCAATGGTATCAGTTCATTCTTGTATTCATACTAAAACTATTTTTGAAAAACAACTCATTTATCTCTAAAATCAATCTAATCATGATAAAAAAAATCCATCACATAACCAGAATAATGTCAATATCTACTAGAGGAAAACCAATAATTTTTTTAAGTAATTAAATTCCACATACAATAACAGGTATATTCTAATAATCATGTTTTAACTTAAAATTTCCCCCTGGTATTTTAACCATAAGATATTATTTCTTTTCTTGTGGTGAAATTCCCTATTTACAAAAACAATTATTAAAAAAAGGAATGTGTAGACCACGTATCAAGACAGACATTAGAAACATATGCGTAAACAAAACATGTACCTGATACCAATTCATTGGATAGAGAAACATCTTTTAAAGTTGTCACAAAGGATTTCACTACAAATTTCTACTTATAATCTGGATATTTTCCATCATTCAAATCATTCTTTGGGAAGGTATTTGTGTAATGAACCCTCTCAAAACATTTGGAAAACATTAAATATTTCGTTTCAAAATTAAAAATACCAAAATTAAGATATTTTTCCTTTAAATATCCGGCCATATGTAGAAACATACCACATTGGAATCACTTAACAAATTTTTTAATTCATTCCCATGATTGTTTTTATCACACATCCTAAAAACTAGAAATTGTATATTCTTAATTAATATTTCCATTAATGACTATTACCCATTACATTCTTTGTGGTCCTATTCTTCTAATTGTTGTCAAAGTACATGTGATCATCACCAAACTCCATTTCTACCCTAACAACACATCAAAAAAGTTTTTCATATCTTTTAGAATCACTAGAGGCCAAATCCATTTGGTATATGGGTTCAATCCTAAGTAAAAATGATTGGTACTACTATCAATATCTTGAATATGATTTGTAGAATGAATTTCTAACAGGGTGATGTTTTATTCGTACCTAGCCTCTATAACTTGACCCTTTTATTTATATTACTTGAATTTCTTTTCCATCCTATGCCGAACCACCATAGAAAAATAAATTTCAAGGAACAAAATTTTCGATTCATCACATTCCAAATATAAATATCCTTACTATCGATGATATTATAGACCATGGTCCACCACTATTTGGATTAACCTTCCAAATAGTAAATATGAAGTATAACCATTTGATTACATAAACACCCCATGACATAAAATATCTTCTCAAGGACTTTAATCCACCCTTCAGCATCTAATCGAAAAGACGATCACATGAATATAGGTGGGTGTTGCCTCATAAAATGTCCCACTATTATCTTGTTCCTATGTTGTAGCTCTAGGTGTTATCTTACGTGGATCCAACCACTATTTATATACTATATCAAATAGTAAATCACTATCAAAAACTTCTTTGTTTCAATTAATACTATTCTAGTTTGTGTATTCGGAATGATTTCATCATCTTAGTGCATTCTTAATTCAACATCGATGTTTTTGCTATGGAAAACCATTCTGAACAGCCATATCATAGATAAATAAACATGTTAATCGTCAATTTCTATATCATTTCAAATTAAATAGAGTAAAAACCATTTATGGTATTATATTAACATCATTATAAACCCTAATTTTATCTAAAACATACTCGGATACCAACTATAGGTACCCATCTTTAAACATTACATAATATAGTAATTCAACTAGAATTCACCTTCTTACATTCCCAAAGATATTTTTAGTTTATAGTTTTAGAGAATTAGGTACTAAAACATACATGACAACTGAAAATAATAAAAAGTGGATACTACTAATGTAACATTCATTTCATCCATAATACAAATTGTTTTTAATATAACCTGAATTCTTCACAACATTTATCTTTTCTTCTTATTTTCCCATACCCACCATTAAACCCTATGAAAAACATTTTTAACATGGGATGATAATATAAAGATCAATAAGGGACATAATAATAAGGATAAAAACTGGTCTTCCCTAAATACTTGTAAATATATGATATCATATTCACAGAGACATATTTATAACCTTTAAAGTATCACATACTTACTTTTTGAAAACATTATATTTCCATAAAACATAGAAAAAAATAAAAAAATATATGTAACATGGGGAATTTCAAAGATAAGATCTTAACCCCCATAGATACCATATGATTAGTAGTCTTCACAGATTCAATATAATGTAACCCGCATGACTACATTACACTGTAACCCTCACGACTACCTTATGGTGTAACCATTACAGTTAAATTGGGAAGAAACTTATAGTAGAACTACGACATAAACATACCCAATGCAATGGAGGGAGATATAGGTCCCACCATTCATCAATAAAAATTATCAAAAACAAAAACATAATCATAAGACAATAATACTTGAATAACAACATTCCTTTTGAATTTTGTAAAAATAGAAATTCGAAAGAGGATTCTTAAAGACAATCCCCTTACCTCAGGTTCATATTAATTAAATGTATAATTGTTTAAAAAGTGTTATTAATCTATTACAGAACTATAATCATGTTTATACTACCTTATATGAACATATTATAATATGTTTCTACACATTTATAAATAATATTTTTTTATTTCGATTATTTCACGTGCGTTCCTTTCAAGGTTTCCATGATCAGTTTCTAATTGATGTTATTGTCAAAATAAAGAAAAAATCAATAAGTGGAATGAAATGGTGTTAATATATTGGAATAATTTTAAATTATACCATATATAATTTTATTTTTTATATGAGGATGATTCATTAGATAAATCACTAATTAAGATGATTTAATTTATATTAATGGATTTTATGACCATCACAAACTCATATCATTTTATTTAATATAATATTTATATATTGGTTCCAGAACGTTATATAAATTATAATATGTATAATAAATCCATATATAACCATTATAACAGTTTTGTGACCATCCTTGAAGGATGTAACATAAAATTCTAGTGTATTATCCATGATGGCGGTAAATCGACACATCACAGACGATATTCTCATTTTTAGAATAAAAGAGAGAGGAGAAGGAATTTGATAATGAATTTTTCCATAAAAATGATATAATTTAATTATATATAAGATACTATCGTTTTCATGAATATTGGATACGGGGAGGTGAATATAGAATAATAAAAAAATGAAAATAAAAGAAAATGAAATAGGATTTTACCTATGGAATTCCCCTCCTTGAGAACCACCTTATGGTACTTGAGTTAGGCCTTTTGGTAAGATCAATAGGAATTAGACATACAGAAGAGGTTTGGGAAGGTATTTTGGAATAAATTAATCAATCTACAATGATTTGTGTTTTGAGGATAAGAGGTGGTGTTGGTGGTATTTATAGTGGAGGAGACAATTGTTTTCTCACTATTTTATTCAATAATTTATAATTTTGAATAAATATAATGAATAGTTTGATCATTATCAATAAAAATATTAAAATAATGATGAAAATTTACATATTATATTGCTTACATAATGTGTGATGTTTTTAATTCAGGTATTTGGATTATTATTTAAATACCGTAAATTATCATATTTCACTATTCAACACGAAATTCAACTGTTTTAGAAAAATACAAAAAAATAATAATAACCATTTTTTGATATGTATAATGAAAAAATGAAATTAATTTTATGAAAAGAATTTTTTAAATATGAGAAATTTAGTTTCTTTCATAATTTATTCAAAAAATATAAAATTTAAAACTCTAACTGATTTTATAACACTTCGTAAAATTAATGAAGGTCTCATAAAATTTTATTACAACCATAATAAAATAAAATATTAATTTATAAATCTATTTCATGAAAATATATTATAATTTAAATCATTAAATTTAATATAAAATTATATATAAAAAATTTGTGTTTTACAAAAAATACAAACACATAATTTATCACTTTCAAAACATATACTTACATATTCCATGATATAAATATATCATATTTTCAAATTTAAGATACTTGAATGTTATTTATACTTTAATAGGCGAGGTTACTATTCTATTAGTATAGATTCTGTATTTTCTATAAATTCATCTAATTTAATTTTACATTTATAATGATTTTTTATACTTATTTTCAAAATGAAAAATATTATTTTATAAGTACCTGGGATGTAACATTTTATACCTTTTCTTCAACCACATTATTTCCATGAAACTTTTTTTCACCAACTTCATCCAATCGTGAGGGTGTTCAACATAGTTTTTGTAATACGACCCTAGAAATCATAGTTTCGGTGTCTTTTATCAATTACATTATCCTAATTATAAGGAATCAATTCTCAAATGACTGAAGAGTTTAGTAGTATTAGTAAACTAGATACATACATGAGACTTATATTAAATTCAATACTCTAATTACAACATAATTTTTTTCAAAATAAATTTGAGGATAATTACTTTATTCTATCTAGTGTATCCTTTAATATCTTTCTCAGCACACTTCTTGGATTCATATAGAAAGGAAACATAATAATGGTGAGATCAAATGATCATTATTGGTAAAGTATAGTGGAAAAAACAATGAATTAATGTGAATAATAATAATATAATGGTAGATAACTAAGCACATAGACCATGTAGTAAGAAAAATATGAAGTATGGTCATAAACTATATTTAAAGGTAATAACTTGAAACACATTCCATTAAAATAACTAGATAAGAAAATACCAATATAGTAAGGTGAGAAACTGAAACACAAGCCATGTAATCAACGAATTGAAAATAAAATTTATTCATAGATATGTCGATGAAAAATATCATGGATGAATAATAAATGAAACTAAATAAGGAAAATGATTAATAATTGGATTTTATGTTTCCTAGGTACATGAAATAATTTCTTTCAAGATCTTTCATAAGAATGTTTAAATATATGGGTAGAAACCCATCAATTCTTCTTGGAAACAAACTCAAAAGGTTTTTTTCAAACTAATTTCATCTCATGAGACTACTAATTCATCGAGTGTCTCTCATTAACTTGTTCCCAACCCCTAGGGCCCTCCTTAAACTGTCCCCAACACATGTCTTTCATTTCATATGCATTCCTCATATCAAATAAACAATATGCCTTAACAAATATCTATATTTAATAAATATTAAAAAAATTAAATATTTACAAAAAATAATGAAATAACATTCCACATAAAAACCATATAAAAAAGGTATATGGTCTAGTAAATAGTCAAACCCATGAATAATGATAATGATATTTATGTGAGATTCAATATCAAATTATCATATGAAATTTAATATTTTGAGTTGCTAAAAAGAATCAAGGAAGTGAATGTGAAATTTTTCCTAGTCCAAATCAATAATAAATGCTCCAGTGGAAGATTAAGGATTGTATCAATAAAAAATATCCCATTTGGATTAAAATAATGGGTTTTTTTCATTTATGAATGGTTATATAACAAAAGGTCCATTTTAAAACATTCTGGATGAAAATACCCTTCTTATTTTAAAAATTATTTGAATAAAATTTAATTTAAAATATCATTAATAAAAAATATTGTTTTAAAAATAATATTTTAAACATTAAATAGATTATTTGAATAAATTACATTGGGTTAATCTGTACATGCAGAATGAGGTAAAAAAATATTATGTTTACACACTTAAAAGATTAGAAAAATGAATTTTTCAAAAAGTGAAAAGAAGATTACATTGGAAACATTGGAAAAATAAAAAAGAATAAAATTTCATTTTATAAATCATTTTTAATAGGATCAAATCATTGTTGATAAATTATTAAAAAAATACGGTTTTTATAAGGAAATAATTTCACAGAATAAAGAGAGAATTAAAGTTGGGTCTTCTTAAAAACATTTTCCAAAATATTTTGATTACCAAAGTGTTCAAAAATGGAAATAATACTTGAAAAAGGTCACGAATAATGATAGGAGCATAAAATTAATGGTATTATTCGACAATGGTCATATAAATTCAAAAATGGTATTGGAAAGTCATTAAAATTATTCCTTAATAAAATAATCTTTAAACATTTGAAAGTGTCCCATACAACTTTGAAACATTTTAAATCATAATAATTATTAAAGAATAGCATTAAATTAAATATTTAAATACCATGAATATAAAATTATTTATTATATAATATAGAAAAATGGGAAGTATATACACCATACAAAATAGGTAAGGGGTGAACATGACATTTATCTCACAGATATATAAGTGAGATGAAAATATCCAACCTTGTGATTCCTTTTTGGAAAACTCCAACTAAAATTGGGTATAATGGTTTTGTAAATGTTACCAACATATTAAAAAACCATACTCATATTTATACTATCATATATTGACATCATATACTTTTTTATTATATTTTTTCTAACAATCTCTCGTTATTTTTTATTGTTTTGGTTATTATCTACCTAGTTTCTCAAGTATGTTTTATCTTTTTAGTTTTTGATCCTATTAATTAGATAATTATTACATAATATCAAGAATTTAATCCATAATTTAATTATAGTATTTATTCATTATATATTTTTTATAATAATTCATAACAATTGGAGATAATAAATGAAATGCACCGTAAATGGAGATGGTAGACTTTACGAATACATGAATACCTATTCCATTTCATTATCATTTTAAATTTATGAAAATTAAAAAATATATATATATTATAATTAAAGTATCATATCTATGTAATTTATGTTTTATAGGTTTATGGAAACCATCATTTATACATTCCATGAATAGTATGAATGAATCACATCGCTTTGAGGGGGAGGTAGTCCATGCTTCAAAAAATGACATTATCTTATTTACACAAAATGTAAAGTATAAGGGTATGTGTTATGAAAAAATTATAGATACATGGAGAAATAATAAATATCATATATAAAATATATAAACATAGTTTCCATAATAATTCTAAATAATGAAAGGTGGTAATGGAAAAAATGAACAATCATCGTTTTGTGAGGTAGTAGTTCACAGTACACATAAACATAATGTTAGCTACCAAGTAGATGTAAGTGTGTATGAGTGTAGGTCTTAATTTTATCTTAAAAATATTATATTATATTTAATATACTATTTTTGTTAGATAATAATATAATAAGAAGATATGTGGGGGGTGGATAACGGAAATAAAACTCAAGAGCTTGAGGAATAATGTTAGATGTTATTCTGGTAAGTCATTTCAGTTGGCATCAAAGGACTTACTTGGATGGATTTAAAATCATTTGTATGATTATATTATTAATGGAAATATTTTTAGGAAATATTTTTAAAGATATTGGTTGATCTAAAGTATCTTGATGGGTGTGAGGAAGTGGGAGGACAGAAGGCCTTTTTACAGTGGAGGAGCAGTGGTAGTCTTGTAAAATTTTGAAGAGGAATTACACCAACATTTTCCCATTGAAATTGGCTCCAATAATGTTCCAAATTAGATACAAGGGATTATAGGGTTGAAATATTTCCAGTCAATGGCTTTTGGACAAGTTTCTATGTCATTTGGGAAGATAAGATTGTGGTTTAGTCCCTTGTTAAGATCAATTTCTACTTAATCGTTGTAATTAATTTTAAATACATTCACCAATATTTTTGGTCAAAAAATATATTGAACTTAATATAAATTTTAAAATTTCCCGATTAATAATATGGAATATAATTTCCCAATTTTTGATCATAGAAGTGTTATAAATTAAATTAAAATTAATCCAGTAGATGGGATGACAATACAAGATTTTAAATTAAAAATGTCCAAAATTTGAAAAGTTTTTATATTAAATTTCAATGTAATTTTTTTTAAAATAACCTAAATTGTATTAATTTATAAGTATTTAATATTATTAATCATTAAAAAATTTATATAATATAATTTAACCTTAAAAATAAATTATATGAAAAATTAGTTTTGAATTGAAATTCAGTATTTTCATTATTAAAAAACGAAACATCATAGAAAATTAAAAAAATTCACCATAAGATAATTTTTAGGATTTTTATTCCAAGATAAAGTTTATTTTTACATATATAATCTATAAAATTTCTATAACTATATTTATAATGGATTCTCCATTAAATAGTAGTAAAACTACCGTTATAATAATATTAGTTTTTGTGCATTAAATTGGGTTTGTTCATATCTCATGCATATAAAATATGTCGGATGAATATCAAAAATATTTGATAGAATATATAATATATATATTTAATTAAAATTATCTCATAATAATGACTAATTTAATTTATTAGGGTAAAAAACCATTGGCAGAATAAAAATAGGTTTTTATGAAAAAAAATCATTTATATTATATTGGGTCTTATATTAAATTCTAATGAATTTATAAATAATGAATTCATTTTATAGTTCTTAAAACCATACATTTTCATAAGATAGTTAATAATATTCATAAATAATAATTTATTTTCTAGTATAAGTCTTATTATATTAAATATTAATATTTTAAAAATATATTGTTGTTCGGTTAATAATTGGTCTTGTTTTTAATGAATGAAGATGAATATATTAAATTTTATTTAAAATTGTAGTTATATTGTGAATTATTAGGATATTAAATTTCCTTATTATCTTGGTGCTGCGTGTTATACATGCTATAAAATAAAATTTTCTTACGTTATATTTTCAAGGCATCAAATTCTCCCAACCTTAATTAAATTATATCCTCACAACTAAAACTCAATCCTAGTGATAGATATATTGAAATTTACTATATTTCAATGCCACATGGTGATAAGGGTTCATAAGATATCCTTTAGAAAATAGAGGATGATAATTAAAAGGCTTACCTAAAATCTAATGTAACTTGGTCTCCATATATGATTACATTATTAGCATGTAGAGATACATACATGGAGGAAAAGATTAAATATTTATAAGGAGTGATTGAGGTTATCAATAAAAAACAAGTGAATGATCCTTTGAAATTTGGGGGCCTCAAATCCATAAATCTGTGTTGATTTAGAATACCATCAGTTAAACACAAATTATGCTATTAGGAAAATCGTTTATTTAAGACCCTTTTACAAATGCGGATAAATTCTTTTACAGACTAAGAATATAACAGAATTTACTTACATGATACATTTTAATTTCAAATGAAAAATTCCATATTCCAGATCTTCTTCTATAAAATTATAATCCATCCATTTCTTCAAAAAATGAATATCCAAAATATATCTTTTATTTCCAGAAGCACTAAAATATAAATTCAACAGGTCATAAGGACCATAAAAGGATGGAATGTTTAACTATTAGTCTCTAACTATTCTCCAAATACAATATGGTTAATATAATATTCTATTAAACTAATAAGATACACTATTGGTTCATCATTAAAATTTATTCATCAAAATGTTCGACTAAAAAAATGAAATATTAACCAGTACATTATGTAGGTTAGTGGTTGGTGTTAAAACCTTATTGTCCTTCAGTCATCAGTTCATGTCTTTTAACCTAGACATATTTAATGGTTTGTCACCTGATATACATTATGAACTTTTCTAAAACCATATTAATATAATTTCCAAAATTAATATATTGGATATCCAAGAAATAAGGTCATTTACTAAATACTCGTTTAACTATTTATTTTAATAAAACAATAATACATAAATACATGTTCATTTTTATTTTAATATAGGACATTCCTTGGTCAAAGGTTTAACCTAGTTCATTCATTATTACTATATATTCAAATTCACCATAATGGATTGTAAATAAAATGAAAATTATCCTAATAATATCTTCCGTAGTGTCAAACTAGTTTTTAGTAAGGACTATTTTTCTATAACATGTTATGTTGAGTCAGTCCCTGTCACGAACTAGCCCGGGTACCCTAGTAACCCAATAACCGAGCCAAACCTTACATAGACCGAAGGGCGTTCCCAATCCCCATGGGTCAGTGACTAGCACCTGACATCATAAAACATACATGCGGGAATGATTTTTTCCATAAGAATGGGGAAGCAACAGAAAAAAAACAGTATACATTACAAATGAAACACCACTGGGAGTGATGTACCAGAAAACAAAGAGGCATAAAAAGCCCAAAGTACTACAAACCAAGTACTAAAAATGGGAAAACAACCCCAAGGTACCTAAGGACACAACAATTGGTATCAATTTGGAAATTGGTATCAGTTTGGTGTCAATAGAGGGTTTCAGAGTTGAAGTGATTCATTGATAAACTTTTCATTTACTCTTGTTTCTCACGCTGAGCATTGCTCATGTGGGATTAGAGTATGTGTTGAGTAAATCCTTGATTGCTATCAGAATCGCAATGAGGCGAATGGTGGATGAAGATTCAATGACATATCCTTTTATGGAAGAGTTTTCAACAAACCCAAAGGGGGAGATTGTAGGGCAAGAATCTCTCAAGGTATCATTGAATAATTTTTGAGGGGATTGTGTTTGTTGACAAAGTGGACATCTGAGTGGTGATTGTTGAAAAAACAAAACAATGACATACAAATTGTTGAAAAAGAGGATTTCATGATGAAATTTCTAGTTCAAGATCTGAGGTCATCGATCCATGTTTGATTCAAGAATTTCGACAAAAAGAATGGATGATCTGGAGGCGGTACAAAACAACAGATACAAGGTGGCGTCGTTTTCCAGTGTTTGCCAAATTTTTTGGCCTGAAAATCGACAAATGAAGAAAAGCAGATTTCGGAAAAGGGACTTGCGCACCATGTACTTTAAGGAATGGAAACTTGCGCGCCATATGTTTTTCAAGATCAGATCATCAAAATATGGCAAAGGGATAAAGGTCGCGCAAGTATTGAGTTGGTCGCGCAAGTGACTTGCACGCCGTGAAGAGACTTGCACGCCGATTCCTTGGAAGCTTGAGAAATTGCACACCTATGGTTTATCAAGATTATAAGATCAAAATATGACATAGGAAAGAGGTTCTCACAAGTTTGGAATTAGGTCGCGCAAGTGACTTGTAGGAGAAGAGACTTGCGTGCCGAGACTTGCGCGCCGAGGAGAGACTTGCGCGCAGTCGAGTAGGGGTGACCAAATGCCTATAAATACTGGAACACCCCTATTCATTATACACCGGAGTTCAAGAATTTGAGAAATCTCAGATCCCATCGCGCAGGTGTGGTGGTCGTGCAAGTGGTGTGTGGTCGTGCAGGAATGTTGCACGCCGGGGGTTGAAGTTGCGCGCTGGTGTGAGAAGTTGCGCGCCGGTTGGCAGTTGCGCACCAATATTGGTTTGGGCGTAAAAGGAAGAGAGTCATGCAAGGTTGGAGTTGGGGAAGCTTGTGTTGCGCAAGTGTCTAAGGTAGACTTGTGCGCCCATTTTGACTTGCGCGCCGATACTTGCGCGCCGAGTTAGACTTGCGCGCCAAGTAAGGTTTAGTTCCGGCAGTGATTTTCAGGCTTTGTGGAAGCTGGAAGTTTTCCCAATACCTTCAGTGCAAAGAGAGATTCATCTACGGGAGCAAGTTGAAATTCAACATAGTATTTACATATAGAATAAGATTCAGTCATTTATGAAAATGAAGAGACCTACAGGTCTATAAACTGTGAGTGGATCTTTTCCGGAGCAGTGAGAGAAGGAAGAGGAAGAAGGTGATCCTCTCCCCCGGCAGTGAGCCAGAGAGAGAGAAACAGGGAGTGACCGTTGGAAAAGTAGTGAGCTAACCCTAAACCTTGTAAAGGCAGTGAGCCTGGGACAGAGTGTCTGTTCCTGAACCTTCTAATCCACATCTAGTGAAGAATAGTAGAATTTGGTACGACCGACAACTTGTCGTCGTATGCTCCTTGGACGTAGCCCTTAGCGGTGAACCAAGTAAAAATTGTTGTGTCCTGTGCATGATTTACCTTCTGTTTATATTGTGCAACAGGAAAGTGAGAGAAGAGTTTTTTGCTTAAACAATGAAACAAGATCAGAACGGGCTTTAATTTTAAATTAGTCATACCCTAATTCACCCCCCCTCTCAGGGTACTCAGCCTAGTGGACCTAAAAATTCATCATATCGAATAAAAAATTTTCATTATCAAATATCCATATTCAATAAAGGGTACAGATTTATAAATATTTCCCAAAATAATCAAAAACTTTCAATGTGAATACCATATAAAAATGTTATATAGTTTCAAAAATAATCATATCCATGAAAAATGATACAGGTATTTAGGGGAAATTCAATGTCAAATGATCATTGGAAATTGAATATTCCATGGGGACTAAAAGGAATCATGGAATTGAATGTGAAAACTATCCTAGTAAAAATCAATAATAAACCATCAATAGTATGATTAAGGATGGTATCAATAAAATATATCCCAAGTGGATTAAAATAAAATTTTATTGTCATTGATAAATGGAAAAATTACTAAAATATATTTTCAAAAAATTATTGAGACAAATATACTTTTTTAGACATTTTGAAAATAATTTTATTTTCAGATAACATTTATAAACCATTTTATTAAAAAATTTAAATCCTTAAAATGAAAATTAAGCTTCAAATAAATGATAATTGGTAAATCCATTCATGTTGTAAAGGGTAAAAAGAACATTCTTTTTACATGGTAAAAAGATTAGAAAATTTCATTATTTGGAAAGTGACAAGAAGATTCATTTGAAAATATTATTAAGAATTTTTTTTAAATAAGTATTTAAAAAATCAAAATGAAATGGAAAAACTCAATTTTTAAAACATTTTAATAAAACATGTTTTTTATCAGGAAACATGTTCTCTGAATTAATAGATAAATGAAGTCGTGATTTCATAAAAAAATTTGTAAAATATTTTGAGTAACAATGAGTGGAAATACTATATTAATACTTGAAAAAGTTCATAAATAACAATATGTGAGGAAAATTAAATGGATTATGTAACAATGGTGATATAATTTCCTCAAATTAAAAATTAATGTCATTAAAATTATTCTTAAAAAAATAATACTTAAACACTCCAATGTGTCCCATACCAGTTTGAATCAATTTTAATCATAAGACTAAAAAAGGAATAACATTAAATAAAAGTTTTAAATTACATGAAGATAAAATTATTATTGATATAATATATCAAAAGTGGTATTATATACCCCACACAAATAAAGTAAGTGGTGAACATGACATTTATCTCATAGATGTAAAAAGTGAAAGGAAAATACCTTATATTCCGTTTCCTTTTGTTTGAATGTCCTTTAACATAATATATAATGGTTTTAAAAATTTTAAGAACCTATAAAATTACTGTAATAATATTTTTAATATCATATATTAAAATCTTATAATTTCTTATTAATTTTTTTCTAATAATCATTGATTATTTTCAACATTCTAGGTGTTAATTTCCTAGTTTCTCAAGAATGTTTTAACTTTTTTTACTTGTTGACACTATTTATTAGATCATGAATACATAATATAAATAACATAAAACATTATTTAATTAGACCATATATTTAGTATATATTTATTTATAATAATTCATAACATTTGGATATATGAAATGAAATGAACTGTTAATGTAGATGGTAGGTCGTACGTACTTGTGAACTAAACTAGCATTTCATTATAATCTTAAGTTAGTTAAAAGTAGATTATATATATGTATATTATAATTAAATTTTCATTTCTATGTAATATATGTTTTATATAATTATTATAACAATATTTTATATGTTCCATGTATAGTGTGAATGAATCACATCGCTCTGAGGGGGCGGTAGTCCACCATTCCACAAACAATGTTATCATATTTACAAAAAATGAAAATTATAATTGTAAGTGATATAAAACAATTAAAGAATAAAGAATAAAAAATAAATATCATATATATCATATATAAATACATTTCCTTCATAATTCCTAGCCATGAAAGGTGGTAAAGGAAAAAATGATCAATCATTGTTTTGTGAGGTGGTAGTTCACCATACACATTAACTGTATGTTTGTATCACATTAGATTGATGTGTGTGTGATTTTTGGTAGAAACATTGTCATCAAAAAATCCTAGTATATTTATGATACTATTTCTATTATATAATAATGTAATAATATGATATGAGGGGGTGGATAATTTAAATAAAACTAAAGACCTTAAGAAAAGATATTACCTCATATCCGGGTAACTCATTTGGGTTTTCACCAAAGAGATTCCTTGGATAGAATTATTACCAAGTGGAGGCTTCTAGGATTAATATATGTATTTTTAGTATCTATTTGGGAAGATCTTTGTTGAGCCAATGTGGCCTGAGAGGTGTGTGGAAGTAGGAAGATAGGAGGCCTTTTTATAGTGGGGGAGGAGTGGCGCTCTTGTATTTTTGGAAAAAATAATTCCAACCACTTTTTATACATTTAATATGTATAAAATAATGGTTAATATTAAAAAAAAGGAGGATAGGGTCAAAATATCTCCATAAATTGTATTTTTCAAAAGTTTTAATGTCATTTTTTCTCTTAAGATTGCAGTTTAGTCCCCTATTAATAATAATTTCACATTAATCGTTGTAATTAATTTTAATTACATTCACTGAACATTATGGTCAAACACTACGTTTACATTATTATAAATTATAAATTAATTTGATTCAAAATATGGAATCCATTATTCCATATTTCAATCAAATAATTTTTAGAAATTAATTTAAAATTAATCTTGTACACGGGACGACAATGCGGGTTTTTAAAGAAAAAACATCCAAAAGATTGATATGTTTTTATATCCAAATTCAAAGGGAAATTTAATAAAATGGCCAAAATTTGATTAATTTATATATTTTTATTCTATTTAAACATTAAACCCATTAAATATATAATTTAACATTATAAATAAATTATATTAAAAAGTAGTTTTGAATTCAAATTCAATATTTTTCATTAATAAAAAATTAAAAATAAATGAAAAATTCCAAAAATTCTCCCTTAGATAATATCTATGTTTCTCTTTAAAAGATGGTGTTTTTTACATATATATTCTATAAAAGTTTTAAAAAATGGATTTAAAATGGGCTTTCCAATAAATAAAGGTAAAACTTACTTTTAAAAAATATTAGTTTGTATGCATAAAATTTGGATTGTTATTATTTTATTCCTATATAATCTATTGGATGAATACCAAAAACGTTGATTTAATATATAATATATATTTCAGAAAAATTCACCCTCTATTAATAATTAATTTAATTTTTTTGTAAAACACCTTTGGGTGCATAAAAATATTTTTTTATGAAAAAAATTTCCATTATATTCAATTGGTTGTTATATTAATTTCTAATCAATTTGTTTCTAATGAATTAATTTTATATTTGTTTAAACCATATATTTTCATTTGTCAGTAAATATGTTTCATGACCCCTAATTTAATAGCTAGGTTAAGTCATATTATATTTAATAATAATATTTTAACAATATATTGTTGTTCGGTTAAAACTTTGTCAAGTATGTAATGAATGCCATAAAATATATTAAATTTACTTAAAATAGTAAGTATATTGTAAATTATATGGATATTACATTCCCTTACGTGTTTGGTGTTGTATTTTTTACACACTATCAAATACAATGTTCTTACTTTAGATTTTTAGGGAATTACACAACTCTTCCCATATAGGGATTCTTATAGGGAAATTTCAAAGAAAGAGTATAAATTAATATTTTTTGAGAACTCAACCAGTGGAAGACGATTGTAAAATCCTCCTATAAATTCCATAGATTATTCTCTCAAGAAATGATCATTTTTTAGATATTTCATTCATATTAACTATTCATATGGGGATGATAGGCTATACTGAAGTTTAATTCTATGATTATAATGTGCTGATGGATCTTTCAAAATATTGAGGTGAACCTTGGATCTCAATCATATGTAATATATAGTGGTATTCCATGTATAATTACCCCTTACCTAATGTATATCCATTCATGCTGATCAAGTGAGACATCCTTTCAAATAAAATTGAATTTAATACTCTTTTTAATATTTTTAACAATAACCCATATACCATTATTCCCTCTTACTATCATTGGGAGACCAATTCCAAAATCCATAGTGATGTTATCCCATTTCAATTTAGTATTGTGTAAGGTTTTCATTGTCACATTGTATTTTTCCTTTCTGCTTACATAATCATAAAAAACTAGGACTTTAATGTATATTTCACAATATACATCAGTATATTTCACACCAATAGTGTTAAAAGTTATCTATATACATATTTAGGTTTCCTTGATGGATGGAGAGTCTCATGAAATGACCATCACTCAATTACAACTTTTTAATCCTCATCTATAATGGGAAAAAATCATTTCTCAAATATCACAAATCCTTCATAACCGGTATTGAACACTTCTAACTTTCCTTTATATATAGTATTGAACTTATTTTGTATCACTACAATACTCCTTTTTTATTTTCAAATTTTTCCCAAAAGGGTTGTGTGTTCGATCAATTGAGAAATGTATGGTGGATTCCCATTAATTATGATTTTTATGTCCATACATTGCATGTCTATGAAGATTGGGACCATCTCAATCATCATCATAGATAATGTTACATATATCTTCAACATAATAAATCATTAGCATGTTTTCCCGTCCGATGGAGTGGATTGTGTATTATAAATCCTCGATTATAAGTAACCATATTCACTCTCTAATATTAATATCCTTTTATGTTCATATATAAATTAATCTCTAATGCGATGTACATATATCACACATCTCTTAATAGGGAAAATTCCCATATATCATCAATGAAATGATTATCACATCCAACTATATGTCATTCATCGGATAATTTTTCCCATGAACATTCAAATATATCGAGTTATATTCTATAACTTTATCATTCTATATTAGTATAAAACCTAAACAATTCATTTTGGAATTTATGTAATTTAAAAATAAATCCCCACTTGTTGATACTGTGAGTATATCTACGGTGTTTATCCACATCATTAGTTCCATAAATAATTCTTCACATTTGTTAATACATTCATACATCACTCATTTATGAGTTAGTTTGGTTATAAGGATTGAACATTATGAGCATTTTCACACGAATTGCCTAAAATACCAAATTTATCGAAAGAAATTATGGATCTATGAAACAAATGTTGGTATAGGGAATTAATCAATTACATTGTACATTTATTAATTTAAAAATATCCCTTTTGATAATATTCCTGATGAATTATAATTTGATGACATTGAAATCAAAGTCACTCTGTTATGCATATAACTTATCATTCCTTAAAGTCTTCTGCACAATTCTCAAGTGTTCTTAATGATCCTATATACATTTAGAGAATATAAAAAATTAAATTAGAAATATTTCAAAAACAATTATCTACTTATTCTCTAAATACTATATTCATTATGTCTATGAAGTTCACTAGAGCATTCGTGATTCTAAATTACAAGGATATGATGTATTAGTTATCTTACCTTGTATGAAAGGTAATCTTAGGAGGATCATCCTTCATCACATTTAACCGATGACATCATAATAGAATGTGAAAAATAGAGACGTTTTGAGATCCACATGACTAATAAAATAATTCATATATTCATGGTAGGTGATAATTCTTTATTATCAGGATCTTTTTTTTGTTTTTAGAAATCAATACATAGATCCATAGTCCAATCATGCTTCATAAGAAAGAGAACCAAAGAACCAGAACGTGAATAAATAGGGAGAATTAACCCCATTTCTGGTTCTCTTTTAATAACATCATTAATTTTTTTATATAATTGGCGTTATTCTATAAGGTTTACTGGATATTGGTAGAGAAACAATTATATGGTAAATAGGGAACTCAACCACTTGATAAAGAGGAATTCTAGACAAATCAGTAGGGGAATATATTTTCATATTATTTTATAATGAGAATGTGTTCAAGAGTGGTGAACTCTATTATTTGATTAATTGAGAATAATATTCTTACTTATAAGGAAAAAAAATACTTTATAGTAATGATTATTATTATTTATATTAAGCATCATCCAAATACGAACATAGATTCATAGGATAATTCATCATATGGAAAGTAATTTCCATCACCCAATATTTGATTTGGTATTTATATAAAGATAACATGTTTATTCCATGAATACAATTGAATTTTAATATATTTATTATAATAAGGATTGAATTATTATTCCACCTAATGATATTTACAATTCAGGATTTATATAAACTATATAAAACAACTACACTATTGTTATTCTTACTAATAATTCATCATCCATGATTTGTGGTGCTATTTAAATAGTTCTACTCACCTTCCAATATATGAATAAAAGCATAAACCTATAATAATATAATATATTTTTGTTAATGGATGGATATTAAGAAAACCACTATTTAATGGATTTTGGTTATAATCATTTTGAAAACCCATAATAAGTTCATGAATGAGAATAATATATCTAATAAAAATATTAAAATAAAACAATGAAGTTTTAAGGAATTAATAACATAAAAACCTATCTTATTATATTCAATTATTAAATAATTATTATCTATGGATTATTTCAATAACATAATTTTATTTCCATATTATTATTCTTATTCTTCTATTTTTCATTATTTGTTAAATCATGTGATCAACCAAAGAATATCACCAAAAAATTTCTCTCTATATGTGCAGTATTGGGAATCATTTTCATTCACCTGGTATATAACAATTTAATACTATGAAAGACCTTATGAGGATTTCCCCCTAGCCATATATATTTTAAAGCCAAATACCCATTCTAATATCTATTCAGGTATGGATTTCCTCAAAAAACCACACTCTCTAATCATTACCAAAACATTATTATGTTATGAAATTATTAAATATAGTTTGGAGGATTCTAATGATGTTATCTATTGCTAATGTCAACAAAAACTAAATTTTCCCCTGATAAATAAAATAGAAACCAAAACCATAAAAAATAATTATTTTATAGTGTATCACATACATTTTAAAGAAATTCAATCCAAGGATATAGAAGTCCATCATCATTGTATGATTAGATAAAAAATAAATCATCATAACCATAATAAAAATTTCATTATATGAAACACTACATAGTTCTCATAAATATAATAGATCATCAAATAGTCCATATGATAACTTTGGAAAATACATAATGAAAAGGGTGAGATAGAGAGTATTTTAACGGAATAAATAGGCTAATAAAGTATAAAATGGGAGTCAATAATCTTAATATGATATCATGAAGATACTTGTCCCAAGAAAGAATGAATATAATATATATGAGAAATCATACTATCATAGAACAATCAAATGTGTGTAAAAACAAGACATGAAATCACAATCAAAATCAAAGTGTCACTACCAAGAACATCATCATAATGTTTACATTTTCTAATGGTAGATTACACCCATTCACTATTCCATTACATAAAATCTCATGATATATAATATTTTACCTAATAAATTAGATGGATATATGATTCTTGGGCCACCAAAAAAATATTTTAAATAACACATATATCTTACACATTATGGAAATATACCAAATATATATTATAATTTTGATCATACCTATCAGAATGAAGTGGGATTAATTTGTGTTTTTCAAGGTATAACTGGAAGATAAATCATCTATATTAACTGATGAATAAGTAAATCAATTATTTATTACATTCACAATTTATAAATATATAATGGTCATATGAATGTCGTTTTATAGTATAAAATTCATGATAAATAAATTTAAAAGAAAGATAGTAATTAACCAATTGTTTAGAGCGTAATGAAAAAAAAATTGATCATTTAAATAAGGAATGAAATTATTATTTTCAATAAACCTATAACTAAACAATAAGGGTTTCCTATAAAATAATGATTTTTTAGAATAAATTTATCATTCAATACATCTTTTATGGGTGATTTATAACATTATACAGTAAATAGTATGTTTCTCTTAAATCATGTTTACATAATAGTTATAATTTCCGTGGGAAATAAAAACATGTATATCCAAAAAAATCAAATTTAAATTTAACGAGGGATATATATATGACAAATATATAAAAAATAGAATGTGTTCATGTGTAAAATATAGAACATGATCTTAAGTCCCATCCCAGTCCCGAAATACCATACTTCTACCCATTACCCATGAAAAAATCAAACACCAGGTCCCTTTACTGAAACTATGATAAAAAGTAAGATGCACCAGCATAAGAACCCACATTCTATGAAGACCCGAGAAGGGTGTCAGTAAAATAGGATAGGCCATAGCTAATGGTGTATAAACAAATACCTTGTCTGTAAAATAGTGTATGTAGATATTAAAGGTGATGTTATAAATAAATAGCATGTGAAAATAGGTTTCACATTTATACATTTATTAATTATCCATTATAATATTTATTCTCTTTCGTATAATCAACATGATATTATACTATTTTATTTCACAAAATAATTCATTTATCCATTAATTTAGTCTAGTTTACCAAAAAGAATCTACCTTGGTACCCATAACATATATCCTAGGTTCACAGATCGGAAATATAGGATCCTTTTATGAAGAATCACACCAGGATCTTGTACGTCATGTCCGACCATCCCACCCTCCTAGTTAAAAGTTAGAAAACATAGAGCACATGTCCATGAGTCCAATTGGGTTTTTTAATATCATGTCTAACCATCACAAACATGATATAGAACTCCATATCCAAATCATTGGTTTTAGGGGCATCAGTCCTTACCCCAAGAAACTATGTTGCACTGGGTTCTTAGAGCATTAATCTGGCCCACCCAAAACATGGAAGTGGAGCATCCATCCAATATTTTTAACCATTATTCATGATTTTTAAACCATGGATCATTAGTTGATGAATATAATTGGGACTCAAAACATCATGTATGATCATCCCCAACCATTCCATTACAAATAATTTCCATCCTTGTCACATAAATTATCATAAAACCATGACTGTTAATAATTTTTCGTTTACCAAGTTCACAATGGACCTTTAAAAAAATGTCTCAATGAGACTTGTCCTCTTCTGTAAAATTTTACAAAACACCACCAAAAACATTATGAGATCCTTAAGAAAATATTCACTTCATTGAATCAATAAAAAAATAACCTTCAACAAGGGCCTTTTTCTTCATCATAAAAACATAGACATTGTTTATCCATTCCCTTATATTCATTAATATAAACCTATATATCATTTTCAAAAGAGTAAAACAACACAAACAATTGAAATAGAATTTGATGTCTAATAACAAACCCTTTTCCTACACTATTATGTCAACACATCCTATCTAAAATATTACCCAATTAAAAAACATAATTATTCCATCATTGGAAACCAATATAGGATCTAAATCTAAAATATTTCATTTAGACCATTCTCAAGAGCCCTTTAGGAATTTCTAAAAATTATTACATAATATTTAAATATTCAATTTAACCATTACCATATACTAAATTATCAATTTTTACCCATTATCCTTCAAAATTACCCAAAATCAACTCTTACCAACTCATTTCATCTTCTTTATTGGTTTGGAATACCCCATGGGTAGCCCTATGTTCAGTGTCAAGTTATCAATGAACCCGACAATGTCTATGAAGGGTATAGAACCTATTAATAATGCCGAAAATTACGTACCTTCTCCAAATTCATAAAAAAATAAGGAATTTTCTTGAGGCAGAAAAATACACATACCAAAACATAAAAACGCGGGAAAATTCTTAAAGACCACATATCTCTTGCTCAAAAACAAACTATTATCAATTCATGGCCAATGTTTGTATCCCAAAAAAAATTGTAAAACGAATATAGAATCATCTCAAAAAATAGTTTTTGGGGCATCTAAAGGGGAGAAAACATCACATTAAGAATCGTCAAGAGAATGGATGGAAATAGAGTTGATGAATTACTTGGATCTATAATTATCAATGAGGAGAACTCTAGATTCCTATGAATTGAAGGAGAAAAACCTATGGAGGGGGGAGGGGCTATTTGGTCATAACTCTAATATCTAGGGGTTGAATGGGGGAGAAAATAAGCGGAGAAATAAATAAGATCAAGAGGTAAAAACTATAAACAACTTGTTTTTAATGAGGTTCACGGTTTGGACACATGATTTGAAAAACTATACACCAATTGTGTGGTTCCATTATTCCAATGGTAAATCAATATGCATATTTTGTGTGGACACCCACACAGTTTGACAAACCATGTAGTGGTTTTGTGTTGGACACTTTCCATTGGGTGCTCGAAATGAATGGTCTCCTGGTCCACCATTCATGGTTTCCCTAACTATTTATATCACTTCTACAAGGCGCATGATTATGGAGCACAGTTACTACTAAATATGGTCCCAAAATTCTTACAGAAAATATCATCCTTCTTCAATTGTTTTACAATCCTAAACCCCGAGACAACATCAAGTCCTATCATACTCCTGGGAAAAATTCTTTAAACCAAATAATTTAATCTGGGACATATATTACCTCAGGTTTTGGATCTTACAACCTACCCACCTTATAACAACTCTTCCATTAGATGAATTCCAAAAAATCACCATTCCTCTGAGACAAATGGTTGAACCACTAGTTCCAATTAATAAATCACAAATCACATGTTTCCCCTAAACATTTCCATACCTTTACAAAACATGAACCAAAAAAATAGTCCAACCTCGACCAATTCCCCATTATGAATGAAAAAAAACTTGATTCTCCACAAAGGATGCATCAAGTAAACTCAATATCATCCAAACCTACCACATGAATAGACCAATACACTAGGGGCCACCTGAAGGAACATACAATTATCAAACCTCACCCCTTCAACCCATGTGTTTCCATAACTGAAGGTTCAATAACATCATTAAATATCCAAAAATCTGTAATGCAAACTAAACATATTCTTCATCTCATGTATCACTACCGGATAAAACCTAATCCAACACCCATTTCGAAACAAAACATGTAGAGATCATCTTCCTTGAATCTATCCAACCCGAAAACAAACCCCACTACAGTTCTCCCCAAAATAATATTAGGCTTAAAAAATCCATCTTATATTGTTTCATACCTCCAACATCAGAAATGACCACTAGAACAACAACTAAATTTTCCATAACATACCAAATGCCTTTCACAAATCATCAATCCCAAACATCCACAAAAACACCATATAAAATTAGCATCCATCATTATCATCAAAACCATCCAGAATTATTTCACTTCCACTGTATATAGATAAACTAAGGACAAGATAGCCCACCTCAAAGTCCACCTTCATTCCAAAATCACACGTTCCATACCAAGAACTTTATCCAAAGGTGTATTAGAACTCACCACATACATTAATTCTTACCCATTTGAATTGGGATATCTCTTGATGAGTCATCCAGAAATGAGAAACTCCCAATATGGGCACGTTAAAACATCACATGGCCATAAAAACTTCTTTATTAAGGCATACCAACATCATCTGGAACTCCTACTAGAGACTATCCCTAGCATCCATGAAATTTCCCCCATCAGGGTGTCCCCTTATCCCCATTTTATCAGTGTCAATTCCACAACCTCACCCAATCAATTTCAACCACTACGGCTCATGTTATCATTATTGAGAATCCCTAAATTTGGATGTGACTGTCTTAACCCGACTTGAGTGACTGAAAAATTCTAACTGATTCCCATCCCTGCCTTCCAATAATGGAACCTCCAATATAGCTGATATAAATGGCATCACATGTGTACCATTAGAATATAGACAATGCTGCACCTCTCACCACATAACTTCACTCGTAACATGCTAAAAGGATGCATACTTTTTGAATGACCTTTATAACATCCAAAGAAAAACTTAAGTATCTTGGAATGTATCCAATGTTCACTTAGTGTACCCTAGATTATATGATGATATTGGGCATGAATATCTTGTGTCTGGAAGTACAACATGATGTCATTGAATAAATCCCCCACAATCGATTCAAAACAAATTTGTCTCTTGCATAAATAGTTCTTATCAATTTTTTCTAATAGAAAACATTTGTGCTTATTTTCAAGACACATGTTCACACATCCCAAACAATATTGTGAAACCCCTACATGTACCCCAATCTATACCTCATCAGAACCACCGAGGTGATACACCTTCCACAACCATTCATTAAACCTAAATCATAAATTGTATGAGCCATAATGTCCCTAGGGATATGATCAAATTTATACTCGCTCAACCAACCATGAATCCTAGTCCATCAACATCATAGGACAAAATTCATTCATGATGTTTCCATCTAATAGTCCAATTTTTGCATAAACAATCCAAACCGCAATACTACCTCTTCCCCTGCTAGCACTTTCATATTAAACGTCAATCAAGAGATAACATTTATCCCTACACTTATTGTCTCCAAAACAACCAGAATTAACACTTGTATGATTTCTTCACTTTTGAAACATACCATGTAACCAACCAAAATAACTACGGTTATTCCTTGAGAAATAAACCAAAGAACAACTGTGCAATTTTCCAAAATTTTTTGGATCCCAATATGCATAAATTCCATATCTAAATCACGTAGTCATGCATCACACTCTAGGGAACCCGCACCAGTGGTTTATCCTCCCCGGAGGTAAACCTCATTTTCCAAAACCAATAACACATGATGAAAACTTAAGTCGAATTTCAAAAACCATTAACATTCCCACATAACCTTCTGGGCTATACGCATATTATATGTTTCTCTCATTAATCTACTATGAGAGTCAAAAATTTCCACCTCCCATACACACAATACAGAACTAGAAACCTAAAAAACTTCATTCATACCCCATCCTCAAAGATCTCATTATATAGGGACCCTATACTTGATTCAAGTATACAATAGGTCACTGGTTATCCATCTGGACACTCTCATCAAACCCCAATAAGTTTTTTCCTACAAGAATCACTCATGACCCCATTCACAAACGCATTATGCCTAATGACCACTATAACGATTAATATAGGTATCAGAACATGATATGAACCCATAAAAAACAAAAATATATTACGAGCACTTAACCTAGGGTCTGAACACAACTCGAAAGGTCTCTACCCAAAAGGGGCCCAAAATCAATATTAACAGATGACTTTTAACAACCTCAATCCCAAAACCTAGCCAATGGAATAATGAAAAAACCTCACATGAACACACATAAACTCCCTAAAAACTCATGAAAAATGACCAAGTAATCATTCTAGGGAACCCCCACAACCTATATTATCCCTACATAGTGCTTGTTCTGTACTCAAGGGATACTCCCTACCGGTGTCCCTAATGATTCATTCATTTAACATTTCCCTTTTTAATGAATTGTACCATTTAAAAACATTGAAATTCGCATTTCAAAACATTCAATTTAGAAAATCCAATGATTAAAATTTTTGAAAACCATTTTCTTACCCAAAATTTAAAAATTAATAGTATTATTAAAATTATATTTCAAAAAAAATTTATGAACACACATTTCAGAGGAAGTTCAACATGAATCAACCACATACATGAAATTACTCCACTAGAATATGATTCTATGTAATGATAAATCATAGGAAACATACAAATCACTTATCAATCATTTGTGCTTAGCATGATGAATGAATCCACACACCCACTCTTATCATACGTGGTCAAGAGATAAAACCTCATTAATCAATTACATCATATCAAAGTGAACCAATCAAGGATGAAATATTTATAAAATATAAAATTACATGGGACAACTTCAATTATCACCTCAATAATCATGGATTTTCCTACACACGTGGTGCTGAAGGAACCCATATATAAGCTCATTACCAAGACCTGAAAAGACCCTAGTATCCTATCTACATTTCCTAAAAAAGTAATAAAAAAGACACCACTTCTAATAGAACATTGTATCATGTAGAACATGTCCCAGAGTCTCATCCCGATCCTAAAATCAATATATCCAACCAAATATCCCATGGATAAACCAAAAAAAGTCCTTATCCTGAGCCTATGATAGAAACCAAGTAGAATCTTCTTAGGTACCCAAGTTCCATGGTAGTCTGAGAAGGGTGTGAGTACAACTTAGGTGCCCACATACAATTATATCTAAAAAATAACTATTCAGTACACTAGTGTAGGTAGATAATCATGGTGTAGAAATAAATAAAAAGTCATAGAAAAAGGTTTAAAATTTAAACTTTTATAAATTATACAATTAAATAATTAATTTCTATTATATTATCACCAAGATTATCTATAATTTTATTTCATAAATACATTAATTTAACCAATACATTCAGACATTTTACCATAGAAAATTAGTCGGGGTAACTAAAAAATATACCATATGGTCATATGAGGTAAATCAAGGAGCCCCATTACAATAATTGAACCAACATTTGGTAAGTCATGTCTTGTCATCCAGGCACTTATGAAATGAGTTGTAAAATATTTAGAATCAGTTAATGAGTCCAATCGATTATAAGAACCTTCTATGTGACCATCCCAACCTTGAAATTGAATGCCATTTCAATAAAGTTGGGTTTTGGAGCATCAATCCTTCCCTTAATAACTATGGTGCCCCAAGTCTCCTAGATCACTGGTCTAGACCTCCCAAAACGAAGGAGTGTAGAATCCATCCAACATCCAAAACCATTATTCATAGGTCAGAAAACTGGTAGCCTCAGTCTAGGAATCAAACTGAGACTCTGAAAATCATGTCTGACCATCCCCAACCATTCTATTTATAATTATTTCCATCATTATCACATAATTTATTATAAACCCATTATAATTAGTCATTCTTAATTTACCAAGGTCATAAAAGACCATTAAAACCAACATAACTAAATGATACCCAACCACTTCATTATAATTTCACAAAACACCACTCAAAACATTTTGAGAGTCTTAATAAACATTAACTTCATAAAAATATTTGAAAACTAACATTCAATAAGGACCTTTCTCATTAATATAAAAACATGGAAATTAGCCATCTATTACCCTAAATTCATTAAAATAAACCACTATAGCATTTTCACTATTGTAAAACTACTCTCACAATTCAAACACCATTTGAAATTTAATATGAACACCTTTTCTAACACAATGAGGTTAAAACCTCCTTTATAAAATATTACCCAGATTCAAAACATTATTTTTCATTCATTGGAAACCATAACCAGATCATAATCCCAAAAATTTGATTGAAACCATTTTCACGATCACATTATTCATTTCTCAGAGATTTTATATAACATTTCAATTTTCCGTTAAACCATGACACATTTGATATTTCCAAATACAACCCATTTAATTTTATATTAATCCAATATAAACATTTTCTAACTCATTTTATCATAGTCACGGGTTTGGAATACCAAATGGGTTTCCCTAGGTCTGGTTTAAAATCATCAATAGACCCAACAAGGTCCGTGATGGGTTTTTCAAATAACATTAATTCCTAGAATAACATTCCTCATATAATGAGATAAAAATATAGAATTTTAGAAACATGGGACAACTACATATATAATCCAAAACATCAAGACTATAGGAAAAATCATAAATACCGCTTGCATCATGCTCATAGGAAACTACTCATCCAATCCTGGCCCTAGATTCTAGCCCAAATATCCTTTAACATCAAAACCTATAATTTTTTAGAAAAATATTATTTAGGGATTTAGAAGAAGAGAAAATATAAAACCAAGAATCTTCCAAAAAAATGGAAGGAAATAGTGTTGAATACATACCCGATGATTCTATTCTCATCAAATGACACTCAAAAAACTATGAATTGAAGGGGAAACACCCATAATGGATGGAGGAGATCTTGGTTTTTCACCATAGATGATGGGAAAATAATGTTGGATAAAATAAGGGGAAAATGAAATAATATTGGCAGGAAAATAAATTACAAACCCAACTTTTAATTAGACAAACAAATGACAAATAGTGCACTGACCATGTAGTTCCCTCTATCTATGTGGAAACCGAGCAACATGGTTTTCCTTCCCACCCTCATAGTTTGAAAAATTGTATGTTATTTGTGAGTTCTTCATAGTCTAAGGGTACCCCATGATCAATGGTCTCCTATGTCACCATGCATTGTGTCTATAACTATCCACATCTATTATAATGTCGGCATGGTTATGGAACACAACAACAACTATCCCTGAACAAATCTTTCTCTTAGCACATATCAACCTCATTTCTTTCTTTTCTATTCCCTAAAAACTTGGGGAACCCCCAGACCATTCCTACACCAGATATAAATACCATTAACTAATAATTTCAATCTAGGATGTACCTTATCACTGGTTTGGGATCTTACATTATGAGAAGAGTATTTTGTAAAAATATAAAAAAACAGAAAATGTGTAAGAAAAAGGTTAAAATCATGGTACAGATGATCACTTATATCATTTTTGAACAATCTATAAACTTTTACATAGAATCATGAATAATTAAATATCATAATTAAATATATAAAATATATCCTTATTCAAATATACATAATTTTATGAGACCAATTTATTATATTTTTTATTTTTAATATTGTTTCGTCTTACATCAGTTACTCAAGGTTGTTCAACTAATTTCATCCCAAGACATTCATTTTGGGGACCATGGTAAATGGTGTTGTAAATTACCATAATTATCTCCATTATTTTTTAGTTTTATGTAAATTATTATTAAACAAAATCAATAATTATATATTTTAAAAAATTATCCTTAAATACAAAAAATTTAAAAGGTTTTTTGATAAGTCTATTTATGGTGGTTGAGGTTACTAGAGCAATTATGTAAAGAGCCGGAATTTTTGTGGAATTTTTTTTAAATACATTGGGTTTTTACGATTCTGCGAAAATTTACGGCGCTTGATTCCGAGGCCCAGTGTGCCCGGAATCAATTTTTGAAGATTTGTTCGGGTATGTTCAGTAAACGTACGGAAATAGTTTTATAACTTTTGAACTGGTACTCAAAATTGAAATTTGAGCACACCGTTGAACTCACAGTGCCAGTATTCGCTTAAGGAGACCTTTACCGCAGTTGCGTTTTATCGAGATTGGAAGTTAATTTTTGGGGTTTTTTAATAAATTAAATAAAAATATGTGTATCATATTTTTATTTGAGTTGTGGTTTAATCCTACAGGGGGAGGTTGAAGGTGGGTCCCCACAGCGCATAACCTCCCATGGGAGGATATTATTTAGTGGGGCCCACACGAGCTTCATACCCCCCCATTAAACCCCCATGTAACTCTATCTAAGTGGGGGAAGGCTTTTGAACTTCTCTCAATAAAGTTCCAACCCCTCTTCATTAATTGGGACTCCTTCCCCTACTCTTTTTGAATTTGAACCATTCCACCCATTAATTAGATGAGTTGTTTCATTGAATTAAAATGGCAGAATTCGAATGGTTGTGGCAAACCAAAAATTAATTAATGTCATAACTAATTAATTTGAAGTGATTTGAATTATTTTGAATTCATTATGCCAACATTAAAATAAGTGATCATATCCTCTTATTTTGGTGTTGGCATAATCTAGGGAGATATTTAGAGGATCTTTGGGAGAACGACATCCTCTCCAATGAAGAATTACATCCTCTCCGATGATGAACGAGGATGGCGCTCGAGCCCGGGATCAGCGGCGTGCGACGGGCGCAACGTACGACAAAATCTTTGAATTCTTTTCCTTCACCTTTGACAACATTCATAGAAATGAGGTAGGGGTTTGTTGTGATAAAATTAAATCGTCGTTTCTCGTCTTTTATTGTGGTTCGACGATGGCCAATTGTTATCACCTAATGCGGTGGGCATGGGCCAAACCAACACGGCCTGACGTCCCTCCATTGGTTCATGTTGGGTTGATGTTAGAGGTAGAGCCGAAAGGGCGCGGTGCGATGACACCGCGCCAGAGAAGAACCGTGTCCAGAAGGGCTGCGACGGACAGAAGAGGTGCGACACCATCGGGCTGTTCCACGCCGTTGCGCCGTGCTGCGCCGGAGGTGCTGAACCCCAGCCAGGGAGGGCCACGACGAAGGGGTGTGACACTGTCGCACCGCACCAGAGAGGGACCACAACCAAAGACTGTGGCAGTCAAAGGAGGGCGGCCGGCTTCGCCGGTCGCTGGCGGGCTCTCCAAAGGCTGGAACCCTCGGGTCCCACGGTCACCGGGCCAGTGCTACGCGCCGCCCGTTACATAGACGAGGGTGGGGGGGGGGGGGCTGACCACCCCCCCGGGAGACCACCGCGGGCTTCAGCTGGCGGTCCGCCTGCTAGGCACATAGACTGGCTAGCCGGGCCACCCACGGCTGGGCCTCCCATGGCCGGGATGCCCACAACCGGGCTGCGCTTCGGCCGGGCCGCCACGGGCCGGGCCGCCCTCAGGCCGGGCCGCGCCTTCGGGCTGGGCCACTCCTTCAGGCCAGGCCACCCCTTTGGGTCGGTCCGCTCCCTCGGTTCGGGCCGCCCACTCGGGCCGGGTTGGTCCGATTGGGTCGGACTGGACCTGGAGCCGCTACGTCTATTTACACCTTTTAGCCCGCATCTTGGGTTACGGGTGGCCGATTGACGAACCGTCTGCGGCGATGGAAGGCTTGGAGTGAGACGATTCTATTGCAATACACCACTAGAGGTTTGGACGCAGTTGGGGTATGAATGGGTTGGTTTGAGCCTAAAAACCAACCGGGCCCCTGGAACGGAAATGCAAATAACTCATAGAATGGGCGTCCAATTGACGCACCTTCTGTCACGTTGGGTTCCTTATGATGAGACGGAACAATGGGATACATCAAAACAAGACATCGTGGTAGTTGATGTAGCGACACTTGGCTCGAGGAGCAAACCCTCCCTGAATCGAGTGCACTGTGTGTGGGAACCCTAGGGCTGGCTACGATTGAGATGATAGGATCCTACGTGGACCCACTACTATACTAGGATCCTCTGTGGGTTCGACATCGACGATACTGTACCAGGATCCTCCATGGGTTCGACAGTGATGATACTGTACCAGGGTCCTCCGTGGGTTTTGTAGCGTTGATTTCTATACTGGGATCCTATGTGGGTTCGACAACGCAGATACTGTTCCAGGATCCAATGTGTGTTAGACAAAGGAGATGTTTCAGAGGCAACATCTTATCATCTGTACCCCTCTTCATGAGTTGTATACCTGTGTGAGCTGAGTCCTGTCTTTCAGTCATTATCATCAAGGTGATTGACTTTACTTCCTTTGTGGACTGGGTTGTGCTTGGGCTCGAGAGTTGGAGCCAGACTGTGACTGGTAACTTAGGTATATGTATTGGCATATACCTAAGTAGGGTTGGATGATAGTTCATTATTGTATATTTCTACATTGGTTTATCCTTAGTGGATTCTGGGAGACCGTCGGGGGTCTCAGGGTCCCCTACTGAGTATTTTTATACTCACCCCTGCACGGGCTTTGCCCGCACCTTGTTGTGTTCTGTGCAGACAATGGTCAGCAGAGATCGAGGCTGAGAGTGATAGACGGGAGGCTGCTCAGAGCTAGACTAGACAAGATGAACCTCAAGAACGAGTTCATTGTGATCTGTACCTACCCTTTAGGTAGGATTCTTGGGGGGATGATCCATGAGCTGTTTTTCCCTTTTTACTTGTACTTGAACTTTTTTTTTAGTTGGGTTTGTATACTGGCCCACTTACTTTCAGCACATCTTTATTTTCTATATTAATAATTACTTCTTATACTGCTTGTGTTCAGATCTTGTGTATTATAGGTTTAAAGGAAATGCCTTCCATTTTATTGGTAATTCTCCTTTGGTGCTAGTTGCCAACCCCTGCCCTATGGAAGGCGGGCTTGGGGTAGTCACGACACGGGCCCCGAGGACGGGTCATGACAAATTAGTTTCAGAGGATCCGGTTCTACCAAAGAACATGGACTCTAATTTTTTAACGGCAATAGTGTTAAGTGTTTTGGGTGTGGTTATCAGTTTAGTGAAACCGGTGTTGGTGCGGAATCCAACGTATCCATACACTAGGACTCTGACTTCTGATTTCTGACTCAGTGCCTGAAAACACTAATTGCATGTGTGTTTCCTTTGAAGAGTTTTTTTCATGACTACTTTGAGTCATCTCACCAGGTATACTGTTTTAACTGTGGCACACATGTTTCTTTTCCAGATGGCCCTACGAAGGCAAACAACTAGGGTTCCGAGTTTCGTACAAGCTGGTAGCCCACCGAGTGATGAGGCCTCAATGCAGGACCCCATCACAGCAGAGGTACTAGTGGTACCACTACCCGATGGGCCACCGATACAACCAGCTCTAGCAGCAGAGACTACACACTGTCTGAGTGCATTGCACAAGTTCCAGTGCCAGAGGCCACCCTGTTTCAGGGGAGAGACGGACCCACAGGAAGTTGAGGATTGGCTGGAGGATGTTGTGAGAGTTTTCAGATTGGTAGGGACACCATCCGACATCATAGTGATCCTTGTCACGAGTATCTTGTATGCAACAGCAGGCTGATGGTGGAGCTTGATGCTCTAGGTGCATGACAAGTCATCATTACTCGGGGCAGACTTTGAGAGTCTCTTTCAGTCAGAGTTTGTTCCAGCCACCCTTCGTGCAGTGTGGATTCAGGTGTTACTTCATCTGCAGTAGGGCATCATGATAATAGCTCATTACTCAGCGAGGTTCACTGACCTCTCACGATACTCCAAGGATATGGTACGGGACCCATTATTTAGGGTATGTACCTTTGAGCAGGGACTCAAGCATGAGATCAGGGCTTCGATGATCTCCCTCAGTATTCTGTCATAGGAGGGGGTGCTAGAGCATGCCCTTCTTGTGGAGAGTTTTCTTGCTGAGCAGACTCCAGCAGCGAGACCCACCACAAGGCGACACGTAGAGGATACTTCTGCAGCCGAAAGTGGAAAGATTCCACATAGGTCTAAGATGACCAGGCCATCAGGTGGGTGACCCCAGGATATGGGTTCTGTTGTGTGGGGAACACAATACAGGGCCAGCCATACGAAGAGCAGGCAATGCTATGCATGCGGCGGGCATGATCACATGGCTCGAGACTGCCCGAACTTCGATGCAGATGAGCAAAAGACAGTAGAGGGACCTCCCATGAAAGGACAGAGGTTCGAATGTGGTGGTCCTCCGGGAGCAGGGGGACATGGAAGAGGAGCTGGTTGAGCATTAGGTGGTGGACGACGTTTCGAGGCCCTACCACCACCACTACCTGGAGGTCCACCCCGACCCTAGGGAGCTGGCGGACAGGGGCGGGCTCAGCTCTAGGCAGTCGAGGCCTATGACCACGGCTCCCCTGAGATGATTCGAGGTACTATCTATGTATTCTCCACCCTTGATGCAGTACTTATAGACACATGTGTGACTCCTTGTTTTATTTCCGCTCCCCTCGTTCAGAGCTCAGTGATTCCGACGGAGCTATTGGCTCAATCCTTACGACTAGAGACTCATAAGGGAGTAGACTCGAGGATTACGCACTGGTACTGGCAGTGTGATCTTACTCTAGGGGGTGAGATATTTGGCTGGGATATCCTCTTAGTGGTGTCGAGGCCTTGCGACGTCATCTTGGGTATGGACTGGTTATCCATAGTTCATGCTCAGATTCACTATATTAGGGGGAATGTGCAGTGTGTCCATGAGGATGGGATAAGGATTACCTTCACCAGCGAGAAGGGAACCTTTGTAGCACATGATGTACTTACACAGAGGAGGGGGCAACCGATCACACATCAGTTGGCTAGCCTCATTCTCTGAGCGATTGATGTGCGGAGTCCGAGTTTTCCTGTGGTGGTGGATCTGTACGTGGATGTTTTACCTGATGATGTTCCAGGACTAACTTTTCATAAAAAGGTGTACTTATACATTAACATGTACCTGAGGACGACACTGATATCTACTCCCGCATATCAGATGGCTCCCGTCGAGCATCGTGAGATGCGGGTACAGCTGGAGGACTTGTAGGGGAAGGGATTTATCCGACCCAGTGTTTCACCCTGGGCATCCCCGATTGTGTTCGCCAAGAAGGTGGATGAGAGCTTGTCACTGTGTGTTGATTATTGGAGCCTAAATCAGGTGACCGTGAAGAACAAGTACACACTTCTGAGGATTGACGACCTCTTTGATTATCTCAAGGGAGAATGATGGTTCTCGAAGATAGACCTTTGTTCAGGATTTCACCTGCTCAGATTTCGAGACGAGGATGTGCAGAAGACAACCTTCAGGTGTCATTATGGCCACTACATGTTCTTGGTTATGCCCTTCGGTGTAACCAAATCTCTAGCGGTGTTCATGAGTCTCATGATCATGATATTCTAGCCTTACCTCAATCACTTTTTCGTAGTCCTAATTGACGACATAATGATCTACTCGACTACTGAGGAGGAGCATGACTACCATCTGTAGGTAGTATTGGACACTCTCCGAGAGTACCAGATTTATGGTAAGCTCTCAAAGTTCCAGTTTTGCATTCGAGAGGTTAACTTCTTGGTACACGTCATCTCAGAGGCTGGAGTTGTAGTGGATCCAGTGAAGATTGAGGCAGTGCTTGCTTGGGAGCCACCCAAGTGTGTGACCGAGGTACAGAGTTTTCTGGGGTTGGCTGGGTACTATCGGAGATTTGTGCCAGACTTTTCTAGAGTTGTAGAACTGATTTTAGCATTGAATAAGAAGGGTAAATCCTTCGTGTGGTCATAGAGATTCCAGTAGAGATTTCAGGAGCTGAGGTGGAGGTTGACTATTGCACCCATCTTGAGGCTACCCGAGGAGGTCGTTGGGTATGTAGTTTACTGCGATGCATCTGGGACCAGACTCAGGTGTGTCCTGATGCAGGAGTGAGCAGTGATCACATAAAGTTCTTGGATGTTGAGACAACACGAGAAGAACTACACTACCCATGACCTAGAGTTAGCAGTAGTGGTCTTTATCTTGAAGATGTTGCAGCACTATCTTATGGGCTAACGCTTTACAGTCTACTCTGACCACCAGAGTCTCAGGCATATCTTCTCTCATAAGGACCTGAACATGAGATAACGATGATGGCTTTAGTGCCACCAGGGCAATGACTTCGAGATAGTCTATTCTCATTGGATTGGGAACGTTGTTGTCGATGATCTCATTAGAAGATCATGCATTCATCTGCTAGGAGAGGCGACAGAGTAGCTAGTCGCGTTGCAGATATCCTTTGTGGATAAAGATGGAGCAGCCTTTCTACAGTCTCTCATAGTCACTCCTCCACTTCTTCAGTGAGTCATGGAGGCACAGCGTGGGGACATTGACTTTGAGACGTGACGTTCTCAGATATCCACAAGTCAAGCACCTGATGTATTTTTTGAAGGTGGAGAGCACGTCATTCTCTCAGAGGACGTACTATGGTACCAGTTGCACTTCAGGAGGATGTGTTGAGGGAGTTCCACTAATCTCAATAAGTGATACATCCAGGAGTGGAGAAGATGTATCAGTACCTCTGACGACAAAACTGGTGGCCAGTTATAAAGAAGGCAGTAGCCAAGTTTGTCTCACGATGCCTCACTTGTTAGCAAGTGAAGGCAGAGCACCAGGTTCTAGTTGATTTGGTTCATCCATTAGTCGTCCCAATGTAGATGTGGGACTAGATATCCATTGATTTCGTGACGGGACTTCCACGTACATCTAGAGGACATGACTCTATCTGGGTGATTGTCGACTGAATCACCAAGTCGGCTCACTTCCTACCGATTAGAGAGCAGGTTTCAGTAGATAGCTTGGGAGGAATCTACATACAAAAGATATTATGGCTTCATGGTGTGCCATCGACGATCATCTCCGATCGAGATGCTCGTTTCACTTACCGGCTATGGAAGGGGTTGTAGGACGCTTTCGGGACACATCTTCACTTGAGCACCACCTTCCATCTTCAGACGGATGGTCAGACCAAGTGGACCATCCAGACCCTCAAGGACATGCTTTGTGGTTGTGTCCTCGACTTCAGTCGCAGTTGGGAGGACCACTTACCATTTTTGGAGTTTGCGTATAACAACAGCTACCACTCCACCATCAGGATGACACCTTACGAGGCACAATACGACCTACCTTGCAGATTGACTTTGTGCTGGACTGACCAAGGGGAATTAGAACTTGTAGGACTAGAGATGGTTCAGGCTACGACGAAGAAGGTTCAGATCATCCAGGAGTGGATGGGGACTGCACAGAGCAGGCAAAAGTCCTATGCTGATAGGAGACGGAGACCACTGGTGGTCGGGGATGGCGAACACGTCTTTCTACATGTCTCACCTCGATATGGTCTACGGAAATTTGGATGAGGTGGCAAGTTATCTCCGCTATTCATCAGACCTTTGAAGGTCCTCAGTTGGGTAGGTGAGGTGGCTTACCGGTTGGCTCTTCCACCTCAGATGCACTGGGTGCATGACGTCTTCCACGTATCTCAGCTGAGGAGATACGTGCACGACCCGCCCCACATCATCGACCATGGGAAGCTGGACATCGATGACGGGTTGAATTTCACGGAGGTTATAATGGAGATTGAGGATCGACAGGAGAAGATCCTACCTGGACGGTCGATTCCTCTAGTGCACATTCACTGGCAGCACGGGAACCTCCAGGAGAGCACATGGGAGCGGAAGGCTCAGATGCATGCTCAGTACCCCCATTTCTTTCCTTAGTGTGAGTTGTAGCTTACGGGGATGTAAAGCCCTGATGTGGGGAGAATTTAAAGACTCGTAATTTCCTTAGAATTTTTTTTTAAATACATGGGATTTTTACGAGTCTATGAAAATTTACGGTGCTTGATTCCGAGGCCCGGTGTGCCTGGAATCAATTTCTGATGTTTTGTTTGGGTACGTTCAGTAAATGTACAAGCGTGGTTTTATAACTTTTGAACCAGTTCTCGGAATTAAAATCCGAGGACACCGTTGAACTCGTAACACCGTTATTCTCTTAAAGAGACCTTTACTGCAGATGCATTTTTATCGGGATTGGAAGTTAATTTTTGGGGGTTTTTAATAAATTAAATAAAAATATGTTTAGCATATTTTTATTTGAGTGGTGGTTTAATCCTCCAAGGGGAGGTTGAAGGTGGGACCCAACCACACAAAACCTCTCATGGGAGGATATTATGTAGTGGGGCCCACACGAGCTTCATACCCCCATTAAACCCCCATGTAACTCTCTTTAAGTGGGGGAAGGCTTTTGAACTTCTCTCATTAAAGTGCCAACCCCTCTTCATTAATTGGAACTCCTTCCCCTACACTTTTTGAATTTGAACCATTCCACCCTTTAATTATAGGAGTTTTCCATTGAATTAAAATGATGAAATTCGAATGGTTGTGCCAAACCACAAATTAATTAATGTCATAATTAATTAATTTGAAGTGATTTGAATTCTTTTGAATTCATTATGACAAAATTAAAATAAGAGATCAAATCCTTTTATTTTGGTGTTGGCATAATCCTGGGAGAGCTTTAGAGGATCTTTGGGAGAATGAAATCCTCTCCAACTAAGAACGACGTCCTCTCCGACGAAGAACAAGGATGACGCTCGAGCCCGGGATCGATGGCGTGTGATGGGCGCAATGTACGGCGACGTCTTCGAATTCTTTTCCCGCGCCTTTGAAAACTTTCATCGAAACGACGTAGGGGTGTGTTGTGATTAAATTAAATCCTCGTTCCTCGTCGTTTATTATGGTTCGACGTTGGACAATTGTTATCACCTAATGAAGAGGGCATGAGCCGAACCAACATGGCCCGACGTCCCTCCATTGGTTCTTGTTGGCTTGACGTCGGACCGATCCCTTAGTTCAGGCCACTCCCTTAGTTCGGGCTGCCCACTCGGGCCGGGCCGACCACTTGGGTTGGGCCACACCAACGGACCGGGTTGGGCCGGTTCGGTCCCGATTGGGTCGGACCGGATTCGGACCCGCTACAGCCATTTACACCTTTTTGCCTGCGTCTTTGGCTACAGGTGTCCGATTGACGAACCGTATACGGCGATGGAAGGAATGGAGAGAGACGATTCTTTTAAAATACTCCACTAGATGTTTGGATGCAGTTGGGGTATGACCGGGTTGGTTTGAGCCTAAAAACTAACCGGGCCCCTAGAACAGAAATGCCAATAACTCACAGATCGGGCGTCCGATTGACGTGCCTTATGTCGCATTGGGTTTATTATCATGAGAATGAACTACGGGATGCATAAACTAAATACTTCGTGGTAGTTGATGTATCGACACTTGGCTCGAGGAGATGACTCTTTTGGAATCGAGCGCGCTGTGTGCGGGAACCCTAGGGTTGGCTGTGACTAAGATGATAGGATCCTACGTGGACCTACTACTATAACATGATCCTCAGTGGGTTTGACAGTGACGATACTATACCAGGATCGTCCGTGGGTTCGATAGTGATGATACTGTACCAGGATCCTCCTTGGGTTCGATAGTGATGACTTCTGTAGTGGGATCCTCCGTGGGTTCGACAGCGCTGATACTGTTCTAGGATCCTACGTGGGTTCGACAGAGGAGATGATTCAGATGCTACATCTAATTATCTATACCCCTCTTCATGAGTTCTATACCTATGTGAGTTGAGTCCTGTCTTTCAGTCATTATCATCAAGGTGATTGAATTTACTTCCTTTGTGGACTGGGTTATGCTTGGGCTCGAGAGTTGGAGTCGGACTGTGACTGGTAACTTAGGTATATGTATTGGAACATACCTAAGTAGGGTTGTATTATACTTCCTAATTGTATATTTCTTCTTTGGTTTATCCTTAGTGGATTCTGGGATACCTTAGGGGGTCTCGGGGTCCCCTACTGAGTATTGTTATACTCACCCCTGCACGGGCTTCGCCCGCACCTTGTTGTGTTCTGTGAAGATGATGGTCAGCAGTGATCGAGGCTGAGAGTGATCGACGAGAGGCTGCTCAGAACTGGACTAGACAGAACGTACCTCAAGGATGATTTGATCGAGATCTGTATCTACCCTTCAGGTAGGATTCCTGGGCAGACGATCTAGGAGCTGTTTTCCCTTTTTACTTTTACTTGTACTTGTTGTTCAGTTGGGTTTGTATACTAGCCCACTTACTTTATGCACATCTTTCTTTTCTATATTAGTACTTTCTACTTCTAATGGTTGTGTTTAGACCGTGTGTACTACATGTTTAAAGGAAATTCCTTCAATTTTATCGGGAATTCGCCTTTGGTGCTAGTCGCCAGCCCCTAGTCTATGGAAGGTGGGCTTGGGGTAGTCACGACACGGGCCCCGAGGACGGGTCATGAAAAATTAAATTTTAATTACACATATATAATTCAAAATAATATTCTTATATAATATTAATGGCATCAAAATATCATTTTTATATAATAAATAAATTGTTAATGCTCTAAATTTTAGGGGTCCTTGAGAAACAACAATTTCATTTCATGGATGTAGTAGTCTGCACATACATACGAAGGACACATTAATATCCAATGGAATGGGTGGGTGTATGAAAAGAAATAATTTAAGTTAAAAATTACAATATTTTAATGAATATAATATTTTTTTATTAAATAATATTTTCCACCCTTCCTTTTATGGTGGTGATGAAAAATATAAAGTGTCATTCATGACGGCATTACTCAGCACGTACACATGATGATGTTTTCATATTTATAAATTATTTTAAATGAATGTATAATATTGATGTTACATTAGTATAATAAAATATAATCATTTAAAAATTGGTTTTTTATTATACCATTATTGATAGAGGGTACTTGGGGTTTTTGGAAAATGAAATGAACTAGAAAATTTGGTTGAGAGTATTACCTATCCTATAGATGTTCTCATTTGGGAAAATCAAAAACTATTCTTACATTATAATATTGGAGAGACTAATGATTTAATGGAATGAGGAGGGTGTTTAAGGGAGAATTTGAAAAAGTTCTAGTTGATTTAAATATTTTTAATTATAAGGAAAATGGGGACTAGGTGAGGTCATTTTAAATATAAAGAGTGTGGATTTTTTATAAAATTTCATTAATTATAATATTTTCATTTAATTATTCAAGTCCAATGTGTAATGACCCTAAATTGAGCAGGTCAAAGTTTGTTTCTAATTTATTACATTAGCTGAAGATATTAGTGATCACATCCCGAGGGGTCATAAAGTTTAGTATTCTTGGTAAACTAGATAAATTTATTATTCCTATATTATATTTGAATATATAAATTAGAACATAAATATTTTTCAATAATATAATTATTCTATATATTATATACATTCATTTCATTCATAGAAAATTTCATATATTACTTACAAGGTAAAAAAATATAGGTGAGCTCAAATTCAACGTAAGAGATATGTAAAGAGGAGGCAATAATGACAAAGTAAAGAAAAATCAATATGGAAAAATCAATTTGGTAAGGTAAATAGCTGAACAGACATTTCAATTGGTCAATAACATGACTGTAATGGTTAGATTAGAAATGATAGGTATAGAAAGGTATAAAAAAGAATACAAATGATATTTAAATATCATGACTATTATGAATAAAAATGTTATAATAAATATGGAAAGGAAAATAACTTAACACAAATTCTATTTAAATAACTTGACTATTAAGAATAGATAATTCATAATCAATATAGAAAGGTAAATAACATAAATAAAATAATATTTATTTAATAAGATAGAATTAAATGCTTCCATATATAATATCATAGTGAAAATATCATGGATAATAATTAATGAATTATTAATGAATAATTTTATTAATTATTGGTTGTTATGATTTTAGGATTCATGCCACCTTTAATATCATGAACATTCACAATATAGTTTAAAATTATGGTTAAAACCTTTTTAATGAAAGCTTATTGAATGATCCCATGAATCTTTCAATGCATCATGGAGATATATAATTCTAGTTCCCACATATCAATACATGCCGAAAGAAATTAAAATATATCAAATAATTGATTTATTTCATGAACCAATATGCCTTACAAAAAAAATATGTATTGAGTAAAAGATATAGATTTATAAATATTTCCCAAGTTAATCACATAACATTCAATGTAATATATATATAACAATGTTATATGGTTTAATAAATAATAATATACATGATATGCAGAATATGTTTAAGAATCTAATTAGAGCTATGAATGATAAATGATAATATACATTCAATAATAATTAATGAAATCCCAAAATAAAGTGACACTGTCAAACAGATTTAACCAAAATGGTAAACTTGAAATTATAATCCCTTGAATGAATGTATTATAATTTAAAAATTTACCATATTTAATAAATAGGTATTCATATTTAATACCCAAAATTGGAGGGATATACAACACATAAATATTAATATGTGAATTTTAGAAAATATGTATCGATGAAATTGGAATTGAGAAAAATACATTATAATGATTAAAATGTTTAAGTCAAAATTGATAAATAAATTATACGTGTCCAATGTAAAACCCAATAAAAATTATAAATAAAAAATAAGGTAGTAAAAATACATTACACAGGTAATATTATTATTTCAATGATAATGAAGAAGTACTAGAGACCAATTAAAAGAAATCCAGTGATCAAAATTTTTACCACTTTTTAATTTTCAAGACATTTCCTCTTCAATGAAAAAATAATAATAGAAACATTAAATACCATGAATAATGAATGATTCATGATCTTAAAATTTAAATGGTAAGTATATAGACCATATAAAGTGAATTAGGTGCCTAATATTACATTATTCCTAAATAAAGGTAAACTGGGATGATGTCCCATAACCCACACTTCCTTTTGGTTTAAAGTTATTTAACCTCATGTATAATAATTTAAATCATGTTATTAATTTACACCAGAATTATTTTCAAATTTAAAATTTCATATATTATCCTCTTATAAAATCTTACCACCCATTTATTAATGATCATTCATTATTTTCATTATTTCGGTTGTAAACTTCATTTTTTTATCATGTGTGTTCTATCATTAATGTTCATGTTCTTACGTATAGGATAAAATTACATCATCTAAAAAATTATATCAAATAAATTTTTATCATTATATACATTTTTATAATCATTATTCAAATTTGAACATGGAGAATGTATCACATCGCTTCGTGGAGATGGTATGTCATACATATGCACAAGTGATGTTATCATTTACTAAATGGGTGAACATGTAATGAATTACATGATATATTAATATTAATGTATCAATATAACATCTAATATTTCATAGTTATTAATTATATTAACACTTATTATAATCCACATAAAGATTAAGTGGAAAAAGAATCACATCACTTTCGGAGGTGGTAACCAGCAATACACGCTAGAGACATTATCATAATTTAAACGAAATGTTATGTAAGAAGGTATATGGGAAAATATAATTAAATAAGTATAATAATATTACATATATAATATAAATTAGTTAAATACATCATTATATCTATCTATAAATAGTGGTGACTGAATAATAGTTACATCAGTTATAGTTGTAGTATTCTATCGTACACACAATCAAAAGTTTCATTTTCCAATTGATAGAATATGAGATGGATATAGGTCATTACAATAGAATAATAATATATTTTTATATGTAATATAATATTTTTTTTCATATAATCATTTTTTAATAATAATTGATGGAGTTGGAAAAAGAGAAAATATAAAAACACTCATTTAATAATGTTACCACTTCTTTAGAAAACATCTTTAATTCTGCATAAATACTTTCTTATCTTTTCAACTAATAAATACAATGGCTGTAGTATATTTTTGGGGAAGTAAAAACGTTATTTTGGAATCTATAGGGAAAAATATGTTGGTTTTGATGTGTAAATAGGGGTTGAGTGGGGGTGTAATTTTATAAGTGGGATAGAGAACAGAAAAGGAATTCTTTAAATTATTCATTTACACCCATGTTATTTTCAAGGAAAAACCCTCCAAAATGGGTCATTATCAATACTTCAATAATAAAGGATCTATATATGGAAATAAAATGTGTTTTTGGCAATTTTTAGGTAAACAATAACATGTATCTTATTAATTTAACCCCTAGACAACTTGTTATGACCTTAAATGCATTAATTAAATTTTACTACTTTTACAATACATAATGGTGAAAATTTATGTTAAACTTAATATAGAATATAAATTATTCTAATTTAAAATATAAAATAATTTTTTCCCAAAAAAAAATTCACAAAAGTGGAAGAGTGTAAATTAAAATCATACCTTTAGACGAGATGAAAAATTGGGCTTCCAATGAGAAAATTACAATAAGTATACAAGGTTTTAATATAAAAATTCAATATGGAAATTTTTTCCGCGAACTAAATTAGTTCAAATGTAATATTATAGAATTAATTTTACTTAAAAATAAATTTAGAACATCATTTTTCCCTAAAATTTATTTAAACGAAATGGTAATTTTCAATAAATATCTTTATTTTTTACAATTTATTAAAAAATTAATCATTTTAAATAAATCCAAAAAATAACCGATATATAGTTTTGATATGATGATTTATAAAATTGAGATCATTTTTTAAAATAAAATTCCTAAAGTTGGACAAATTAATTCTAAAATTACATGTTCGAAGCCTTTCAAAACCATTTTTTATCCAAATACAATTTTCTCCAAAAATTCTTTTTAATTTAAATGATTATTATTTTATTTCTAATAAAAAAATAACCAAAAAAATCATAGTTTAGTTATTATAATTCATACAATAAAATTTAATGGGTTTTTATAAAACTTATAGCTTATTAAAGTTCATTTAGGGTCGAGGATCCATGTTCCACAATATATTGAAGTGATTAAATTTAATGAAAAATGTTGTGTGAGGTGTTTATTCTTAGTTATGGGTGTTTGATGTGCTATCAAAAAAAATTGTTCATTTAAAATCATATGGTTTTAAATTGTTCCCACCAAAAATAATTTTGTGTCTATGTAATTTAAGCATCATCTCGGTATTAAAGGGTTTTTATTCTGGAAATACCATTATTGAAAAATCCACATCATAAAAGTGTTAATAAAACATCACTGTAATAAGTGAGGAAGGGATGTTTGAAGGTCATCTTGAATAAATCATTAATATGATTCCATGAAGGGTAAAATTAGTTGAATTTCATGATATGAACATGGATGAAAATTATAAATAATTTTACAGAGTGATATTGGTAATTTATCACAATAATATAAATGATTAATGGAATATTGATGACATCAAAACATAAAAAAATATGTAATTAATTAAAAGGCCATTTTTTATTTGATATGGATGTAATAGGATATTTTTTTTTATCCAAGATCTTTTTCATAGACTTTAGAAATAATTTATTTTTTATGAATATAATTCAAAAAAATTACACTATATTGTTATATTCCAAAAGTATAATTTCAACCATTGGGTCTTCCTCGATCAATTTCAAATTAATCCCTTACTCTATGAAAAGAATAACAAAAAAAATAATTCATTATACCTAAATAACTAAAATCAAAATTCAACAAGTTGTAAAATTTATAAAATTGTGACATGTGATTCTATATATCCTTAACAATATTCCAAATCTAATATGGTTAGAAGATGTTTTCAAATATAATATATTAATCTCTAAACCTCAATAGTATGACCAATGGTTCATCAGTAATATTTAATCATCAAATATTTTAATTAAAAATAATGAAATTTTATCCATTACATCAAATAGGCTACTCGTAGGTGTTAAACCATTATAACACATTCATTATGGGAAAAGTACCATGGACATTTTAGATGTGATGGGGTGTCACCAAAAATGCAGGTTGTCCTTTTCATAAAACCATATTAATTTAATTACTATAACATTACAAAATTATAATAACCCATATTTACCTCAACATCAAATATAAGATAAAACCTAATAGTTATCAATTACTTTAAGATCATTCCCACAATTTTAAGGACATTCTTCATTAAATAATTTTTTTAGTAGCATATATACTAATCCAAGAGGAAATATTTCTATAAGTTTCCCCTAAAATATTTGAAAAATTCTTAGACTCCCATAATATAAAACATAGAAAGGGATGTTAATAACATTGAACTTATGATCAATATTAAATTAATAAACCCATAAAGGAATCAATAAGTCTTATGTTAATGAAAACATATATTGTTATAAAATTTTACACAATCCTTAGATTTTTCTGGATTATTATTAAAAAAAACTTAGAAATAATTCTATATTATAATTCAAAAATACCAATGCATAATTACTTTATACACATTATTTCAGTATAGGTTCATCCTTGTTCTAGGGTTTATACTTTATTAAATAGAATTATCTCTGATAATTCCTAGGTTCCCCAATTTTCATACAATGAATTATAAATAGATCCCTAAGATGAGATTTATTTCATAATATCATAATTTTATTTGTTCATAATAAATTCATTACCTTATTCCCATCCATTCCACATATAAAAAATCCTCCTATTCCCTTTATGAACATTCAACGGTTTCACATTCCCCATTTCTGAGATAATGAAAATCCATCCTTCTTTCCACCATGGTCTCTATCACAAGACAACTCATATAACTCCATCATTCTATTATTTTGGGACTCCAATAGTTGTTTAAGTTATAGGTTTTTAATAATTGTTTTTGATAACTAATTCTAAATAAAAAATATATATTTCATTGTGATCATCATCCTATTTGGTTACCTATTCTCACAATATTTTCCATAAAATTCAATGTTAACATGATTTCATTGGGTTCCATCCATTGACTATAACCAAAAAGTATAGTGCAAGAAAAAAATATCATAGTATAAAAAACTATATAATCATTTATTTGATGTCAAAATCCAAACAAAATATTTCAATGTAAATAATTTATGATTTTTCTAAATCATTCATTTCATTAAAAAATTCTAATTATTCTATAATGGTTTGTAAATAAAATCTGAATAATTAAAAGAATATCCCTAGGAGAAGTCAAAATAGGAGTACAGTAAGGATTTTTTTCATGTACTGGGTAACACATAAGTCAAGTACAACCTACCTTTTTCATAGTGATTATATCTAGGTAAATTTGTTTCAGAACCAGTTTCACATTTAGTTTCTATACTGGGATATATTTCCTAGAAAATAAACATAATATATACCTTACTAAAACATCAAGGTGTTATTCTATACTTATATTCAATATCTATAATAGGATTATGTTCTCTAATTGTTGATTTCCTAAATCTAGATCCGTTTGATTATACAAAACATACTCAGATACCAACTGTATTGACCACGACCACAGTTGTTCAGAGCTACTGTCAGCTTTAATAAATTTTCACCAGATACAATTGGTCTCATACAGAAGGGAAAAATGTTTAGTAGTCTTGTTATTACATAAACATACATGTTTCCCATATTACATTTGAATATACAAATTAAAAAATAATTTATTTTTGAGAGTATCATTATTCTATCTAGAAGAACCAATCATATCATTCATATTTAACTCCATCAATTCTTGGGAAAAGACAAAAATATGTTTTATCTCAAATGTTATATAAAAATTATCAAAATATAAAGGTATAATGTGTAAATTTAGAATAATCAATTTGGATATGTAAATATCTTAACACACATTCCATTTAATTTATAACTTGAAATCCATGATTGGATAAGGTATAATAAATATAGAATGATAAATAATTGTGAAAACATTCTATTTAAATAACATGAATATCAAGAATAGTTAAGGATTAATCAATATTGTAAGGTAAATAACTAAACACAAATTCTATTTAAATAACCTTCTTATCTGGAACAGATATGAAATAATCAATATGAAAATGTAAATAAATAAGGGAAAATTTAATTTAATTAATAATTAGGAATAAGATTCATCTGAAGATAATATCTCTTTGAAAATATCATGAATAATAAAATATGTATTCATAATGAAGATAATTCATAATTTTTGGACATCATGATTTCAAGGTTAATGATGCATATATTGTCCCCACCTTTCACAATACAGTTTTAAATTATGATCATAACCAAATTTAATGATAGTTTACTTATTCACCTCATAAAACTACCACTTTATTATGGGGTTATATTATTATAGAACCTAACTATCACTTCATGTGCAAATCATTCCTCATATATCAAGAAATTGTTTAATTTGTGAACTAATTTGTATTATCAATAAATACCCGTATTATGTAAAATATGTGAATTTATCAATATCTCCATGCATAATAATATAAAATTCAATGTAAACAACATATTTGAAAGGTATACAGTCTTGGAAATACTTATATCCATGATAAATGAATATTTAAAATAAAATTATTAGATTTTATGAAGGATAAATGATATTATTCTTTAATAGGAATAAAATCAATCCGAAAAGATAATTAGATTATCAATTAAATTGTTCCCCATTTAATAACATTAATATTATAAACCCTTCAATGATTATAGGTAAATTAAAAAATTGACAATAAATTTTTTTTATTCATGTTAAATACATCAATGTGGTAATATATATATAACATATAAGTGAATATATTTATATTAACAAAAATTTATCAATAGAATGAGGATTGTGAAAAAATCCATTTCAATGATCATAATATTTAAGTGAGAATCAATGTATCAATTATGTGTATCAAATGAAAATATACATACAAAAAGTGGAAATAAAATATCATATATTAAAATTTATTTAATTATAAAATATTATAATGTAAAATACAATGAAAATGTAATATAACCAAATGAAAATAAATAGAGTTATGAAATTATGTACCAATTGGTAATTTTAAAGTCAATTACTTATGGATTAAATAATTAAAAACGATACATAAAATAAAATGAAATATTAATGAATCATGATATTATATGAATATGGTGTAGTATATACACCATATAAAAGAAAATAGGTTCAAAACATTAAAATATTCCCCCACTGATGGGAAATTGTGACAAAGTCCCTTACCTCACTATTCCTTTTCATTGAACATGATTTACCATAATTTTTTATGGTATTTTACATGTTATTAAATAATAACAAAATCATATTGATATTTATAACATTATATATATATATTCTAATTATAATATCTAATCACCCATTTGGAAATTATATTTTGATTATTTTATTATTTCAAGTGTTAATTACCTTGTTTTCTCATGCATGTTTTCCATAAATGTACTGGTTCTTTTGTATATGTTTTAAATCCATCATCAAATTAATGATAATGATTTTATAAATATAACTATTTTATCATATATGTATTCTTATAATCAATATTGAAATTTGAATATGGATAATGGATCACATCGCTTCTTAGAGATAGTAGGGCATACTTATGCACACAAGACGTTATTATTTTCTAAACAGGTGAAGGGTTAAGGAAGTAGGAGAAATATTAATTTTAATTAATAAATATAATTTCATATATATCACATTTATTCATTAAATTTACACATATAACATTAAATGAAATGTTTAAGTAAAAAATGAATCACATCACTTTGTAAGGGGTTAGTGAACCGTACACACGAGAAACATTATCATAATTTAAAAGAGATGAAAATTAAGAATTAATATTTTATATTATAATAATATAAGTATAATAATAACATAAATATATTTCAAGTAATTTATATCTATCATTATATCTAGGTGTGAATGGTGGTGATGGAAAACAAACTATAACAGTTTGTGAAGTGGTAGTCTTCCATACTCATGATCAATGGTTTCGTTTCCCATTTAATGGAAGAAGATTTGAATATAGGTTATTTCCAAAATATAATAACAACATAGTATTTGGAAGATATATATTTTATTATATAATAATAGATTAATATTATTATATGGTTGTGGGATAATAATAAAAATAAAATCCCTTGTTTTAGAATGTTACCTATTCTTAGGGAAAATTATTTAGCTCCATACCAAAAACCTTCCTAGGATGGATATATGATCAATCCGAGGGATATATGATGTTGGTAGGGGAGTATATAAATTATTTTTTTTGTAATTTTCCAATCAAATTGGAATTTTATGTGTTAAGAGCGGATGAGTGGGGGTCTTTTTTTACTACTGGGGAAAATGGCGCACATGGAATATTTGAAAAGAATCAACTATACAAATGTTTTTATCATTAAACTACCCTAAACATGGAAAATTATTGAATATTATATTTTATAAGGAATTAATGTGGCCATGATATGGTTTTTGGAAAAAATATAGTCCATTTTAACCCATTTCATGTTAGTTTAACTCCAATATAAACCTGCTTTTACATTAATCATGATAATTAAATTTAAATATTTTTAATCTAAATAATTGTAAAAAATAATTTTGAAATTATTATAAAATATAAAATATTATGATAAAAAAAATTTATTACATTTATCAAAAATCAATTCATAGATGTGGGATATTCTAATTTGAAATTATACCCACACACACAATGAAAATGTGTTTTTCCATGTAGAAAATTCTCATAAGTATAAAAGTTTTTAATATAAAAAATTCAATATGAATATGAATTAAATGACATAAATTAATTAATTTTTTTTAAAAAATATACTAATTTTACTTTAAAAAAATTAAAATACAATTTAAACCAATAAATTATTTAAATGAAATTGCAGTTTTCAATAAATATTAGTATTTTTTTGAATTAATGGAAAAATTGAATATTTTCCAAAATTTCCCAAAAAATTAATAGTAATATAATTTTAATATAATGATTTAAAAAATAAAGTTCACTTTTTAAGATAGATTTTAAATAATTGGTGAAAATCAATATTAAATTTTACCATCAATGTGTGACTAAACTGTTTTCTAAATTTTTTTTCTTTTTTGGAAAACTATTTATTTTTCATTTAATTGATTCTTAATTTATTTATAAGTAATATATGACCACAACATTGATAATTTAGATTGTAATATTCATATCCACAATTTTTTTCTGGACAATATGGTATTCTATATTAAATTTCAGTTAGAATTGGAATTAATTATTCCCTCATCTATTAAAGAGATTAAATTTAGATAAATAAATTTCGTGGGTTGTTTAATCTCATGGTTGTATGTCATATACACTATCGAATAAAATTTTATTATTTTAATTTATTAGGTTTTTAAATAATTGATCTTATTATTTCCAATAATTATATGGTGAAAGATATATGGTCGAGCCTCCTCTAACTATCCAATATTTGAAGTGTTTTACCTGGGTTTTAAACTTTTTAAAAATATTATGCAACTTTTACCCTAATTTACCATTACCATTCTAACTACACATTCTAGAGAGGTAAATACTTTTAATATAAAAATTAAAAATCAAAATTATTTATAAATTTAAACTTAATGATAAAAAATATCAAAATACATTTCTTAAAATAATTTCTATAAGTTATAAAATTAATTTTACTATTATAGCACCTAAAGTGCAAAAATAAATTTATAGAAAAATTAAATTTTATGATTAATATATAATAGTTGGATAAGATTAATAATTCATATTGTATTTATGAAATATTTTTTTCTTATAAAATATAATTTTTTCCCGTTGAGAGAAAAACCGAACATAATTTTGGAAAAATAATATTTAATTATTAGTATAGAGAAAAATATTTTTTATTAGAAAAAAATATTCAATATTTCAAAAAATGTAAAAATTATAATTTCTGTTTTTAACATAATAATATTAATTTTATGAATTTTATTCAATAAATATTTTAATTTTTTTTATGAATTTCCATGTAATTTTTATCTTATGAAAATATAAAAAAATCCTAATATTTTCATCAATCATACGTATTTGATGATATATTATGTTCTATAGATATATATATATCATAAATAAATAATTAAATTAATCTATATTTAATCATGTTGTAGGATACATATAAAAACTTATAATTAAGTGTATCTATGTAGAATCTGAATATTCACATTCAATGTGAAGCAATTAAGGGCTAAAGTGTTTAAATTGATAAATACATGTTAAGATATTCCATTGAAAAAATCCATGGATAGTCCCGCTACCCCTGGAAGGGTCATCCATCAAATACTTGAAAAGGATTTACCCTAACACAAATCTCATTACATTATTAACACCCATGCTTAGATGAATAACTATATCATCGATCATGGATAAAAAGATATACAGATATCAGAAAGGGGTATGTATAATGTTTATATATTTCATACAAATGAGGTAGTTACAAAAACACCCCTAATGACCCTAAATAAATCCATGAGAATGTTGTGCCAATATTATGAAAGCGAATCAATAAATAAAACTATAATAATTCTCTAAAATATTTGAAAACATTAATAAAATAATTAAAAAAGAAAAATATATTAGTGGTTCCATACCTATATTTACCTTCATCGATCAAATGTAATAATAATTATAGAATTCATATAATGGTTTAATTGTTTAATCTACATTCCCTAATAAAGGTAATGGTAAATACATAATCTATAAAAGAAAGAATCACATCCTTTCAGGAAATATGTATAAATGTTGTGAAAATATTATAGCCCATTAGATTAACAAATACATGAATTTATTTGGATTATATATCATGTTATGTAATTTTTATCATCAATAATGATATTTATATAGTGTGAATATTTATTAATAATAATCCTAAATATATTTATGAATCATGAATTCCATGTAAATGTAACATAAATCACTAGTTTATACCTATAAGACATATGTCAAATCCTAAAAAATATGTAAAAAATAATGTGAAAAAACTAATAGTATGCCACATATATATATAATTTGACATGGATATCATATACAACATTTCATGTAAACTATAAGTGTATACTGTGATACATATATTTCAACTAAGAAATGGTTATGTGATGAAACCAATTTTATTAACCAAAATAGTTCCTGACTATTGAATAAATATTTTTTAAATAATTGTTAAGCGACACACATTACATCTCCATTGATTATCATATATCCTCATAGAACTATAATTTGATGAATTATAAATATTTTTAAGAGATAATATGTCATCTATGAAATCATGTGTTGAAATTACCATCACAAGCAAGAGGAAAATAATAAATCCCTAATTAAAAGAGTAGATAATTCATCTTAATAAAGGATAATTTATTTAGATTATATAATGAAACTATAAGAAATAAATACTGTTATGAAAAGTAAAAAGTATCGATTCACAAAGGATTTATAGATATAAAAACAAGAATTAAATATCATTAAGAAAATAAATTTAGTTCAAAAAATATGTATGTGATTATTTTAAAATTAAACTTTTTTAACTAATTAATATCATACAACCGGAAGTAAGGATGATAGACTCAACGTATGATCACTGAGGAAAAGTCATATTTGTTACAAAAATGGGAGTCAAATTAGCTTATAAAGGTGTAACTATATAGAGATTTTGTAAAATGAGATGATAGATCAAATTATTTAGTTATTTTAAAAGAATGAATAAAATTATATAAAAACGTATTCTTGGGAATTATATATTAATCTAAAACTTTCTATTGAAAACATTTCATTCAAATATTGCTTATTGGTTGTTTTTTAATTTTTATTCAATATTTTTTGTTCAATATCACATATTATTACCCTAAAAAATAATGAATTTTAATTTTTTATTTGATATTATTTATTATTATTTGGTTAATATATGAATTCTAAAATTAGTTGAATAAAATTGTGTGTAATTAATACCATTATTTATAATGGGTTTTTTGATAATTTTCAAAAATTTATTTTTAGGTGTTTTATTTGAAATCTTAGAATATTGAAGATAAGTATAAATAAATTTTTAGTTGTATTTTAATTTTATGTTTAACATTATCCATCATATTAATATGTTTTGATTTATTCATCCCACATACATGTTACATGGGGATAATAAATTCTATTTAAGCGTAAAAATATACCTAAATGTTTTATGTATAAATTTTCACTTTACAATGAATTAATTGGAACAAGAGATTCACATATGAATTAAAGTGAATTTTCAGGGATACATAATAATAATTCATGATCTCAAAATGATATGTTTATATAATATAATCTGATATAATATATTTTTTAAATTTTTAAAAAGTAACGTAACAGTAAGAAGTAATTTTATAACAAACATTCCTAGCCATGATACCATAATAATTTAAAATTTTCATAGAATGATAGTAAAGTTAATCAGTCATTTTTGGAGAAAGAGGGATTTATGGAGTTTATGTACCCATCTACATTTCTAATGGAATCTCATGAATTCATTCCTAACTATATTCTTAAATGGGATAATGTTATATTCAATATGAAATAAATTTATGATAAAGTGAATAATATCTTCATTTTAAATGATATAAAAAATAAAAATATGGATATAGACATGTTATATAAAAGTAATATTGATGGACTAATATATCTATTTTTAACTATATGGATTGAAAATTTATTTTGTAGTTATTCTGAAAGAAAATAATTTATTTAAAGTATTATGGGATTGGAATTCTATCTATAAGATGATCTAAGAGAGAAGGGGGATTCCAATATATATAGATATTCATTTTATAATTTTTTTAATGTAATTGCATTATATTTTTTTAATATTTAATTTTACCTTTTTAGTGTTTTTAATTTTGAGGATATACATTAATGTTAATGACGTGATTCATGATTTGAATATATAATTCACATTTTGAATCATTGTGATGGTGATCCTTATTTGAGATAACTATTGTTCAATGCATAAACCACATGTTCTGGCTATGCGTGAATCAAGATGACGGGACTCACTATGTGAATCCGATTTTCAGTTTATGAACTTATCATGAATGATTTTAAAAGAGTTGGTTTCCCAATTTACCCATGATTCTATTTAATATAATTTATACTCCTTTTTTATATTAAAAAATCATGGAATCCAATATATGGTCCATAACTCTTCCTTTTCTCATTGTGTGATTTTGCTGAGGGTTTACCATAAATCATCAAGACTTATTACAATATGAGGTTCTTATATAGTTTTTTTGTTAAACATAAATATTTTATATCATTTTTTAAAAAGTAATAATCATTCCATCTTATAAATAGTCACATTTACTGAGGAACCAAACATTTATAATATTTCAGGATTAGCGATATAAGAAAGACACATGAAAATTCATCTATAATCAAACAACACTAGACTCCCTAATATAATTCTCATAAGTTGTTTTTATTCCTAAACTAGGTAATGGAAAGATATGTAATGGGTGAGAGAAAACCCATTGTAAGGGAAACCATTTCAACTTTTCATCCTTGTTTAGATGATAAGAATATGAAGTAACATGAGAATAAAAAAATATCATAATAAAATAGCATGTAACTATAATTGTTATCCATATTTCAAGATAAAGGTACATGTAATTTCAAATGAATGAGAATATACCCTATAAAAACTACACGGAATCATGAGACATTAAACACGATTCATGGATTATAATAATAGGCATAAGATTATTGTATAATAATATAGAATAAACCTAATTATAGAAAACATTTTTCTATATGACCCAACTTTTTATTCAACACATAATATTACTAGAATAATCAGCCATCTACCATATCGAGAATGGGATAATACTCCCATGTACTGATGTTTTTGGGGTAAAACACCCATTATACACAATTTTCATGGGATTAATCTTCATTTATACACATTCAAATTTCATAAATTCTCATGTGTGACTTTTTTATTTGAATAAATACTCTTATTTTCACATTATATTGGGATGAATCATACAATGTACCTTTTCACTTTTTATAAATTCTATCATACACCATTTGGTGTGGAATAAATTATCCTCTATACACTATCGTATGTGATAAATATTATTTTACACTTTTCCCTCGGATAAATCCTTATGTACACCATTTAGAACTGGTAATATACTCCTATATACTTTTGGATTGGTATAAATTCTCACACGAAGCCATTGGATTGGGATAAATCCTCTTGTGAACCATTTGGAACTAATGGTATATAAAAATTATTAATTAAATTGAGTTATATATATGAACCTACTCATAAATCATCGATAAACATGTTTCCACATTAAATAAGTCATTAAACACATCATAAAAATTCCATGGAATGAGATTGGGTTTTACAAAATTTCTCAAAGGTATCACCGAAATTAATGTAAAAAATGTTTAAGGATGATATCCAAAATTCAATCAACCAAAAGGATTATTTTATAATAAAATTTAGAGATTGATACATGAAAAATATGTTTGAATTATGTAATTACATTATATTTGAACTTGAATATGGTTGTAAAATAATAAAATAGTTTTGAAGAAAACTATTTTAATATTTACTATTAGTGATTATGTTATGTGTCACATTAAAATTCATTTGTAGAATGGTATATTTTGAGAAAATAAAATTATTTTAAATTGAAAATTTATATCTAGAAAATAGTCTCAATAATAAATACTTGGAAAAAAATTAAAATTTTTAGAAAAGTTAAGGTAAAATGTATTTGAAAATATTTTCCTTCAAAAGGAACCTTTGCAAATCGTGCCTCTAATAATAAATAATGGATTCAAAAATGTGGACCCAATAATTCAAAAAACCCTAACTTTTTAATTGGTAAAATGATATATATATCATTTAAAAAACATAAAGGTAATAAATATAAATAAATAGTTTAAGATAAAATATTATATTTTAAAATGGTAGAAAACCATTATGATATTTTGAAATAACTTTGATTCGAACTTACATCATTAAAAGTTATAGTAAGACATATCATTGAAATAATTTATTTTAAAATTGGAAGGTCTCATTATATAACACATTAGTGGGGTTTATAAATATAAAATAAAACGTTAGTGTGAATTGAAATAATATACAGGGAGGAGGAACAATTGTTAATAGGGATGTAAATTATTCATAATAATGATATTGATTATGAGAAAACAATTCAACAAGGTAAAAGAATTATATTTAAATTTAATCTTCCTCTATAGATGAAGAGAATTTATAATTAATTTTTATATTTTGGCGTAAAAAATCAACCCTATAATAAATATTTTCAAGAAGAAATTTTTTTACTCAATTATTGGAGTTGAGTTATCAAAGAACAATATAAACTTGGTTATCTATGAATTGAAGTACATTTAACGAAATTTAATTTAAAATATCATCAATCCCTTGGATTAAATTAATATGAAAAAATAAATTCATTACATTATAATAAAAAAATTGGGATATCATGTATTGCAATAAATATTTTCCTCACAAAATTAAATTTGAGATAGAAGACTTTACCTTGAATTCCATCTTAGTTAATAAAACTATAACAACCTATATAATAATAATAACTATATTGAACATAAATTTAAGAACATATTAATTTTAATAAACTTTTCTAAATTTCATTAACCTTTATTACCAACATTTATAATATCTAGATATTATCTCTTTTAAATACCATGTTTGAGTAATATTGATAATTTATAAACTAATTTCATAATATCACTTTTTAGTCATTATTATATGATGGTTATTCATTATAATATATTAAAATAATCTATAATAAATACTCAATAATTTTTTATAATTCTATAATTTTATTCTATTGTATTTTGGTTATGATTGATAAATATGAATTTAGAATCGATCATGTTTGGGTGATTCTTAGTGATTTATGGGTGTTTTCAAAAATATTGAGTTCAATTGTTATATTACTAAAAATAAACTATAAAGCACCATTATTTACTTTTTTGGTTATATATATCAAGAAAAAAATCTATATTCATCAAGGATGTAAATTTTTAGCATTTTTCAAGATTGTGGCTAAACCAACCCAAACAAGAACATACTATAATTCATGAATGATTATGAAGTAATTTAGCTGTAATATCATTATAGTAGAAAAAAATGAAATTATAAAGATTTTATTAGTCTAATATATATTAATTTTAATGTTTTAGGATAACAATATATCCTTTAAAAATTAATAACAAATAATTATGAAATTATTTTCTTTCTCTCAAAACATGCATTTTAATAGTCGAACATGTAATGATTATTTATTTATCATATTTTGAATAGGATTAAAATTTTTCTTAATTGGACCTAAATAAATTCTTAAAAATAATAAATATCCATAAAACCCATTCTCATGACTTTCCATGAATGGTGGTGATGGAAGGAATAATGGAAATTTATCCTTAAGGGATGTGAAAGTTTATATGTATGCAAGGATAATGATTTCATTTTCCATAGAACAAGGAAAAGGTATAACATAGTTTATAATTTAAGAATATAAAATATTTAATAAGTTGACAATTTTATATTAAATTCCATATTAGGACTATCCTTATTTGTAAGTGAAGGAAAACCATAGGGGTCTACTCGTGGACGAGGTGGTTCGCACCATGCACAAATGAAATTTTCATTTTTCAATAGAAATGTGAATGGTGTTTAATTCTTATACCACCATAATAACAATATAAAAGTGTAATAATTATTTTTTGTCCTAATTTTATTATGGTGAAATGTAATTATAGGATTATTAAATGTCCATATAGTAATAAAACTGAAAAAGGAGCACTTAGAAATTTATTTCTAACTTCTTCAACTATGTCTTATGAAAAGGGGGATATGTCCGTGATAGATGATATTTTTTGAAATAAAAACATTTCAAATGAATTTTGGAATTTATAGGATATTTATAGCTATTTATTAGGAAAAAAATATGAGGGTATTTTTGTTAGTGGAATTGAGGAGAGGAGTGACCAATTCCTAAAGGAAAAGGGATGGAATTTCTGTCAATACCCTAAACCTTTTAATAATATGAAGTCAATATCAAATAAAGTATCTAAAGAGTTGGTAAATAATGGGGTGGTGAGGGGATAAGGTTCTTAAATTCCTTATCCCATTATTCTACCACATATTTTTAACATGTTTTTTGTGTTTCTCTATCGGTTAAACATCATTTACCCCTTTTGATTTTTACTAAGGTTAGTAGTTTTTAGTATTGTAATTTATAATTTATCTGGGAAAATTTTGATAATTACTACATCATTTTTACCAAATGGTTACAAATTATAAATACATTTTAATATATTTACTTTTTAATAATTACAAGAATACCTTTTAAAAATTCCAAATTGTTATTCCATTCAAAACAATTTAATTTTGAGAACTATATCATATGTTATAAATTGTAACATATGGTTTTGTAAATTAAAACCAAAAAATTAAATCCAAAATAATAATAAAATTTATCATAAAGGATGGATTATTTAATTTCCAATTCATACATATATATCAATAATTTCATAGAATTAATGTTATTTGTAAAAACAATATTTTCCATTACTCACCTACGGATAAATAATTTTTCAAAAATCTCATTAATTAACCCTAATATAATTTTGATATTATAAATACATAATTGAACTTATTTGTATCAAATTAAAAATACTAAATCTATATATTCATATATTTAAATAAAAAATAAAAAATAATGAAGATATATTCTTATTGAAAAATTACTTTTCAAACATATTGTGTTTTTAATATTGTTCTATATAAATTATAAATAATATATTATTGAAATAATATTATAAAATATAAATATTAACTATTATAGTAAAAATTTGAATTAGATCTAGGAAAAATAATATAACCTTTTTAAAATGGTTTTTTGAATGGAATACTTTTTTAAAATATCAAGATAAATAATAACATGTAATTTTTTTAATTGATTAATTTCTTTTTAACTGCTGATGACTATATTTTTCATGTAATATTAATAAAAAAAATTCATTTTATTTGGGTTGCACATTAGTTATTTTGTGTGTGTGATAGATTCTATTGAATATAATATTAATTTTAATGATCCAAAATCTTGGGTCATTACTTTATAACACCATTAAGTTAATTATTTCTAGACATCATTAATTATCATTAACTAATAAAATTAAGTTAAGGTAATCATAAAATATTCCTCATTTGGGATATAATATATAATATGACAACTACCACACTCTTAAAGGCAATATCAAGTAACATATATTTCTTTAATCAATAATAATCAACCTTACAATCATATTCCCCGATATGTATATAAAAAAAATCATATATTCGCCATAACATACCATTCTCAGAAGCATTTGAATCCTATAGAAAATAATCATAAAAGAAATAATTAACTTCCCAAAATTAACGCTATCATTAAAAATATTTTTTTTTCTAATAGTTAATATGGTTAATCACAAGTCAACATATTTTGTAATCCCAAAAATTATACACTGTTAAAAAAAATAATGGATCACTTTTTAATTAAATCAATAATCAATATATGTCTATAAACACAATATAACTCACCATTCTCTAAATGAATCATCCTTTTAGTATATGAACATAAAAAATATGTTAAACCAAATTTTATCCATACCCCATCAAGTGTTATTAAACAATTATTTCAAAAATATTTCTATCACATAATATCACTATTTGAGGTTATTTGCACAATTTAATAAATTTTTCAAATCATTTATGTAGATTTGATGATGAATATTTATTATATGTTTCCGATAATACTTATATATTATAGAATATACCAAGATATAATTGATAAATATCAATAAATAATGAAAAAATATTAGAGTATCAGATTTATTAGTTTTTATTATATAATCCTAAAAACCATATGTATGAAAATAAAACTCACATTTCCCTAATAATTGGAATGTACTCTAATTCTCAACAATTTATGTATGATACATTATTTGTTTATAAGAGATCATGGTTCTAGGAAAATATCATTCTCTACATAATTTTCATTATCCTCCTTCATCAACATACTAAAAAACAATTTCTACAACAAATTTAGAATAAATGATGATAGGGTTACTAAAAATGAATTTTAAATGTCCTCTACTGTGAAAACTTCATTTCATACTTTATAAAATTCAATGAATCATATCACTTCCTTGATTTAGACACTTTTTTTCTATGGTTATATTATTATTTGATTCTCGAACTAACCATAAAAATTTTCTCAATTCCTTCATAATGTTCTTAAATAGAATTCAGTGAATGTAACCATATCATCTCATAATTTATTCTCATTTGTGCAGTCTTATCCCACTGATCATTCACCAAAATGAATATTGAGTTGATATTCAACCATACTTTTTAAGCCATATTACCATAGTTGTGTCTTAGCCACAACAAAATCAACTGTCTAGTATTTAGATAGTGATATAATTGTTAGTAGAACTAAGAAATAAAGAAATTAGTAAAAACATTAGGATGATATCCAAAAAATAAAATTTTACATTGGGTTCTAATTATGGTTATCAAATACCAATTATAAAAATAAAATAAACTGTGTTAAGAAATTACTAATCCCTCCAAATATACAATCTATAGAAACCCAAGCTGGACATCCAGAATAATTTCATTATTTTTAATAAATAATTTTTTCATCTAAAAAATAGTTTCACAAATTGAGGAAATTATGGATTAGTGTCATTGGTTACTACAAACATAATAAAAAATGTTGAAAATTTCTCTATATACGGACCACACTAGACACCCTTTGATAATTATAATAGTTTTTACTAATATTTATAAACATGGGAAAAAAGTAATTTTTGTGTTTAAATACTCATTATAGAAAAATAATCATCATGTAATCAAAGGTAAAATAATAATAATATGAGAAAATGTGTGGACATAGTAAATATATTTTTAAAAGTGAATGGACAATATGTGTTATCTATAAGTCATGATAAAAGGACATGTAATCTTTAAGGATCAAATATATGACATGGAAAAAAATTTGCGGTATAATGATCCATTAAACATGATTCAAGGAGTATAATCATAGGAATCCAAATATGACATTCAAGTGTAGAATACACATAAGAATAAAAATTATTTTCCAAAGTTATCCAGCAAGATAATCCAATCATAATAGGCATGGTATAACAACATGAGTAAGTTCTAGACATTATATAATCCTTCCATGTACTAATAGTCCTGGGATAAAACCTCATGTGTACCAAATTACCTTTGGATAAATCCTATTCTATATCCATTGTACTGGGATAAATCCTCTTGGGTGACCTTTTTCATATGATAAATTGTCTCAAATTCCGTTTTTCTTTGGACAAATCAATATATCAACCCTTTGTATTGTGATAAATAAATGTGTATACACTTCGTATTGAGTTAAATTAACCCCCATTCCTTTTGGATTTAGTTAAATCCTCCTATGTAACATTAGTAATTGTATAAATATTACCAAGAATCTATTTTATTTTGACAAATCCTCTATTATACCCTTTTGGATTGGGATATATACCCTAGTGTACACCATGGCGTCAGCTAAATAAACACTTGTTTCCTTTTGTGATCATGAGATATAAAAAAATTCAATGAATTAGAGTGATATATAATACCCCACCTATCAATAATCCTTACATATGGTGTCCCATTAAAAAATAAAGTAAACATATCATAATCATCCCATGTAATGGGAAATGGGTTTAACAACATTTCTAGATGGTATAAAAAATATTTCATTAAAGAATGAGAACATATGGTTTCCAAAATTTATTTCCCTAAAAAGTGACTTTAATTTTAATAAATAGATGGTGAAACATGAAAAATAACATCCATTAAAATCATTCCCTTATATTTAAATTGTTAAAAAATATTTAAATAATAATAGTTATTTGTAGCAAGCACTTTGATATTTAGTAAAAGTGTTGATGTCACATATCGAATTAAAATTAAAATTCAGGATGGTAACTATTTAGAAATTGGAAAGATACAAAATGATAATCATTTTTTGGAAATAAATCTCAATAATAAATCCATGGAAAAGTCATAATTTTTTAAAAATGGTCACGTGAAAACTAGTTGAAAATTTTCTCTTTATAAGGGATAACAAAATATCCATCATTTAAAAATATATATAATTTCGAAAAGTTGATGTGAAAGATTTGGAAAAATAATATTTCTTAAAATAAAATTCAACAATAGTTCCATAAAATGAAATAATGGTTATTGATTAAAATTTTCAAAGAAACATACACCACTTTATTTTGAATGAAATGATTTTTTTTGTTAATTTTAACTACCTCTATTTGAAATCCACATCATAAAAGTACATGGTAAAACAAATCTATTAAAATTGGTACTCTATAATTGAAATTTAATACTAGATAACATAGAAGTGGTGTTTTTTCATATAATGAGAGGAACTAAAATGAAGGGAAATCAAGGACATGAAGGAGAAACCATCATTAAATAGTAATTAAATTATTGATAATGATGACATTCCATTTGTGTAAGATATTCATAAAGGTAAATTATTTTTCTTTAAATATATCTTCTAATATAGAGGAAATAAAATTTACAATTAAAAAGAATCATAGGTTCGAATTAATCAATCATAGAATATTGTTTATCATGAAAATGATTTTTAACACTATGATGGGAGTTATATTAAAAAATAACTATATGAACATGGTATCCTATGAACCAAAGTCCATATATTGAAAGAAAATAATAGGGATGTTAAAGAACCATTAATTGAAATGAAATGGTTAAAAAAATATTTTGATGTCATCACACCATATCAATAATCCAATGGTGTGAAATCAGAAATAAGTCTAAAGAAATTAAATATGAGACACAAAAGGTGTACCTTTAATTACATATTAGTTTATTTCACAATAACTAAATGTATAAAAATCATAATAATCATAATCACCAATTTTATAAATTTATTCATATATATAATTTTTTTATTAATTCTTTATTATTATTTCCAATTTTTATATTATTTATTTAATATCTACTTTCAAAATCATTTTAGAGTAAACTTGATTATTTTGAACTAATTACATGTAGTGGGGTTATTTTTTATTCTTATCACAATGTTCATAATTCAATGATAAAATATGTAATATAATTGATGGTTTATAATTATTTATAGTGTCATAATTTCATGAACTGGCCCATGTACCCTGGTATCCCGATAACCGAGCCAACCCTAACATAGCCCGAAGGGCCTTCCCAAACCCCACGATTAACAAATAGAGCCTGGAATCATACAACATGAATGTGGGAATGAATTTTCAACATAAAATTTTAGAAAAAAATAAAAATGTTAGTATTCATAATAAAGGAACCTCCACGGAGAGAAATGTACCAGAACAAAACAATGTATAAAATCCCAAATTACTACAACCTAAGTACAAAAATAGGAAAATAACCCAAGTCCCAATGAACACAACCCACCAAGTCCAAATTTCAATAGCTGGATCCGCCTCCAAGAGGTACATTTCCCTTGATCAAACCTAGAAGGAGAAAATCTACAAACACCCGAAGGTAAAAGTAGGGTGTGATAAACAAATCTTAGCAAGGTCTCACAAAAGATTCTATAACAGATTCCAACAAATGATTAACCAAAGGAATACTTCCAGTTAAAAAAAAACATGTTTTTAATTTAAATGAATATTTAATGAAATCATTCTATAAAATTCAAATGATGGAAAAATACATTAAGGAAAGGCTTTATAAGTGAATGAATATTTCTAAAAAAATGGATGAAATAAATCATTTATATAATATGGTTTATATAAATATCGAAGGAATGTAATGTAGTTTTACAACACTGGTATACATTTGTATATAAAATATAAATAACAAGAGAGAAAAATGGTTGTCTTCCAAATAGTTACAATAGTATTTATAACTATAGGACTCATCACTCTCTAAGTGATCTCAGCAATATGTGTATACACATGTCCCGCTGAAATTTGCTGAAGGAAAATCATCACCATATCATCGGGGATGTGACCCACTCCATGTATGTTTTAGAACATTTTAATATTATAGTGTGTGTCTAAATAACTCACCAACTACCTAAGGCTTGCATGTCTTCTTACAAAAAATGATGGGAAATTTATTTTAAGAGTTCTTAAAATATAATTAAGTCCCATTCTTCTATTTCAATACAAATTTTCCATTGAAAACCAAAACAAGTTTTAATTGAAAACATGACTCTTTTAGAAGATAAAACCACTAGGTTTCTATAAGATCTTTTTAATCCATTTTTAATGTTTTACATCCATTAAAAATAAATTTGATCCATTTTAAAATTAAATTCCACAATTTAATTCTACAATTTAATTAATAAAATCTCCATCAAATCAATAATTTAAATCAACCAATTTCCATAAAACAACCCAATTTTATTGAACTTGGGTTTTTCCCAATTTCCACTCTAAAACCATTTCTAAACTACCAATTCACTAGAATTGGGTTTTATTGAGTCAATTGAATATATGTATGAGCAATTGGATTTAAATCAATAGTTTAAATAAATCAAGAAATACTAAGTTAGTCAATTTGGAAACTTTAGATGGAACCACCTACCTTTTACTCGAATCTCAAAAATCACAACAGAACCCGTCAATGAGAAAAAAGATTTAAAAGTCCTAAAAATCCAACCTAGAAATGAGATCCAACACCACAGAGCATAGATCCATAACTGAGAGGATGATCTTTTGAAATACCAAAGGAGGAGAAAGATAGATAGATGAAGAATGAGGGAGAAATCTTACATGGGAGTCACACTGCAAGAGAAATGATGATCGAATGCTGAACAATATGATCTTGATGTGTTTTAAGGCTTCATGAATGAATGGGGAAGTCCTTAGGTTAAGGGAGATGAAACTAGAAGAGACGAGATAAAATATCACATCCATGCTGCCTATTTAAAAATGGGTTTAGGGTATTTCACGGAGTGTAATACAATTTCACATCGTGAAATAGTTAATATTAAAAACAAGCAAAAAATAGATCATGTAAAATTAAAGAACATTCATTTAAAACCTCATGATGTGTAATGTCCAGTCATGATCTATAGCCTTAAGAGAATGAATCTTTTCATGACTTGCATCCAGAAATCCATACACATCATGTAACCTAGTTACATCAAGTGTAACCCTATTGCAGCCTACGAAAATGTTGGATAAAGATTAGAGTCCAAAAAATCTATGACTTCACAATTATAGGTATCCTTCTAATTCATTTTCAACCCTACCCAGTCAATGAAAAGGAAAAATCATAACAAGGATGAAGGCATACTTGTCATATTGGTAACAGGATGTTACAATCTCCCCCCAATAAAAACATTACGTCCCTAGAATTCCTATGAAGATACTTCCATTCCAAAAAGATGTGGCCACTGATCTCTCATCAGTGCCTCACGTTCAAATGTCTCATGACTATCAGAAACGTGCTACCATAGAACATGAAACAAAGGATACAACATCCCATGAAGTACCTTGGTCTCAAAATCAACTATCCTAACTAGCCGCTCAGTCAAAGATAAATTAGGTTCTATCTCAAGATCACTTCAGAAAAAACATGACATGGATCAGAGTGATAATTTATCATCTATGATACATGTAATATTCTATGTATCAATGTTAGCTATGGTGGTAGTTCTAAATGGTATGAAAATTTCCCTACCTACTCAATAACCTTGAAAGGTCCCGCCGAACAAGGAGAATGATTCCCTCACTTCTGAAGCTGTAGATAACCCAACCAAGGTGAAATATTCATGAACATCTAATTAGTAATTGAAAAATATAATGTTCTACATGATTGATCTACTTAAGTCTTATATCTTATCAGTGTTGTAAAAATTTCATGTCATATTTACTGAATCTATGTTTCCATCTCTTGCAACAAACTTGGTCCAATGAAAGAACTTTCTCCAATATCTGACCAACACAATGGAGATTTAAATGGATAGACATAAAATCCTCAAAAGGTTCCATTCTAATCAGGTATTGATAAGTATTGTTATAATAAAACTCATTCAGCCCCAAATGATCATCCCAAGACCCACTGAAGTCACGAAAACAAGCACGAATAATATCCTCATGAATCTATATATCTATCTCTATATTTCCATCCTAATAAAGATTCTAGGGAATTCTAAAATGTAAATGATATCCCAGTGCCTCCTGAAGGCCTCTCCAAAAGAGATAAGTGAAATGAGGATCCAAATAAGAAACTATTCTATATGGAACTACCTGAAAATGAACAATCTATTTTACGTAGTTATTTCCCAACTCCTCAACTTTGGTTGTATCATGAATTGGTATGAAGTGAGTTGAATTTGTTAGCCTGTCGATCACAACCCATATCAAATTCTTCTTTCATTGGGAATGAGGAAACCCAACCACAAAGTCCATCAAGATTTCATCCCACTTCCATGTAGGGACTAGAAGTGGCTGAAGTAAACCCAAAGTTCTATTATGCTCGAACTTCACCAAATGGAATATATAGCAATGTGAGACAAACTCAACAATGGATTATCTCATTACTAGCCACCAGAACTACCGTATCATGTCATTGAACATCTTAGTGGTTCATGGGTGCACAAACCACTCAAAATTATGACAATCACCATTACAACCTTCCATGCCACTAACAGAACAACAAAGTGATTTTGATAACATATAACACCCTCTTTAGAGAAGGACCACTGGGAAATTTTCTCCCCACCATAAATAGGGTCTCTAATTATATTTAATTCACCATCTATAGCTTGATCATGAATAATCAACTGAAGAAGAGTGGATGTGAACTAAATGTTGGCTAAAGAAACTTCATCCCATTTATCTTGAACTCCAATATGTAGTTTTGCATGGAGAGACATAAAATTACACTAATCTAAAGATTACTTCACTTATTGGGTTGTATGTTTCCTTTTTAACACATCTGCAACAGCATTCCATTTGCCCAGGGTATATGCGATGTCAAATCTTAAAGATTACAGGTACTCCACCCATCTCCTCTGGTGGAGATTATAATATTTTTGACAGAAGATATAACTCAAGTTTTTTTATCTAAATACACGATAATACTTTCTATGAAAAGTTAGTGTTCCCAACACTTAATTGTTTGCATCATAGCATCAAGTTCATGGTCATGCGTTAGAAAATTATTCTCGTGTGGCCTAAGATGGCGAGTTCCATAAGCTACTACATGACCTCCTTACATAAGAAGACAACCCAATCCTTAGCTTGATGCCTCAAAGAAGACCACATAGCCATACCCAGCCTTTCGAAGAGTCAACAATAGCATATTAATCAATAGAAATTTAAATTCAACAAAAGAACTCCGATATTTATCATTCCAGGAAATCTTTACTCTTTTATCAGTCAGAGAAGTCATCGATGTAGCCAACTTCAAGAAGTCCTTCATGAATCAGTGATAATATCCAACTAATCCAAAGAATACCTTAATCTAGAATACATTATGTAGTAGTTCCCAAGTCATAATAGCCTTCACCTTCTTAGTATTGACTGATATTACTTGTTCATACACCATGTGTTGGTCGAAGTGGACACTCAAGATGGGGGGTGAATTGAGTTCCAATTAAAATTTCTGTTAAAATTGATTCTCTTAAAAATCCCCCAATTTAGAAACAAGGTGAACTGTAGTGAATTTATAGAGATTATAAAAGTTCAATTAGTTTCTCAAAGATTGATTAGGTCTCAGTTAATTTAATCAGGAGATTAAATTAACTTTTCAAACTAACTTACTGGTTCACAATAAGTACAAACTCTTGCGAGTTTAACAATCAAAGTAACTATAAAAAAAATTGTATTTCAAAGTAATTGGGAACGGAATATAAAATATATAGAATACTTTAGACTTAATCTAAGATGCGCAACATATGTAACCAAGAGGTTCAGTCTCAAGCCAAGACTTAGTCCTCTCAAACAATTTATATAAATTTGATCCACACCCTGGATCAGGGTAAACAACAGTACAAAGACTTTCCTGGTACTAAGACCTCTACCACAATTCTATGTGGGAAAACAAAACAATAGCACACTGGCTTTCCAGGTCTTACATGACCTCTTCCACAATTCACTGTGGGATACAACAAGATGTATTGAGTTTGAACTGAGGATTTATAAATCCTACAACTTAGCTCAGGAGACAGTGTGTGTATAAAATATACAGAGCACACACACTGCTCGAAATGTAAATAAAAGAATCACACAAAGAGTAGATATGAGTTTAGAATTATCTTGTGATTTGAAGTGCATCTCTTGACACCTTGGATTGATGTAAATGAAGCTCTGAGTCTTTCTCTGGTTTTTTCATGAAAATAGAGGGTCGTTTTCTTCAAGTTCAGTTTGATCAGCTTGATTGCATGAAGATCTCATTGTAGTTCTTCACTCCTTGGCTAAGGTGCATCTTTGGTTCTCCATTAGAATGAATGGCTTCAGGTATGTCCAGTGTTCTTCGAGTATGGATGTAGTCATTTTTTATGCACCACTTTACAACACTTTTTTTACCTTTTTGTGCACACCTTCTTGTCCAGCCTTTGTCCTTCCTTATATTCCACAAGCTCTGGCAATGGGAATGATTAACTTTTCATAGGTACGAGGTATGGTTCCCTAACATGCCATGAAATATCATTAAATAACATTAATTGCATTAAAATCATCAAATATGACTGTTAGAATTATTTTAATAAAATTGACATAGTATAGAGTTCGAGTAATCAGTGACTGGTTTCCAAATGGTATCTCCTTGTAACAGTGAGCTTGTAGCAGTAGACTTGAGTCTAAGAGTCTTGAGTCGGTATCTTTTAATCTCTATATCAGAAGCTTGCTTGCACCAGTAGCTCCGTTATACCGGTGGACTTATTCTGTCGGTAGATCTTATATCAGTAGCTGTATGTCTTTGTAATGGTAGCTCTTTGAACTTGTATCGGTAGCTCCTTGTATAGTTAGCTATTACTTCATGTATCAGTAGCTCTATATACCGGTGACTCACTTTATCGGAAGCTTGTTTTGTCTAAAAGTAACTCACTTGTATCGGTAGCTTGGTGTATCAGTGACCATTTGTATATCGGTATAATTTGTATCGGTATCTTGTGCATACCGGCAGACTTGTTATATTGGTAGCTCAGCTTCTATCGGTAGACATGATCAATGTCATGCTTATCGGTAGACTTACACATATCTGCATACTCTGTATCGGTAGCTTGTCTGTATTGGTAACTCCTATCTGTAGCTCTTCTTCTCTATCAGTGAGATGTACTTACCGGTGAACTTATACATACCAGTAGCTCTGCGTATCGGTGACCTTTACTTATCGGTGACTATGTCTATCTGTAGACTAAGTACTGGTAGATCTGTATCAGTATCTATAAGCATATCTGTGACTTAACACTTGTCTTCTTTATGCAAAACATATCCGATTGAGTTAGAAAAATTTTAAAAGTCATATAAACATAGATAAATATTGATTAAAATATTTCAAATATTATTTTAATATTCTTATCAACTCAATTGTATATAAATGAACATTATTTAGGACTATCAGCATATCAAGGAAAATTTTAGATTATCAAAACTGTGGAGGTTAACAATCTCCCCCTTTTTGATAATCACAACTTAAGATATGATAATTCTAAAATAATTTTCAATGTATTAGAGGATACAGAATTCAATCCAATTGTATCAGAGAGAAAAACAATAATAATAAAAAAACGTACTAGAATTATGTATCAGAGGCATTATAGAACAAATAATCATGTATCAGAGGTAGAAGTAAATGCAATGGTATCAAGGGTAAATGTAAATTAGGCTTCATATCATAATTCTTCCCTTTTGGCCTTCCAAAATTTGTCATATCAGTTCTGTTCTCCCCCCTTTGTGATTAGTGAAAAGTAGGAAACAAACAAAAAGAAAAGTACTAGAAGGGAATAAAAGATAATAGAAGCATTTGTATTACAAGGTTAAAAACGTTACAGAGAAATACAACCAATGAAACAAAAATAATACAAAGTATTCCTATCAAAAGTCTTAGCCAACAAGTCAATCCACCTCCTGGATGTCTACTTGAGATTTGCCTTTGGGATCCGGGGTAGACTCAGACTGTGTGGATTCAGGTGAAGGCATAGGAACACCAAAATGGATCAAAGGAGGCTGAGCTAATGAAACTGTCCCTGGCCTTTACTGAGTGGATCCCTGAGTGATCATTGGAGTAATTCTTCAGATGTCTTGGGTAGGAGTCATCTGAGTAGGAGGAGTAGTAGAGGAAGAGGCAGGAAAAGTAGGAGGTATAATCACTGGCCTAGTATTGACATGCAAGAAGGGAAACATGAGATTTCTAAAATCCACAATGATTCCTCCTCCTCTCTCCATGGAAGATATGAAATCATCATTATTCTCCATAAACTTATCCAATGCTGGAGTCAGTTCTCTAAACTTTCTGGCTTTCTCTCTGAAGGCTTGATTCACTAGAGGCAGCTTCATATTTTCTAACATAAGCTTGAAATGATTGTTGAGTTGATGCTTGGTATACACCCTTTGAAAATAATAATCAACCTTGTCTTTCACATCTTTTTGAGAGGCAGAAGCTTCTCTCATATAGTCTTGGACTATCTTCATTATATCTCTAGTGGTATCTCTAATAGAATTCACCACTTTGGTCAGATCAGATGATTCCATAGAGCCACTGGTTGATGCTGAACCAAGCTCCTCCTTCTTCACAACTATAATCTGGTCCAAATACACTGAAGGCCTGGAAGCAATAGAAACAATAGAGAAGGCCACATTTTCCCTGAAAATATTGGTTTGCCCACTAAAAAACGTTTTCACTGCTGAATCTTGGGCACTGACATGAATCTCCACAGACTTTTTAAAGCCTTCAAAAACAGAAACCATCTGGCCCACCACACTCTTCACATAAGCCAGATCCTTAACAGCTAGAGATTTAGAACTCATATAGGAGTCCAGAGAGATAACCAATTTCTTCAGACTTTCAACATTCTTTACCAGTTTAGATACTTGATCCTGGAAAGCTGTAACTTCATCCACTATTTCTGCCACAAAAGTTGACACATTACAACTGAGAGAGAGTTCAAAAGTCTTTTCCAAATTACTTATTTCTTTATAAAATAAATTCTTTAACTCAGGAATAGAATCACTCAAAGACTCTTTCATTTCATCCTTTAAGGATTCAAGGTCAGCTCTGGTGATCATATTCTCAGGCACAACCGCAGGTGCAACCACAATAGGTGCTCTTTCAGATACTATACTGGCCACAAAGTCAGTCATAACAGACTGAATAGATGATACCAGTGAGCTTTCCATCCTCCTAACTTCTTCCACAAATCAAGCTTTATGATCTGACATCAACTTATCCAGATCACCTCTTCTAACCACATCTTCAGGTAATATCTCAGACTAAATATCATAACTAACTTTTGGTCTAGTGAGGGATGCCTCATTATCAGAATCTGGGTAATCCAAGACACAAACCACGAATCCTGGATCTTTTATCCAATCATTAATGGGAACAGAAAAAGAAACACTGCCAAGACTGGTTGGATTCTCCCCCTCAATTAGTGCATTCTCTTGTATATCAATGATATCTTCAGTAACTCTTTCTTCCTCAAGAGAATCTTGCACAACCATCTCCATTTCTGCAATAGCAGGAGGTTCCTCAAGAATAGGTAAAGGTCTATCAACTTCATTAGAATCCTTAGCAGGCACCAATGAGTGTCCAATCAGTAAACTGAGGCTCAAGATAGCTGAAATAGATGCTTCACTTCCATGAACACCTTATTCATTATCTATAAAGGATTCTTCATTATCCTCTAGAGTAGCTTCTTCATGATCTGATTTCCGCTGATCTTCCTTTTCTTGTGACATAAATTAGGGAGCTGGGCTAGAAGGCAAGTCAGGATCTCCTCCATCAACAGCAGAGGAATCTTCCTCTTCTAAATCATCACTATACTGTGGCTCTTCTTCATCAGTTCCTAAACCTGGATCCCTCACATCCTTAGGCCTTGAAGGAAGATCCATAGGATTCAACTTATCATATAATTTCTTATTATCAGTAACCCATTATCCTTTCATAGGGTTCCAGCTAATCCTAATGTACTTGCACACTGTGCTAGTGATAAAAAACTTATTCTTAACTACCACTGTCTCATATTGAGACTCAAATACCACTTTCACTTTGATCATCACTGAGATCAACTTGGAAAAGAATAAAGAATTTGTTTTTGACTTGGGTCTAATCTATCCTCCATTTGAATCATTAACAACCTGCACAGATTCACTTTCACTCCATGTCTCAGGAGATGTAACAGATAGACATCTTGATATCTGAGATTGGAAAAGTCCCCTCTCCTAGGACTTATCACATGTTGCACAAATTTGAACAAAAATATGTTCTCTCCATCCATTTCAGCAGCCACTACCTTCCTTTGCTTGCCACTACCGGTGAGCTCCTCTAAGGCAGTCTCATAATCATAAATTTCACTTGTAGGTGGTACAGTCTTTGATGAATATCCATAAACTCTTTCATGTGGTACTCTCAGGCACTTGGCCCATTCAATAGATGAAAAAGATATCTCCTTTCCACTCACAAAAGAAATCACTTGGTTCTCATCTATTGATTTCTAAAAACTTACAAACTCATAGAATGGTTTCACTAGCTTCAGATAGTAGGGGCCATTATTATTTGAGAAGCATTCTACCCAATTCTAATCTTCCAGCACCTCGAGAACTAATGAACTACTAGAAAACATCCATTTTGCGCACAACTCTTTCTCTATTACAATGTCTCTATTTTGTAATTGTGGGTTCACTGATCACCTCCTCGACCTTGTTCTACTAGCACTGCCACTTGCTTCAGGTCCTGTCTTCTACCTCTTCGTATTCTGCTCATCAATATCATCTCTAACTTTAGGGATCTTGGTCTTTTCCATTTCTAGTTCGAGGAGCTTAGGGATTTCGTGAGATTCGGGAGCTAAGGCTTGAGGGTAAAGGGTTGAGGTGGATGGAAATGAGGTAAAAACTAATGTTTTATCATTTAGGAATCATAAAATAAATAAATAAAATATGTAGAATATAAACGATACATAGTCTAGAGGTAGAAAGAAGTTTAAAATAGCGCATACTTAATGGTAGGGTATACTGGTGAGAATTCCTAAGAGTGAGGTTTAACTATCAGTGAGGTCCACTAACGGTGAGGTCTATAACGGTGAGGAATAATATTGATGTGTAACAGTGAAGTTTAATACCGGTGAGGTATAACCATGAGGTTCACTAACAGTGAGGATTACTATACCAGTGAGGTATACTATACCAGTGAGGTATACCAATGAGGTTTCTATATCAGTGAGGTATAATAGTGAGGGTTCTACTGGTCAAGGTTAATCATTCCTAACTCATGTCTAATGTAACTTAACCTATCCGAACTTAAAGGTTTGGTGAAAATGTCAGCTAATTGATGTTCAGTACCTATAAATTCAAGAGTAATATCACCTTTTTAGTAATGATCTCTCAAGAAATGGTGCCTTACATCAATGTGTTTGGTCCTAGAGTGAGATACAAGGTTCGTTGAGATATTAATTGCACTAGTGTTATCACAGTTTATTGAAACATGCCTAAACTCATATCCATATTCCAAAAGAGTGTGTTTCATCCACATAATTTGTGCACAGTAACTACCAGCAGCTATATAATATGCTTCAGTAGAAGACAAAGAAACTGAATTCTGTTTCTTACTACACCATGATACTAAGGATTTTCCCAATAAATGAAATGTTCCAGATGTACTCTTCCTATATAACTTACAACCAACAAATTCAGCATCTGAATAACTGATTAAATCAAAAGATTGTCTTTTTGGATAAAACAAACCTAAATTTGCAGTATGTTTAAGATATTTGAAAATTATTTTAATAGAAAGAAAATGAGTTTCTTTAGGATTATCTTGAAATCTTATACACATACACACACAAAACATAATATCTTGTCGACTAGTAGTAAGGTAAAGTAAGCTTCCAATCATACCTCTGTAATTGGTTTGATCCACTGGTTTCCCAGTTTCATCTGCATCCAATTTACAGAAAGTACTCATAGGTGTATCACTTTCCTTAATACTATCCAATCTATAACGTTTTAAAAGATCTTTTTTTATATTTACTTTGATTTAAGATAATACCATTTTCATTTTTAAAAACTTGAAATCCAAGAAAATATTTGAGTTCTCTCATTAAACTCATTTCAAATTAATTTTGCATACTCTTTGAAAAGTCTGTACATAAAGAATGTTTAGAAGATCCAAAAATAATATCATCAACATAGATTTGTACTATCAAAACACCATTAGAAATTATTTTAATAAAAAGAGTTGGATCATCAATCCATTTAGTAAAACCTTTTGAACTAAGAAAACTACTAAGTCTATCATACTAAGCTCTTGAAGCTTGTTTTAAATCATATACAGCTTTATAATGTTTAAAAACATGATTTTGGAAATGGGGGTTTCTAAATCCAGGTGGTTGTTCAACCAAAACATCCTCAATAATAAAACCATTTAGAAAAGCACTTTTAACATCCATTTTATATAATTTGAAATTCAGATGAGCATCATAGGAAAGTATAATCCTAACGGATTCTAATCTAGCTATAGGTACAAAGGTTTTCTCATAGTATATTCCTTCCTCTTGACTATATCCTTGTGTAACTAGTCTTGAATTGTTTCTAGCTATGTTTCCAGACTCATCAACTTTGTTTCTAAAAATCCATTTAGTGCATATGGTCAATGTGTCCTTAGGTTTGTCAACTAATTCCCAGACTTTGTTTCTTTCAAATTGATTTAATTATTCTTTCATAGCCATTACCCAAAATTCATCATTGACTGCATCATTGATATTTTTAGGTTCTAACTGTGAAAGAAAAGCTTGATGTTCAACATGGTTTCTTAGAGAAGTTCTAGTCTGTGTCCCTATATCAAGATTACCAACAACATCATCTAATGGATGATTCTTTAAAATCCTAGTTGATCTAGTAAAGGTAGGACTAGAAATTTCAGGTTCTTATCTAGATTCATGTTCTACAGAAACATGTTCTGAAAAGTTTCCAGAACAGGATGTCTTTACAACAGGTTCATTGATTTTATCACTAAGGTTCAGATTAGACAAATCTTCTTCAATATTTTCAAGAGAAGACTTAGGTTCATGTGGATCAGTTTTATCAAACATGATGTGAATAGATTCTTCCAAACATCTGGTTCTCTTATTAAAGACTCTATAAGTTTTTCTAGAAATTGAATATCCTAAAAATATTCCTTCATCACTTTTGGATGAAAATTTGTCTAGATTATCCTTAGTATTGAGAATAAAGACTTTGCAACCAAAGACTCTGAAGTAACTAACTATAGGTTTTCTATTATTCCATAATTCATAAGGGGTATTCTTAAGAACCGGTCTAATTAATACTCTATTAATAACATAACAAGTTGTATGGACAACTTCTGCCCAAAAATAAATAGGTAGGTCATATTCATTGAGCATGGTTCTTGCAATTTCCTGAAGGGATCTATTTCTTCTTTCTACTACACCATTCTGCTGAGGTGTCATAGGGGTAGAGAAATTGTTACTATAGCCATTGTGTGAGCAATAAGATTCAAACTGATGATTTTCAAACTCACGATCATGATCACTTCTCAAAGACTTAATCTTAAGTCCACTAAGGTTCTCTACAGAATTGGAGTGTTTTATAAAGTAAGAGAAAGCTTCACACTTGTGAGCTAAGATGTATACCCAAGTGTATCTAGAAAAGTCATAAACTAGGACATAGACATAGTGCTTCCCATTTAAACTAGAAACTCTAGAAGGTCCAAACAAGTCCATGTGAACCAACTCGAGAGGTTGAGAAGTTGAAACTTATTTCTTTGATGTAAAATAAACTTTATATTGTTTTCTCTTTTGACAGGGATTACAGACTTTTTCATCTGGGAATTCAAGTTTGGGTAGGTCTCTAACTAAGTTCTTGAAAGTCAGTTTTCTAAGTGAGTGTATGTTGCAGTGTCCCAGCCTTCTGTGCCATAACCAAGACTCTTTATGAAAGGCATTTAAAAAAGTAATGTTTTTTTAGCTAAAGAATTCAAATCAACTGCACAAACATTTTCATTTCTCAAAGAAGAATATACTAAAATATTTTTGGAATTAAAAACATCAAAGGAATCATTTTCAAATTTAACATTAAATCCATCATCACATAACTGAAGGAAAACATAACAGATTATATTTAAGTCCATCAAAAAATAAAACTTTAGAAATTAAAACTGAATCAATGTTACTAATCTTTCCTAGGCCAATGATTTTTCCTTTAGAATTATCACCAAAGGTGACATTACCTCCATCTTCCTTGATTAAACTCTTGAAGCATGAGTAATCTCCAGTCATATGCCTTGAACATCCACTATCCAAGTACCATATCTTCTTATGAGAACTCTTCAAAAAAGATTCCTATAAAACAAATTTAGATGGAAAATGATTTTGGTACCGAGATCTTCTTGGTTCCAGATAGGTTAACAATCAAAGCTTTAGGTACACATATTTGTCTGATGGGTCTCAAATAATTAACAGAATCAATAGACTTTGAAAAGTAAACTCTATTTGATCTATAATTGTGTGAATAACTAGTTAAGTCATATGAACTTCCAGAACTAGAACTAGTAGCATTTTTTTCCAGATTTAGGAATAAATCTAGTTTTAGTAAGCTGTCTCTATCTAGGATGATAGCCTATTCTGGTGGTATACATTGGTGCCACTTGTTTTCCTAGCATTTGAGTTAGAGTATTATTTCCATTCATGAATTTCTCTATGTATTTCCTTAAATTTTCATTAGAAAACTTCAGTTCAGTATTTTCCATAAGTAATTGAGCATTCTTTTCTTTTTCTACATCAAGTGAAGATTTAACACAACTAGTTAAATCATGTTTTTTATTTAAAGATTTATACTTTTCCTTCAATTCATTACATGTTTCTTATAGCATATTACAATATTCAAATAATTCTTCACTAGACATATTTTCAAGTTCAGAATCAGATTCAACTCCAGAATAATATGAATTTAAAGGAGTATCCAATGTTACCTCAGATGTGTTTTTCATAAAACACATGTTATCTTTTTGAGATTTCTCATCCTGAGAAGAATCCTAATCACTTGAACTGTCCTCTGAAGCACTCCAAGTTGCTTTCATAGCTTTCTTGTACTTATTGTCCTTGTAGTCATATTTCTTTTTGAAGTTTAATTGAGGACAATATACTTTCACATGTCCTTTCCTTTTGCATTCATAGAAAACAATTTCATCACTTTCATCAGGATTTTTCCAGTCCTTCATCCAATGGCCTTTGTTATCATAATTTCCCTTATAGTTTGATTTTCTGAAAAATTTCTTCTTTCTATAGAACTTCTTAAACTTTATGGCTATCTGAGCCATTTCAGCATCACTGTCAGAATCTAAACATTCACTTGTTGAGCTTTCAGTTGGTATAGAGACTTTTTCCTTGTCCTTGCTCTTTGAGGCAGTAGATTTAAAAGCCACTGACTTCCTTTTTGGTTCATCATCTTCTTCCTTTTTAACTCTGAGTTCTTCCTCATACATCATAATATTACCAATCATCTCCTTGACTGGTATCTTACCTACATCACATGATTCTCTAATTGAAACTGATGTGCCTCTCCACTTGTCTGGAAGACATCTTACTATTCTCATAATTTTCACTTTTGCAGGAACAACTTTTCCAAGTGAGCTCATAGTGTTGAAAATGTCATTGATCCTGAGATACATATCATAAATAGGTTCATCAGACTTCATTTTAAAATTATCATATTTAATAGTATAGGTGTTCAATCTCATTTCATTGACATTGGTTGTTCCCTCATGGGAAATAGCCAAAGTGTCCCATATTTCATAAGCATTTTTACAAGAAGATATTCGATTAAATTCTTCATCTCCTAAAGCATAATACAGGGCATTCATTTCTTCATAATTATTATTGTAATCTGTCTTAGTAGGTTCATCCCAAGTAGTTCTAACAGTTTCTGGAATCTTATATTGAGTCTCTATAGCTGTCTAGATATCAAATCCCATACTTTCCAAATAAATTTTCATTTTCAACTTCCACTAGGCATAATTTGTACTATTAAAGAAAGGTGGTTTGTTGGTATCATCACCTTCTAGTTTATTATCCATAATTAGAGTTTAGCAAATAAATTTAAAGAGATAAAATTTAGAAATAACAGAAATTTAAGATCTTTAAAATACAACTAAATTCACAGTTGGAAAACAGAGTATTTTGAAAACTTTGATAAACAAAACCTCTGATACCAAATGTTGGTCAGAGTGGACACTCCAGAGGGGGGGGGGGGTGAATTGATTTCCAATTAAAATTTATATTAAAATTATATCTCTTAAAAATACCCCAATATAAAAACCAGTTAAACTATAGTGAATTTATACAGATTGTAAAAGTTCAATTAGTTTCTCAAAGATTGATTAGGTCTCATATAATTTAATCAGGAGATTAAAGTAACATTTGAAACTAACTTACTAGTTAACAATAAATACAAACACATGCTAGTTTAACTATCAAAGTAACATTAAAACAAATTGTATTTCAAAGTAATTTGCAGCAGAATATAAAATATATAGTATACTTTAGACTTATTCTATGATGCACAACAGATGTAACCAAGAGGTTCAGTCTCAAGCCGAGACTTAGTACTATCAAAAAGTTTATATAAATTTGATCCACACCCTGGATTGGGGTAAACAAAAGTACAGAGACTGTCCAGGTACTAAGACCTCTACCACAATTCTACGTGGGAAAACAAAACAACAACACACTGGCTATCCAGGTCTTACATGACATCTTCCACAATTCAAAGTGGGATACAATAAGATATAATGAGTTTGAAGTGAGGATTTAGAAATCCTCCATCTTAGCTTTGGAGACAGTGTGTGTATAAAATATACAGAGCACACACACAGCTCGAAATGTAAATAAAATAATCACAATGAAAGTAGGTATGATTTTAGAATGCTCTAGTGATTTGAAGTGCATATCTTGACTCCTTGGATTGATGTAAATGAATCTTTGAGTCTTTCTATGATTTTTGTCAAGAAAACAGAGGGTCGTTTTCTTCATGTTCAGTTCGACCAGCTTGAGTGCATGAAGAGCTCGTTGTAGTTCTTCACTCCTTGACTAAGGTGCATCTTGTGTTCTTCTTTAGAATGAATGGATTCAGGTATGTCCAGTGTTATTCAAGTATGGATGTAGTATTTCTTTATGCACCACATTACAACACTATTTTCCCCTTTTTTGGACACCTTCTTGTCCATCCTTTGTCCTTCCATATATTCCATGAGCTCCGGAAAAGGGAATGATTACCATTTCATAGCTACGAGGTTCAATTCTCTGAAATGCCAACAAATATAATTAAATAACATTAATTTCATTAAAATCATCAAATATGACCATTATCATTATTTAAATAATATTTACAAAGTATCTAGTTCGAGCAATCAGTGACTGGTTTCGAAACGGTAGCACCTTGTAATAGGGAGCTTGTAGCGGTAGACTTGAGTCGAAGAGTCTTGAGTCGGTATCTGTTAATCTCTGTATCAGTAGCTTGCTTGCAACAGTAGATCCGTTATACCGGTGGACTTATTATATCGATATCTCTTCTATCAGTAGCTGTATGTGTTTTTAATGGTAGCTATTTGATCTTGCATCGGTAGCTCCTTGTATCGGTAGATGTTACTCTATGTATCAGTAGCTCTATATACCAGTGAATCACTCTATCGGTAGCTTGTTTTGTCTAGTAGTAACTCACTTGTATCGGTAGCTTGGTGTATCGATAACCGTTTGTATATCGATAGACTTTGTATCGGTAGCTTGTGCATACCGGTAGACTTGTTCTATCGGTAGCTCAGCTTCTATCGATAGACTTGATCATTGTCGTGCTTATTGGTATACTTACACATATTATAAGACTTTGTATCAGTAGCTTGTTTGTATCGGTAACTCCTATCGGTAGGTCTTCTTGTCTATCAGTGACATGTACTTACTGATGAACTTATACATACCGGTAGCTCTATGTATCAGTGACCTTTACTTATCGGTGACTATGTCTATCGGTAGACTAAGTACCGGTAGATCTGTATCTGTAGCTATAAGCATATCAGTGACTTAACACTTGTCTTCTTTATGAAAAACATATCCGAATGAGATAAAATGATTTCAAAAGTCATATAAACATAGATAAACATTGATTAACATATTTCAAATATTATTTTAATATTCTTATCCACTCAATAGTATATAAGTGAACATTATTTTGGATTATCAGCATATCAAGGCATATTTGAGATTATCAAAACAGGTGAGGTCCACACCATGTGTCCCAATAATATCACTTCCTTAATCCAAAAATGACACTTGGAAAGCTTGGCATAAAGTTGGTTATTTCTCAGTAGACTCCGAACTATTTTCAAATGATGCACATGACCCTCACATGGAGTTAACATGGATGTTATCCACAAAGACTACCACAAAGGTATCTATATACTCATGGAAAATATTTTACATCAATTCCATGGAAACATTAGTAGAATTTGTCATACCAAAGGGATAACAAGGTGATCATAATGATCCCACCAACTCTGAAAAAGCGGTTTTATGGATGTTAGATTCTTTTATCCCCAACTAATTGTAACTAGATAGATGTTAGATCTTTGAAAACCACTTTTATGCATTCAAATGATCAAATAGATCATTAATATGTGGCAATTGTTACTTTTTCATTACCTTAACTCGATTGAGATTTTGGTAGTCAACACATAAGTGAAGGGAACCACTATATTTCTCAGAGAGGAGAACCGGTGCCGCCCAGGCTGACACACTCAGGCATATACATCCTTTATCGAGAAGATCATATAATTGGTATTTAATCTATTTCATTTCAACTAGATACATTTGGTAAGATGCAATAGAAACCGTTTGTGTACCCAGAATTAAGTCAATGGAAAACACAACTTCCCTTATCGGTGGAAGAATAGAGGAATTAGATAGAACCACGTCAGGAAACTCAACGAAAACTGGAGGGAGATCACTGCTCCAAGATTCCTGCCATAGATCAAAAGAAAACAATTATATTACCTTACCTAAATATGGATAAGAAGGTCCAGATCAACTTGATCTCTAGTACAAATCTCTTTTAAAGAAAAGAGACACACCATTAGGGGTATTAATATGGACCCGCCAAAGATAAATATAAATTTGATCTTTATTAGAAATCAACCAATACATTCAAAAAATGGCATTAAGATGTTTCTTGTAGAGGACCAGAAAACTCTAAGCTAACTCGACCTCATCCATATAGAAAGTAAAATAGGGACTACAGAGACCACTCTCTCTCTCTTTGATCCAATGGGTGTAGTAATATTCATTGCACATGAACGAATCTCTATAGGAAGATTAAGGATATTAACAGTACGGGTTGAAATAAATGAATGAGATGAACTAGTATCAAATAGAGATGTAATTAATGAAGAATCTATATTTATGGTACCTCTCACAGTTGTTGGACCCATGTCTAATTCATCAGGAGACTCTTCCACTACATTAAATATATTTATTCCGAATTCCTATGGATGAAACCATTTTATACAAGAAACATCTGATTTCCCCATAGTTTTAGGAGGATCTAATGATCATATTCCACTATGAAGAGTATAAAAGTTATGGAAGAATATCTATAAGTTTCCTTGAAATCTAGAGGAGCTACAATTCATGGGTTCCTCGGTGAAACCCCACATAGAATGTATTGGATTTACACATTAATATCAAATCAAAGGACATCCTCCCCACGCTGTAGGAGGTCTATAATGACCCTGCCATCGATAAATTTTTTGAGAATCATCACATTTCCAATTTCCCATGATGGAACACACACTCCCACTGGGAGAAAAAGGAACTCTCTCCAACCCTGACTTTCCATCCAGGTCCATGTCAACCATCATCCTTGTGTTTAGTACATCAGCATATGTGGGCAGATTTAATAAGAAAACCCGATAATGAATGTCTGATCAAAGTCCTAGATCGAACTATCGAGCCTTCATCCTTTCATTAGATACAATCTTATTCAAAAACTGAAAAATCAGTAAAATAATTTAAATACCTAGTTACAGTTCTCTTAGCCTGATCAAGATTGAAAAACTCAGTATCCTTGGCCAACACCATTGAATCTGGAGATATCTAGTTGATAAAAAGAACCTTTAATTCCTTCAACCTTAATCCCTCATGATTATTTGTGGTTTACATCGATTCCCACCATTTTATGCTCGAATCATCCATCAGGAAGGTAGATAAATTCATCATGATCTCGTCTGGTGTCTCCAAAAGATCAAACAGATGTTCTATCCTCCCTAAACATTACTCCACATGTTGAGTAGTAGTGGAAAATTTTAATGTTTGCGGATTCTAGTGAAGGAAATCTTGAGAATGATTTCTCAGAACACCCCCCTAAGGATCCACAGCTGGAGCCTGAATGGGAACTTGAGGTGGCACATGTCTCAAAGCTTGGACAGTGCGCACAATTACCTCAACTAGATCTGGGTCCACTGGAGGATTTTCTCACTACAGTTCAGCATCATCTTCCTCAGGTATTTGATTTTAGTGTCTTCTCAGAGGCATGAGGCTTCAAAACATCAACAGATAACAAAGAAGACATTATAATAAGACACAAACTGAGAAATAATTGAGAATTATTTCCAACTGATGAATCCCTGATATTTGGATTTCACTCTATCCAAATCACAATAGCGAAAAGACTATAACTAATCCACAAGAAAACTTTCCCTAACCACCCATGGAGACTTAAGGTTTGTTGTGGTGAGAGGTGTCCAGACACTTGATTGCAAGTACCTCCTATGTCCCGAAAGAATTCCAAAAATTCATACTTACTTTAAGACAAAAGATTAATAGCCTCCATTGATAACACCTTTTCAAAAACCAGCCTGGGTACCCTGGTAACCCAGTAATAGAACCAGTCCTCACATTGCCTATAGGGTGTTCCTAATCCGCATAGGTTGGAAACTAACACTTTTCATCATAAAACATACATGTTGGAATGAATTAACTACAACACATAGAGGAAGAAAAATAAACAAGATAGTATGCACAACAAAGGAAGCTCCATTGGGAGTAAAGCACTAGAATAAAAAAAGGTATAAAATCTAAATGCACTACAACCCATATACCAAAAAATTAAAATAGAATAATTCCCTAAGGACACAACTAACAAAGTCCAAATTTCTATATTTGGGTAAACCTCTAAGAGTTCCTTTTCCCAGGCTCAAATCTAGAAGGATAATGTCTAAAAACACCAAAATAAAACACTAGGGTGTGAGCTAAAAATACAAGTAGGGTCTCACCAAGGATTCCATAACCGATTCCAAAAAATGATTAACTGAAGGAATAATTTCATTTTTAAAAAGAACAAGGGTGGCATTTCAAAGAATATTTAATCAAATAATGCTATACAATTAAAATTATGGAAAAATAATTTAAGCAAAGGATTTACAAGTGATGGAACATTTCTAAAAAAATATCTTAAATAAACATTTATATAAATAAAAAATTCATGTAAAGTAGTTTTATAACATTTTAATTCATTTATATCTCCAATATAAATAACAAGAAACAAACATGGTCATCTGAAAAAAAAATATGATAGCATTTATGTCTATAGGACTCCACACTCTCTATGTGATCTCTACAACATGTATATACACAACTCCACTTGAAACTGGGAAAAGGAAACTCATCACCATACTATAGGGGATATGACCCACTACATGTATATTTTAGAACGTTCTAATAGTGTAGAGTGGGTCCAAATAAATCAACAACTACCTAAGTCTTTCATGTACTCTTATAAAATAACTGATGGGAAATTTATTTTATGACTTCGTAAAATACAATTTAATCCCATTATTTCATTTAAATTCATGTTTTCCATTTAAAAACAAAATTGGGTTTAATAAAAAATATACCTTTTTCCCAAGATAAAACCACTAGGTTTCTATCAAAGGTTTTAAGCCATTTTCACAAGATTGAAATATATTTAGAACCAATTCAATCCATTTGACATTTCAATTCCACAATTAAATTCAACAATTTAAATGAAATTATTTTAATCAAATCCATAATTTAAATTCAAAAATTTATATCAATCGATTTCCACAAACAATCACAATTCAATGGAATTGGGGGTTTTCGAAATTTCAATTCCAAAGCATTTCAAAACTCCCAATTCGTTAGTAATGGGTTTTATCGATTTAATTTGAATATTGTTTTTATAATTGAATTTAAATAAATATTTCAAATAAATCAAGAAATAATAGTTTAATCAATAGAGAAAATCACGACAGAACCGCCTACCTTTTTCTTGAAACTCAACACTCACAACGACATCCGTTAGTGAGAATGAAGATGGAAAAGACATCAAAACCAAAACTAGAAACCAGATCCAATGTAACAAAGAATAAATAAATCAATATAAAGATGATATATTGAAATAATATAGGAGGATAAAGTGATATAGATTAATAATGAGGGATTAGGCTTACCTCGGAATCACAGCACAAGTGCAACAATAATCAAATTCCGAACGATAGGATCCATAAGTGTTGGAAGGATTCAAGAATTCCCAGGGAAGTCCTTAGGTTGAGGGAGATGAAATATTGGTGGAGGAGATAAAAGATATCAGCCATGCTTCCCATTAAAGAAATACAGTTGGGGTATTTCACAATGTGCAATAAAATATCACATTTTGAAATTAGTTAATATTTGGAACTGTCTAAAAACGTGTTGCCTCAAATTAAAAACCATCCAATAAATACCGCACAACATGTAAAGTCTAGTCATGATGTGTAACATTAATAGTATGAAACCTTCCATGAATTCCATCTAGAAATCGTTAAATGTGGTGAAACCTAGTTACATGTCATGTAACTCTCCCGTGACCTATAGAAAAAGTTGGTTAAAGCTGAGAGTCTAACAAATATCTGACTTAAACATTATAGGTATCCTCCCAATTCATTATCAACCCTAACTAGTCAAAGAATAGTAAAAAACATGACAATGATAAAGTCATATCTATTAGGACTATCCATGTAAGGGGGTGATGAAAAAATAATAAATTGATCTTTTGATGGTGGAAGTAATCTACAAGTATGCATGGATGATGAATTAATTTTCCATATAATGGGGATGAGGTGTAATATAGATTGAATATTAAGAATATAAAATATGTCATATATACAATACATATATATTAAATTCAAAATTATTACTAGTATTTTATAGTGGTGATGGTAAATGAAACATGTAATGTTTTAGAGGTGGTCGTCTGAACAATACATGAATAACAATGCCTTTTTTTCTTATTCGAAAATGAAATGTTTGTTAAGGATCATAGAATAATTATAATAACATAATATTATAACGCTGATACTGAATTTATCATTTTAATATGGTGTATTTTAATTTATGGAAGAAGAAAAACACATAACAAAATAAAAAGAAAATGTACTGGTTTGAAATTTATACCTAACTTCTTGGATTATCTCATTTCGAATAGTGGATACGCATATGAGGTACGGTATTTTTAGAAGAAAAAAATCATGAATTTTTTTAGGAATTTTGAATATAATTTTTTGTACTGTATTGGAAGAAATATGTGGTTTGTGGTGTTAAGGGATTTGAGGAGAGGAGTAACCCTATTATAAGTGAAAAAGGATGGAATTGTTGTAAATACAACAAATTTTTTTAAAATTAAAAGTCACTGTCATAGAATGCAGCTCCAAATTTATGAAATTTTGGGGTTAGAAAGGTATATGGTAAAAAATACTTCAACTACACATTCTCACACATGCTTCAAACTAAATTTTTGTCTTTACCTCTTTGCTAAACCCTTTTTAGTAATGTTTTTCTAGGGTAACTTGGTTTTACCAAAGTAATTACTCCTATATTTTTTAAAATATATTAGTACATAATAAATATTTTGAACTGGATGAAGAAATATTTTAAATATTTTATATTATATTAATTTCATAATGGTGATAAAAATAATTTTTTAATTCTAAATGTGTAGTGTATTAAAAAGAGTCATTTTCAAAAAATACCTATAATCTATTGCATGAAATATGGTTTTGCCTTATCAACTGAAGGTATTAAATATTTATATTAATGTGAAAATACCATTTATAAATTTTTAGGGGTAACCTTTTACATTTTTCATTGATCAAGAGGTGCTAATCCTTAATACATGTCCATTTTAGGTGCAATGAAAAAACACCCAAAATTTTTCCCCATCGAGATGATGCTAATATTTTTACAATAACAATCAACCTGCAGAACTTTTCAACAATGAATTATATTTCATGAATTCATGGACTGCTACTAATGAAAAAGCCATACCCTTTCATTAATCAAAATATGATCCCATTTCTGGTGATTTCTCCTTAATCTAACCTCATTTGGGACTACACCAGAGAATCTGATCCAAATAAATTGATGAGTACCATCCATCGAAACCCAAACGTTGTTGTCCCGCAAATTTTCCGCATTCCACCCACCCAACATCTCACCAGACACCGATGCTCAACCCTACATACTAATCAACCCTGCACCACCAGGTTGTGGATCCCCATCATCAACTGATGCCAATGGAGACACCTCCTACCCCTACTATTGGTTGTTCATCGTGTCTCCCACCGAGTCTCATCACTGTTGTCATTTTCACACCCAAGTGGCTCCAAAATGACAAAATTTCATCCTAAGGATGATCTTGGTCAGAAATATCTCATCCAATAGGATTTGAACACGTTTAGGGTAGAGTTATATTAATATAATATTATTTTTTACCCGTATTTACCTAATTTTTCCTTTAACCATGACAAATAAAAATAATTACTGAAGTTTCTAGTCAGAGTGTCCAAAAAAGTATCTATTTACATAATTTGGACCTTTTGATTCCAAATATGGAATCCAAATTTCCAAATTCATAGCACATAATTGAAATAAATTAAGTTAAAATTAATTCCCGTTGTCAAAACCAGAGAATGGGTTTTTAAGAACTAAAAACTATCAAAATATTGGCATGTGATTATGTCTAATTAAAATGTAAAATTACATCCAATGACCATAATTGGATTAAATGATAAAAAAAATAATCCAATTAAACTATAAAACTAATTAAATGGAAAATCTATCTATAAAATTAATTATTCAAAAAGGTCATTTTGAATTAAAATCTAGTATTTTTTTACTATTCATTAAAAAAATGAATTTTATCAAAAAAATACCAAAAGTAAATTTTGATGTCCCACATATAAATAAGTAGTTTATTTTTTTGAATATAATATATAAATTAAAAAAAAATATTTTTAAAAAGGGTTCTCTATCAAAATCTGATAAACAAACCTTTTAAAAATATTAGTGAATTTTATGCTTAAAATTGGAATTATTCTCATTTTATGCCCCTAAAATTTATTGGATAAATTTATAAATATTTAACCAATATTTAAAATCATAATATATTTTATTGTATTCATTCCCACCAAAACAATATCTAGGTGTTAACTACCGTTTAAAATAATAATAGTATTGTTGTATTATTTTTCAGTATAAATCAGTGTTCTGTGCAACGTAAGATTTGGGAAAAACCTGTTGTTTCCTATCATGTACATTGTCATATATCATGTCCCCTTTAAACCAAAATTAATATTAACTTTAAAAATATTAATAAATATGAAAATATTTTATTTTATAAATACCTAGGATGTTACAACTATAGTGACCCGTAGTTTTTACACACATTATTACATCCTTAAAAACACAATCATCCATTAAGTACAACCCAAATATTATGAGGCCTACTATATCTAGAAGTATAAGAACGTGATACATCTATGGAATCCAAAACATTTGATATTTGTTTTTTTATTTCTCTTATTGATCATATACATCTATTTGAGCTCCCAAAACTGTATACGATAATCCGTAGAACATATAAAATATAGTGGAGAGCTAGAAATCATTGTAAGGAAATAAACATAATAACGAAACATTTTGTTTGAGTTAATGATATAAAATGATATCATAAAAGTTAAGGGACATGAATAATCAACATGATGCATTACATAAAGAACATGGTGTCATAAGTTTGTTGTAACATAAAAAATGTGGCAGTAACACAAAACAAGACAAAAACATGAGTCAAGGATATCATCCTAGACAATATCACATGGTGGAAAAAGTCCAATAATTGATTAGGTTTACTCCATAGTCCCATACATAATGACTCTAGAAACTAATTATTTCCCTAATGAATTGGAGTTATATCTAGGAACACCGATCCTAAAATTTTTATGATTTATATTTTAAATTTAGACAAAATAAATTATAGGGAATAAATATACAAATTTCCAATGGAACAAAAATAGGTGGTATAATATTTTATCATATAATAATCCAAATAAATTTCATAATAGAGGTATTTGAGATGTTAGTATAAGGAATCTATTACACCGTCTAAATAAGGCATACTAATATCGGTATATAGTTGTGAGTTATATATATTGAATTTTGAAGAAATACATAACATGAAAGGTTGTTGTCTTTGATGAGTAGAAAATGAATGAATAAATTCTTGGAAAAAAATAACCCCTCCACATTGAAGAACACATTTTAAAAACTAAAAATTTCTGAAATATTCTCGATAAATTTTATTTAATTATAATATTGGGATCATATAAAGTGTAATTTTATGATTTGATTAGTCATGACGGCGTGTAATTCCATGAATGATGATTATGTTAAAATAATGATTATATTCACATTTTTTTATGAAAAGAAAAAAGTAAATTGATTATAATAATATAAGATGTTTTTTTATAAAAATCCAATCATGTATCAAAATGGATTTTGAAAATCAAATGGGAATATTAAAAAAATTGAAAAATAATTTTTTAGAACATTGATCTAGAAGAAAATGATTTTCTACCAAAGTGAGAAATGATGTCAGTTTTTATAAAAAGAAATTTCTCAATCACTATAAGTAACAAAGAGATTAAAATGGTACTAATACATCAAAATATCATTTATTAATATAGGAGAGTAAAATTAATGTATTTTATTATAATTTTTCTATACAATTTCCTACAATGGAAATTCATGCAAAAAAACCAAATTAAGATGAGACTGAAACATAAACACCTACTTCTTTGGTAACTGTTGAATCATAACATCCAATGAATGATTTAGATAAATTATAAATTAAATTAACATGAAATCAGAATTATTAATTATTTAAATTTAAAAATACAGTATATATATTGTATAAAATAAATGTTGTGCATAAAAGAACATGTGTCTCAAAGAAGGAAATTTTGAGGCGAAACCCTTACCTTGAGCCTGAATTGTGATTTGAATTCTTTATCATCCTAAGTAATAAAAATATATTAATAATTTTCATTATTGAAAAATTTTGAGTGTTTATTATCCATTTTAAATTATTTTTTACCTTACATATTAAATTACTTAACCAAATGATTCCAAATCGGTTGTTTTGTTGAAAAACTTCTCATATGTCCAAATTCACTTTGATATGTTGACTAAGGTCAAAGATATTATTTTATAATCATAAATTTAATTATAATAATTTAATAATTATTAGTTCTATAAATAAATTTTACTTTTATAACAACTATGAAATAAGGTTATGAAAAATTATCTATATTCCAATCATAGAGATGGTAGGTTGTATGTACGGATAAGTAATGTTTCAATTTTTCAACCATCATGATGAAAAGTAGGTAAGGGTTATTTAATAATTATAAAATAACAATTATATAATTAATAATTTATTATTTATTTAAATAAATTAAATTTAATATTCATGGGATGCAACGATAAAAATAAATCACATCGCTTCACAAGGTGGATGTCCGCCTTTTACACAAATGGTGTCATCGTATATTAAAAGGATTATATTGTAATAAATTATATAATAGCATTAATTTATAAATTTATTAATATGTCAATAATTTCATATATATATATTCTAATTAATCCTTAATAACTTCCCTGTCAATAGTAAGTGAAAAACGAATCACATTTCTTCATGACGCGGTAGTCCATTATACGCAAGAGTGACGTTATCATGTTCCCTAAGGATTGTAAAGTAATAATGAGTATGTGATACTATAACTATTTAAATACAATTATATCACAAATATAATATAAAAACACTAAATACATCAATATATATTGCAATTATAATAGGTTATTGAAAATGATTTATGTCGGTTTACGAGGTAGTTGTCCGCCATACACACGATCAAAGCTTTTGATGCCCATTTGAGGGGTAGGTGATATTTTTTGTTCATAACCATAAAATTAAATTATATTATTATTTTTAAAATACTAATATTATTATGTCATATTTTTTTTAATTTTATTTGAATGAGGGAAAAATGAATAATATAAAACTCTTGGTTAATTACGTAACATCTTCTTCCAACAACATATTTAAGATTATTAATAAATCCTTCATAGATTAAATTTCTAAAAAAAATGGCTTCTATGATTATATTATTTATTTAATAATGTGATTATTAAGGTATTATTAGACCCATTTATTTCTATGTGTAATGATTAGAGGATAGGGATGGTCATTTAAAAGTGGGGATGGGGGCATACATGATTTTTTTTGAAAATAATAAATTACAAAAGCATTTTTCACATGAAATAAGGATAAAAATAGACCATTTAAGATCATTATAATATATAATTCCTTCTTATGACCATAAAATATTATTTATTCAATATGGGGGAAATTACTGGCCTTTATCATTTTTTAGCCACCCGGTAAACCCATTTTACCTTAACCGCATTAATTAATTATTAATGTTTTTTACATTTGAATATGGTAAAAAGTTATTATAAACTTATTAGATAATATAAATAAATTTAATTTAATTTAATTATTACATTTTTGAAAATTTTACTTAAAATTGTTTACAGATGTAATTTTAAATTAAACCCACAAACGTGTCAAAAACAGTTTTTCAAGCAATTCATTTTTCATTAACAACATGATGTTATAATAACTAAATGAAATGTAATAAAAATTATATTAAATTAAATTAATTTTTATAGATATATAATCTATAAATTTATTTTAATTCATTCTTAATTATGGGTAATTTAGTTAATTTAAAATGGGAATCTTTATGTACATTAAAACCATTATCAAAACAGAAATTGATTTTAAGCATAAGAAGAAATTATACAATAATCTAGTATAAAGAAGATATAAATGTAAATAATTTTATTTCATATAACTAAATAATACAAATTTTATTTTGAAATTAAATTAAAATTTTAATTTTAATTTAAAATTATATAAATGTTTTTAAAAAATTAACAATTTTATAAAAATGGTTACTTTCTATTTTTCAATGAAAAATTATCATTTCCCATTAAATCCAAAAATATCACCAAAGTATAATACCTATATTCTTATTTGAAAAATGATTTTAATTTATTATATTAAAAAATTTAAAGTTTCTAAATATTAATTATAATATTATCTCTTGAAAGTAAATAAAACAATTTTTAAATAATTTTTTATTAAATATTTGGTGTTTTCCTAATGTATTTATAAATAAATTTGAATTTATTATAACCTTTATATATCTTTCATAAATTTATTTATACTATTTATATCCACTAATTTTATATGTAGGTTAAAACAATCAAATTTAGATAATAATATTTTTATACTATTTTGTGGTTTGTTTTGATATAGTGTTATGTGTTGAATACGCTATTGAACACATTTTTCTTATAAAATCATGGGGTGTTACATTATAACCCTATTAAATAAAATTCATCATCAAAAATTGAAAATTTTCTTTACTATTGTAGGGTCTTATACCCGAAAACATCTTTTTTTGTAAAAAAAACAATGTTGAAGGGTTAATAAAACCTTCCCTTCAAAATATTGAAAGTGAAATATGAAGGATGACACAGAACAAGGTTTCCATATTAGATAACATTGGTTGAATGAGAAGATATGGACATGGATGGAAAGAATAAATAGTTATGTACATTTTTTATAAAATTGATCACATGTAGGTAAAGGTTCATGAGAATGTCAACATCTACAAAACCATAAATCTGTGATGAATTAAAAGACTATTGATTTATCAGATATGAATTTAATACAATATCATTTTTATTTAATGATACATTCCATAGATTTGATGTATTCATTTACTATTAATATATAAATAAATTGAAATTATACTTATATGAAATATTTTTATTTCATAAACAAAATTTCAACCTTTGGTTATGCTTTCATAAAATTCTAAATCACCTATTACAATAAGGAATGAATATCCAATATGGAATTTTATTTTATACATGAATAATGAACCTTAACATTTAACAAATCATTACAGCAATATAAGAGTAACGATATATTAATCCTATCATTATTAAAAACAAAATAGTTATCAAAATGTATTCTAACTCCAATAATAAATATGAATATGTTAATAAAAAAAATTAAATGACGAATCTAATGGTTTAACATATTTCATTTTTTAAAATAAATAACTTTATATCCCTAATAACATCAATTATCTCATCATGAAATAATTTTTTCACATCAAAGGTAATATCACACACTATCCACATTAATCGCTAAAAAAATGATATAATTCTTCCCAAAAAAATTCTTATCGTAAATGTATTGGTTATATATATCATAACCTAATAAAATGGTTCCAAAATATCAATAATCTTCTCAAAATTATAAAAATTATAAATTATTTCATCCTATAATATGTTTCCCAAAATAAACATAACATCTATACCTTAAATCAATTAAGTTAAAACAATGATACACTATGTAGTACAAATATAGGAATGTGGTTGGAAATATACACTTATCACCCTTTTGTTTTGGATTCAATCCAGGCAGCCTTGACGAATGGGATGGGTTCTCACCAAGCTTGTGGATTATCTTTTTTTAATAATATTAAAACCATATTTTATTATAATATTCCTAATTTACATTGGTCCTATAATTATCTCAGTATAACTATGAACATATTTGGAAAAATATTAGTTATCAAATAACATTATTTAATAACTATATTTTTCTATAAAACTTTTTCATTTCAACATAATCAAATAATTTTAGTTGACCATTAATACACCAAAATCATGAACATATAAAATATTTTATTTTACTTAATTATGTTTTTATCCATAGAATATCACATTACCATTAAATCAATTTTCCATTTTACTTATATGATTCATCATATTCATGGAAAAGAAAAAAAGAAAACACCTTTGGAAAAATCTTTAGAGGTTTTATGAGTGTTGTAACTAGAATTCCATAAAAAACATTGACAATTTAATTATCAAATTCCTAAACCTTAAATCTCTATTAAGTCGACTTTATTGATTTCTATAACATATTACCATAGTAATTAATCCATTAATTAGCTCATTGACTATAATAATGACCATGTTCCCCATATGTATGACATTAAACTACTAGTGGTTCCTTAGGTTGACCATTATTCCCCTATGTCTTGATAACCATATTCTTAATTTTTCATTAGAAATTAGAAACCTTCTATCCTACTTCTCTCCACATAATTCATAATCTAGTTCCATTAAGGAATTTTCCCTCATGCCTCTTCACACATTTTTGGCATGTTGGATATTTATTATTCTTTTCTTTTGTATCATTTTAACCATAACATCCATTAAACTCCATCCTTATTTCCAATGATGTATTTTGAAATTCATCTTTTTTTTATTTGTTAATTGTAATTGGATAATGATCAATTAGTATGATCAAATTATGTCCAACTTATCTTCACATTAGGTTTGGCATCACTTTAGAGAAAACATTACAGTATACATCACATTGGTTGTTTGAATTATCTGAAAATATTCCAACCATTAACTAAAAATAAATAATGAAATATAGGATGATAATTCATTAATTTTAAAAAGGTAAACAATAATGATAAGTATATTTTGACTTTTGCGTCTCTAGGTTGAAATATAGGATATTCATTGTAATGTTTCCTATTATGTATTATGACCTAAAAAATTATTCACATTCTTCAGAATGGTTCGTAAAGAGTTTGCGTATTATAAAAAAATTTCACTAGGGAGTGTCAAACTAGGTGTAGATTATAAACCATTGTCATGTACTAGGTAAAACTTTATTAAATCATGATTCATGCTTTCCAGATTCATTACCCCAAGGTACATTTTTTCTATAATTGCATCAAATTTTTGTATCCAAATAGTTATCTAATTTTCCTCAAACCAGCTACTCTAAAATTTACTGTAATTCTATGATATTTTTCTATACTTATTATTGTCCTTATAATTATCCATAGGGTTTTAAATAATGATTTATCATCATAGATTTGAACTGTAAATAATACCTTTTCTATGATACCAAATATAATGTCCCATTAAATTGAAACATATTATTACATGCTTCTTAACATATTCATCAATTATTTATAACTAAAGGATTGCGAGGCCTAGTTTTTTTCAAGAATATGAAAATAATACATCTAAAGGAAACTAAAAAATGTAACCTAATTTTTTTCACTTCCATAATGATATCCTAATTCAATTTTGGCTCCTAAAACATCATTGGATAACATGGGGAATACAGAAAATAAACCAGTGATCTAGAAATCCTAGTAAGTTTACATAAAAGATAAAGAAACATATTGTCTGTGTTTGGCTGTAAAGGATATAACATGATATCATAAGAAGTGATGGAATATTAATAATTACAGTAAATAAAAATATAAATAACATTTTATAATAATATTATCTTAACATAAGAAATTAGGCACCAATGTAACACATGACATAAACATTAGTCAACGATAGCTGCCAACATAATATAACATTATGGGTAATGCCCTATATAAAATTAAATTTTCTCCCTAATATTATTAATGAATCCTCATTTGACTAATTCTTTACCCAATTTTTCGGAGTGATATCTGGGAAAAAAAATAATAAAAGTTCCCTAATTTATGTGTTCCACTTAATGGAAATCAATCAAAATTCATAAAAAAAATTACCCATGTAAAGGAAGGGGGTTTCATATTATTTTATCATATCATAATCGAAAAAATCATAATGAATGAATTTGAGAGATGATATTAATGAATTTATTTCCCCATGAGTGGAATAGATACCATGATAGGTATAAGTGGAGGAATATATATATATATATATATATATTTTAAGCAATCCATAACATCAAATTTTGTTGACATTGATGAATAGAAAAAAACTACAATCATTATTGAGGAAAATAAACATTACACTTTGAAAACATAATTCTAAAAAAACAATTTCCAAAATCTTATAGAAAACATTTTCTTTAACCTGACCCATTGAAATATATAAATTGATCTTCAATGATTTGACTGGTCATGAAATAGGGTATTCTCTACATGTCACGTTTTTAATACATAGACTCCATTCACATATTTGTATGAAGATTCAAAAATAAATTACTATAAAATGAAAGGAATATTTCCTTAATTATTTTCTAAAAAAATCCATTCATGGTTAGTATTGAAATTAACCAATCATAAGAGTATAATCTAGAATTTTTTAAAACATTATTATATATCTTGTATTTTGATGAGAAGGATTTTCAATCAAAAAGATAAAAGAAATAATATTTTCTTAAAAACATTTTATAAATCACATTATGTACTAATGATACAAAAATGGTAATATTATATGAAAATTAAATAAATAACTAGAGTAGATAAAAATTAAATGGTACTACTCTAAAAATATCGAACACTAAATATAATTAAATTTCATTAAAAAATCGTGATTAAAATGCGATTGAAACATCAAACATTACCGCTTTAGGATATTTGGAATAAAAAATTACAATGAATGACATTGATGAATTGTTTCTTAAAATAACATGATTTATGAATTATTTCTAAAATAAAATTTATAGGGTACTTATATACCCTATTTAAATGAAATTTTTATCCTAAAAGAACTTGTATCTCAAAGAAGACCCTTTTGAGACAAAACCCTTATCTCGATCTTGAATCATCACATGATTACTCATCTTCCTAAATAATAAACTCATGTTAATTATTTAGTTTCTTGACAAATTTTTAAATTTTTATTATTCCATTCATTTTAATTTTTACCATGTCATATCTAATTACATAATCAATTAATTTTACATCAGATATTTTTTACAAAAAGGGGCTCATTTGTCAAAAATCACATTATTACATTGATTTAGGTCAAGGAGACTAATATTTAATCATATACATAATTTTAATAATTATATAATTATAATCTTATACATAAATTAAACTTTTTAAACTTACCATTAAATATGTTTATAAAAAAGGAACTATGTTACAATCATGGAGATGGTATGTCGTATGTATACATGTGTAATGTTTCTATTTTTTGATGATCATGATGGAATAAATATATGTTCTATTTTATCCTTATATTGGGATCATTATATCATTAATATCATATTATATCCTTAAATACCCTGACATATACCTCCATGTGTTGTGTTAATTAATCGAAATCATATCACTTCACTAGCTGGTAGTCTGTCGTACACACAAATGACATTATGTTTTTATTAAATATATATTAAGGTAAGAAATTGTATGATAAATTTGGTTAATATAATAATTTATATATCATTAATATCATTTATTCCCATATATTTAATAATAATTACCTTCAATGTAATGTGTATGTGAAATAATATTCCCACCCCTTCGTGAGGTGGTAGTTTTCTATACACACAAATGATGTTATCGTATTTCCTATGGAATGGAATTTAATAAGGATGATGTGATATTAAATTTATAGAAGTATAATTATATACTAAATTTTATATATACACATCTATTAAAATTTTATAACTATCCTCGGTAAGTGGTTACAGAAAAATATTTATGTAGATTCATGAGACTGTAGTATTCCATCCACAATATCAATAGTTTTTTTCCTATTTTAGGGAGGAGTAGATGAATGTAAATAATTTACTTAACATAACAATGTCTCAGTATATATAATATAATAATATTTTTATATAGTCACATTTTAAGAATATCTAGATAATGTGGATGGAAAATTAAAATATAACACTCAGTTAAGAACATTACCACTTTAAAGGTTGTCATCCTTGATGAATAGAAAATTATTGCAATCATTCATGAGGTGAATAACCATTACACCCTGAAAATAAAAGTATATAAACAAATAATTTGAAAAATATTATAGATTTTGTTTCTTTAATATGATCCATTCAAATATATAAATCAATATACAATGATTTGAGTGGTCATGAAATCGGGTAACCTGTACATGTTGAGTTTGTTAAAAAAAGATTCCCATTTGAGGCAAGATGAGATGAATGTAAGTCATTTACATTACAAAACAATTTTTCAATATATGTTATATAATAAAGTTTTTATATAATCATGTCTAACATTCTGACCCGAGAACCACATGACAGTGCCCCGAGCCAGTTTGCTACGTGACCTCAAGCACACCTCCCCGTATTCCAGAGGCTATCGACTAGCAGTGAGGTTCTGGTAATTCATTCATGGGGAGACTATGCCATCATTTATCAGAGTAAAACACCAACATAAATAAATAAACCAACACGGAAGAATATATAACCATAACAATACTGATGTTAGAAGAAAACCAAACTGGAAATACAATACTAAAATGAAAGGTAAAATATACTATTCCAATATAAGTGACAAGTGTCTATAATAAAACTGAAATTATTTAAAATATGACTCTCCAAGAGGGTTTCGAACCGCATGTGGTCCCCTAATCTAATATCCATCCCAAACCATAAATCCATCCCAGAGCCTTTTCCCTTATCCTATCCTATAATAATATATAATATTAAGGTACCTATCAGGAAGCCGGAATAGGGTGTGAGATCAACTTAGTTGTCCACCAAAAATTATGTCTAAAACAAGTACGGTAAAATGTAGTATATGAATTTTTTGTAAGAAATAAGTACAATTCATAAATAACCAGTTATTACATTATCATTTATTCTTATCTAACAACATTAACTTTAGGGTTACCAAGGAGACCAATACCCCAATACGAGATTCATCTTGTGTCAGAGACCAAAGGTTTCCCTAGGTAATATCATATCTTAATACCTTATTCCTTTCGGAGCTCAAAGTATTCAAAGTTTCAATGATATCTCAGTACCTTTTTTGACTCATAGCAGAGTTTTAAAAATTCTCATGTGAGGCCATAACTCAGAGTTCCATTATTTCCATTATTTAATTTCACATTATAAGGCACATTGGAAAAGGTACCAATATCAAAAACTTATGTAAGATGACCATGTGACCATTATTGCTCCTCAATAGAATGACAATGTTTCTATTCTCTTTACGCCTAAGTATGATGACCATGTTCCCATTTCATTTACTCATAATTAAGATTACCATATTACTATGTATACTTCTCAATTTTGAATGACCATGGTCCCATTCATTCAGAAATAATTAATTCATAATTACATATCCACATCAATTTCATTACTAATACAACAATTAGTTAAATACATCAAACCCATTACGTGACACAACAATTAACTAAATACCAAAATCCAATTAATAAATTAAATAATTAATTAACCAATATTACAATTAATATCACATAATTAATTTTCAAAAATTAATTATCTCATTCTATATCTGAACTATTTATAATTAATCCAACAATTAATTATCTAGATCATAATCTCAAAGAATATAACTAATTGACAATTAATTATCTTAACATAACCAATTTAATATCTCATAATTAATCCCCCAATTAATTATCTAGATTATAATCCTTAAATCTCATAATCGATTTCCCAAATTAATTATCTAATAGGGAATCCCCTTAGTGTCATGATTAAATCACCAAATAATCATTTAATTCAACAATTCATCAATAAATCAATTGGTCAACAAAATTAACCCAATTGAAGAAAATAAATTGCTAAAAGATGCTATAAATTCTAAAAATTTTCATATATGTATCAAACCGATGACTATGGGAATTAGATTTTACACCACCTTCCTCGATTGGTTGATGAACCTTTGCTCAATGGAAATACTCAAAATATGAGCCATGCAACAACATAGATATGAGTTCTAGAATGAAATTCTTAAAACAAAACCTAGATATCAAGATCTATTCAATCTGGATCTAGATTTTAGAAAGTAGGTTTATATATAAATAAACAGAGGATATATTCCATCTAAAGATCAAGGAAATAGAGGATAATAAAAGGGAAAGGAATTGGGTAGAGATCCGCACACCATCAATGAGAGAATATTCAATTTGGGATTTCAATCTTTAATAACAGAGGTAATATGGCCATAGAATCCCTCTAGGTCATTGGGAGAACCTTCCTTTTCTCTTAGGAATGTAAAATACTAAGTTAGTGCCGCATAAGAGAAGAAACTGGTCACTAGAAGGTAAAAATGATGAGATCCACAATTTTAGGATCTCACTGCTTTTCCACACACAGTTTAGTCACATGGTTAGAAAAACTATGTGCTAAACGTGTATTAGACACTACCTAAAGGGGGCCTCACATAGTTTCCCCACACGGTCTCCCAAACTATGATTTAACTGTGCTGAATCCACTGCCACAAAAGAACAGAGAGCATATAGTATCTCTTAGAAAGTTCCACAATTTATACAAACTATGCACCAACCGTGCATAGCCCCTTTTTTCTCCAAAATTTTTATAGAATCTACCCAAAAGGACCCAAAGTCATAAATCCTGTAACACCTCAGAATGATAAATGGTTATATGACTTAATAATATGAATCATGTCAATAAGGTGCACCTTCTTTTTCGAGGGCCTGCCTGATTAGAACTCCATAGTTAAGCGTGCTTAGCCTAGAGTTGTGACCAGGATGAGTGGCCATCTGGGACGTTTCTCAAGTTGTGTGTGAGTGAGGAAAAAGAACACTAGAAAGGATATGTGTTGGCCTATGGGGAAAATCATTAGTCAGATGACCGGTTCGGGAATGTGGGTGGGCCCCAGGGTGGGGACCACATGTCTACGGGGAAATTTGTGGTACCTGGTGGGCCAGGACCCGACGTCCATATTAAAGGTGGGGTGGTTGTGCTATCACCGGGACCTGGTTGTTACATTTGGTATCAGAGCCAGGTTTAGTTATTTTTGTTATTAGGATTAGAAATCCCTATGGAAGCCTTAGATACAAGACTAATAAGAACATCCCTATGTTTTGGTGAGTATTGAGTAAGTGGTTTATCAAGAAAATACACCCCTGTCTGGATAGAGTAGGTAGAGGCGGCTCTGTCACAGACGTATCCTAGGGGTAAAACCCGAAAACACCGCTTTGAGGTAGACTCGAATGGGAACTGGTGCACGGAAATGAGCCTTTCTACACTCTAGGTTACGACACTCCTGGGGGATATTCTTTGGTAAATTCACAATATTAGGGTGTGTGTGAGTGAGGATAAAGCAAACTGGAATGGACACGTGTTGGCCTGTGGGGAAAATCATCAGTCAGATGACCCGTTCGGGCACGTAGGTGGGCCCTAGAGTGGGGACAACCTTTCTATGGGGAAATTTGTGGTACATGGTGGGCCAGGACCCGGCGACCACGTTAAAGGTGGGTTGGTTGTTCTGTCACCGGGACATCGTTGTCACATTTGGTATCAGAGCCAGGTTTAGATATTTTTGGGATTGGGATTAGAAAACCCTAGGTAATCCTTAGAGACAAGACTAATAAGAACATACCTATGTTTTGGTGAGTATTGAGAAAGTGGTTTATCAAGAAAATACATCCCTTTCTTGATACGAGCAGGTAGAGGCGGCTCTGGCACAAATGTATCCTTGGGGTAAAACCCGAAAACACCGCTTTGAGATAGACTCGAATGGGAACTGGTGCACGACAACAGGCCTTAATGCACTCTTGGTTATGACACTCCTGGGGGATATTATTTTGTAAATTCATAAGATTAGTATGAACAATTATTAAGGGAATTTTAAAAAAAATTCCCAAAGAATATATGTTAAAAAGTAGATCACGGGTTACATATATTGAAGCCAATAGATTCATAAGTTAAGGAAATAAAATTTATTTATAAGTCATCAGTTTTTATCTTTGGATTAACCATTATGTGTTACCCCTAACATTCCTTTTATTCTAGCCAATGGCCAGTAATAGGAGGACTCGGGCTAACAACCGATGTGAAGATCAATGTGATGACTATACTATTGAGATTCCCAATCCAATGGGAGCGGGAATCGATAAATGTTTCACGCTTTTCTCTCAGATAACACATGAATTAAATAGAAACATAGGCCAAGAGGAACGTTTAACCCCTCCTAAGAAATAACAAGTCACTATCGAGGGCTTCATGAGAAAAAGGCCACCTACTTTTAGTTGATCATATGATCCATCAATTGCTGAACAATGGATCGACTCCATTGAAAAGATCTTCTCCATCCTTCAATGTTATGAACAAGAGAAGGTTCTCCTAGCTGCTTATCCCGAGGAGGGTGAATCTGATCAATGGTGGACATTAATCAAAAATACAAAGCCTGAGGAGGAGATGGACGCATTGGAATGAAAGGATTTCCAGAAGATGTTTTTGATAAATATTTTCCGTGCACCCTTCGACTTAAGATTAAAAGGGACTTCCTTGCCCTCAAGAAAAAGGATGATGAATTTGTTGGTGTGTACGAGGAAAACTTCACAAGGCTTGCATGATATGCTTTCGGCTTTGTCGTTACCCCCGAATGCAAGGTTGACTGCTTCTTTGGTGGGATGAAACCTAGCCTGCGGAAAGCACTGGCGATCCGTGACTTTGATAACTATGAGGAAATTGTCCGATGTGCCCTCAAGGACGAAATGGATATTGGAGAATCTGAGGGGTATCATGGGGATAAGAAGAATAAGGTGTTCTTCAATGCTAGTGGTACTATGGATAAATCCAACGGTGCTAAGAAGATCCAACACCCCACTTGCCAAAGGTATGGAAAGAAGCACCCGGGAAATTGCCTAAAGGGTACGAGGAAATGCTTTAGGTGTGGAAGAGAAGGGAACCTAGCTGTTAACTATCGGCAAGAAAGACTTTTGGCTGCAACAGAGGAGAGGAACACTCCGTTCGAACCTCAATATGTTGTTCATTTGTACAAATGCAATGAAATAGGGAATCTTTCAAATTAGTTCCCTAAGCCAAGGGTTTTCGGAGGCAACCAACAACCTCCAAGGCAGCAAGGGTGAGCTTTTTCCATCGCTGCCACCAAAGTGAACCCCGACAACGAAGTGGTTACAGGTATGCTTGTTATTCATTCAATAATAGAAAACATACTTTTTGATTTAGGTTCTACACATTCATATATATCTCGAATTTTTAGTAGAACAATCCCAGCACCACCACAAATCATGGAAGTGAAGATGTCAGTGAGTACAGAAAATGGGGAAATCATTGCATCCCATGAATATAACTCCTCTCCTGTCATAATCTGTGGATTGATCTACCCGACTAACCTTATAATACTCCCTCTAGTTGAATTTGATGTAATTATCAGCATGGTTTGTGTTTTCTTATATAGAGCCAATATAAATTTCCATAAAAGGGAAATCACTCTCCATATGAAGAATCGTCCCCCGATTCTGTAGAAGTACAAGGCGGATGATGAATCTTCTTTAGCTCCATCATCCCAAGTGTGGATATTACATCCCTATAAGCATGCACATATGGCATAGATGATTGATTCAAAGTAAACAACCATCCTTGAAGACATGTTTATTTTGAGGGAATTCACTGAAGTGTTTCCCAAGGAATTTCTTGGTATTCCTACTAGAAGAGATGTTGAATTGTCAGTTGAACTTATACCTGTGGAGTTACCAATATCAAAGACTCTGTATAGAATGGCTATTTTGGAGCTTGAAGAGATGAAGAAACAACTAGAGGAGAATCTGGATAAAGGGTTTATACGCCCAAGTGATTGACCATGGGGTGCACTAGTCCTCTTCATCAAGAAGAAGGATGGGTCAATGTGTCTTTTCATCGATTATCATGAGCTTAACAAAATCATGATAAAGAACATGTATCCTCTCCCACGAATCAATGAATTGTTCGATAAGATACGTGGAGCACAATACTTCTTAATGCTAGATTTTTGTTTGGGATATTATCAAGTAATGGTGAAGAAGGGAGATATCCCCAAGACTGCTTTTTGTACATGGTACGAGCACTATGAATTCGTAGTAATGCCTTTCGGACTCACTAATGCTCCAAAAATATTCATGTACTTGATGAATAGAGTCTTTAGAGATTACCTTGACAAATTTGTGGTAGTGTTTATAGATGATATTATAATATTATCCAAAACCAAGGAGGATCATGAGGAGCATCTATGAACTGTAATAGAGACATTAAGAAAGTTGAAGCTCTATGCAAAGTACAAAAAGTGTGAGTTCTGGTTGAAGGAGGTCTCATTATTAGGCCATATCATCACAAGAAATGGGATATCGGTGGATCCCTCAATGACAGATGTAATAGAGGGATGGTTGAGGCCAACATCAGTAATAGATATCCATAGCTTCTTGAGGTTAGCTGGATATTATCGATGATTTGTGAGAAATTTCTCACGATTGTCCAACCCTATTACCAAGCTAACATAGAAGGGAGTAAAGTTTTCTAAGAGTGATGAATGCGAATAAATATTCAAATAGTTAAAAAAGAGGCTTATCACTGCACCTGTGCTCACTTTACAAACAAGTGGAGAACATTTTATGATATTTAGTGATGCTTTGACGAAGGTCTTGGGATGTGTGTTGATTCAAAATGACAATGTCATTGCCTATGCTTCAAGTAAATTGAATGTTCATGAACAGAACTATCCAACACATGACCTTGAGTTGGCTTCAGGGACCATCTCTATGAAAATTTTGGCCGCATTATTTCTTTGGGGAGAAGTGTGAAATATCTATGGACTAACAAGCCTCAAGTATATATTCACACATAAAGCTTTGAACATGCGCCAACGAAGATGGTTAGAGTTGATCAATTAATAGGAATTATCAATCCACTACCATCCCGGTAAGGCTAACAAGGTGGCATATGCTCTAAGTATAAAGGATCTTGCATCTTTATCAATGATGAGAATTGAAAAGGATCTGATATTCATGGATTTGAAAAGGATGGACAAGGGAATCATAATGAAGGGAACATCATGAATCCTTTCACAAATGATTTCTCAACGGTCACTTTTGGAATGTTTAAAGGATGATCAAAAGGATGATGTGGGAATTTAGAAAAGCGTGGAAGCTATTGGAAAAGGGAAATCCTTGGAGTTTAATGTTAATGAAGAAGGAATTGTGAGATTTGGGAAAAGACTATGTGTTCCATCAAGTCTGGAGATGAAGAAGGAACTTTTGTATGATGCACATAGTTCAAATTTCTCTATTCACCTTGGAAATACAAAGATGTATCAAGATCTACAAGAGCATTATCGGTGGGATAATATGAAGAAGGATATCTTTGAATATACATGAAAGTGCCTGGTGTGTCAGCAAGTGAAGGAAGAGAGGCAGAAGTATAAGGGGATGATGCAACCGTTTCCCATACCAAAATGAAAATGGGAGAAATCACCATGGACTTTGTTACCAGATTTCCAAAGACATACAAAGGAAACAATACAATATGGGTTGTTGTGGATCGTCTTACAACAACTGTAAACTTCATTTCTATTCAGGAGGATTTCTCATTGGATCAACTGGAACAGATATATATTAGGTAAGTGTTAAGGATGCATGGAGTACCACTATCTATTATGCCCTATCAAGATCCAAGATTCCCCTCTATGTTTTGGAAGAGTCTTCAACATGCTCTGAATACCGAACTGAACTTCAGTATGACCTATAATCCTCAAACTGATGGCCAATATGAGCGGACTATACAAACACTTGAGGAAATTTTAAGAGCGTGCTCAATGGACATTAAAAGAGGATGGGATCAACATCTTCCTCTGGTTGAGTTATATTATAACAACAGTTTCCACATGATTATCCAAATTGCACCTTATGAAGACCTTTATGAGAAAAGTTTCATAACAACGGCATGTTGGGATGAGGTCAGTGAGCATAAGCTTCTTGGACCAAAAATGGTCGAAGAAATCATAGAGAAGGTAAAAACCATTCAGCAGCATATCAAGGCAGCCCAGAGTCAAAAGAAGAGTTATGCAGATAACCATCAATGAGACCTTGAGTTTAAATCTAGAGACATGGTATTTCTACACATATCTCAGTGGAATAAGGTCATGAGATTTGGAAAGAAAGGTAAGTTAAGTCCAAGGTACATCGGCCCCTTCGAGATTCTTGATCGTGTCGGGGATCTAGCCCATCGACTAGCGCTTCCACCTATCATTGCCAAAGTACATGATGTATTTCATGTATCACTCTTAAAGAAGTACATACTGGACCCTTCACATATACTCTCTTCAGAGGTGGTAGAGTTATAGGATGATCTTTCTTATGAGGAGTAACCAGTGAAGATCTTAAATCATAGAGAAAAAAGTTCAACAAAATAAGAAAATTCCCCTCGTCAAGGTGTTTTGGAAAAACCACAAGTTTAAAGAATCGACATGGGAATCAGAGGAAATGATGAAGCAAAGTTACCCACATATGTTTTAGTGTGGGAAAAGGAAATTTTGAGGGCGAAATTTCATAAGGGGGGAATATTGTAACGACCCAAACATTCATTAATGGAAATTCCTCTTGATCATTTTAAATGAATTATTATGTACAATGGTTAAGTAAAACATATGATCATCCTTGGTTTTATGTTTTTGAATTGTGACCATTTCTAATATAGTCGTTGAACAGGGGTCACATGATTAGTATAAATATAAGGCTTTAACAAATCTAATTTACTTAGAAAAAGGGATCGATGACCTCATCCAATTGACTTTCCCCATACGAATACCATTTATCAGAGCTCGAAAATGAGGTGGCATCATTGGGATTTTCTCTTGGCCCAGCCAAAGCCAAGCTTGAATACATTAAGCTTGATATGAACTGACTACGGGAGAAGTGGAAGTTGATAGAGATTACCACCCGGGCAATGTTATCTGAGCCACCCCAAGAGTCTATCACCATCACAATCCTTACTCTTCAGTCTTATGTGGGTGTTATAAGGGGTGATTTAACAAGACATTAGCACCATGATATTTCCATTAGTTTTTTATATAATAAATAATATACTTTCATTTTATTATTGTTACATTGTAAATTATTTTTAATGCAAAAATAGTATTTTTAGTTAATGTTCAACTAAAAATCTATTTTGATGAATTAATGAATTTTTTAATTAAATAATATTTGAATAAAATATTATTATTATTATTAAATTAATTTTTTTAAATATAAATGATCACATAATTTTATGAATGTAATAGTAATTTTTTTGAGGTTCGAAAGCAATTTTTGACAAAACCCATGAATTTTCGATAAATGTCAGTTTTTATTTTAAAAGTGAATATTAACATATTTAGAAAATTATGTAGATAAAATAAATATTATTTATGTAATCAAGATGTCAAAATTATCCAATGGTGAATTTTTGATAATTTTTTGAGACACTCAATTTTTTGGGTAAAAATTAAATACCATTTAAATATATAATGTGTTTTATGACATCATAATGACCAAATAGGGATGTAATAAAATATTATAAGATTTATGTTTGGAAAATATATGTTTTAACATTTAAGTAATCTGATTTTGGGTTTGTTTGACTTATTTTAAAAAGAATTAATGGACCCTTCATGACTTATTAAACATCTTGTCTTCTTGAAATCTTTTCCTTGGGAGTGTGACTCACCTCCACATAAGCAACCCCATTATTTTAAAAATTTTGGAATTTTTCCTTAAAAAATATTTTTTTCCACATCCCTTTTTCAAAAAACATGTTCAAAAACAATGGTATTGGTTGTGTTTTGGATTAGTTTAATGTGAGGTGTCCCAAACCTAAATAAAAAAGAATTACCTCACCTTTCCTATATAAACCCACCCAAGCTCTCACATACTCCACACTAAAAGCCTTTTGAGTTCATTAAACCTCTTCAATCCTCTCTCTAGAATCCTCCCAAGGCACCCCAAGCTTCCAAGAAGCCTTTCCCAAGCCTATCTTGAGCCGTTGGAAGCACACTTCCAAGTAAGGTTTTTTTCTTCCTTTCTCATTTTTCTCCATTATTCTTTAAGTTGTTATGCCCTTCTAGTTTAAATTAGAAATGTTGGGGTATGGTTTCAAACCTCCCCCATACTTCTCTCTTTCTGTTTGAATGATGGGAGACCCATTTCTCTCTCATTAAAATCCACCCATGTACACCTATTACTATGCCGAAATTTTGAAAGAAATTTCCCTTGCCTCATTTAAATTCAAGCAATTATATTGTATCATGAATCTAAATTGCATTAAATTTGTTGGGAAATGTATCTATATGACCCCCTTAATTTCCATGTCTTTTAAACATGATGAGACACCACTTTCTCTCTCATCAACCATTTTTATGAGTTCTTATGTCACGTCGTTATGCTGCCGAAATAGCACCGATTTTACAAGCCAATGTCATTGTGTAGTGAATACCTTTCCCATTTCTCTATCAAGGGTATTCACCTTCATGCACATTTAATTATTGATTATAATGTTTCATGTATTAATTCCACATACCTTTATCATGGAATAAATTATGATGTTTTATGAATCATGTTTTTTGTTCCATGTGGCACACCTATTCATGAAATGAAATGTTTAAGAAGGGTGTGCCCTAATAGAGCTCCAATGCATTGGGTAAAGTATAATATCATGATACGTCATGTGAAATGGGTGTTTACTCAAGATAATTAAAGTTCTCAAAGGGTTTACTTATGCTTCATTTTCAATGAGGGTTTACTCATGATCCATGTGCAATGAGCCTTGGCTCATGGTAATTTCGTGTTAAGTGTTGTTTCCACATGTCCATGTTATGATTATCATACTTTATCGGGCCTTTATGTTTATGCTTATCTTCTACTCTATTGATATGACTTCTGTCTAACATTTATTGTATTCCTCATGTTATTCCATGTTTATTCCCTTACACGGCTTTATAGCTCACCCTTTTCTTATGCATATCCTCAGGTTATCCCATGCAATGCTAATTACGAGGGAATGTAGTGGTCATGTAAAATAATGTTTCAATAAAGATGTTGTATTTAATGTTTTAAGTTGTTATGTAATGATCCTAATCCCCAAATACACTAGAACTCTCTATCTTCTATATTGTATCAAGTGAATTTTTTGTAGTATATCATGTTTATGTTTGTAATGAAAAGAAGGGTTTTCATTAGTGTAGTGATCATTTGACTGTTATAATGCCATGATGATCATGTAAAAATCACAGGATCACATGATAGATTCAAAAATTCATGTGAAGCATAAAAATAAATTCACATTGAAAAGGATATACAGAATAGCCTAATCAAATTTATGATTTATTTGTTCAAAGATTATTGTATGAGTCATTGGAATAAGTTAGTCACACAATTGGGTCACGGGGATGGTTCATGTAGTGAGGTCATTCACAGCATCCTTTCAAAGAGTTCTTATTAAGTGGTCATGTGAGAGAGGAAATCATGAAAGATATAGATGTATTAATAATAGGAGAAATGAAATCTCCCTTGAACCTTGATTTATAAGGAACCCAGTATATTGAAAATTATCACATAGAAGTTCATAAGATGCTCAGAACACTGACTAGAATAAGCCCAAGGGACACAGGTGGGAATATACCTTCCCCAAAACCGAGTCATTATCCGTAGAGATCTCACTTATGGGGGGGGGGGGTATTTTTTGATCCTCACCAAAATATAATAAAAAATTGTATGATCAAATAAATACCTGAAGGATGGGTATTATTTTCTCCACAAATGGAAGAAAAGAGCAACATGACTATAAGGAGAGTAATCATGTAGTTCCCACAAATTGTGTGACCCTTAAGAAGTAATTTGATCATACGACCCTTGGAGATTCATTTGAAATGGTAATATTCTTTGTAAGATATATTTATGATCATATTTAGCCTCTCCAACATGCTCTAATGCTCTCACGAAGGCATCTAAAAAAGTGATGGAATTTATGAAATGGCTTCCAGATGAGTTCCTCCAATTAAGATATGTATCAATTGAACAAAAAATGAAAATTACCCAATGTTTTTCATAAAATAAAAGATTTAAAATGTGTAAGATTAATGAAAAAATAAGAATCACTGATTTTTATGCAAAGGTAAGATGAGTTCTATGTGACCGGTAAATTGATCATGTGAAATTACCTTGGATATGATGTCCCTATCATAAAAAATCTATTAGATATGTTACCTCCATCACAGGAAGGATCTTAGACATGTCCATTTGATCATGCAATACCCTCATAGAAAATTGATGGGTGAGAACTATAGGATTTATAAAAGAAAATATGAAACATTTAAGTAATCTTATATGAAGGAGAGTTCTGCTATTTTTCATGTTAAGGGGTAATTATTTTTTTTACGATTAGTTTATCGATCATGAAAAAGCCCTTCGATAGGATAGTGTGATCTCATGAAGGGTCCTAGATGAGTCTTTATCTATCACACAAAATCCTCTTGGATAAGAATATTGATCTCATGAAGGCTCCCAAACATTCCATCCTAATCTTGTGATGTCCATTTAACATGTGATTTTGATTATGAAAAATCACTTTGAAAATACATGGGTTTTATAAATATTCCAAATATATAGTAGTTATGATGTTATTGTTTATCATGTGACAGAAGAATGACATCATGGATAACCCATGTTTGGTTCATGTGAATGATGTGATGAGATGATATCTCCACTTAATTAAGCTCATATATGTGATTTAAGAACATGTGAATCATTGTTGATCGGGGGTATCAAGGACTATAAATCCCCCCCAAAAAATAAATACACACTCACGTGAGGGAATATGTGAGAAAAAACCTATAAAAAATGAAATACATTTAGTCACATGGGTATTCCACTAGGAATACTAATGAATGACTTATTCTATTACTTAACATGTATATAAGCATCACACGATAACCCTATTCATCTCGTAAAGGACATAGGGTACACCTTCATGATTATGAAAAGATGTTTTCACATGTCTATTTGGCCACCCAATGTCTCAATAGGACAATGACTAATGATAATTGAGGAATTTATTTGATAAATTCTGAAAAATATTTAAGCCATACGAGAATAAAGATATAGTAATTTTCATGTGATGGGTTCATGAAATTTGTGTGAAATATTCCATAGGAATGTGACAACACTTGGACATGTCATCTGGATTAGACAAAAACACCTGTACATGTCATCCAAGTCCTGTGATTTCCACTATAAATGTTAACCATGTCATGAAAAGTTCCCCAGACGTGTCGGCCAATACATGTGAAGTCCTTTAGACATTTTATCCAGATCATGTGGAATCCCTCCAACATGTTATCCTTGATCATGATACACCATTGGATGTTTCTTTATTGATCACTTGAAGAATACCCAGACAATTCAACTATATCATGCAACCATCCTCAGACATGTCAGGAAGACAACTAGGACATGTCAAGAATACATTCCTATCATGCCATCCATGTCAAGAAAATACCCTCCAACATGTTAATCATGTCATGCAGACACCTTGGTATATCTCAACATTTTCTAGAAAACACACATAGATATATGCCATGTAATCTCCCATCCATGATCCTTCAGCAGAGTACCCCCTTTTTCAAGGGGAATTCCCATAATGGGTTAGAGATATACACTCATTAAACCCCATTCATTTCATTCTCTCAAAAAATGGTCTTCATCCCATACAAAAAAAATCTGATCGATTTTTCTGATTCATCATATCGCTTTATCCATCAGAGGATAAAATAATGAATATGTGACCAGGGAATCAACCCTGGTGTAAGTCCCTCCATATTCCAATTACATTAACTCATAGAACCAAAATTATTCTATGAGTATAACAAACTTCCTAAACTATCAGTGGAATGGAAATGGGTTTATATATTGGAATACTCTTGAGTGTAAGCCCTAAACATGCAACCATGTACCTTAAGCCCATTATCAGGTTAGAAACAAGATGAACATTGAAAACTATGATTCCAATCGAAAAAATATCAGCAGTTTTCCTTCATAAAGCTAGATTTGTATATCAAAAATACCACTAGGTACACCCTAGTTCATAAGTCCATAATCCATATCCAATTATTTTTATTACTTGATATAACTTTATTCTAACACCAATTATTACCAATGTGGCTTTAGGGATTTGAGACTATCATATCAATAGTATCATAAAATTCCCTCAATCATGGAAACCTTAGCATCTAAAAAATTTTCAATAGCATGATTCAGATGACTTCATACTTTGGCATACACCATAGTGTAAGTCCCAAATTAATTCACTTGGTGACAAAAAATGGGTAAATAACACTTATGGGTACCAATCGTCAATCCCTTCCCATTAGCAGGTTACAGATAGAACAAACTATAAATGCCCTGATTTTTGTTATAAGCCAGATATGTATGATTCCTTCTAAAGGTTTGAGATCCATACTTGATGCATAAGTTCACTAATATATGTCCTTTCCATGTGATGGTAAACAATATAGTTTGGACCAAAATGTACTTTCCAATTTTTGATTCATGTTATCATAAGATATGTAGGTTTTCTATTGGAGGTTCAATCCCATCATTGAAATAGTAATAACTTTTTCGGATGATAGTAAACTCCAATGTTCTTGGTTATATGTCTTTAAGATTCAATAATCCACCCATCAATAGTTAATATTAATAGACAGAAGGATAACCTCAGATTAATATTGATGATCTCAATAATAGAATACTCATTTAGAAGCATTCAATATCAGATTATTTTATTATTGTGGAAAGTCCTTTGTTGGAATTTGGAAGGGATTCATTGACATATCTTAGATCTCTATGAGATTACAAGAGTGGGAAATACCCCCCCCCCCCCAAGTGTTTTAAGTGCCTGACCTCCCATACTCTTTAGCAATGTGGGTTATTAAGTGTCGTTGGGTTTGAAACCCCAAGAAACCACTTTCTTTTAGAAAGCAGGCTCATTCCTCATTATGGATGTGGGAGCCATTAAGAGTTTCTATGAGATATGAAAATGGTAAAATGAATGTGAAATTTTTTGAAACTATTCATAAACTCCCATCCCATAATAAATCATTAGAAAAATACCATTTTTATTGAAAAAATGGTGAAACTGATTTGAAATCATGTAATGGAAGAATAATTTAATCATTATGGGTGTTAGGAATCTTGTTTCCTAAACCTGGGTAACCATCCCATTTCAAAGGGAAAACAACATTGGTATATTATCCTTAGAAAATAATATCATAACTTCTAATGTTATCTAAAAAATTATTTTATGAAAACTACGATAGATCAGATGTGACCATCCTATAATTACATGAGTTATAATAAATATTTTATAGTCCTAATTTTCTAATGTTCTTCCCTTTGAATTATACCATGGAGTAGAGCTGTTATGATGGAGTTAGGAGGATTTATGGAGGTTAAAAAATAGTTTTTTCCTTTAAAATAACCATAAAACCATTTTATTGGGAATGGTTCCTTCTGTTTAGAAGATTTCATGGAGTATTGAGTGTTGGTTTGATTAGTTTTCCCAAAAGTTTTTTGGATTTGGCAATGGAGTTAGTCGTTTGGTGTTAAAGTGAACCATGGTGAGTGAAATAGATTTTGTAGCCATTTTATAGGAATTTTTCATTCATATTTCTCTTGTGAGAAATGAGAATGTAGAATTTTCTTGTGTATCCATTTTGAGGGAGGATGTCTTGGTGCAGTGCTTGATAAGACACACTATTGTAAATTGGCAGCGTGGAGATCACCACACTGTAGTGCTAAGTGCATTCATAGTAAAATGATTAGGTTTCTACACTGAATCATAGAGAATGATGAGGTAGAGGAAAAATTATTTTGACAATGTTTTTAAAGTCACACAATCATTAGGATTCAAACACCTTTATAACTAGATCATGCTTTAACCAAAGGCATTATATACCATTTGGGAGTTCACCATGCCATGATAAAGGATTTTGGAATTCCTCTATAAAGTGAGGGCCTGAGCACTACTGGATCAATTTTTTTATATCTCAACAAAACCAAGTCAACCCATGCACCTATAATCACAATTTTACAATCCTTGAAGATATCAATTTCCTCATTTTGACACATCAAAGTATCATATCAAGGAATCTTCTCACTTCACCCTTCATCATTATTTCCCCTCTTCTTCTCCATTCAAGAAATCCATTTTAGCATGATTCCTCAGTTTTGGGTTGAGATTTCAAGATAATTTCAATGGTGTGTACCGAGTGTAACACCATGAGATTTTCGAAAAAAAATCATTAAATAATTCTATTTTTTTGGTGGCTTGTGTTACACGCAACACCATGTTTAAATAAACCATGATAAATTATATAAATTTTATTATTTTTAGTGAGAGTTATTTCCTAGACATTGGATTGGTGGGTATGAATAAAAATAAATAAATTATAAATAAGTGTGGTTTACACATATATAAAATTAATTAATTGGATATCAATTAATTATAAATAAATATAATAATTAGTAAAAAATAAAGGAAATATTTTTATGGAAAATGGTTTTTCTGCACGTAGTGTGTTTTTATATTAATGAATTATATTAATCAATATTGGTGAATTATTTTAAATAAATTTATATATTATATATTTAATAAAATATATTAACATCAATTACATATTTTTATAAACCTATGATAAGTATAAATCTAGTTTTATTATTAAAAACCATATTTTTCTAAATTCATTTTTCGTCACATGTTTTCCCTTATTTTAAAATTTTTTTCCACCACTTATAAGTATTAAATTTGATAATTTTTTATCATATTTAATATAAATTGGTTCAAATTTGGAAAATAATCCACTTTTATTTTTCTCAATATGAATATTAACTATGGTAAAATTTATCACCTCAGTAAAGGGACAATAGGGTTAATCTAGGTTATAAATAAGTGACAAAGCCATACATTTTCAATGTAATTCTTATTAAATGAATTACATTTCACTATTATCACCTTTGGATTTAAATTTAATTTTTAAGGGACAATTGTCTTGAAAAATAACTTATATAATATTTAAGTAAAGTAATGTTCCAAAATTTCCATCTCTCAGTTTTACATATATCTTATATCTCCATATATGGAAAAAATCAGGTTATGAAAAAAATTTAAGTGTTTATATTGATAATATTTAAATAAATTTATAGATAAAAAAAGTAATTCTCTTTTTTATTTGAATATATAATAACCTTAAATTCTTATTCAACAACAATAAATTATTTCTCCAGTTAATTAAAAATAATAATAAATGATTTAAAAATATTTAAAGTAATATAATTTGACTGAGTTATTTGTTAAATGAATTTTTTATTTTAATATGGATTATTAGAATTATGATAAATAATTATATTCAAAATCCAAATTTTTCTTTATAACCTTTAAGTCAAATTAAATGAACAGTGTCTAAATTGGCAATAATGATAATTTATATAAATTTGATATTTTTAAATTACATTGAAATCATTAACATATTAAAATTGGAAAAGGGGGATTATATATGGTCTAATATTTCATCCCTTTAAAATTTATAGTACATTTAGAACCATTTATATTGATATTGGATTTAATATATATTAATATTTTTTAAAATTTCAACAGTGCCCCTCCACTCAATTATAAAATAGAACCCATCCTTTCTCTTATTCACCCCACTGTGAGACTTATATGTTAAAAGGACTATAAAAATTTCAATTCTATACTACCCTATAAACATTATAGTTATAATTTTCTTACCAAAAGTCCAACCCTTGATCCCTTAAGAGTTTATCTTAATGAGTTGTTTCAATGAAGAGGTAATCAGCTTAGCGGATCAGTTACTTTTAATTCTTCTTTTACACATAAAAATATGTTATATTACTCATAAAATAATAAATTAAGTTTTATAAATATAATTAATGTTATTATTAATATGAAACCACCTTAATTAACCCTATTTCCATCAAATTGGAATTGAAAGTATCGCTCATGCCTACGTATGGCCTATGTTCTAAAAATCGCGATACATTTAATTTTACATCACCATCATTCATGAATGGTTATTATGATCAGTTTAATTTTAATATAAGATATTTATTAATTAATTATTATTATTTAATGATAATATCATATCTATATTCTTTCCTTCCAAACCATTGGAAAATGATAATGTCGTTTATGCATATATGTTGACTACCGCCTCCCCGAAGTAATGTGATTTTTATTTCATTAATATTTTACTCGTATGATAATAAGGAAGGATATAATTAATATATATGAAATATATGATATATTAATGATTCTATAAAGGTTATTTAGTATTTATCTTTCCTTAATTTCATCTGTTGAAAAAGGGAAACAATGTTCATGTGTACGTACAAGCTACCACCGCCATGAACGGTGCAATTCCTTTTTCTATCACTATATTTTATGAAGGACTATAACTGTTTATATAATGAATATATATATATAATATTTAAATCATAATTTTACTTTTGGTGATTATGGTACCATGATCAAATTAAAAGAAAAAAACAAACCAAAACATACATAAAAAATGAAGCAGTTATCACCAAGAATAGTGATTTTAATAAACAATTGTTAATAAAAAGATGATAAAAGTTTATAAGTAAGTCTCCTGTGGTATGATATATATTATTATGTTTCTATAATATATTTTTATAATATATATATATATATATTTAATATGAGTTTTGAACATTTAAGAACGAATTTAGGCCTAAGAAAAGGGGTTTTAATCACACTTTTTATTGTGAGACACATGGAATATTCACCCCTTGTTTCATTCATGTGGTTTAAATACATACCATGAATTTAATTTATAATTATTAATAAAAAATTACTTGTAATTAAATATCTATAAAAGTTTATTTATTTCAGGGGGATTATTATTAAAATATTAGAAAAGTGTTATGAATTTATGTTTCAATCCTAATATAATTGGCATTGTTTATGATTGAATATTAATTAAAGAAAAATATAAAATAATTATCACATTATCCTCTTTAATATTTATTCTCCTATTATTAATTATTAATAATTATGTTTTTAATTATAATTTTCATCCTTTTAAATACCCAATAGGGTGAAGAAATATTTTAAATAAAAAAATTCTATGTTTTACTATATTTTCAGTAAATATGTTCTTCCAAATAAATGTTTTTAAAAATATTTTAATTTTTTTAATATTATAATATTAATTATTAAATTAATTTAACCCATGATTTAATTTTCTTAACCGAGATTAAATTGAATCTTCTTTTTCATTTTCTGAATGAGGTACTTTTTAACTGTTACGAAAAATGTGAAAGGAAGGTTTCCATTATACTTAAATAGAATAAACATAATTTCCAACCATCATGAACACTCAATGTTTTTATGATTTTAGTAATATTTTCCCATATTTATTTTCAATGAAAGTTTTTTCCATAATATTTCAGAAAGGTTTTTATTTTAATATTGGTTTTCAAAGTGGAAAGGTTATTTTCCTCAAGAAAAATTTCTATGATACTTTTAAGGAATTTAAATATATTTTAACATCCCTTGATGTTAACAATTATTTACTTGTTATATGATCCAATGATTCCATTATTACTCATTCCTCGTTTGTTTACTATTTATGTGATGTTTATGGAATCCATATATTTTCCATGGGTTATGCTATGTTGAATTAATGAAATGATTATGTAACCTACATTCATAGAATGGGTTATGATGTTGAAATGGATAGATGTTTTTGATCTTATGAAAATTATATGTATGGTTTTCAATATGCGACTCCGGTAAATTTATGACCAATAATGTTGGTCACATTATAACTGTGTAATGTGGATATGTTATAAACCAATGATGGTGGTTACATTATAACTGAGGATGGGTGGTCCTTGAATTATACATCCCTCAAATTCATTGGGTAATTATTGATATCTCATTATATAAACATGAATATAATGGGGATTGAGTCTAATTTATTATGGGACTCTATCCATTTTGATAGTATTGGGAGTGAATCTTGACTACAATGATGTTTTGGGGAGTGACCCATTCCACTATGATACCATTGGAAATGATTCTTGACTACTATGGAAATGATTTTTTATTCTTATGTTTATTCCATTTAGTCCATATATTATGCCAATGTTATGATCCAATGGATCATTTTCCTTGATTTCTTTATGATTTATATTTTATAAAAGGATATTTTTTAGTTCATGACTCATGATTATGATCTATGTTACTAAATATATGAATTATAATTTTCAAGCTCATATTCTCATAGCCTTATGCTCATGTTACTCTAATTTGATCATACATATCTCCCTTTTTTACCTTACTGAGAATTTTAGGTCACCATTTCATATGTTTCCTTTCCCCAGGTAATAAATAATGGTATTAATAATGATGCCATTAATAATAGTTCTAGTCATAAACAACATTATGAGAGTATCTTCTAAACTAGTTATTTATGTGTCCAATCTTACAAAAATACTAGACCTCAATGAATCTGGTGTGGATTATAATGATATGTAATGAATATTCATCTAATATGATGAAATATATATGTATGTAAAGTATGGGTTTCAGTTGTTGGTATTAGATAATGTTTTATTTAATATTTGGAAACTAGGATAAGAATGATTTAATGAGAACAATGGGGATATATCTATCTAATGGATAAAATCCAATTGGTTTGGTAATGATCATGGATGAGATAGGTTAAACCTATGGTGTCATATATTAAAAATAAGGCATCTGGATTTAGACATACTAAGAATGATATTTCCTGATTTCTCACTCCAATCACATATTCATGAAAGTCATGAAAACTATTTTGGTTTTAGTAATGGATTGAAGAAGGAAGGATGAAGTTTATGTGGTAACATCTATGCTAAAATATTGATGTATTCTATTAGATATTAGTTATATAAATTATAGTAGATCAGTGTAATTTTCAAGGGATGCAAATTTATATCCTCAATGGTTAGATATTGAGTTAGAAATAAAAAAACATTATGGTATGATGGTCATATCCCAAGTATATAGTTCCTATCAGATAAATGATTTTGAAAAAATTTCTTCCTATAAGTCTTTGGATTCTTCATTTCATTGAATTTGACCTAATTCTTAGAATTGATTTTATTTATATAAATGGATGCCATATAAATTTCTAACGAAGCAATGTTTTATTTGTTATTCCAAATGTATTAAAGATAATTTATCAATTTGAGGTTGAATATGAAATTATAATAGAAATTACTTTTACCATGTAGGACTTGATTTGGTTCCATGAAGTATATTTTTCTTATGTGGTTGGGGAGAAACTAAAAATGAAATACATGCCTATTTTTGGGGGTTTGCTGATGTCCTTCTATAATAGTTCTGTTTTATTCTAGAAAATTATATCTTTGAGTTCTCAATATGACTCATAACTATTCTGATACCTATATAAATAACCCCATAAACAATTTTGAAAATTGAGTTACCAGAATTGAAGAAGAATCCCTAGGATAATCTTGACAAGTGATTAATTCGGCCATGTGAATTGCCATGGGGAGTACTAGTATTTTTTGTTAAAAATAAAGATAGATCACTGAGACTCTGTATTGATTGTCGAGATCATAATAGAACCAATTTCATGAATAATTATCCTCTACCCCATTTTTAGGAATTTTATTATCATCTACTCGGAGGTCAATACTTTTTCAACATTGATATTCATTATGTATATCATCAATTGGTGTTCATGAAGGAGGATATAACCAAGTCCTCATTTTTTACAATTTAAGAACATAATGAATTTATAGTTATTCCCATTGGTCTTACTAATTTCCTTGATATATACTTGTAATTAAGGAATATAGTCTTTATATATCACCTTTATAATTTTTTAGTCATTATAGATGATTTTATTATATATTCAAAGGTCAAGATGGGGCATGAAGATCATTTTATTATTTTTCCAAGTAACTTATGGAAGGGTAATATTTATGATCAAATATGAATTTTTCTTTAGAATTTTTCATTCCTGAAACATATAATCTCATGTGAGGGTATATCAGTAGATCCATTAATGAAATAAGTTATTGAACTTTCTCCCAGACTAACTATTGTGACCGAGATCCATATGCAACTTGTTTTGACTGGATATTACCGACACTTTGTGTAAATATTTTCTCATTGATTTCTAATCTAGTTCTCTTACTAACTCGAAAAAGATCCAAATTCCATTGGGTGGGTGAATGTGAGGAGAATCTCAAGGATCTAAACTGATGGTTGGTTAGTGAAACTATCCTCATATTATCTACTAGTGGAGAAGTGTTTATTGTCTGTAGTGATGCATCAAATAAGGGTATAGGATTCTTTAACACACAAAATGATATGGGGATAGTGTGTGCCTCATACTAATTAATGGTTTATGAGATAAATAAATCAAACCATGATTTGGAGTTGGGAGTGGTATTTTTTTAATTAAATATATAGATTAATTATATATATGGACAATGATGTTATATATACAATGATCATTAACATTTAATGTAACACCCCGACCTAGAACTCTCTCACATGGCCGAAATAGGTTGGTTATGAGACCTCAAGAGTGACTTTATATATGCCATAGGATTCCGACTAGCAATGGGGGTGTGATATGTAATGTAGGGAAAATATACCTATTGGTTATAGAGTTAAAACATAGTAAAAATAAGAAATATAAATAAATAAATATCATAGTATGGTAACAATGGGAACAGAAAAATATTGCAGAATACCAATAATCAAAGCCAACTAAATAATCCAATAATTAAAAAAGGAATATTTTGTTTAAGTTTTTCAGTTCATGTAAATGGCATGAAATAAGTAATATAAAATAAAAAAAAATACTACACTCAATATAAAAGTCAAAATTACCTAGACCCAAACACCATCTCAATCCCATCTCCCATCTCCATCCCATATAGCAAGTAAAAAATAAATATAAATGTATGAAGAAGGATATAACCAAAAACACATTTCATAGAAGGTATGGACACAATGAATTTATAGTAATGCCACTTTTTCTTACTAATTCAATTACTATATTCATGTATTTAAGGAATAGAGTCTTTAGATATTACCATGATCACTCTGAGATAGTCTTTATAAAATATATTATTATATATTCAAAGAGAAAGGAGGAGCATGAAGATAATTTGAGTATTATTATGAGAACCATTAGGAAAGATAATCTTTATGAAAAAATTACCAAATATGAATTTTTTCTTTGGAAAAATTCATTCATGGGTATTAAAATCTCAATTAAGGGTATATAAAAAGATCCATCAAAGAAAGTCATTACTAAATGTTTTCCCATACCAACTATTTTGACTGATATCCATAGTATTCTTGGTTTGGATGGATATTAATGACACATTTTGGAGAATTTATCATGGATTTCTAATACACTCCTCTTGTTAACTCAAAAAAGAGCCAAATTATGTTGCCTGGAAGAATGTGAGGAGAATTTCAAGGAGATAAATTAAAGGTTGGTCAGTGAACCACTCCTCACAATATCATTTAATGTGGATGGTTTTATAGTCTATATTGATGCATCAAAAATGGATTTCTAATCCACTCCTCTTATTAACTCAAAAAAGCCAAATTTTTTAAGTTATTAAACTTATAATTCATTAATGGAATCTCTATATATATTTTCTCACTCTTTTATAAACAATATTTTTTCTTATCACATAGATGACCAAGCCTTCACATGAGAAATTAAATTTCAAAAATTACATTTATTTCTCATTATTATTTTTGCTAAAAATATGTATCAAGATAAGAGAAGTCTATAGAAGAACATTTAATTCATAAACAACTAAATCCACGATCCATGGATTATCACCGGGGACATTAATTTCATCCTTGGGCCAAGTGAAAAGATGGGTCCAAATCACTATAATATATCTTCAAGGGAGTTTAGATAATTCATTAAAGACAATAACATAATTTACATAAACCTATTTAGGGCCAAATATACATGGCATAAAAGGCATTATAATAGTGTTGTGGAAATTACTCCTAAAATATATTTCACTAAAAATAAAGAACTTGATAAATGGGATACAAATCCTAGAAATAATCTTCCATGAATAAATTCATACCATCATCCAATTTTAGTAAGTCTTAATACTATATTTTCAAAACCTATCATCCATTTTTTATTTAACAATTCTAGGACCTAACTTATTTAATATGATAACATTGTCAAAGAAAAGTGGAAATCTATGAACTTTAGAAATGATTTTTTCACTTGTATCACGAAATTAAAATGCATAAAATAGAAAAAAAAGAGTTAGCACAAATAAAAAATCCATAAAATTGATAATGATATTACTTAATTAGATGAGAAACTAAATAAAATGATTTTTTCCTCTATTAATGCTAATATTTCGACAAATATTTAGCAATCAATTGATATCTGCACCAAAATAAAATATTTTCTTAATATAAAATATAGTATTCAAGAAAACAGTACATTAAAATAAAATGCATTAAAGATGGAGATAGGAACACAATGTTAAACAATGATCTTGAAAGGACTAGGAAAACTTGTAAACTCCTCACCTTTCTAAAACATGGGGTAGCATAATTTATACCAAGGAGGGTCTAAAAAACAATATTGTCTCCAAATTAAATATTATTTTAATGGTCCAAACAATAAAATGGAATTATTATATGATGTTATTCCCTACATGGTTAGATTCAATGAGAACACTTTCCGGAGAGGTGTCCCTCTTCAACATGAAATAAAAGATGTTTTCTTTAACCTGAATCCTGATAGTGCTCTTGGACCTAATGGATTTACTGAATATTTTTTCATCACTACAAGGATACAGTTCAAATTGATGTATATAATTTGGTTAAAATTTTATTTTTTAAATGACACACTTCTACATGGTCTTAATGCCAAATTCTCTCTCTAATTCCCAATGTGGGAAATTCATTTGAAATTCACCTATTCAGACCCATTATATTATAAAAAATCTTTATAAATTCCTCTCTAAACTCTAAGAAAATAGGCTTTCTCCTATTTATAATAAAATCATATATTGGAACTAGTTTGGTTTATTCAATGCTATAACCATTCAAGATTTCATTTTCTTGGCCTATAAAAGAAACAATATTTTAAATAACTATAATAGGGGAGGAATCATTTCTATTAAAATTGGCATTATGAAATCATTAAACATTATTGAAAGGATTTTTATTTATAAGGTTCTTAGAAAATTTTGATTCAATGACACTTTTTTCAACAAAATCAAAACAAATTTTGGATCTTCACAAATTTCATTTATTATTAATGGTTCCCCAAATGGTTATTTAAATATCACAAAAGGTTTCAGGAATGGAGACCCAATCTCTGCAATCGTTTTTACTATTGAAGAATTTTACATAAGCATAATTCTCACTTGTTTGATAAATCAGGTTAAAATAGAGCCCATTACATCCTCTAGAAACCTAGATGTTCCCTCTCATATCATGTATGATGGTGAAATAATCTTATCTTTACAAGGATACAAAAAAAATCCAAAATCATAAATATTCCATCTCACACTATGAATATGTGTCCATCCAATTCATAAAATTGAAGAAATATTTCATATTCTTTGGATAAATATTTCCATTCACTAGAAAAAATAGAATTATAAATGTCCTTAGTGTTAGAGAAGGATACTTACCATTTACATATCATGGGTACCTTATATTGTTTTGAAGTCCTAAATTTATATACATATCTAATATTGGTTACCAAATTAAAAATCAAATCTCTACTTGTAAAGGAAAATATTTACCTATAGATGAAAGAAAATGTCTTGTCAAACACACAGTTGTTTCTAAAATGGTTTATTCTATGATGGTTTATAAATGACCCATTGGTTTGATTAAAATTCTTAATATCTATATAAAAAACGTTTTTTTCATTGGAAGAACTATTGAAAGAAATATTTTCATTATTCCATGGATTAATTGTTGTAAGCCCCTTGCCAGTAGTGGGCTTGGTTATAAGAACCTAAAGCTTTTTAATTATTTCCTTCAGGCTCAGATCACTTGGTTCCCTTTAAATAAAAACATCATGTATTTCAATTTATATCGAGGTATATTTTTTAACAAATTTGAAAAAGGAAATGTGATCTATTTTTATTACTCAATCTAGAAATCCATTAAGAATTCTTTCAAGAAAATTATTTCTCACACTAGATGGATAGTTAATAAACAATCTTCGTTGAGATTTTTGTGGGATAACTGGAATGGGTTTCCCTTTATCTATATGGATAACACTATTCACCGACCTACTAACACTAGTATTTCTATAAATTTCCTTTTGAAATCTCCATACATGGACTTTACCAATGAATTCTTCAATAAAATTAATAGTTTTCATTTTGTTAATTCCAATGATTTTTTAGTCTAAGAACCTTCCAAAATGGGATTTTCGATTAAAAAATTAATAAAATCATAATTTAATCAAAGAAAATCAATATTTTTATTAGTTAATGAAATTTGAAAATCCACAGGTTAGACCCTAAATGTTCACCCTTGTTTAGAGAATATCCTACAACTGAATTCCCACTCACATCTATTTATAATTATTTTGTATCCAACTATGCTCCAAATGTCATTTCTGCAACAAAAATAGAGAAGATGGTGACCATATATGTCTATCTAGTACTAATATATCTACTTTATAGAAGTACATATTTGGAACTTTTTATCTTAGCTAAAAAGCTTTAGACTCCATTCAGATACATCTATAATGATTCAATGCTAAAGACACTTTTCAATAGATCAGATAGCTCATTATAGCTATCGTATCTGAACTACTACAGGTCGTCTTATATAGAAAAATCTTCATTATTCACCATAATAATGACTTTAATTTTTTTCATCTCAAGTAAATATTTTCAATGCCGTCAAAGGGGCTAGAATGATAAAAACTGGTAGCTATCATTACTCTATCAAGGACCTTATTATCCTTCATTGGTTGGGAATATAAAGATGTTTTAGCGAGCTGAGAGGAATTATAGATTTTTTGTAAATTCCCCCCTAGATGGATCTAAATTAATGTACATGGTACCTAAAAAGGATACATAGGTCCCTTCGGTTGCGGAGTGGTGTGTAGGGATTACATTGGAAAAATTCTTGGATGCTTCTACGATACTTGTGGTATTGCATCATATATATAATTTTAGATGTCTTGTATCATTATTTCAGTTGATCATATCAAGAAAACAGGTTGGAACAACATATGGATACAATGAAACTCCACCACTATTGTACAAGACCTCCGAGATAGTGTGGGACAAATTGGTTGGCCCCTCACTGTAAGATGTATAAACTACCTCCAAAACTATTCCGATATAAATCCCATAATCACTCATGATTATCATGAGGTGAACTTAGTGGATGATGGTCTTGAAAAAAATGTGTCAACTATGAAATCGAAAGGTTAGAAAACCATCCCAAATATCTCATCACCTTGATGAAAAATATTTTAATAAAATTCTCACATTCAAATTTTTGTAACACTGTACCTTTCTTATTTATATACATTTGGGCCTTTTCCTTTTTGAGAAGTTCAACACTGTTTAAAAAAAATTTAATTAATACTATATCAAATTTCCGTGGAACCTTGCTAGAATTCCTTAGATCATGTCTCATAACCATGAAAAACCTAACCATATAACCATGTTAAAACATAACATTCCTCGGTGTTATGACGAAATGTCTCTGAGCATGTCATAGAACCATGAAAACTATAACCTTATAACCGAGGTATAAATCACACCAATATGGGCCAACCCTTATGTATAATAATTTAATCATTTAACTAGGGTTGATCATGCTATACAATAATTTCATCATGTGTCACTTTACTATCTTTCTATATAAGAATTTCAGAATGTGTCACTAAACATAGCCCACAATATAATAATTTCAATATGTGTATCTGGGCCAATTCCTTATATAAGAATTGCAACATGTATCAAGGTAATGACCCACTATATAAGAATTTCAGCATGTTTCATTGGTCTAAAACCCAATATAAGAATCACAACATGTATCATTGGGAATATCCCACTATACAATCATTTTATCATGTTTCATTAGGAAAACACCTTATATAAGCATTACAACATGAAAGTCACAACACAAGTCATATCAATTAGGACATCACAATATCACATAATATGTCTCAATGATTAATTATGAAATTTACCATTTATCTTTATGTTACACATCTCATATATCAATTGGTCATAACCAATAACATTCAAGTTATCTTAATAAACAAGACAAGACAAGGTGAATCTATATCAAGAAAATACCTGCAATCCATGTCATTATGAATACACATTAATCCATTAAACAATTTATTATATTCTAGGGTTCACTCACCCAAAATTTGGATTCAATCCAGGTTAATAACTAAATTTATCCAAAGGGACTCTAAGGAATAATTCAATTAATTATTTCAATTTATTCTGTATATGATATGTCAGCGCAATATAAATATTACTCATACATGAATATTATCAAACCATAAGGTTAAGTATTAAAAAATATAAATTTAGTAGAAAAAGTACATAATGCTTCTATTTGAGAACACCCATGAAGAAGAAGGTGTTGATAATCATAAGAAGTATCCCAGATCAAAATTGATCAAGATAAAAACCAACAACACTCATAGTAAATAGATGACACTTAAACATTACTTGAAATATGGTAATGAATAGAAAAAAATGAGAACCACTTAGAAGGGATCATATATGTTCTCAGGATGTCCAGAAGTGATATTTTCACTCCAAAATCCCTTGGAAGGTTCCCTTAGGTTGTGACGATTAAGTTTCATGTGAGATTAAATAAAAATAAACTGCACTTCAAACATTAGAACTATAGGTTGGGTAATTACGTGGTGTATATTATAGTTACAATTCTGGTAATTATTTTCAATGTGATAATCCTAAAAACCCATCACCATAGTTTAATATTAAAAACACAAAAACATTACATGATGTTTAATTCATTTACACTGTGCATGTAAATTTTCTGTATATGGGTTTTCATCCTATTATCCTTATAAAACAACATGAACCCACTTAGAAGGATCTCAACATACCAAGAACCTATTTTAAAACATGAACCATTTATACACATAATAAATTAAATTATAAACATATATATACACAGACATTAAGTCATTTTCCTAGTCAAAAGCTCTCCATCTACAAACAATAATTGGCCATCAAGGTTCAATTTAAATGCTCAAATCGGGATGTACCTGGGAAGAGACATGATCTAAAATTTAAAGTATATTTTTATAGAGAAAGAGTTGAATATTCATTAGAGAATTTGGTTAAAGTGGATTATAAATCATTACTTATGAATACTTTACCACTCAGGGAATGAAAAATGGTGTCAAATTCACTAATTTGAAAGGACAAGGCTATATTTTTGATGATGAGGATCTTAGAACTTCTGATATTTATGGATTGAAAAAGGATATAAATTGGAATATTGAATGAAAGGGAAAGGTATTTTAATAGTTCAAAAATAAATCCACACGACTATTAATGGGGTGTGGATGGAAGATGTGGAACTACAATAGAGGGTGAGAAATATTCCTTAGTTTATTCTTGATTAGGATGGAATAATAAGGTTTATAAACTCTCTATGCATTCCTATTCATACCAGATTTGAACATGGATCTATTTTAGAAATCTCATATTTCTTAATTCTTTATTCATCCTAGAAGTACGAATATGTATATCGATTTAAAAGATTATTTATAGTGGGATGACATGAAGAGAGATATTTTAGAGTATGTTTCTCAGTGATTGTTATGTCATCAAGCAATGGATGAGATACAAAGTCTAAGGGGATTTTAATAACTTTACCCATATGATAATGGAAATTGGAAAACATCATCATGGATTTCTTCATTGGACTCTCATAAACATCTAAATGGAAAAATATTATATAGGTTGTAGTTGATCACCTTACGAATTCAACATAATTGATATCCATTAGAGAAGATTTTTCAATTTACCAACTTAGTTAGATATATATTAAGGAAGTGGTAAGATTTATTATGTTCCACTAGAAGTTGTATGTAATTTGGATCCTTAGTTTACATAAATATTTTTGAGATTCCTTCATTATAATCTAGATACATAGCTGAATTTCTGTACAACTTATCATCTTGAGTTAGATAACCAGTATAATAGAATAATTCAAACCCTAGAGGATATATTGAAGTCTTTTTAATGGGTTTTAATGTTTTTTGGGATCAAAATATTCCACTAGATGATTTTTCATATAGTAATAGATTCCATATGATCATTTAGATGTCTCATTATAAATTGCTATATGTATGGAAGTGTAGAACTCTAATATGGCGGGATGAGGCTAGAGAAAGAAAGCTATTGGGATTTGAGCTATCAGAGGAAATTACAGAGAAAGTCAGAGACATTCTTCATCACATCAATGTATCATAGAGTTGACAAAAAAGTTATACTGATAAACATTGATGTGATCTTGAGTTTAAAGTTTGTGACATTGTATTCCTATTAATATATCCTTGGATGGAGGTTTTTAGGTTTTGAAAAAAGGAATACTGAGCCCCATATATATTGGTCCCGTTGAAATTTTTCATCGTATCAGGATAATAGATTATTATTTAGAACATCCATCAAATATCTATCATTTTCATGATATGTTCCATGTATCTATCAAGAGGAAGTACATACATGAACCTTTAGATACACTAAAATCATAAGTTGTAATAATGAATCATGATCATCCTTATAAAAAAAACTAGTAGAAATTTTGGATTTTAAAGAGAGTGTCATATAAAACATTTCCACTAAAACACAATGAAATTTTAGGAAATATTATTGGAAATAAATTAAACACCTTTGATGGCTTGTGTTCAAAGAAACATAGAGTTGTAATGAACAATTATATATTGTCAACATTATTATTAAAATGATTCCATCATAACCTAGACATTAAAAATGGTGGTATAAATAATAATTAGAAAATATTATAAAATAAGAAGGAATGTTTTCTATAAATATAATATTTTTAATTAATAATTACATAATTTTTGGTAAACTATTTATATGCATTGAAAATTCATTTCTCGTGAAAAATGAATTTTATTTCTTTTTTTGAAAAATATTGAAATTTATTTTTTTTACAATTTTATAAAATATTTATCTCAAAATTAACTTCATTTTTTAATCAAAATTTTAAAATTAACTTAGTGGTATTTTTTTATTTTTATGAAATATTTAATTTTTCAATGAATATTGAAAAATAAAACTTTTTATAGAAAATGTCCTTTTAATTTATGTGGAATAGAAAAGCTATATATTTTTTTAAAATAGTTTACATTTTTTATTAGTTTAATAACATTATAATTCATTAAATTTATATCAATATATTCATTTTTCTACTAAACATTTATATAAAAACCTATTATACTTATAAAAATTTCTATTTGGAAAACCATTTTTTCCTCATGGCTGTGGGTTTAATTTTAAATTAAAATTCTCCCCTTATGTGAATTGAATTTGAAAAAATGGATAAAACATTTTTAATGATAATAGTTAATATTACTTGACATTTTCATGTTAATTTTTTGTCATAATAAAAATTAAAAACATGAAAAAAATACTGCAGTTACTTTTAAAATGGGTTTATTGGGGGTGAAACAAAAACGATAAAGATTAGAATGACCTAAAACTTGTCTAATTCATATTTTATAGAAATATTTCTACCTTATATTTTATAAGGTTTTATAACGATCCATTTTGAAAACTTTTTTGATTTTTAATATGAGGGTATATGTTTTTATTTTAAAATATTTCATAGGTGTTCTCCCCTCCACATATAAAATGAAACCCCAATCCTCTAATTTACTCACTTCCATTTTTTTTATTCCAGCAACAAAAAACAATAATCTATTTATTAATTCAATACACATGTACTATAGGCCTTATTTTTATTACTAAGACCTCCAATGATGGTTTTTGGATAAACGCTAAGGAGGTTGTCTAAATAAGAGGTATCATTCTTAACTGAGTGTTTTTTTATTACTTCTCCCACCTCATTAAAATATTACTCATGTAAAGTCCCGTGTTTTTTTATCCATGTTAAAATAAGAAGGTATTCGAATTTTTATCAGTTTATTGATGAGTCGGTTTTTAAACCGAGCACTAGAATTTTATTCCGTGTGTTGGAGCACCTACAGGTGTAGTTTATGGACTTTTATAATTACTCGATAATTTTAACGGGTGTCCCGATGATTCTTGGGAGCAGTGGATCCAAAAAATACTACTTTAATGGATATGTACGGGCAGTGCACAGTTGCAGTCCAACCTGTGTAGTTTACCCTGTTTAATAAATTATTAAATTTAATTAAATAAGATTGTATGAGATATCGTGATTAATTAAAAGAGAGATGTAATAATAATAATAATAATAATAATGAAGTTATTATTATTATTATTGTCATTTTTTAATTAAATTAATGATAAATAATTTATTAAATGATTTTTAAAGAAATTAATGTTTCTTTGGGGTTTATCAATGAATCATTTTAATTAAATAAAGAGTTTCAGAATTACTAAAGGACCATTTATTATTAAATGGAGGTTATGAGTTGGAGTTTTTATCATTAATATAATATTAATGATATTGTAATAAATTGGGGGTTAGGGTTGTTTTAATTAAATTAATGTTTGAATAATAATAATACTGTTATTATTATTATTGTGTTTATTTAATTAAATACATGTTAAAAGAATTTAATGTGACTTTTATGATTTTCAAAGAAAAGTTTTCCATTAATAATGGTTAATTGGGAGTTATGGTATCAATAAATTAAGGTTTTTGGAAATAATAATAATTATTTATGATTATTATTATGTATATTATTATGGTTATATTTATTATTATTGTCAACTTCTTATGGTTGTTTTATAATTAATAATAATAATATATTTTGGGGGTTTGGGATTTAAATAAATGATAGTTGGAAAAATAATAATAATGATGTTATTATTATTATTGTATTTATTTAATTAAATATATGTTAAAATAATTTAATTAAATTCTTAATATGTAGTTTCAAAATTTATTCTGAAACGTTTATTGAAAGAATAATAAATAAAGAAGCATTTTTAATTAAATGGGGAGTTTTTCACTTATTATATAAGTGTTAAATGTGTATAATAATAACAATAAAATGTGTTTTATTATTATAATAATTACATTAAATTAATTAAAGTTAATTTAGGGTTTTATTTTTAGGTTTTAAAAGGGTAAAACGAAAGGAAGGAGATTGCTCCTCCTTGCCCCACACATAGGCGCAATATAAGGGGTGCGACCCTTGGATTTTCTCCCGCAAATCGCAAGGATTTCTCCTCCTTCATGCAGATCCTTCTGTATGGATAATCTGCCTAGGACAAACCACCTTCCCCCTACGGTGCGACCTGCAGCATCGTGTGACTCCCATGGTGCGACCTAGCAGTGCGTGACCCACCCCGGATGACCCCCGACAGCAGCGCACGCCCCTATGGCGCGACCCATTCTTTTTCCGCGGTGTTTTTCTTGTGATTCCTCCTTGGGTTTAGTCTGATTATTCCAGGGAGTATATTCTATAATGTTATTCTTCATCACTTTGGTGAATTTGTGTGGTTTTGGTATCCATTGTGGTTTGGCCAATTTATGGGTTTAACAAAAATACAATTTTTTGAAATTCTTCCTCCATTAAGATAGGAAAATGGTGTTTTGGGGTCCTTTGTTCCATAATACAGAATCCGACGCCAAGGTTGAGGCATATGGTCTCTAATTGTTTCACCACCGATGGTTCAGGTAAGCTTCTAAACCCACTGTATGGTTTTTCACTGGTTAAATTAAGGTCTGTTAATTTTCATAAGTTCCTAGTATCAAGTTAGAGGTGCTTTGATCATTACTGATTTGATTTTGGGTACCAATTTAATATATTGAATTTTTTTGATCATTGTAGAAAACACACACACACACACACACAAACACACACACACATATATATATGTGTGTGTGTGTGTGTGTGTGTGTGTGTACGTGTGCGCATGTGTGAATGCGGACTAGTTGTGGACTAGTTGTCGCCAAGTACATTAAAGTGATGCAGAATTAAAATGGTGCCACAATGAGGTTGGGTTTAAAATCTCTATCAAATTATTTAAGAATTATTTGATTATTTAAATAATTTGAGAATATAATTTTACTTGATTTTGGAACAGCTAAATTTTCTTTAAATGATGATTAAATATAATCTTTTTGTTGGTAGTAATGTCATATAATGTTTTCTTAAGTTTGGGCTTTTGTATGTAACCCTGTTGATGCCGATACATGATATGCTGATGCATGACACTTTTGATGTTATTAAATGATGTTTCCCACGTGATTTAAATTAGGACCTGATCATGTGTTGGTTTTAATCATGTATTGCTAATTTTGTTAAAGTGATATGATTAAATAGTTAAATGTTTTGAATGGGGATGGATGGGTAATAGGGTAATTAATTGAAAAAATAATTATCAATTCATGTGTTGGAAAGAATGTGGATTTGATTGAATATTGAGAATATTAATTATCTTGACATGTTTGGATTATAAATTGGAAACTGGTAATAATTAATTAATGGATTAATTATTATATGATAAATGGTAAATGATTAATTAATTGATGTTCTGGTTAAAGATATATTAATTAATTAATTAATTGTTGAATTAATTAATTTTCATACGTTAATTTAAGATTGTGAATTGATTGATTGTTATGATTTTTGGACAATAATACCTTTGGATGTGTGTTTAATTACATACCTTAAGTTGTTTATGATGGATTTGTCTAGAAATATGATATTCTATGTGATATGGTTGCTAAATATGTGGGCCAAGTTCAGCATGTTTGACTTGAGATGTTTATGAATTGCATGTAAATTGTTAAATTCCTAGAAGAATCACTGCTTGAGTGGACGAGTTTAGACCTGTTAAATAATTGATATAATTAAATGTTGAGTTAATTATTTAGTTGGATTTCTAAGAATATTTAATTTTTAATTAATTATTAACTTATTGAGATATTGAATGGTTAACTATTTGTTGATTTATTTGACAGGTAATTTATGTTGTTAATAAGTTGTTGAATAAATTAATAGATTGGATTAATTAATTTATGAATTAATTAATGGATAGTTTTTGGGTGTTTGACATGGCGTTCTACACCAATGATAAATATATATTTATGATTTATTAACGGGTTTTGAGACAGGGATTGATGTTCCAAATACTCACGGGGTGCAAGACATGGCGTTCTACACCCAGCTTGCATGCAAATATTATTTTAAGGGACAAGGACTGATACTCCAAATACCCATGGGTTGTGAGACAAGGACTGACACTCCAAATACTCAACAGGGTGCTAGAAATGATGTTATACACCCATTAATTGACATTGGATAGTGGGTCCAATTGGCCACACATGAAATGAGTTAATGGTTAATGAAAACTTTTGTGTCATAAGGATTTTTGAATTGAATATGAGAAGGAGTTTAAACTATGTAAGGAATTGGGTGAATCACGGTTAGTGGATATACCCATGAGTGAATCACTATTTTAGTGGACGGGCACAAACATAGTATATGAAATATTAAATTGAATATCTTATGTTGCATTGACCAAACCAAAGCACAAGATTGTATTCAATATTTACTTTGATTACTGAGATGGTCATTAGAGACATCTTTGGTGAGTGACTTATACGGTGGATGTCAGGATTAGGCAGAATCAAGAGACTTTCATAATTTAAGGAGTTTTGTATAAATGAAAATGAATATTTAATGATTGTTAATTATACATGACAAATGTATAATACAGGTTCAAACATCAGCTGAGGGCTGAAGCAGGTACATGGATTTACAGTTACATTGTACCACTTACTTTATTTATTCATGCTTTCATATGGATTAAATTATTTATTAAAAGTATTTATTTGGGGTAGACACCGGTGGTCCCGACCTACTGAGATTTATATCTCACACCCTACTCGGGCTTCCATTGCACTGGGTACCCAAGTAGATTCTATTTGGTTTCTGGATTGTGTTGTTTTCATATACTTTGGAGATAAGAGTAGAGGACCAAGAGGAAGCACATGATACTCGAGGAGACCGCCCTCAGGGCTTTGAGTCATTGTTTATTTATTTTTGTATTGGATTGTATAACATGTTGTTTTGTTCACCGCTTTCCATTTTTTTTCATTTGCATGTCATGAATGCATCTTCTGTATAAATGGATTTGACCACTTTTATAAAATGAGTACTATTTGTATTCTGTTGTTTTGTCAATTTTTTATAACTCCTTCTGTTATTGACCATTATTTACTCTGATAATTTTTTGTGCAACTCTGATAAGAGGGTATAGTCTCTCCACTAACTATACTTTGACCCTCGCTGCTAGTCAGTAGCCTCATGCATATGGGGAGACTAGCTTGAGGTCACGTGGCGACTGGTCTGGCCACCGGTTCATGGGTGAGCCGGGTCGGGACGTTACAAAGTGTTATCAAAGGGTTTTTTACTTTTTCTTACTATTTTGGGGTTGGTAGACATTAGACTAGGAATGTGTCGGCGCTTGGGTTAATAGTCGTTCTTGGTACTGATCACCCCACATACAAGAAATTACCAAGTGTCCAGGGTTTGGATTGTTTTTCATGATGTTCACTGTTACTGTTGATATGATTTCACCTTGAGTGACTTGTGTATTTTCCACTTCTAATTGATTATGGATATTTTGAAAATATTTACCTTGGAATGATATGGCAAGGAAGTTTCATTCAAGCATCATGTTAGGCACTTAGAGATTAACATGTTATGAATATAACAAGACATGGAGTTGAATTAGTAGGATGCCTACTAATTTGGATTGTGTTCCATGGGTGAAATGGTATGTGTTTATCTACTTTAGAATGCCTCTATAGATAGTATGTTTCGGTGATAGATTTAAAATGATTGAGTGATTATTTTCCATATCGCCTCAGTTATTAGAATGTTTTGTTGTTGTGCCATGATTTTGTGTTATAGAACGTTGTTGTGTAACTTCTTATGCTAACATGTTAGAAATATTTTGGATATGTGAAAGGGTCACTAAATAAAAATTGTTAAATGAATGTTGATTGTGATAAATGCGAGATAAATTCCATTGATAAGGAATATGTGTGCCTTATGGATTGGTAGATGGACACCCGTGTGTTTAGACCTTATACAACGATATTATGTTTGAATAAGGTTATAAATATAAAAATTCTGAGTTTTGATTGTAATGAACTGTTGTTGGGTTGATTTTTTGAAGAACTCAGTTCGAATAAATGAGACCATCGGAGGACACCTTTTCAGTGAAAGGAATTTAGATGCAAAATTTCCTATTTATATTTGAATAACACTGAATTTTAAATGATTAAATATTATTTTTGTGATAGAATGCATATTTTTCTATAGAGAGTTTTTTAGAAAACCAAGTGACTTATTGTGATGAAGTACTTGTGTGTTTGTTTAAATTCATTCAAATGTTAAAAGGTTGAAATGAATTAAATAAGTTTCTTAAAAATAAAAAGGTGGTTTTGAAGCTTATGATTTTTTTTTCATGACCAAGAGATAGGGTCGATGTTTATGTTTTATAAGGGTCTAACTTATGGTAGGTAGTACTCTTAGAATGTTCTATGTTGTTAAAGTAAGTTCGTCCCACTACTCAAGAGGACATCCTGGTACTTGAGTGTTATGAAACAATGATAGGTTTATTATACAGCTTTTATGATCAATGTTTGACGTGGTGATTGTGGTTCAAGGAACGTCACACGCATACGTTAAGTGTTCTGAAATAGCACATCGGTGAGTGGTTGATCTTTTATTTCGATGTCATGGACAATCCGAAGGTGGGTAGTGTCACATAGATTTCGGTAAATGTGTCGGTAGGAGAGACCGATCAATTTGAACAAAGTTGTTTGGAAGTAGTTCAATTGATCTTCTTAATGACCTCAGTTTTTTCATAGTGTGCTCTTATGAATAAAAAGACCATGTCCCCTATCTTGAACTCATCATGGAGATACTAAGAGTGCGTTGGTCTTACATTGTGCTACAGTTTAAATGTTGTTGGGCTTGATGAGTGGTTGTTATCTGGGTAGTACATGGGGTGCATGGTTTCTTTGGGCTACTCATTTTTTCATGTTGGAGAACAGTTTTTTTTAAATAGCCTTGCCATGGATTTACATGGAATTTTCACCATAGGCCGTGTAAGGACATCATTATACATGAGGATGATTTTTTAATAAATTTAAAGGCACATCATTAGATAAAGAGTGAATATGGGGTTTGGGTCCGCGATATCTTTCTAGGGAAGCATGCACATCCTGTTCTGTTGGTTGTTCGTGATTCAATCATTTTCCTTGACGAGGTCCCTCTAATGGCCTGTATTATAAGCTCAGTTTTGATGTTTAAGCTATACAGTGAGATTTGGATCTATTTTTAAAGGCTGAGTCATTGTTCTTGTGAAGTGTTAAAGGTGTGTTTGGTGTTGGGAATGCAACACGTTAGTTCTAAATAAATTAAAAGACATTGGTAGGTTGGTTATTTTAGTAGTGGTTTCTGATGGCTTCTCATGGACGAGAAGTTTTGAAGGTGGGTAGATTGTAAATTCCCTTGTTTTTGAACCATTTTAAAATACGAAGGTTTTTGAAGGTTTTTTGGTTTATCTATGAGTTGGTTTTTAAATTGAGCTCTAGAATTTTATTCTGTGTGTTGGAACACCTAAAGGTGTTGTTTTTTGGACTTCTGTAATTACTCTATAATTTTAGTAGGTGTCCCGATGAGTCTCGGGAGTACCTGATCTGGAAAAGACTACATTAATGGATCTGCATGGGCAGCGCACGGTTGCATTCCAAACCCTGAAGTTTACCCTATTTAATAAATTATTTAATTAAATTAAATAATATTATACGAGAGATCATGATTAATTAAAAGAGAGTTTTAATAATAATAATAATAATGATGTTATTATTATTATTATTGTGGTTGTTTAATTAAATGAATGATAAAGAAATAATAAAATTATGGTGGAAGAAATTAATGTGTCTTTGGGGTGTTTCAAAAACCATTTTAATTAAATGAAGAGTTTCAGAATTAATAAAGGACCATTTATTATTAAATAGAGGTTATGGATTGGAGTTTTTTTCAATAAAATAATATTAATGATACTGTTATAAATTGGGGGTTTTTTGTTTTAATTAAATGAATGTTGGAATAATAAAAATAATGATGTTATTATTATTATTATTGTGTTTATTTAAATAAAAAAATACTAAATGAATTCAATGTGGCTTTGGATCTTTCAAAAGAAACATTTTCCTTTAAGAAAGGTTAATTTGGTGTTATGGTCTTCAAGAATGATGGTTGATGGAAATAATAATAGTGATTTATGATTACTCATATTACGTATATTATTATGGTTATATTTATTATTATTGTTAACTTCTTATGGTTGTTTTATAAATAATAATATTAATAATATATTTTGGGGGTTTGGGTTTTAAATAAATGATAGTTGGAATAATAATAATTATTATGGTATTACTATTGTATTATTTAATTAAATAAATGTTAAAATAATTTAATTAAATGATAAATATGGAGTTTCATAATTTATTATCCAACGTTTATTAAAATAATAATAAATGGAGACGTGTTTTAAATTAAATGGGGAGTTTTTCACTTATTATACAAGTGTTAAATGTGTATAATAATGATAATAAAATGAGTATTATTATTATATTAATTACATTTGATTAATTAAAGTTAATTTATGGTTTTTTAGGTTTTAAAAGGGTAAAATGAAAGGAAGGATATTGCTCCTCCTTCCCCCATGAATGGGTGCTCTACAGGTGGCGTGACCCCTAGATTTTTCTTCCCCAAATCGCAAGGCTTTATCCTCCTCTACGCGGCTACTTCTCCATGGCTGGATCTGCCTCGGCCGAACCACCTACTCCCTAGGGTGCGACCTTTAGCTGTGTGCGACTCCCATGGTGTGACCTAGCAATGTGCGACCCACCATGGATGACCCCCGACAGCAGCATGTGACCCCTGTGGCGTGACCCCTTCTACGTCCGCGGTGTTTTTATTCTAATTCATCCTTAGGTTTTGTACAATTATTCAACATAGGATCTTCTATAAGTTTCTTCTCCATCACTTTGGTGAATTGGTGTGTTTTCGGTATCTATTTTGGTCTGGGCGATTTAAGGGTTTAACAGAAATACCATGTTTTAATATTATTCCATCTTTAAGCTATGAAAATGGTGTTTTGGGGTCCTTTGTTCCATAATATTCCATCCGCCAGAAAGGGATAGGTGGATGGTCTTGAATTGTTTTTCCACCAATGGTTTGGGTAAGCTTATAAACCCACTGTATAATTTTTCACCGGTTAAATTAAGGTCTGTTAATTTTTATGGGTTCTTGGTATCAAGTTAGAGGTGCGTCGTTCATTAATGATTTGATTCTGGGTACCGATTTAATATATTGAATTTTGTTGATCAATATAGACAACACGCACACACACATAGATATATATATATGTGTGTGTGTGTGTGTGTGTGTCTATATATATATATATGTAGGTGTGAGAGCATGCGACTGCGGACTAGTTGTGAAATTTTTGATGCAAATTACTTTAAAGTGTTGCATAATTAAAATGGTGGCACCCCGAGGTAGGGTTCCAAATCTCTAACACTTTATTTAAGAATTATTTTCTTCTATAAATAATTTGAGAATATGAGTTACCTTGATTTTGGAACAACTAAATTTTATTTAAATGATGATTTAAGATAAACTGTTGGTTGGTAGTAATTTTATATCATGTTTTCTTAATGGTGGGATTTTTTATGTAACCCTTTTAATGCCGATACATGATATGTAAATGCATGAAACTTTTGATGTTATTAAATGACATTTCCCATGTGATATAAATGAGGACCTGATCATGTGTTGGTTTTAAGCATGTATTTCTAATTTGGTTAAAGTGAAACTATTAAATAGTTAAATGTTTTAATGGGGCAGGATGGATAATAGGGTAATTAATTGAAAAATTAATTATCAAGTCATGATTTGGAATGATTGTGGATTTTATTGAATATTTAGAATATTAATTATTTTGACATGTTCATATTATAAATTTGAAACTGGTAATAATTAATGGACGGATTAATTATTATAGGATAAAGATAAAATGATTAATTAATTAATGAAATTGTTAAAGAGATGTGATTTAATTAATTAATTTTTGAAATAACTATTTTTCATGAATTAATTTAAGATTGTGAATTGATTGAATGTTATGACTCTTGGCCAGTAATACCTTTGGATGCATTTTTTTCCATACCATAATTTTTTTAGGAAAGATTTTTCTAGAAATATGTTATGATATGTAAGATTGTTGCTAAATATGTGGGCCTTGTTCAATATATTTGACTTGAGATGTTTATGACATGCATGTAAATTATTAATGTCCTAGGAAAATAACTCCTTGAGTGGACGAGTTTAGAATTGTTAAATAACTGAGATAATTAAATGTTGAGTGAATTATATAGTTATATTTCTAAGAATAATTAATTGTTAATTAATTATTAACTTATTTGGATATTTAACGGTTAATTATTTGTTGACTTATGTGATGGGTGATTTATGTTCTAAATTAGTTGTTGAATTAATTAACATATTGGATTAATTAATTTATGAATTAATTAATGGATAGTTTTGGGGTGATAGACATGGAATTATACACCAATGATAAATATATATTTATGATTGATAAACAGGTTGTGAGACATGGACTGATGCTCCAATTACTCACGGGGTGCTAGACATGGCGTTCTACACCCACCTTTCATGCGTATATTATTTTAAGGGACAAAGACTGATCCTCTAAATACCCATGGGTTGTGAGACAAGGACTGATGCTCCAAATACTCATGAGAGTTCTAGACATGATCTTCTACATCCATTAATTGAAATTGTACTATGGGTCCAATTGGTCGTAATGAAATGAGTTAATGGTTAATGAAAACTGTTGTGACATAATGATTTGTGAATTGAATATGAGAAAGGGTTCAGACTTATTAATGAATTGGTTGAATCACTGTTAGTGGACATACCCATTAGCGAATCAATATTTTTGTAGATGGGATCAGACATAGTATATGAAATATTAAATTTAATATCTTATGATGCGTTAACCAAGCCAAAGCACAATCTTGGATTCAATCTTTACTTTGATTACTTAGATGGTCTTTAGAGACATCTATGGTGAGTGACTTATAAGAGGGATGTTGGGATTAGGCTGAATCTCAATAATTTCATAAATTAAGGAGGTTTGAATAAATGAAAATGAATATTTAATTATTATTGATTATGCATGAAAAATGTATAATACAGGTTCAGACACCAGCTGAGGGCTGAAGCAGGTACTTGGATATATAGTTGAATTGTACTGCTTACTTTATTTATGCATGTTTTTTACATGGTTTAAATTATTTATTAAATATATGGATTTGTAGTAGACACCAATGGTCCCAGCCTACTGTGATTTATATCTCACACCCTACTCCTGCAGCCATTTCACTGGGTACTTGAGTAGATTTTATTTGGTTGCAGGATTTTGTTGTTTTAATATACTAGGGAGACAAGAGAAGAGAAGAAAGAAGATGCTCCGGATGCTCAAGGAGACCTCCCTCAAGGCTTTGATTCATTGTTTATTTATTTCTATATTTGAATTTATAACATGTTGTTTTGTTCACCTCTTTCCCTTTTTTGTATCATTATAATGTCATGCATTCATTTTCTATATAATTGGCATTGACCACTTTTATAAAATGAGTACTATTTGTCTTCCTTTTTTTGTCAATTATGTATTACCACATCCATTGATGACCATTATTTACTCTAACAAACCACTATGAAAATCTAATAAGATGGTATAGTCTCCCCAATGACTATTCGTAGACCCTCGCTGCTAGTCGGTATCCTCTAGTGTATGGGGAGACGCGCTGAGGAAACGTGGCGACCGATCCGGACACCGGTTCAGGGGTGAGCTGGGTCAGGACGTTAAAACTCATCAATAATGATATAATATAATAATTATATCAAATATAATATGATGTAATTATGTTAATGTGATAACCTATATCCATCTTTTTATCTACAAAATGGGAAATGAACCCATTGATCATGTGTATGGAAGATTACCACCTTACAAACCGCCCTAATTATTTTCCCATCACCGCAAATTGTGGATGTATATAATTATTTATTTAAAATATTTATACAATAATAATACTTTTTTAATTATTATATCACATCATACTTCTCACTTTACAATCCGTTGTAAAACGACAACATCACTCGTGTATATGTGTGGACTACAGACTCCACAAACCGATGTGACATGTTTTTAATTTTCTTTTGACATGGATGGTAATAATGATATAATTAGTAAATATATTATATAAATTAAATAGGAATTATTCTTTAAATGTTATATATTATTTTTCATTCTTTTTTTATCCATCGATAAAATAGAAACAATTATTATGCTTACATGTGGCCTACATCTCCAAGAATATTGTAGTTAATTTTTATCTATAAATTTAATGGATTACTCTAAATAAATGTATAATGAATATATTTTATATTTATATAATGATAAATATTAAATATATTATGTATCCATTATCTAATTAAAATGAACAATGATACAAAATGGGAATATACATGAAAAATGAAATAGATTTTAGCAGAAACATGATTTTAAAAATGAAATTGTTCATAAAATGATAATAAAATTTCATAAGTAAATCATGTTTGATATGATATATATGAGTATGGTAATTAAATATATTTTCAATAAATGAATATTTATTATAGATGTGGTTCTAATATATATGAATATTTTTGATACTTGAGGTAATGGATTTCTTATCTCTATTTTATTTCAGGGAAAAATATGCCATATTCACCACTCATTTTCTTTTGTGTGGTGTATATAATTCTATGATAACTTGTTATATAATTAATCTCCTTATTTTAATGATGTTTATGTTTTGATTTGATGTAATTATTTAATTGGTCTTATGATTCAAAATTACCCAAAGTGGAAACAATATTTTCGTCTGACATTTATTTCTGTGGAACACATGCCATATCCACCAAATGTATGTTCTGTGTGGGGTATATTCTTCAAATGAATGAATTTAATGAAAATATTATGAAAATTATGATTATTTACATATTCATATAATTTTCTTTATTTAATGGGGCTTAGGATTCAATCATTACCAAAGTTTTAAAGGTTTTACATTATAGTCTCATTATTTATTGGGATTGTTTATGAGTATGCTTTAGATAATGAAATACTACAATTTACCTGTCAATAAACTCATGAAGTCTCTTCTCAAATGATTATTTATAAATAATACTAGTTATCCTATAATTTACATCTCTTTTTTGATATAATTATACCAAATATCACTTTTATGGTAAATCAACTTTATTTCTCTATTCGATCAAAATTTATTTTTTTCAAAGACCATGTTTTATAAAAATGATTTAAAGAATTTTTTTACAATTATAAAATTATAATTCAAAAAATTACCCTTATATGAATTTGTAATTTGTTTTCAAAATTAATATTTTAATAATTTTCTGAATGAGGAACCTTTAATTTTTCACAAAATAATTGAAAGGAATATTTGTTTTAATGTGCATGACATGAACATTAGTTTTTTATCATCAAATCTACTCAATGATTTAAAGGTTCCTCTAAAAGTTACCATGTTTTTTTCAAATGAAATGTTTTATTTAATATTTGGGAAGTGTTTAGATTTTAAATTAGTAATTTAAACATTTTAAGCATATTTTCCCAAAAAAATGTTACATGTGATATTTTAGAATCATTTACTATATATGATGAAATCCTTTGATGTTACGTAAGGTTAATTAGGTATATGATCAAATGATACCATACATATTCTTTATATGGATGGTCTATATTTTTGATAATATGATGTTTCCAAAACATAGTCATTTTCCACTTCTTATTCTATGATTAAATGATGAAATGTTTATTTAACCCATTTCTTCTTTAGGGATTATGATATAATGAAATGTTTATAAAACTCATTTATTTTCTTGGGTACTAATATGATGAATGTTTTATGATCTTGTGGAACACATATGTACGAGTTTCATTTTGTTCATGGTGGTTCTATTATGAACTAATGATTTATTGTTATTTTATAAACCAAGTGTGGGTGGTTCTATTATAAAACTAGGATCAATGATCATGTTATATCTCCCAATGAATTGGTTATTGATGGATAACTCATGAGTTAATTATGTTATTCATGAACCTGATTTCATCATTAAAATGTAATGTGTGGGATTAGTTTCATGTCCATAATGTTATGTGTGAACCTAGTTTCATGTTCATAATGTTATGTGAGGACATGAATTAATGTCCATAAGGTTATATGTGGACATTGTTTAATGTTTATAAGGTTATGTGTAGACCATGTTTCATGTCTATAAAGTTATTTGTGGGCCAGGATTTCTATCCATTAGTTTATGAAATTTATTGATTTCATTTCCTTAACTAAATTAATAAACATGTTTCTTCATATACATGTTCACAATGTTATAATATTATATTTTATCATGTTACATTGTATATGTTATACTCTCTTGGATTATGATCATTGGTTTTTTATGATTCATGTCTTATGAACTTATAAACATTATTATAGGACTTAGGATTATGATATATGTTATGAATGGTAAGTTTTTTAAAATTTAATCTCCTATGCTCATGTTATGATTATGTGATCATTGATATCTCTATTTCTTACCCTTACTGAGAATCTGAGATCACCCCATTCGTATGTTACCTTTCCCTAGGTTATGAAGAAAAGTAATATGTATGATTTGTCTAAGAAGGGTTCTAGTTATAAGGATCTTTGTGAGAAATTATGTTGTTAACATATTAATTATTTGTTTATATATCCAAGTTTCTAAATTTCATAGAACAAAATTATTGTAGCATATATTTTTATGTTATGTAATGAGTATTAATTTAATAAGATTTAATATCTATGCATGAGATCTTTGGGTATTTTTTTTGTTCTCAAATAAAGGTTTAGTTAAACATTTTAAACTATGATAATAAAAAATTAGTGACATCCCTAGGGATATGGTAAAATATAAGTCTATGGATAAGCTAACATATCTGAAAACTCTATAGAATATTATTGAAATATTGAGTAGTGGTTTACTAAAAATTACCTCCCAGTCTAGATAATATAAGTATTTGTGGATCTAACACAAATTTTCCAAGGGGAAATTACTCTCAATAGTTCACATTGATAATTGAATTGAGTGTCCCTGGATGCATGGAAACAAATGTAGTTGTACACCTAGTTTGACACTCTTAGGTGAATGGTTTTTGAAATACATAAAATATTAATGCACCATCATGATAGAATTGAGAAGATGATGATCATGAATGAACTAGGATAAACATAGTGTGTTATATATTGAAAATAAGGTGTTATTATTTACATATAATTAGATATATTGATCAATCTGATCGTACATACTTTATAGGCATGTTGACTGTTTTGTTGTTACTATGGAATTGAAGATATAAATATAAAGGTCATATAGTAATAGGTTTTATCAAATATTTAAGTACCCTATTTTAACTTATTAAATGTATTAAGGAATTGAAATTAATATAATAATTGACTATAAGTTGAATTAGAAGTGATAACCACTATTTGTATGATGATCGAATGTCATGTCTATGATTTTTCTCCAGTTGAATTTTTTGGGAATGAGATTCCTAATAATCTCATTATCCTCTCTCTAGTTAAATTAGATGTTATCATATATATTTATTTCCTTTATCTACACAAATCATGCATCAATTTCCATGTAAAGAAATTCATTTGTGATATTTTTAACCAACCTATGATTTTCTCTTAGTGAGACAATAGGTATGAACTTTTAATGGATATCACATCAATTATATGGGTCTTGATTCTTATTTATAAGGGTTGTCTGTATCTAATGGTTTATAGAACCTCATAATCAATGATATAATTATTGTATCAGAGTTTTTGAATGTATTTCTAGATGAGTTCCATAGTCTTCGACTAAAACATGAAGTCGAATTTTCAATAGAACTCATTCGTTGTGCTACACTTATTTAAAATACTTCCAATATAATTTCCTCAATTATGTTCAATGATTTGAATAAGTAACTCCGAAAGAATCTTGACATGGGATTAATTATCCCAAGTGTGTTGCACTTAGGTGAACCTATTATTATTTTCAAGAAGAAGGATGGGTCATTATTACATTTCATATATTATTTAGAACTGTAAAATATCATAATCCAAAACAAGTATTCTTTACCCCATATTGATTACATGTTTGAACAATGTGCAAAGATCAATACATTTATAAGATTGGACTTTCTTCTAGATGTCACCAATTGATGGTTAATAGGTTCGATATAGCCATGATGGAATTCCATTTGAGGTATGAACATAATTAATATATAGAGATTTCATTTGTTATTACTAATGAAACAGCTATATTCATGGATTTAATGAATGGATTCTTTAGATATTACCATGATATGTTTGTAGTAGTATTTATATAAGATATTATTATATATTACAAGAGAAAGTAAGATCATGACGTTCATTTGAGAATTTAGTAAGAGACCCCGAGTAAGGGGAATCTGTATGAAATATTTACTAAGGGTGAGTTTTGGATTAAAAAAGTCTCCTTTTTTGGTCATATAATCTCAAGAGAGTGTATACCGATGGATCGATTAGAGATGACGTTAATTTAGAATTGTCCTACACTAACCACTGTGAATGATATCTATAGGTTTTATTATTTTTATTGTTATTATTAAAAATTTTGGGACATTTCTTAGGTATTCCTAATCCACTCACCATAATAAATCATATAGGAGTCATGTTTCTTTGTATAGGTTAACATGAGGAAAATTTCATGGAACTGAAGAGAATGTTAGTCAGTGAAATGTTTCTTACTTTAGAATTTAGTGGAGAATGATTTTTATTATCTAGTGATGCATTAAAGAAGGGAATATGATGTTTTCTCAAGAAGAACGGTATTGTGATATCATATGCATCATTATAATTGATGGTTCATGTAAAATTTACAAAAATCATGATTTAATTTGGCGTTGATAATTATTACATTAAATATATTGAAGAATTATTTTTATGGAGAAATGTGTGATATATATAATAATCATAATAGTGTAATTTATATATAAAAACAGAAATAGTTTAACATTAACTAGAGAAGATGGTTGGAGGTGAATAATGATTATAACTACCCAATACATTACCTTTCTAGGAAAGAGAATAAGGATGCTGGTGCTTTAAGTAAGAAAGTACTATTCTAGATTATCTATGATTAGGATAAAAAGGCTATAATATTTATAGATTTTAAATGGATATACCTATAGATATTAAATTATGGGTAGAAATATTATTTTTCTCGAATTAATATTCATACATATATACTAGTGATGATTAAAGAGGTACTGTAGGGAGATTTAGAAATATAGAAGAAGGTGAAAAATATTATTTATTTTATCTATTATTATGATTGAATGATGATGTTTAGTAACCACATATTTGTCCCATATATACACGATTTTATAAAGGAGGAGTTATATCATGCTCATTTCTCTTCATTATCTATTTTCCATGGAAGTACAATGAATTATAGAGATTTGAAATTGTATTTCTGGTATGATATCATGAAGAGATATATTTGTGTGTTTCTATCTTGTTTCATAGTATATCTATAATTTATGGCTATGTGAAATAATTCTATGGGGGTGTTACAACCATTACCTATACAAGAATGAAAGTGGGAAAACATCTCCATTTTTTGTCAAACTTCCCAAAATGTCAAAAGTGAAAAATAATAAGTCGATTGCATCTTCCACCACAGAACACAACAAAAGAAAAAAATTGATGTAAATTGTAGGCTCGGGGACTTTACCCCACGAAATTATGCTCACCCCACCCAAACCCTTACCACTCTACCACCAACGATGGGTTCAAAAGTGAACAATATTACATGGGTTATATACAATTAGCTTATAATATCAAAAAACATCACCATTATTAAGGAATATTTCTCTTTGGATCATCTTTTCGGGTTTTATATTAAATAAATTAAAAGGTTTCATGGTGTTTAATATTATATTGTATCTTATAGGGATCTGAGGTTTCCCTTTAAGTTCTAATTAATTAATAAGAAAACTCTTGATAAAAAACTGTGTTTAATACTAATATATATGTCCATTTCGAGAGATAAATTCATACACTAGGGGATATACTATGATCATGTTTTACAAATTCTAAATGTGTTTACAATAAAAAATTTCCTAGGATTATGCTTTCATACAATAATGGATTTCACTCAAGAATTCAAATGGATCCTTAGGAAGTATTATTTAGAAAGAAGTTTAAAAAACCAACTTAATAGGATGAATTTAGTGAATGAAATATATTGGGAATTAATCCAACTGATGAAATCATAGAGGGATTTACAGCCATTAAAAAGAAAATCAAAGAAGCTCAGAGTCAAAATAAATGATATATTTACAATCATTGGTGTGTTATAAATATTGATGTTTGTTAAAAGGGTTTTAAATTAATATTTACATGGAAGAAGGTTATGATATTTTATAACATAAGATGTTTGATCTCTAGGAACATTGACCCCTTCTAAATTCTTGGTCTATTTGGGATAATGGCTTATCACTTTGTGCTTCCATAAAACCTCTCTGAAGGACATGATGTGTTCCACATATATTTCCTATGGAAGTAAATACATGAACATTCACATTAAATAAATGTAGAGGTTACAATACTGGATCATGATATTTCATATAAATTGAATCCTTTGGATATTTTTGGTTCATTGAGAGATATTTCTATAAAAAAAGACCACTGACTTGGTAAATGTTTTGTTGAAAAACTTTCAATTTGAGAAACTGAATGTGAACTTAACGATATGATGAGGCATAAGTGCCCTCATATTTTATATTGGAGTGATAAATTTTCAGGATAAAATTAATTTTAAGTGGGGTTGAATTTAACACCATGAAAGATTATGAAATATTTTTTCTAGATAAATTTAATATCTTCGATAGCATGTGTTATACGCAACACTGAGTTTTAAAAAACAATGTTATACTATTAATATTATTATTTAAAAGAGACTATTATAACCTAGCAATTAAAATTTTCTATATTAATATTGAAAAACACTTTTTGAAAAAAAAATTAATTATGAATTATTTTAGATAAATACAATATTTTTATAAATAAGTACTTAATTGTTGTTCAAGTCTTTATGTCCTTCCAAAATACATTTTTATAAAAATTTATATTTTATATTTTTTATATGAAAAAATAATAAAATTAATTTAGGATAATATTAGATAATTTATTTTAAATAATTAAAATAATTTTTTAATCGACATTTCAAAATAATCTTTTGTTGATTTTTTTGTATTTTTCAAAAAATGTTAATTTTTTAATGGATAGTAAAAAATACAGATTTTTAGTGAAAGATGCCTTATTATTTTAATCATTTCATAAGTTATATTATTTTTTTAAAATAGATTAAAAATAAATTAGTTAAATATTAATATTATTATTCCAATTTAGTTCATTAAAATCAATTTAATACTAAATTTTGATATTAAAATTTTTTATACTTATAATAATTTCCTCTTTAGAAAACCACATTTTCATCATGTCTATGGGATTAATTTAAAATTAATTTTACCAATTATGTGACATTAAATTTTAAAAATACATTCCATATTTGTAATAATAATATTTAATGTTATATAATAAGTTCAATATATTTTTTGGTCAAAATGAATAGTGAAAATATTAAAAATTAATTATTATAGTCAAGGTTATAACACATTTTTCTAAGGGTTAATGTAAAATTATAAGCATTAAAATAACATAAAAACATTTCAAATTTATATTTTATTGACATATTTCATCCTTATATAACCTTAAGTTTATTAATGAAAATTTTGGGTCCTTTTGGCATGTTTAGAATGTGTGTATAACTTTTTCATTTTTTAAAACTCCAAGTGTATCCTCTCACGTACTTATAAAATGTCACCCCATTTCCACTCCTATAAATAATTAAAAAGCCTTTTGTTTTTCGAAAAATATGAAAAAATTTGTTTCTTTATTCCATTAAAACATCTTAGAGGAATTTTATTAATTAGGACACCCGCATATGAAATATTCTAGTGCAAACCTAAGGTGGTTGTCTGAAGAAGATGTATTGTTCTTAACCAAGAATTTTTTTAATTCTTATTCAAAATCATTCAAATTTTATTAAAATAATATGATATAGTAAAATAATTATCTCCCATATACATAGATTTTATTATTATAATGGAATAAACATTATACTTCTCCTCCTCTATCAAATGCAGAACGAAACCTTCGATCGTGTGTATGACAGACTACCGCCTCGTGAGATGATATAATCAGTTTTCCATAATCTTCTCCCATGGATTGATGAAATGATGGAATTAATATATTTATTTTATATTTATTTCATAATTATTAATATATATTTATAATATTACATATACCTTCTTTCCTTTAAATCTGTTGGAAAATGATAACATTTCTCGTGTGTGTGTGTGTGTCGACTACCGCCCCAAAAAGTGATGTGATATTTTTTCATTTTATTTTTGTAATCGATGGTAGAAAAGATATATTTAGTGAATATATATGATATATATGAAATATAAATTATTCTATAAAGGTTATGTATTATTTAAATTTCTTTCATTCCATTCATCGTGAAAATGAAAACAATGTTCATGCATACATACGACCTACCATCTCCATGAGCGGTGTAATTATTTTTCTATATATAACATTAAATGATTAGTCCATATAATTATATAATTAATATATATTATATTTATATCATATTTAAAATTATATATATTATGTAACCCTAATAAAATTAAAATTACTGAAGATACAAAACCAAAACATAAAAACATGAAGCAGTTATTACCTGAAATGTGATTTTAACAGTTAAGATAATAGAAAAAAATGTTAAAAAAATTTAATAATTAAATCATGTATGGTAGGATATATATGATTAATTTTAATTAATAGATTTATAATAAATATTTATTTAATATGTTGTAGTTTCTAATGTTTTTAGAGAAATTTGGGACTTGAGGAATGTGATTTCTAGTCTCTCTATTATTTCAGGGTGACATATTCCACAATTACTACTAATTTATTTTTTATGGGATATATTCTACCAATTTTTTTTGTTTTATTATGAATATAATTATTTCAATAATTTTTAATGTTTCATTATATTTTATTCATTAATGGATATTATGATTCAAAATTTTACAACGTGCTAATGGGATTTCATTCTCACTTTTATTTCTATCAGATACATGCAACATTCACCACTTGTTTGTTTTATGTGGTGTGTATTCATCCCATGAATTTCTATTGTGATGATTATAGTGAAAAATATTGATATTTAAATATCCATATAATTCAATTTCATTCATTGGTAATACTATTGAGTCATTACCAAAGTGGTAAAAGTTTTATGTTACAATCAGATTGGTTATCTGGATTATTTATGAGTATGATTTTGATATTGAAATATTACGATCTAACTCTCATGAAACAAATGAATATTATTATCCTATTTTTATTTCTGAAGAATAAATTTTTTCATATAATTTTATTCCCATTAAGATCTAATGATACCAGAATAACATTTTAAATAAAAATCAAAATTATTTCTATTATAGGTAAAAATCATTTTATCCATAACCATATTTTCTTGAAAAATATAATGACAGTATTAAAAGTTGTGTAATTATTGTTAAATAATTTTTTTTCCATTTTTTTATTTTTATAAAAAAGTTAGAAGGAAACTTTTTAACATTTTCTGAACAGGGTACTTTTAATTTCTTTCTAAATATTAGAAAGGAATCATTGTTTTAACATAAAACGTATGAAAAAAATTTCACACCATCATGAAAGCTCATTGATTAAAATATACCACTAAATTTTTTAGCTATATATTTAAAAACATTCATTAATATTTGGGATATTTTTATATTTCAAAGATTTTATTTTAAAGTGGAAAGTATATTTTACTTCAGAAATTTTCCAAGTGATGTATCAAAATCATTTTCATCAAGGATGACATTATTTGATGTTACTAATGCTTAATTGAGAATATGATTAAATTGAACCATAATTATTATATCTCTAGATGTTTTATGTTTATGATGATATGTTGTTCATGAAAACCATTACTTTTCCCTAGGTTATGCTATGATCAAATGATTAAGTATTTATTAAACCCGTTTCATTTCTAGTTTTTATGATATGATGAAATATTAATGGATGCCATTTATTTTCAAGGGTTATAATATGATGAAAGAATTATTATATTGTGGAAACAATATTTATAGTTTTTATTATGTGAAGAGTGGTTCCATTATAAAAATGGGTGGGTAGTTCTTTTATAAACCAAGGATGGGTGGTTCCATTTTAAACTGAGGACGGGTGAGAATGTTATATCTCTCCAATTTATTGGGTAAATATGGATAGATCATTAGTTAATTATTATTTTTATTTAACTCCATTTTATGTTCAAATGTTTTTGTTTGGACATGGATTTATGTCTATAATGTTTGGAGTGAACCTGAATTCATGTTCACATTATTATATAAAGACCTGTTTTCATGCCCATAAGGTTATGTGTGGATGTAGATTCCTATACATATAGTTATGTGTGGATCATTTTTAGTGTCCATAAGGTTATTCATGGACTTGGATTCAGGTATAGTAGTTTATGGGAGATTCTTATTTCATGTTATTATCTTATTGAGTGAACCTATTTCTATTTATACACTTTCACAATGTTATAGGCTGATGTTTTCACAAATTCATTTTTCTATGTTATGATCTCACAGATTATGATCATAGAATTTATTTATGAGTCATGGAATATCAAATTCCAGGATTTATTCCATGATTTTGGATTATGATATATCTTATGATTGGTAGGTTTTAAAATGTTATTATCATATTATCATACCCTTATTCTCTTGTTATTCATACTTTATCATTGATATCTCCATTTCATAACCTCATTGAAAATTTCATATCATCCTTTATTATGTTTACTTTCCACATATTGTAAAGAAATGAGTTATTTATAATATGTCTAAAAAGGGTGATAGTTATGAAGTACTTAGTGGGAGATGATGCAGTTCACCTATGAATTAGATGTTTATCTATCCGTGGTTCCAATGGAAATAGATATAAATGAATTTGAATTAATTATTATATTATGTAATGAAAATTAATCTAATAATATGTGATATGTATTTTTTATATCTTAGGGTATTTAAAACCACTCACCTGGTGAAAATTTTGTTGCAAAAATAAAAACCTGAAGAAGCTCGTGAGAACACGTGGATGTGATGAGGATTAAGTATCCCCAATTTTTATATTGGAATGAAAATTTTGAGAGGGAAATTGTTTTTATTGGGGTTATAATGTAACACCATGTGATTTTAGAAAATATTTATCTATAATTTTTTTTCAATGTCATGCATTATAGGGAACATCGAGTTTAAACAAACCATGACATACAAATAAAATATTATTATTTAAAGTGTCATTTATCACACATCCATTGTATTGGTGGGTATGAATATGACTATATAAATTATTAAAATTATGTTTCACTCATGTATAAAATGAAATCATTGGTTATAAATTAATTAGAAATAAAATAATAATAACTTAAAAATAAAGTAAATAATTTTATCAAATTTTTTTCCAAGACTAATGTGTTTTTATATAAATAAATTAAATTTATCTCTATTTATGAGCTATTTAAATGAAATTAATATATTATATACAATGTAAAAATTCTTAACATCCATTTAATATTTTTCAAAAACTGAGCTAAGTGTAAGTAAATTTTAATGCCTAAAAACGTTATATTTCTAAAATTTGTTTTTATCATGCTTTAAAAAAATATCGTAAAATTAATTGTCTACCTTTTAAAGGTATTATATATGTAACACCCCAAAAATATAATATTTATTCAGTTTTAGTAAATTGAATCTCTTCGGTAGCTTTTGAGGAAGACAACACAATGTTTAAATAAAAATATTTAATGAAAATATATTTTAAACATCACCATTATAACATAGCCATTAATTTGTGTGTATGAATAGTATTAGCTAAATTGTGAAAATTATATTATTTGTAAATTGTATATAATTAATTAAATTGATATCAATTTATTATAAATTAAATAACAATCATTTTAAATAAAAATAATTTTTAAAAAAATGTATTTTTCTAAAAGGTGGTTTAATGGAGCATTTCGAAAATAATTTTAAATTAAATATGAACAATTTTATAAAAATTTATTTTATAAAATGAAAATAATTTTTGAATTCATAGTATAAAAATTATCTTATGGATATTTTTTTGGATTTCTCTATAATATTTAAATTTTCGATTAATAGTTAAAAATATTGATTTCTTATTAAAAACTGCATATTTGTTTAAATTATTTATAAAGTTATATTTTTATTTTTATGTTTTTTAAAGTAGTATTACATTAGTTATATGAAAATTAATGAAATTTACGATTGTGTAATTAATTTCATATTGAATTTTGATATTAAAACCTTATTTAATTACGATAATTTTCACTTTGGAAACCCTTTTTTTCATCATACCTGTGGGTATAATTATAAATCTGATTCTTCCTTGTCAATGAATTGAATTCATAGTAACAGATTCCATATTTTAAATTATAATAATTTAAATTATCTAATAATTTAATTTTAATTTCTGAAAAGTATGAATTGTAAAAGAATGAAATATTAATTACTATAATTGTGGTAAAAAACTGATTTACCAGGGTTAAACTAAACATATATGGTTAAAAATAACATACTAACTTGTAAAATACCCATTTAATGGACATATTTAGACGGTAGAAAATAAAAAGGTCTACAATGACACATTTTAGTGTCGTTTTTCATGATAATAATGTCCATGTAATTGATTCTTATAAAACATTCCTTGTGTGTCCTCTCCTACACTTATAAATGGACACCTACTCTAATCCCATACTGATAATGTCAAAGACTCATAATAAATAAAATAACAACCCAAATAAATCAGATACTCCCAAAACAAAATACTATATCCCTTGGTTTGATCATAAAGCAATACAAAGAAATTCTTTTGGGGCAATCCTCAAGAGGTCGTTTGAAAAAGAGGTAATGTTCATAAACGATCATTTTATTTTATTCGTTCCTCCACCTCCATAAAATTTTATTCTATCAGGATATTATAATAACAAAAATATCTCACATATAATTAGTTATTATTATATTAATGGAATAACCTATTTCCATCTCATCTTCCATCAAATGGGATATTAATTCATCGATTGTGTGTACAACAGACTACCACCTTGTGAATAGATGGAATTTTTTTTTCCATTAAAACCTCTCATTATTAGATATATTGTTGGATTTATTTATACATATTATATTTATGATAAAATATAATTAAATAAATATAATTAAAAATATTTTTTTCTTAAATTTAATTCAATATAAAATTTTATGTTGTTGCTCGTGTGTACATTAGACTATTATCTCACGAAGTAATGTGATTCGTTTTACACACAAACTGGTCATGGAATATAATAAGCCTAAATTATTGAAAATATGTGATATATATAACATTATATAAATTATATAAAATTATTATATTATACACTTCGTATTTATTTCAACCATTAATGGAATGATATCATCGCTCGTGTGTACGTATGAACTACCATTTGTACGAAACAATGAAATTCATTTTCAATGAAGAGATTTATAGAATTGATATAATAATATATATATTGAGTAAATATGGTATTTATAAAATAATAATAATTATTTTTATTATGTATATATATCCGATGTACAAGAACAGTTACTTTCATGACAAAACATGATTGAGAAAAAGAGGCAGTTTACATCTGATGTAATGAAAATAATGAAATATTATTAACATACAGATTGTAAAATGTTATAATAGGATCATATATGATATTTTAAATATTATTATGGTTATGTAATAAATTAATTAAATTATTAATACCATTATATTTGATTTTAAATCAAATTCAACTAAATGGAATTAGAGGTAAGGTGTTTCATGTTAATTTCCATTTCATTGAAACATATTTATTAATATGATCCTATTCACTTTTATGTTCTATATATGCTGCCAATTTGATGTATGGAACATGCATAACTATTTATTAAGGATTATTATTATTTCATTTAATTTTTATTCTTCAAGGTTTAACAATTTAAAAAATTCCAAAGAGGTAAAAAAATTATTTTACAATCTCACATTCTTTTGTGATTGTTTAATTTATCTTGAAACATTCACTTTATTTTGTGATTGTTCAATTTATCTTGAAATAATCACTTTATTTTGGGTATTTTAAATTGGAAAGTATATTTCTTTTAAATATCCATAATATTCTATAATGGATATGATTATTTCCAAAACCATATTACAGTTGTAAATATGATGTTTACTTTTAAAGTTATTTGATTAATCCGGGAAATAATGATAAATGTTTATCCTTAGTAAATATGGATATTTTATGATAAGGTAAATTGATTAAATAATTTAATAGATTATTTGATATATGAGTAATTATTTGGACATGCAGTAATAGGTGGGGATCGATTATAGATATCCCCTCAATGCATTAACAGATCTCATGAGATAAATCATTAGTCTAAATCAGATGGGTTTTTACCCATAGTTTTAAAATATCTTGTAAATGTTTTTGATAGTAGAGGTATCATGCTAATTGATTTCATGACATAAAATAATTAATAATTTCCTTCATTGGTAATTTTTATTATTATTATCTATAATACATACAAATTTATATTATCTCTGCATGTATCTCATTCCCAGTTCAATGATTTAGTGGAATGTGTGTTTAGTTATGTTACCTCGCCATATTGATTCTTCCTTATTTTATGATCAAGTTATTGAATAAATGGAATTTATTTTTAGTTATTTACCTTTACATATAAAATATTTTTTTAATCTTGAGAGATTCCACTTTTGTTAACCCATACTGAGCCTTTTAGATCACCCTTATTTTATTCTTTCCCCATGTTATGAAGATGAATGTTGTGAATGAGTTTCAAGGATGTTTACCATTTTATTTTTTTATGTTTTATCTTTTCCACTTTATAAAATCGGTATCATATATTTATCTATTTCTACAAAACTGTTAAACCGATCTATCCTTTTTGATTTGAACCTTTGTATCTATGAAAATGCATTAATGTAGACACCAGATATGGGTTACTAGATTCGAGGTCATCAAAATATTTGATAAAATGGATTAAATATTTTTAATCATGATTATTTAATTTGAAAGATATTCACCTTTTATTTTTTCTGAATCTGATTAGTAACCATGGTAAAAATTATCACATTAGTAAAGGGTAAATTGGGTTAATCTAGGTAAGAAATAAGTGATAAGACTATAATTTTTCATGGAAATTATTTTTAGATGAAGGGAATTATACCATTATTATGTAATTCTTGAAATTTAATTTTTCAAGGGTCACTTATCCATAAAAATCCCAAATATTGTATTTAAATAAAAAATTACAAAATCTAACTCTCTATGTTTTTAATACTTCGTGTGTCTCCATATAGGGACAAATTTATGTTATAAATGAATATAAATATCTAAATTCAGATTAATAAAATTATTCTCATGAAATAAATTTATTTCATTTCTTTAGTAATTATATAATGACCATAAATTCTTATGCAACATCGATAGATTATTTTTCTAATTAATTTAAATATAAAATAATTTTTTAAAAATATTACATGTAATATTATATAAGTTATTTAATTTGTGAAATAAATTTTTTATATGTATATGATATATTATTTTTATATTAATTGTTTGTACACAATGTCTGAATTTGTATTAATTTTTTTAATTCAAACTAAATTAATAGTGTCTAAATTGGAAATAATGATAATTTATGAAAATTATATTTTACTAAAATATCTAAAAATCATTAAAATATTAAAATAGGAAAATATGGATAATATATGGTCTAAAATATTTTCCCCTATAGAGTTATTTTCAATTTATAATAATTAGTCCAAAGAATTACATTAGTATATTTTAATATTTTATGAAATGTCAAGAGTGCCCGTCCACTAAATTATAAAAAGGAACCCTTCCATTATCTTCTTCACACAGCATTGAGCCTTTTATTTCAAAAAAAAATCTACCATGTTCTATTCTCCACTTCTAAATTAATCTTATATTGAGGTTTTCTTCCCAAAATATCGTCCCTAAATCCCTTAAGATAATATTTAAATGAATTATTTTGAAGAAGAGGTAACCACCTTAACCAATCACCTTCTTTTTTATTATTATTTTACCAACCTAAAATAAATTATATTATTAATAAAATAATAAATTAATTTTGATAAATATATTTATTGTTTATTTTTTTATTATTATTAATATTTCAACTTTATTCAACCTTTTTTCATTAAATGGGAAGTGAAAGTATCGCTCGTTCATATGTACAACTTACAATCTCAACGTACCGATATAATTCATTTTCCATCACCCTATTATACATATGGTTATTATGATGATTTTAACATTTATATATGATATTTGTGAAATAATTATTCTTTTTTAATGATAATATATTATCTACCTACTTATCTTATAAACTATTAGAAAATGAAAATGTCATTCACGCATATGTGTGGACTACCACGTCCACAAAATTGTATGATTTTTTATTCATTTACATTTTTCATGGATTGTAATAAGAATTAATTTAATTAATATATATGATATAATAATTATTCTTTATATTTTTATTTATTTTTTACTTTTATTTCATTCCATTTGTCGAAAAACGGAATCATCATTCATGCGTACATACGACCTAACATCTCCATGAATGTTATAATTCCTCTTTTAGTCCCCAAATTTTATGGATGAATATAAATATTTATATAATGAGTTTGTATAAAATTTAAATCATTATTGAGAATATTTATATTGTGGGACCATTATTAAATCATAATAATAATACTAAACCAAAATATTTGTGAAAAATGAAGTAGTTGTCACTCCGAATAGTGATTTAAATAGAGAATTGTTTATGAATAAGTGATAAAATTTTATAAGTAAATAATATAAGTTATGATATAGGTTATTATTTTTATATTTTATATATACAATAAATAAATAAATAAATAAATATATATATTATATAGGAGGTATGAACACATAGGAAGGAAGTCTGACATGAGTTATGGGATTTTCGTCACAAATTTATTTCTGTGAGACACATGTAATCTTAACCACTTGTTTTTATATGGAATATATAATGTCAATGAATTTTTATTATAATTAATATTATGAAAATTATGAGGATTAAAATATCCATATATGGTTATTTAATTAATAGGGCATATGATCCAAAAGTTATGAAATGTTTAAGGGATTTATGTTTCAATCATATTTTAATTGGGATTTTATGGTAGAATTTAGAGTAGAAGAAATTATATAATCCTTATCTCATTAATTACATTCATTTTTATCATCACCTTGTTGTTTATGAAGAATAAATGTTTTCCTTTATTTCCCCTCTCATTAAATACTCAATATATGAAATGAACATTTTTAAGGAAACCTGAAAATGTTTTAATACTTGGTCAAAACCATTTTTCATCCATATACATGTTTTCCTAATATGAATTCACAAATGTTTTTAATTTTATCCTATTATTTTTTAAATAAAATTTTACTAATTATTTACTTTTTTAAAAAATAGTTTAAAAAGAATATTTCATTCATTTTTCAAATGAGGTAAATTTTTACTGTCACAAAAAATGTGAAAGATATGTTCTCTTTTAACTTATATGACATTAAAGAAATTTACCACTTTTATGACCTCTTAATGTTTTTAATATTAATTTAATATGATTCTAGTATCATTTAAAATACATTTTATCCTTCATAATTTGGAAAAAAATTTATTTTAAAATTTATTTTCAAAGTGTTATGTTTATTTTCCTCAAGAAAAGATTTTGTGATATCTTAAAAAAAATTCATAGATGATAACATAATTTGATGTTAATTATGATTTCTTTGGGATATGATCTATTGAGATAATTGTTACTATTTATTTTCATTTTTAATGTTTTTTTAGATTTTAATGAAACCCATTTGTTTTTTCCTTGGTTTTTCCAAGATGAATTGAAAAAAATGTTTATAAAACCGTATTTATATATACAGTTTATGATGTGATCATATGGTGAATGTTTTATAATTTTGTTTCACAAATTTGAATTATTTTAATTATGTGAAGGTGGTTATGTTATAAACCATGGATGGTGGTAACATTATAAATAAGGTAGGTGGTCACATTATAAACCAAATACAATCATTACATTATAAGTGAGGATGGGTGGGGTCAAAATTATACATCCCTCCAATACATTGGATAATGATAGATCTGTCCTGATATAGACATGATTGGAATGGGATGTGAAACAAATTTATCAAGGGACTATATATGTGACAATAGTCTTGGGAGTAAACACTGAATACTATGATGGTTTTGGGAGTTATCCATTCCACAAAGATAACCTTTGGAATAAGCCTTGATTACTATCTAAATGATTATCTATGCATATGTGTAAGCCACAATTCCATGTATTATTCAATTTTATGCACCCATTACTGATGTTATTTGATTCCATTATGATTTATATTTTATAAAATTTCATGTTTTAGTCCCTAACTCAATATTATGATATATTATATTCAAGGTATGGATTTGAAATTTTATGTTTATGTTCTAATAACCTTCTACTCTTTTATTATTATTTTACCATTTATTTCTCCCTTATTTACCATTACTGATCTTATATGATCTTACTTTATTATGTTTCTATTACATAAGTTATGATGAAAGTTGTTAATAATGAATCATTTAAAAAGGTTTCTATTTATAAATAACTTAATGGGAGATAATTATGAACCAGATGTTTATGTGTCCATGTTTACAAGGATACTATAACTATACGATTACAAAATTTAATTTTATGATATTTAATTAATATTTGTCTAATAAGATGTACTATCTATAAACAAGAAGTATGGGTCTCTATATTGATCATAGTTTCTAGAGGAATTTCTCTCAAATTTCATATTTTTCCCTTCAATGGAAGATATTCCTCAACTGTTCATTCTTTGTCAATGAACATTGATCTTGAAATCAAGGAAGGGGATTTTCTTGTTATCATTTTATTATTTATAAGTTTTAATTATTCCTGATTTTTATCCTTGTCTAAATGGTTCTTATTGAACTTAATAAGATAATAATATGTACATGTAATCTCATGTTGACCTATTAATTAATATTTAGGGAAGTCAAAAAGGTAATAATAATTATTGAATCTTTTTTTAATCTATTCAATGATATGAATAACATCCATGGGTAAATTTTGTTGTCATTGATTAAATATATGACTTATTACTTTAATTGAATGACATATCATAAAGGGTTAAGACACTTTAAATCTATAAAATATGATAACATATATGTTATCATATCATTTAGGGTTAACTTAATTTTTTCAAATAATATGAATATTTTAGAATTAAGGGAATTAATTAACTGAAATGAGAAATTATTCATGTTTAAATTTATTAAATAATTTATTCAGGGAAATAAATAAATGGTCGGATTTTTTTGAATAGTTGTGGTTTTTTTAATGTTTCCTCTTGATTTTTACTAAGATAGTGTGATATATATTTGGAAATATTTATTTATTGTTTTTTAGAACTGTTATCTTCCTAAAAATATAAAAACTTAAATATGAATGATGTTTGTTAATGGGAGTGGCCTAAGAAACTTTTTTATTACTCATCTTGGGTTTGAATAAACATAGAATATATTGATTAAAACATATTTAATTCTATGGTTTCTTATGGTTATCTATTCTCTTAGGATTTCTTGTGTGATAAACATATTCTTAATAAAATAAATAATAAAAATAATAGTGATTTTTTTGTTAAATAATAAATTATGGGGGCTAAGAAATATCGTTCCTTATTTTTGGGGGATTAAATACCTCAATGAAATATCCTTAGTTCCTACACTTTTGTACAAAAAATAATTTTGATATAAATTTGTTCGATAGGTATTTAGAGAGATTATTATTTTTTTGATGAATTTTGTGTGGTTGGGAACCTTTGTAACCAATGGGAAGGAGGATTAGGGCTATTCATTTTGATAATTGATTTGATTAATGATGGGATGCAATCTAGAGATGTAGTAATGGTTGATACTGATGTTGAAGAAATTGTTTATATTATGTGTGATGGTGTGGGACATTAGGAGAACAAAAAATGTTCAGAGTAGAAATTAATGGTTGATATGTTTAATCTTTATATAATCTTTCCTAATGAATTATTGAAAAATATATCCAAATTATACTTTCTTCATCAACATCATACTGTTTAACATAGTTTATTTCAATTCAATATGATTTTATTTTTGAATAGGTTTCTTTAGATGAGTCTTAGAGTACCAAGATGATTCATAAAATTATAATTGAACTATTAATAAATTGTGTTAGGTCATGGTTATTAAAAATAATTGTGGAACACATGAGAATATAAGAAATATAGTTAATAGTGTCATCATTATTTGGGTTATGAATTTTAAAATTTCATTCAGGGTAAATATTGATATAAATTAATTAATGGTTTAATTTATAATTAGTAATAATATTCATTATTTAATGATTGTTTCATATCAATCACTTTGTCGTTGAAATTGGGTTCATGTGAGATGATAATGACATATGAGTCAAAGGACATATCATTTATCTTAGTGTTTTTCTATGGGATATTATTCTATTTTTTTTGGATTTCATATGTTGTGCCACCCATGTCAATTGGGAAATAGCCTCATAAATGTTTTGAGGGGTGTTATCCCCAATATCTAGGATGATTATAGAATGAAAGGCGTGATTCTCTTTATAAACTTCTCTTACTATAGATTTATATGGGTATGCATATCTCCATCTATATTGGATTATAAAAGAGGGTGAATTACTTTTAGGGAGGTGATAAGTCATGTTTAACCATACATTTATGTAATATATATATTTTCCTGAGGTATCTTGGTTGATTTGGATTCCCATAGGTGCATATACATGGGCTGTGATGGGTTGATCTATAATTCATTTACACAAGATGTAGTGGCTTCTGGAAGTTCAATCAGTTGATGATTTGATAGTGTTTATGATGAGATGAATATGTGTAATGATTCCAATATGACATGTTGGGCCCTTCATGTGACTGAATTAGTTAGGGTCGAATCCTAACTGACATTTGGGGTCAATTTATGATAGTGTGGATGAGAACATGATGCAGTCATTGGGGAATGAGATTGGAAAAGTAGTATTGAAGTGTAAGATGGGAACCTTAATATATATATATATTATTTATATATAATTCTTTACTTCAATTTATTATATATTGAGTGATCCAAAGAGAGAATGTGAAACTATTATTACCTGTTTAATTAATGGGTCAATTTCATTTCTTTTTTCACTGGGCTTTAGTATTATTATTTCATATTTTCCTAGATGGATTTTTGGGATAATCCTACTAAGTATATTTCTTATACTCAACCCATATATATAAATTACTTTTTAGTTCAACATGATTGTGTTTCTGATTGGGCTAGATATTACAAGCTTGAAGGAGTAGTTGAGTAACAATAAGGAGTTTCTCGAGTTCATGGTCACTGACAAGACATACATTTGGTACATGCAATTTTTTCTTTCAATTATTGTATTATATTACATATATTGGGATTTATTCTAGTTAATACAGGGTTTTTTTTTGTTTTATCCTTCTTGACTGTTATTCTATAAACTTATATTCCGTAATGACTCCCTTGTGTCTGACTGATATACCCTCATTTTTAATGGTCAAATCAAGGTCTATTATTGGCATTCATTAGGCATCATTATCTCCCTTTATTAATTTTTCAAGAGTGTAACATTACAGGGAGTGAATTATTAATTCCACTCACCCAAAATTTACACCTCATATCATGAAAATGATATATAGAGATAATGATTCCCAAAAATGGACTCCAATATTCCACGTGTTTGAAACTGGAACTGAGGATATATCATTTACAATAATGGGAGGTATTACCCTCTATAATTTGATGTTGTTAGAGATAAAAATGATAAACGATCAACCAACACTATCCATTAGGTATATTAAATCCCAATACATGTAATGTCATATATTAACATCTTAATTAATATTAAAATGTTCTTTTGTCACAGGTTCAGGTGTACTGACATTTATTTTTTATATATGGTACCAAGTTGTTATCCTCCTCAAGTTTGTATAGAATATATTTAGTGAGATGTTCTATTAGATCTCCATATATTAGATTTCAATGAAAAAATATATCGAGGAGGACACTCTTAATGATCCAACACCACAGTCCATAGAAGTATAAGAACTCTATTTTAGATTGAATGATAGTGTATTTGATTTAGGAAGAGGAAATAACCTTGAATTTGATCTTTTCTATGATAAAGAATTGGGTTTTAATACATGTTACAATGGAGAAATGGTTAGATCGTGAGTGGTGGAATTTATTTCTTGGGAATTGAGAGGGGTATTTTATTTATTGTTATAATTTCTAGGATGATTTTCAATCTTAGTTTCTATCTTCGACCACTTAGGCAGCTTATTGTATATCTTCACTCTTTTATAGGGAAGTGTAAATGTTTGATAGTTTAGTATCTAATAAAATAATATCCTAAATTATCCTAAAAAACTATTTCTAGATGACGAGGCAATGATGAAGAATTTTGAAGAGTAATTTATTCTATGGAACCTGTTTTATGTCACTATGTTCTTATTGAATTCATATGATGTGGGACTAGTAATGTTAGAGGTTATTTAGAGGAAATTGGCTTGGATCAGATCATCATGATATGTGAGTCACCAAGGCCTTCCATGGATATAATTTGGGGCCAAGATTCATCAGTTTACTGAATAGAAGAATAAGATTTAGTTAGAAGGGTCTAGGTTATATCCTTCTTTAAATAATTCCTTATGGATAAAAGTTCTCAGACCCATTTTTGTGGGTTTTTCTCTAGTTTTTGTACCTTTTTAGTTTATTGAAATATGAAGAGATAGTTCTCAAATTCCTTTAGCAGTCTTTGGGTAGTTGATGGCCTATTTTAGGCATAGGTATTTCAATAGTTTCATCCAAGAAAGTGTCAATAGATGTGGGATAGGGTGGGTAGAGTATTTCCATAGGATATCCCTCATCCACTAGAATTTTTGGAAGAGAATGTTCTTGGAGGTTTTTAACATTATAGAAAAAGAGGTCAATGAAAAGGGAATGATAAAATTTAGTCATAAGTTACTCCAACACAAGGGAAGCCATATATTTTAAAAGGAACAATCTATCAATTTTCTACATAGGTTTATACCTTTTTTGGTTATCAAGATACAAAATCCTAGGTTTTACCTTCTCAAGTACAATCAACTGGACTTGAGGTTGATGTGATTTTTTACCATGATGTTTGTTATACTAGTTGTAGTTTGATCTAGTCTATTAGATGTGTGTAGAGATAGTGATATATTGTATGGGAATCACAACTCTTGGGGGATATTTCTTGCATGTAAATTTACATCCATTATTAGTTCATCCATTGTATGAATTATCTATACTCGATGTTGAATATCAGGGATTTATTCAGTAGGAGGGTAATGTTTGAGGATGTTTATAGAGAATAGGTGGTGTCTGTATGAGAGTGAGACCAATAAATATGTTGGATACGCATTGAATCTCTCTATTATTTATTATACAGGATTATTTTATGTTTAATATAGGATCAATCAGTGGTGTTTCTTAAGGATTTTTAAGTGTACTATGATATATTTCCATTAGAGGTTATGAATCTGAACCCTCAATGAGATATTGAGTAAATGATAGAGGAAAAACTAGGTGTCTCTCAGTTACAATTGTCTCCTTATCAAATGGATAAATATGTGTTATGTGAGAGATAGTTTTAGTTGGATGATCTCTTAAAAATATGATTCATGGGGCCTAGTGTATTTCCTTAGGGGATCCATATTTTTTAACAAATAAAGTAGATATATGTATGAAATTTTACATAGATTATCATTGTTTGAATTGGGAAAATGGAAAGAAACATTACCCACTTCCAAATATTAATGATTTATTCGATCAGTTGAAAGGAGGAATATAATTCTTAAATATTTTCCAATATTCTACAAATAATTATATGTGATTAAAAGATAAAAATTTACAGAATAATATATTCATATGTTGTTATAGGAATTATGAGTATGTTATTATCTCATTCAATGTATCGAATTCTCCACCTATGTTCATAAGGTTTTTGAATGCAATGTTTTGTGAGATTCTTCATTAGTTCATAGTGGTATTGAATGAAAACATTCTTGTGTTTTCAGAGATAGAGGTGGATTATGTGGATCAGCTCTGTTCTAAGTTGGTTGTTTTTCAGTGTCAACTACTATTTGGGATGATATATTAGTATTAGTTCTTGGTTCATGAGGACCTTTTTTTGGGAATCTCATATATCAAGGTGGGGTTTCTATGGATCCCTCAAAATAAGATGCAACGGTTTCTCATACAGCCCCTAAGAATGGTAAGGTAATATGATGTTTCCTTAGACTTGTAGGCTATTATTGGTGTTTTATACCCAACAAATCTCAGATAGATATTCTTATGATATCATTTTCATTAAAGGATCATATGTTCATGTGAAATTATTAGTTCCAAGATGATTTTGTGTATTTGAAGAAGAAACTGTTTAGTGGTTTGGTTCTTTGTCTTCATATGAAGGGATTTGTTTTTGAGGCTTATTTCAATGCTCTCTTTCCTGGATTGGGTTGCGTATTGGGGATGTAGAGGGATGTTATCCCTTATATAATGACCTGACCGAAACCAATAGGTCTGTGCCAAAGATCCAGCAGAACCCATGGGAACCTACTCATATGAAAGAGGCTACTGACTAGTAGAGAATGACCACACACTGTCAGGGGGATACTATACCCTCAGTATCATATAATTTCAAAATTAATTATATTAATAATAATATATAAATATATAATAGTTAAAAGGGATAAATAAAATAATATCATATAGAATACAAGTATTACAATAAAAAATCCTTCTATAAATGTGGAAAACCAAACTAGTGTAATAGTGAAAGATGATAAAATAAATCAACTTCATGTATGCTTTATATAATGTCATGGTATCTCTCCTATCTCTATGCTCCTTAACTTAACCATATTCCATGGCCCCTTACCATTTTTTTGGAACCTTATACATGAAATATTTACATGCATTGACATATCCATTTAAGGTGTGATTTATAAAACCTATTAGGATACCACCATGGTGTCCTTAAAAAAATATGCACATTTATAACATGTGTATTCCCTAATAAAAATAGAATACACAATAAACCATAATCAATCAAATAATGAGAACCCATGTTCTAAAAAAATACTATGAGCCTCGATCGTACCTATTTCAGCTCTATAAAAAAGGAATATTAGGATATTAAAAGTGATCAAGAACTAGAAACAAGGATAAAGATATGTCACTCAACATCCCCAAGGAATTGAGTTAACATGGTAGAATTTATCAACATGACAACAAGTTTCAACACATTTTTAGGTATCCTCAAGGGTTATAGTTTTGTAGAAGGCCATAAAGATTTTATTATCATAGCCCATGAATGGATTCAGTGTCATCATTTCTATACGTCATGCACACTTCCCCATCTACATGGAAAGCATACCAAGATGGTTCGCCTATTAAAAATACCAGTAAAAACCCTCCAAAAACATGGTAACACACATATTAGAGAAAAAAGAATAGGATATCAAATAGTAGCATAATATTACTATATTCGATCAATTTCATCCATAGTATAAAAAATATATAGAAATAATCCTGAAATCAAGAATCATATAAGGGTGTTATGGACACACACATACCCACAAGAAATAAAAATCATTCAGTAACTAAAATCCATTCCAACACATAATGAATCAATTAAAAAATAAGATAAACGATCCTTAAAAGGTAATGAACATCTGACACCATGGTTATTGATGAAATACCCCAAAATTCATGAAAATATTATAGTTGAACAACATTTAACACCCAAAATGATCTTTCTTGAACGTTACAGATATCTATATTGAGTTCTGGTTCATCAAACATAATGGTTTAGAATAATTACTAGGAATATTACATGTTATTAATTTTATTCTATAATTACATACATAATAAATTCTATCAAAACATTTAGGTCTAAGATATTTAAATGGAGAGGACGTCAATTCACTGGATCCATTATCGATTCAAGAATGAATCATCAATACCTCATTAATTATTTTAGTGTACCTTTAGTAATCCAAAATACATTTATTTAATAATAATATATCAATGTAAAAGATATCCAAGATAAGATTTTGGGTGAATACGATCCTAAGATGATCAATCCATTTTTTTTAAAAATGTTCACTATCTTCAATGAATCAATCTCTAATCAATGGGAGTAATTGGAAAATCAGATCCACTAGTAATTATTTCAAAGGTTCATCAATGGATATTAGTTTTAGCATTAATCTACCATAATTAATATTTTTAATAAGATTATTCATAAAAAAATTCCCGTGAAACAACTGTGTTATTTGGTATATCTCAATCTGATCAAGAGGAATCATCAAATCGCTAGGTCCATCATTGATATATGAAGAAAAAAATACTTCATCACCATATCATTTGAGAAAACATAGATCCATCATACATCAAATCTCATCTCATATGAAGTAAGAGTAATTTAGCATACATCTAAAGAAATATATCTATTCTAAAGTCATCAAATTGGTCCAAGAATGTAGAATCAAGAAGAGATGACTGGGAGAGATCTAGGGACCCTTGGGGATGTATCAAATTCAAAATTGAAAAAAGGGGTTGTAATTTGGTGTCAAATGGGGAAAAATGTCATGGGATTAAATTAACATGGGGTGCATTTAATGAAACCTCACACTAGGAACATTTTCTACTCAGTGGGCCTCATCGAGTGGTTGGTTTCCCCACCTTCGTGTTGGTGAATGGTAATCGGCCAACTGGTGTTCTTGGAAGAACCAACTAGGTTCTTCCAACACCACTAGTGGTCATATGGGGTATTCTAATTTCTACAGACCTACTATAATCCCACAATTTATACATCATGTTCCAAAAAATAGTGGGTGTTAGCCATCTAGACACCACACATCTCATTCAATTTTTTCAAACTCCAACCATTGATTCCTAGACAAAATTTCACAAAACACAAACCACAAAAACACCCAATAAATAGAATTAATGAACTATGAATGAGATATTTTATAACATACACATATCATTCATCAAATTAAATAGTGCATTTCACAATTCACCACCTATAATGACTTCTTATCCCCATGAATCACCATCAAAGGTTTTTCGCAAAAAACATAGTCCATTAATCCTGAACATTAGATTCTCACCCACAAGTATCATTTTATAATAATCCATGAAAACATATAATCCTTACTTGTAGTAATGTATCCACTCAAAGTAATTTCTTACCCTAGTAGACAATCCATATAGGGTGATCCTCATACAATGATTCTGGTTCTAGGTCAACATCCTCATAATCAATGACATGTGTGGGATGGTCCATATACCTCCAAAGACGGGACACATAGAACACATCATGAATTCCTCAAAAGATTTAAGGGATATCCATATGGTATTCCACTGTTCTAATCTATTTCCTGATCTCTAAGGGATCGATATATAATAAATATAGCTTCCCTTACTTTGTAAAAAAACAATGTCCTGACTAGAGTTCAACTATCCAAAAAAACCATTTTTTCAATAGAAAACTATAGTTGTATAATACTATGGTTGGAATAATACTTATACCTTCTATGAGTTGTGATCAAACTCTTCTAAAAAATTTGTACTCTCTCAGAGTTCCCTTTACCATATTATAGCCATTTACTATGGACTCCCCAAAATCACACTAATTAAGTGTTGAATCACATATCCAACTATACATAGACTCATTAGGTTCGATATAAATTAAATCATAGAAACTATATTTTAATCTGATATCAATCCGGGCTAGGTGATCATCCCATGATCCACCAAAGGCTATGGTGTAATTTTGAAAGATATTATCAAATAAGTGAATTTTATACTCCATATATCTATTTATTAATGGATGTTATGCTATGTATAATTTTAAAATATTAACTATGAAAATATATAATCCCTTTCAAAAACATGATGTAAATAATGAATCTCTTTTAGATATAGTGCTAAAGGGAATTCCATTAATATCTATTATCTCATGAATATACAACTTTCTTATCTCATCTGATATGTGAATCTCAAAGATTAGTATGAAATGAGAAACATTCATCAGCAAGTCAAAAACTAACACATAAAACATCATAGATCCTTGGGGTATTGGGTAAATCCTTCACAAAGTCCATCATGGAATCCTCCAACATCCACATAGGCACATAAATTGGTTGGAGAAAACAAATAGGATAGTAGTGATCGACCTTAATTCTATGTAATATAAAGTGTTTCAAAACAAATAAAAAAATGTACTAATTCATCCATGGTCGCTAGAACTATCTCATACTATCATGATAAATCTTCATAATTTGAGGATTCCCTTCCTACTTAGTGGGTTGAAATTTTCACATTAGCTCTTCTCTAATAGAAGAAGGTATTAAAAATATTCTATGTATATGGATTACATCATCACGATCTAATGACAACCAATGTATTAGGTCACCTCCTACTAGCTGTTACCATATCAAAACACACTGTAGGTTAGTCTTCTATCTATCCTTTACCAGATCTATAAAAAGTTATTTGACCTCTAATTGGGAATATTACGTCAATTCTTGGTCATTTTATGTACCCATCCTACAATTGGAGAATAAGGTCCTTGGGATACATTATTACATTGAAAGCATCATAAGGATCCTATGATTCTTACACTATATGCATAAGAAAATATAAAAAGATATTACGTTTACCTACTGCGCAGTTCCAGTATTGAATTTTTTTAGGTATTTACCTAGTACCTATGCCTCAAGTTCAGATCCTACTTCGTGTTATTATAATAGATTATCTTGTGTTCCGTATAGATAAAAAACCTCTAACCAAAGTGATAGGGTCTATAATACATAAAATAATGTACCATAGTTTCTAGATCCAAGTTAGGGGTGTGATGGTTCTATTTCTTTTGACATAACTAATATGAACCATAAGAGACCACCCACTCTCATTTCATCAACATTTCTCCCAAAAAAACTCTAGATGCATCACAACAATCAACATAGACAATCAATGGATCAAGAATTATAAAAAAGGTATATTTATTTATCCTCCTATTCAAATTAATATATTACTCTTAAAACTATTTTGACCACTATAATATCACTCCCTTTTTCATGTGCACAGTCGTGGGGGGATAATAAATTGGATAATTTCTAGACAAAACATTAGTAGTATGCTGCTAAAACACGAAATATTTTTATCTTCAACACATTCTAAGGAAATATCAAGGACATCAAAGAATCATCTTTCTTATTTTCCATGGATATAATAATCTCATATTTCAATTTTAATTGGAATATTACATCAATAATTCAAAATTAAACATCAAAAACGTGTTATCAATTTGATGTTCTTGAGGTTTGATCAAGACTATCACGAGGTGTAAAGATTGATTCTCTAGGGTCAGTTCATAGATGATGATGTTTTCAATTGAAACCATGAAGAACATGTCTATATATGAGTCAAATATCTTATTTAAGAGATCCATGAACACTATGGGATCATTATTATATCCAAATAAAAACACCAAGTACTCGTAAAGCCCATATTTACACATAAATGTTATCTTTAGCATATACACTTATTTAACCTGTAACTGGTGATGAAACGATTATAGATCAATCACGGAGAACCAATGAGCGCCCCATAACATAGTAATTATTGTTATTTATAGAAAAAAGATACATTTTCTTCATTTTTTCTAGATTCATCTTTGGGTAATCTATGCAATTTCAAAAACTATCACCTACCTTCGTGGTGTAAAAAATAGGTGAACCCCTAGATGATGTACCCAACCTAATAAATCCATTATGTTACATGTCCTTGAGATATATCATGATCTCTTTAAATTTTTTCTATTTCATATGATAAGGGGATAAAGAAATTTTTTGTACACCTTACGTGAGTTCTACCTCAAATTCAACTCCCATGTCAGGCAATATTTCCTATGAAATCATTTAAAAAGACATCTTGGTAGATATCCACAATTGGAGGAAAATATGAGGGGGATAAAACTAATATTTTGAAAACATCCTATAACACATTATATTTCATTATCATCCCAATATTTCTCTTGTTTGGACCCACTATTTCTTCTCACAATTACTATTCTTCAGCCATCATATACATCTTTCCCTTGGGCGATATAAACGATTCCTGTCATTGATACAAATAGACGGTTCTTTGAGATGTAGTCAATAGATAAATTTAAATGATCAAATTGAAGATAAATATCTATATAATAATGAAGTCTCACACATGTACATAACTATAAAGAAATATAGGACACTTTGATCATAATTAAAGAGGTTCCACTTTCATTCCCAATGATATATCTAGGGAAAAAACTCAGAAGATAACATGACCAGTTGGTCAAGGGAAATAATAACCTTTTTAGATATAAATGAATGGTATACAATATTATCAAAAAAAATGATAGAAGATGTAGAAGTGGTCAAGAACATACATCTAAAAGAATATTGTCCCTCACCTCCATCTAATATAGTTTGATTCACTAAATATAATCATCCTTCAACAACTCTGCAACCATTTACCTGATATTCATAACCTCATTGAGTTTTATTCTTCTAAATCCACTCCCGAGGGCCTCATATGGATCCATGGGTCATAAATAATTTCTTTCATGGACCCCTATTGAACCTGATCCTCAAATATCTAGAGAAAAACTAATATAGATTCCTGATCTTCACACGCTTTTGAGACTTGTTCTGAGGTCTGTAAATGAACATGTGATAATATCAAACATTACCATAGTTAAATAACTATGGAACTCAGCATGGTGGGGGGGGGGTTATAATCCATACATAGGTCCACATACATACTAATACCATATTTCACATCCTTCGTATTCCTTTTACTATTAAAAGTAGTTACACTCACCACATTAGTAGGTGGTCAACCCACAAATGTACAAATGGGTTGAGGAAAACCAATTTCTCTATCATCCTCTAGGACCTTCTCAATAGTTAAATCCTTATGAAGAACCACTAGGTATGTTGTTATCTCAAATCACATAACTTTTTTATTAAAGTTGGGTTGAAGATCTATCTCGATCTTCCTATCTTTCTATAAAAATTTTCCGTCCAAAGAGGATAAAAACATTATAGCTTAGTGAAATGAGTGCAGTATGAAGATACCGTCATGGGACCATACTATAGCTCCATGAACTCTAATGGTTAGACTAGTTTTAATGTACCTGAATATAATTCCACAAGTAATGGGCCCATTAAATCCTCCTAGGTGAGACCCTCAGGTCTTCCATTTTGTCCCATCATACCCCACCCCTCTTGGTGTTCATTGTAGCATGAATGCTTCCAGATTCATCATCACATCCTCAAGTATCTAAATGATGTAAATTACACCATTTATGATTTATATCTATTCATATCTATCCTATGGAAATCTATTTCCATGAAAGGTTAGTGTATGTTGGTTCTATAATTCGTTGTCATAGTGACCATGGATCTCAGTGCCCCTCTTCCATAGAAAGGAATCAGTAGGAGGACCCTTGGTTGATGTGGGGATACTATTTGCACCCATGATGTAGTTTTAGAAGAATTATCTACCATACCCTTATTCACAGTAGGAGTAGGAACTAGGATATCGTTTATTGTGGGAGCATCCCAACACATGTTAACAGGTGGTATTATTAGTCAATTTCATCGTGGTATCTTCTAAAATAAAAAAGAAACATTTATAAAAACTAATGTCGAAAGGATATATCAAAATCTATCTATGGGGTCACATAAGATTCTCATATGATTATACTCAAAAACCATGGTATATTCATGTTAGAAATAAAAATGGACTCCATCCCTATATATTAGTTATATTCACACATATATACAAAACAAATTAATATACTCAGGATTAACTAATTAATTCAAATAGAAATATCCAAATAGTTGGAAAAAATATATCACTTAATCATGAAGTGAATGTGTATCCAGAATAACTAGAATCTTAAAGGTATTAAATTAATGATCTATCATGCACCACATCATAGATACGTGTATAACATGTGATATTATGTTCCTACTCATGATGCATGGATACACCCAAATCTTTTAAATCATTAATAAAAAATCCCTCAATAATAACTCATAGTTATATTAAAAATGGGATTACTAAAAACATATAATCTCCCCTACCATGGTCAAAAAACATGTCTCCCTTCTACAATATCCAAGGTTGGGAGAAAAAAAAGTAATTTGTTTCTATGATACAATTTTGTAATGCCCTAACTTGAACAACCTGGTTTGAGTTGGAGATCCACAAGACCCAATACAAACCATTCCATACACAAGAGGTCATTGACTAGCAATGTTTTTCCAAAATCTGTAAGTGGATACACTATACTCTAAGTAACATATTATTATAAAAATTATAATAATACTAAAAAATGAAAAACATGACAAAATCAAGGTGGAATAAAACAAAATCAAATATTGTATATTTTATAAAGTAAATAAATAGTCTCCCCATGTGGAAATAAAAACTAAATTAATTGTGAAAATATATAAAATAAAGAAAATATGGTATCCTATTCAGTACATCCTAATACTACTCCCTGCTCCATGATCCTCGGTAAAACCATACTCCACAATCACCTTTCCATTCTATAATTTCTATAACAGAAATCTTCACGTGCTTCGATATGATTATATAGTATGTTAGAATTAAAACCCAATAGAACTCCACCATTGAATCATTAACAAATGTTCACATCTATGAAATGTTTATTTCTTGATAATAATATAATGAACATTAAAAAAACAGTCACTTAATGAGAAACCATGTACTAACCAATCCACCACGTGCCCCACCTTACCACCTTTGTCTCCATTCAGGAAAGAATATCAAGATATCAGAAGTGATCAATAACATTAAGCAAGGTCGTAGAAATGTCAGTAATCAACCTCAATGTATGAAGTGATCTTTTTTAAATTAGACTCCATAAGTCATCGAGTTATATTATTTTTAATGTTAACATCAAGGAATCACGTTTTGATGCAAAGGAAAATGTGTTAATGCTTCTAGCCAATGAATGGGTACACCATCATCATCTCCACACATCATACATGATCCGCCATCTTTGGAGTAAATACACCACAAAGTTACACATATTATTAATACAAAAAAAACTCCACTGACATGGAATCCCATATATCAAGAAAAAATAACAATAAATGAATACCATATCATCATAAGAATATAATAGCATCATATAACAATAGTTGTCAACATTAATAACAGTAACAAGACACTCAAGAAATACTCATAGAATCAAGGATCATATATGGGTACCATGTGTACACATAACCACAAGAAATCAATTTTTTTAAAGAACATCAATCCTTTACAACAAATCATGAAATAAGGAAATAAGTTTATAAAAGGGAATGAAAAGTTAAAGAAATGAATAACTCAAGGATGTTGATTAAATACCATAAAATTCATCAAAGGATCATCATTTAACCATGCCACACACCCACATAGTTCATTCTCCCACATCATGGAGTCATATTTCGAGTTTCAGTTCAGCAAGGAGGAATGTTCAAAATAAGACCATAGAAGATTATATGTCATGAAGGATGTTCTAGAATTATATACCTCATGGACTCTGTTAACATATCTAGTTCTGAGATATGTAAAAGGATATGTTTTCAATTCACTATATCCATTGTCGATTCAAGAATAGATCACAAAATCCTCATAAATTCTAGAAGGAAACCAAAGATTTTGTCAATGAACATCGATCCAACAATAGTCCATCATTAGAAAATCGATCAAATATGATATTATAGAATATGAATATGTCAAGATTACTGATCTAAAATAGCATACCCTATAACATCCTTTGTTTATGATAAATCAAGCTCTGATGAAAGGGGTGTCATTGGAACATCATATCTGCCACAAAGTCTACCAAAGGATCATCAACTGATTATATTTTTATCACCCATTAGTCATCAAAAAAAGGTATCAAAAGATGATTCGTAAAAAAACCCATAAAATGTATTTATTAATTGATAGATATTGATCCAATAAAGAGGCCTCATTAAATCAATAGATCCATCACCGAACTATATTGAAAAGAAAAATTCATAATTGATCATCATATAAAAAACATAGCTATCATAGATCCAAGATAATGTCTCAATAAGGAATATAAATATGACATAGAACTAAATAAATATCACCATTCTAGAATCAACAGATTAGGTCAACCTTGATTAATTAATATGGTATTAATGGGAGGGCTCTAGTTACCATAGTAGAGGCCTGTAAATCAAAATGGGGCTAATGGGGTTAGAATTGGATGTCAAGTGGAGTTAAAAACATGTGGAATTAAAATCCCATATGGTACATAAATTTCACCATTGGACTAGTTTCACAGGTCAGCCAATGGGACTTAAGAGCCTGCCAATGGTACCACTGACTAGTCGGTGACTAGATATCGATCTACCAGTGGTATTTGTTGAAACACTTGAGTTCATATAGAACTACCGACTAGACGATTGGGTATTTAGAATTATATATACCTACTATAATCTCACTAGTTAATTGATGGGTTCCTCCGGAAATATGGTGGTATACTTCCACTGCCTAAACAACTCATTTTATTTCTCACACTCCAAATTTTTTTTCAAAGATTCCTTTTCCCAAAAAACGTACTTATTAGACACAGAGTAAGGTAATGGAAAAAGATAAATGAGAGATTTTATAACGTAAAACCTTATACATAAAATTAATGAGTGGATGTTTTATCTTATAGGGCTTGATAATTATATCCTCATGAATATAACAATACCACTAATGATCATGATATTTTTGTGGTTCTGTCTTCTTTGAAGCCGTGGTGACATTATCTTATTAATGAATTTTATATGGTCTTCTCGGATCATAAAATACTAAATTATGGCTTCTCCCAACGTGACATTAATATGTAGTGGGTATAGTGGAAGATGTTGTAGAATGACTATGAATTGAAGATTTACATTATACCTGGTAAATTGAAGTTAGTTCCAGATACATTGAGTCTAAATTCACATAGTGATATACTACGTGAGTCTATATACCATTGGAGTGTGATGGAAGTGATAATAAAGGTGAACCTTGATATGAGATCAGTGGATGGTATATGTTTTCTTTATTAGATGGAATTGTATTTTTCCATACTTTAGTAAGTGAAGGACTCCCACATGGGGTATTTTGAGTAGATGTTTTCCACGATCATGTTGTTTGTATAAATTCTTCTGATGGTTGTTTTTAGGATTTAAAATTTCAGTTTTTATTCCTAGAAAATCATTTCATTCCTTTAGTGTTATGTGAGGTGGTTCTCCATGAGATCCATTGATATCCCTTAGAAGTACATGTAGGTGTGAAAATAATGTCCTATTATTTATGAATCCATTTATAATTGTATAGTATGATAAACTCAATTGAGGAGTTTATATCTCAGTATTTGGTCTCCCAGAATGTGAAGGTTGAGCATCATGTTCCTAGTGGTTTTCTTCTACTGTTTGACATTCCCCAGTGCAAGTGGGAGGAAATTTTAGTGTAATTTATTACTATTTTATCAATATATCAGGGATGTTATGATTATATATTTGAAATCATGGACTTTCAGATGAATTCATCTCACTTCCTAGTGATTAGGTAGCCGATCTCAATAGTGGTTTTGTCGATGAGGTATTTGGAGTAGATACTGAGGTTTGATGGGGATATATAGTAGATAATCTTGGATCATGACCATAATTTTACATAAATATTATGGTGACGTATCTGAAGTTATTTTGGATATCAGTTAAACCTTTGAACCACTTTTAATCTGTAAAAATATGGTCATATCGAGTATACCATCCAGTCTCTAAAGGACATGTTTTATGGATGCATTTTGTAAAATTTTTGGTTCATGGGTGAGGAACAAACACTTGGGGTAGTTCACATACAAGAAAATTTATCACTCCATTATCGGTAAAAGTCCCTTTAAAAACATTTTATGAATCCTTTTTCCATTGATGTGTTGGACCAAGTTTGGGGATTCTGATTTTCTTGGACCAAAATTGGTGTAGGGAATGAAAAAGAGTTAAAGGTTATCAATGAGAAAATGAAGGTGGAACACCATCATTATAAGTTTTTTTTATCATAGCTGGAGTCCTAAAGTGTTTTATATTAGATACAAAATTTTCTTTAAGGTTTATCCTCATTGAGGTAAGTGAATATTAATTCATAGGAGTAATAATTATTCTAGGTTTATTGGTCCATTTGTTGTGTTGGAACCGGTTATATCTATAGCATATTAGTTAATGTAACTCCTAAAAATGGTCCAAAATCATGATGTATTCCATGTTTAACATATTTATCGATATCATCATAATTATTATCAAATCCTTGATTGGGATGAGATAGATGTTGTATATAGAGAGAATATTGAGGAGTGGATTTTCGAGTTTTTAGACCTTCAGGAGAAAATATTGTGTGGGTGTGATTTACCTTGGGTACATGTCCTGCTGCAATATGGTGTCTTGGAAGAGAGAACAAAGGATTGGAAGCTAAATATTCGTGTTTAATACCACAGGTTATTCTAATACCATATTTTTTCCATTATATCATAATGATGTGTTTGATATTCTATCGATATATAGGTTTTTTTATCTACCTCATTTTTTGGTGTTTACTATTTATGTGACCATGACCTGTATTGTGTTGGTTGTTTTTATAGATGTAAAAAAATAATAGGTATATCATATAGTGGTAGTTCATACACCCTTTATTTTCCTTCTAGACCCTATTTTAAATTCTAGAGAATGAGAATTATTTGCGTGGTATCTAATGTAAGGTTAGTTAATTATAATAATGTTATGTTTTCATTTTACTAGGGATTGGTGGCGGTTTTTATGGATTTATAAGGATTTAAGGAGTATTAAAAAGTGTTTTTTCATCTAATGGGTCACCAAATTATGGTAGTGGGTATTGTTAAGGCCATTTTAAATCTTTCATTGAATCTTGAGTGTGGGGACTATTGATTGGCATCAGAGTGTTTTTGAGTGGACCATAGAGGTGGGTGTTTGGTACTATAGTGATTATTTCTGATTGAAATGAGTTTTCAATCCATTTTACATGTTTTTTATGTGTTTTTTATCTTATAAAAAATTAGTGATGAGAAACATCTTAGGAATCTATTTTGAGGAACGCATGCTATGTGTAATTCATAGAGGGTCCCACTATAAAAATGGGTAGTGCATAGATCTCCTTGCTATATTGATTAACATTGAGAGGGTAAAATGATTTTAATTTTTTCACTACATAATGGTGTAGTTAATGGTGGTGGTAAAAATATTTTGATTTGGGGTTTAAATGAATATGAACTACAGGATTCATATGCCTTGAAAAACAAATCATGCTTCGTACAATGGAACCATGAGTGTTTTTAGAGTTCACCATACCCTGGTAAAGGGTTTGGGACTTCATATATAATGAAAGGAATCACGAATAAGATTATAAATTATTCTCTCAAATCCTAGATAACTCCTATACCTCTCATCACCATCCATTAATTCCATGAATAGTCTAAATGCATTATATTGATGGATCAAACTCTCAGATCGAGGTATCTTTCTTCTTCCCCATCCATCCTCATTTTCAGTCTCATTATTTTTAGAAATAAATTTTTATATGATTCCTCTATTTTTAGTTGAGGTTTCAATGTACTATTTATTCTCATTATCTTGTATAGGTTTTGGTGTTGTTTCCTTCAGTTTTGGATGTGTTTCCTTTAGTGTTGGTTTCTTCTCAATTGTTCTTTTATTGTAAAAAAATGTTTATCTTATAATCGATGTTGATGACCTATAACTTCTCAATTATTTATGTGAAAGTGTGAATTAATAGTAATTTACCACAATATATATATATTTATTATTAACTATTATAATATAATAATTTGACAAATGAATATCATTTTGAATAATTAATCAAGAACCAAGAAAATAGTATAGAAAAGAATAACGACTTCATTATTTTGGTCAATTTATTTGTTGAAATTAGTACAATACCATGGAATAATGTTTTGTTCATTGATTTTATATTTTAATTAAAACATTAATCACATGTTGAAAATTAAATGGACATGATTATTTAAATCCAAATAGTAAAATAAGAAATATGTTATCGCATTCTGTAATGTTATCTAGATTTTTTTCATAAAATGGAAATTATTTAAAAATATGGGAATTAATGAATTAAAATTGGAATTACCACATGTATAATATAACTTAACATTTCAGGCGAGGAACTAAATGAATTGTTGGGTTTTATAAATGCATGATGTTTATATTTTTTTGTTACCTCGTGTTGTTTTCTATGATCATGTGATATATGTTTGACAATGTTTTTGTAGTTATTTGTTTACCATAGTTAAATTATAGAAATTATAACAAAATAAAGATGAATAATTATAATTACTAGAAGTGGCATGAGTAATTTTTTACTACCCAATAAGGATTTTAATAAACATGGGGCGTAATGCCTGAAATCATGTTTACTATTATGGATAACTATGTTCAGTTATTACATATACATTCCTTATACAGAAAACATATGCTTAATGGAATGGTCAACTAAAACTAGAATTAAAAATAATGTTTTGTGAAATAATTTATGATTGGGGATAATAAATTCCATTCCTTGTAGTTGGAGGCTTGAATTCCTTAACTCCATGGTCTTAGTGCCTTGACTTTTTTGTAGAAAATTATTTTGAAATGATTTTTTTCAATATCTATTTAAAATGGATGGATGGAAAATGTGATGGTTTCAAATATTAAGAAATTTAAAGGTTTATTTGTGCATGATATTTTTTAAAATAATTATATTTTGATTTCCATCATTCATTACAAAAATTAATTCATTTTAGTATTACTAATTGAAAAATCATGATGGAATAAAATTACCTATGGGTTTCATTACCAATGTAGAGATTTCCCCAATAAGAGACCTAATAGAATAAGATACAGAGTGAGTAATCATGTGATTACACTTAACCATCGATCATGATTTATTATTAGTTTCTTTGAATCCATTTAACTTCAAAATAATGTAATGTAGATAGGGATAGAGTATCATGGAATTTCATGTGATGAAAACCATGGATGAAAGAATATTCAATTTTATATTTGTAAAAAATGTGGGAAGGGGTTCCTGTAGGGATGTCTCAAAGGATCTGGAATATGTTTGATTTTTTGGAAATGAGGTAATCGAGGAACAAAATTTCGAGGAAAAATGAAGTGTTTAGAAAAATAAATTTACTCATAAGGATCCAATATTAATTCAATTTTTTAGATGTGATTAATTGAGGCACTACAAAAACTAGTACATGAGACCAATGGATTAAGATATCAGTCAAAATAAATTACCTCATAGACAATGGAAATAAGTAAAATCCTATGAAAAAAATATAAGTGGATAACTATAATTAAGATCTACATGGTACCCATAATCTTAAATATAGATTTGAAGATTTATTATTTCATGTAAGTTTTCACTAACTATTGGATATTGAATTATAAAAGAAAAATCAAATTGTGGTATCATTATTAATTCCTTGGTATGTAAATATCCTTCATGTCTGTGGGATTATGATTCATGCAAGTCGTATTATCCTTAAATTATATTGATTTGATGTGATTTTATAAATGAATTATCTATATATACATTAAATCTATATTAATCAATGAAATAGTAAAATCACCTTTTGTAATTAATACAAGCCTTTGATCATCAATCAATGAAAGGATGACTATGATATATGTTGGAAAAAATATTTTATTATTTGAGTTATTATTCCTAATCATCGGGGATGTTTAGGACAAATGATTAAAGAAAAGGAAAATATTAGGATTAGAATATTCTAAGGGAAGGTATATATTTATTATTTTTACATGTCTAATATATGTTAGAAAATTATATCTTAATATATATATATTTTTTAGATACTCATAGATACTATTTCTAGTAAGTGATAATTAAAATTGCGAGGAAAAAATTTATTTAAGGAGGGGAGAGTATAACACTAAAAATATATATAATTACATTCAATAAATTTAATGATTTATATTGATTGATTCACATGAAATACTAAACTAAAATTAAACAAAACATTTATTATTAAAATAATTCAATTTTATGTAAACCATCAATAATAAAACTACAAAACAATAAATCGACAAGTAAAAAATAACAATTTTCCTTATTATAAAAACATTTAATTAAGTTTCTTACATGTTATTATTATTATAACTAATTTATGATTAAACTATTATAATGTAAATAAATTTATTAGATTTAATTATTAGAAGATACATAATTTTTTAATTGTGATTAATATATTTAAACGTTAAAAGGGACAATTATCAAAGAACATTTTTAAGTGATTTTTATTTTTCCTATTTAATTTAATTTATCAGCATTAAAATATGATGATGATAATATTTAATAAATTAATCCAATATATTACGAATCAGGTATTTAGAAGTTTATATTAAATTAGATTAAGAATATTTAATTTTTAAAATATTATTTTTCTATAGTGATTGTTGTTCATTATATTTTATAATTTTATTTAAAATATAAATTCTATAATTTTTGAATTTTAATTTAATGGAGTGATCTTTGTTTCATAATTTATCATAAAAATATTAACTTAGGATATTTTTTTTCAAATTTCTAAAAGAATATATTTTTTATGTGAATAGTGAAAAATATAATACATACCCATATCATATATTTTATGACATTATCATAAATTATGAATTATATTAATAAATATATAACATTATTCCTGAAAAAAATTTATTTAAGGAGTAAAATTATACATTCAAAAATACTGTTTTTAGTTCATAAAACCTATTTTGAATATTTAAGATATTAGGCAATGTTTACTTTCCTAAAAACTATTTTTGGTATCTTCCTATTAATTATATTTCGAAAAGGGGAAAATCCATTTTTTATTACTTTTAAAGACACATAAATATCATTTATTTAATAATAAACAAATTAATATCATTAAATAAGTAAAATTGATAATTTTATCTTAATCATAATATTAGGAACAAAATATATTTTTTAAAAAAATTGTTTTCGTGCGCTATGTGCACTCATATTAAATTAAATTATTATAATGCATAGAAATTTGATTTTTAATAAATGGATTCTGTGTTTGGATTCCATATGTACCAATTACATCATATGTTATGTTTTATTTTCATGCATTAGAAGTAAATTAATTAAGTAGAGATTAGTTAACATGGTAATAAAATTAAACGTAACAAATATAAGAAACAAAATTCTTAAAATCATGTTAAAACATATGTGAAAATGTATGGTTTTTGATTACATAGACATACCCCTTTACTCAAACCATTATTTTCCATTATTGGATCCTCTTGAAATTTTAATGGTGACTTTACCTTTTAGGTTATTATAGAAATGCCACTACCCTCTCTTATAAAAGGATTAATCCCCACTCCACTTCACCTCACAGTCCATACCTCATAGATTCGACCAAAATATAATAAAATAACTTCAAAAAATACCTAGGAACATCCTAGATGTTATGTTATTCCCAAAAAACCACCTCTCTAATCAGTTATAAAATTTTCAAAGGAGTTGTTCCAAGGTGTAATGTAAAATTATCAATCATCGCATTTTCATTTATTTTCCATTATTTTTTCATCTACCTCCACCAAATATAATCTACTATTTCTGATAGAAATAAACAATTATAATACTAATAATAGAGTTTTATTATGATTATGGGATAACCATTTTGAACTTTCAGCTCAATCATTCAAAAAACTATAGCGTCGCTTGTGTAATGTGTGGACTACTACCTCCATGAGTGATGCGAACCATTTCTAAAAACCACCATAATAGTATAGTGAAAAGGGGGAATTTAATTAATAAGTTATATATTTATAAAATTCATAATATTCTGAGAAAATAAACCAACTCATATCTTCCATCCATTATATGGAAAAATATAATGTCACTCTCGTGTACGTGGAGACTACTGCCTCAAAAAACAATCATATTTCATTTTTCATATAGATATTTATTCTTCACCAAAATATCTAAAAAAAATTTCCACCATAATAAAAAATATAAATAATATCATTATAATAATGTAATATTGATATTGTGCCAATTTAATCAGTTTCTTAACTATACTAGGTCGTTAATTAGAACATGTTCTTGTTTGGGTCAGTTTAACCATCAATATGAACTATGATATAAATTTCTACTATAGATGACTATGGATAATAAAAAACTAGTATTATTATAAATAAATTATAAAATAATATTTTTTGTATGGTTATATAAAGGATATATTAATATTATACTTATTATTAATAAACCACAATTTCATCATTAAAATTTGTTGAAACAGGGAGGCCTCCAATTTCATCTCCTTGAATTGTTTCCAAAAATCACATGGAATGAAATTGAAAATTAAATAAATAATTATAAAACATATATTCCTGTAACTTAAACAATTTATCAATTGTCATGACCCCCTCCCACCAAAGATGCACCTCCTGAGCTGGCAATGGTGAAAGGGAGATAATGACCCCCGAGTCCCGCCCCCAGTAGGCCCCAGAGTGGAGAATAACACCAAGGGTATGAGTTTTCACAAATATGGGGGCATTGCCCTTTTTATTATTTAAGAATGGGAAATAGGATGAGTCAAACACCAAAAGAAAAAGGAACAAGTAAATGAAATTAAACCCAAAACCAAACCCATATGCATGTTTTATACAATACTGAAACAAAAATACAAGTACAAGAGAAGCTCCAAATTATAATACCAAAAAAAAGAAAGCAAAAACTGCAACCAGCAAAACTCTAATGCCCAACTAGAAAGGTCTCGCATGGTCCCTAAAGTCCTCCTGAAAACATGAAAGTAAACATAGGGTGAGAATACAGGTATACTCAGTAGGAAAACCTAAATCTCTCAGGCACAGGAGGGGAGACATCCTAATGCCCTGTGAGAAAACAAAAGGAACCAAAGCCTAGAAAAGAATCTATACCCAACCTTACAAGCCACACTCACCAAATATTGCAAGTAAATGGAGTAGTATAGTAATATTATCAAAGTATGGGTGCCCCACACCACCTTCCCACTGAATACTGCTCAAGACCTCATGCATAACACTCTGATTCTTCCCCCTCTTCATAATCTAGTGCTGCAACCTGGCCAAACTAAGCTCGAGATAGTGCCGCAAACTGGCCATACAGAGCTCATAGTATCCCGTTGGCACTCAATCCTCATCCAAAACCACATCTCATCCCGAAGACACCTGGGAACCACAACACATCTCACCCCGAAGACACCTTGGAATATATCACATCCTCATCCCGAAGACTATTGGGAAACATTTGTCGTAACCTTCCCGAAGTATCTTGGGCTATATAACCTGGAAGAGGGAGCACATAGAAGAATAGTAACCAGCCATCCTTTAGATGGTTGAGAATCTCACCCCCCATCCCACGGGTGTTCGGCACATAGTGATCAACATTGGTGCAGTGCGTAAAGAAACATAAAATGTACATATTTATATAATTATATCAACCACTCAGCCCATCCTAAGGCTTATACACAATATATCTGAGCACATGCCTCAACACTGCTACCTCGAAAGTATGCACACAATAAACAGTCCCAAACCCCATTAATATTTTCATGTTTCAACAGTTTTAGTTTATCAGTTCCCTAACTACTGAGCAACTAAAAACAACCAAACCAGATCAATCATTCATAAAACGTATCCCTGCCAACCCCAAATAAAGTTAGGGAAAACACAAGCAACACAATACCATTTTCTTTTATCAGCCAATCAATTCCATTTATTTTCCATATTTAATCAACTACTATGCCCCACAATTCATTAGTTAACTCTTCCACTTTTATTCATATGCACAAACCATCCCTGCAACCCTACTACCAACCACCATAACCACAAACTCATCAGAAACAATACCCATACCCCAACAACCCATGGAACACCCCTTCACATAATTAAACCCCAACCAGCACCCACAAATTCATTAGTTTTTTTATTCTAACCAAGGTGAAAATACAAGGGTTCCAGGTATTCATTTAATCAGCCAAATTTACATGATTATCCAATTTCCACATTCTATGGAATTCCATCCACAAAACAATCTTGAAAAACACAGCAACATTTAATTGCACAAGCAAAGGCCCCCAACGACAGTGATTTTCAGTAGGCATAAGACTAGTAAATTCACAACATAATCAAAGGATACGAATGGATGGAAATAAAACAAAAATATCAACAAAATTTCCCCAAACCCATTCTTTAACCAGTTATCCACTATATCTACTAAACCTGGGTACTCCCTGGCATATGTGTCACCACATCGTGAAGCCACGTCCCCATATTTTCATACACATTTACCGTTTCACCCACTACCTTCACCAAATACACCCGACGTGCCCTTCGAAAATTGACTACCACTGACGCCTTCTCCGCTCGACCACTGCACAGTTAGGGTTACCGTCTTCCTTATGAGTCCTCCCGCAACTCGCCTATGACGACCGCCTTACCGACAGCTAGACCCACGTATGGTTTCCCTCTTCCGGCGCCTTCCACGTTCAATTGTCCTTCGACATCGGCATGACAAAATTAGGTCCGCTATGTTCCCTCTCTCGCTCGATGTATCCGTCTCCCTAAACTAGGATTCCTACATCCTCTCAAATCTAGCTACTGCGCATCTAATTCCTTCATCTTCTTCAGCCATCACCGTCTGCTTCATCTTCTATCGAAGTATGGAATTACCTAATTCTTGATCCCTGCGACCTTCAGTTTCTCTGCTACTCAAAAGCTATTTCACCATTTCTGCGCGACTAAAATAGGTCTGTTGCGTTCCCTCTACCGATTGACGTTTCTATCTCCCTAAACTAGGGTTCCTGCATTCTCTCATATCCAGCTTCCGCGCATTCGATTCCTTCATCTTCTTCAGCCATCACCGTCTACTTCATCTTCTACCGAATTTCGGTTTTCCCAAATTCTCAATCCCTACGACCTTCACTATGACTACATCTACAGCTGCACCAACATACAAATACTCCTTCGAACAGATATATATGGTTTGCTGTGATAGTCGACTCCTGCATCAATTATTTGCACAGCTGGTCAGTCTTACGCCTCCATCTTATTATGCTATGATTTTATTTCACTGTCAGTTATATTATTTCACCAATATCTATTCCCATTCACTTTTTGTATATTGTCTTCATTGTTAGTATGTTGTATTCACTACATGTTTTTACTCTTTATATAATTGTGTTGTCATATATGTTACTATTATGTTAGTATATTCTCTTAGTATGTCGTCATATATGCTAGAATATTGTTCATTCGATTCCATTCAATGTTAGTATGCTATATTTCTGGTATTAATTATATAAGAGGTTGGTATCATTCGATTCCATTCAATATTAGTATGCTATATTTCTGGTATTAATTATATAAGAGGTTGGTATGTAATATATGTGTTTCCATTCAAAGCTTGAATATTGTTTTCATTGGAAGCATGTTTTGTATGTTTACTCTCATATTATGTCGTCATAATTTTAGTATGCTATATTTTGATCTTGAATGTGTTCTTGACCATTCCACGATTTTAATAAATAGATTGTAGGAGGACAGTGGCATAGAGAAATCCCTTTTGAAACAAATCTTCATGGGTCACCCTGTATAAGGTATGCTAACCCATCAAGCCATTATGTTAGTATATTCTCTTAGTATTCCATCATATAAGCTAGAATATTGTTCATTCGATTCCATTCAATGTTAGTATGCTATATTTCTGGTATTAATCCACTATATTTACTAAAGTTGGGTTACTCCAAGCTGATTTGTCACCTCCACAAACAACCACGTCACCCAAAACGAACTTCATATACCCAATATACCCCCCAGACCATCGTGCTATACCTCCCCAGTCATTTCTCCGCACTCGACGCGTTCCATTTGCCTCGCTCTCAATACCTGGTTTTCCAGCCCCGATTAGGGTTTCGACCAAGCTCCGTTCAATACAACGCTTGTCAAATCTGCTCATCCCCTCCCGCCTCCGCCTCCGGGTACCATCGTCTCCGCCTGCTCCGCCTCCGGGTACCACCGTCTCCGCCTGCTCCGCCTTCGCGTGCTCAGACTCCATTTGCTCCACCTCGAAATCCTCATAGGGTACCCACTGCCCTCCCTACTTCGGAGTCTGTATATCTTCCTCTGCATCCTCCTTCTATACACGGAGCAGCTCGCGCTATTCCATGAATTCACCTAGGGTTTCAGGTATCCCTTCGCCTCACCTCATCCTTCGCTTCCCGAAAACCACCCCAAGCATCTAGTACAATTTTTTCTATTACTATACAGTTGCGCCTCCACCTAGGGTTCCAGCGGCCTCGAGTACGCACCGAGTATGCACCGGTATAAACCAGTGTCAAATGTATAAACCAATGTCAAAGATCTTAATGTCTCAATGTATTTGATTTTTTATGGTGTTTTTATTAGATAATTATTCTATATTCTTTGTCATGGTTGATGAGTCTCTGAATCTAAATTCTAATTTAGGGTGACCGATCTCCGAATAGAACATCTGGTGAAGAGTTTCAATCATATTCTTGAATTAAACTTCAGCAGCTGCAAGGTATATGTTCAAATATAAAATAAGTGTTCATCGCATATCTATTAGTGCTTGAAGTGGGGCTTGTGTGTGTGCTTTAGAGAAATATTACAAACACAAACACATAGTATGACTTCAAATGTGTTTAAGAAATGATATTCGTTGTCTGGAAGACAATATTTATATTGCAATTTGCAATTGATTTGTTGTTTCCCAATCACCTCGATGTGTGGACCGCTTTGCATAGATTTTTCTTTATGATCACATTCATACCTAGGAATATTTTTTATGAATTCACATATATATTATATGCATCGGTTTGATTGAACATCATTCTAAAAAAATCAGCTCCATCGACATGTGGTTTACTATATGTACTTGAACTCATCTTGTGTGACATGAATCTGAATGCTTCCTTTTTACCCGCACGTAGCACATAAATTTGAATTAATGATACCCTAATAAGAGAATGTCCTCAAATTGTTCTTATTATTGTTGTCCATGGTTTGACTATTTCATTTTTTATTTGATATATATTAACCTGCATTACTACTGCAATGGAAGCTTCATTATTCAAAGAGGCCATCAAAATGGGTGGAGTGTACCACCACTTGAAGGTTACTTCCGATTCATTTTCGTTTTCATTATAATAAAGATAATTCCATTAAACTTATGATTATTTAAATGCATTTATTCATTTTTCCATTATTCTTTTCATTTTAAAGATTTAGTTATAAATATATTATTTCTTATCATGCACGCATAAACAAAATTTAGTTATTCATGTTTCCATCGAGACATATGAAGAACTCCAAACTGAATTCTAGAGCTTTATGGTCACTATTACAGTGTAGTTGATTTCTTCATCAATTGTTCATTATCAGTAAGCATTTTAAGGTAATTATTCCTATTATAATTTATGTATTTTGGAATTCTTCCCAATTTCTAATCTTGTCATTCTAAATACATGTTATCTATCTCTAAATACATGTAATATGCATTCTCATTCAGAACACTTATGTTTGAACGTACCTTTTCTTGGAATATCCTCCAGATTGATTTATTTTTCACTACGTTTTCCCAATTTCCGTATATTTTTTTTGTTTTCTAGATTTAGCATGTTGGTGGGGGAATTCAAGTGCATGTAAGTTGCAACCATTAAAGTTGGAGGAATTTTAGAGGCCATGTAAATGGGTAAAGTGTATTTCAACTTGATGGTTACTTTTAATTTGTTTTCATTTTCATTTTGATAATGATGATTCCATTAAACTTATGATTATTTAAATGCAGTTATTCATTTTTTCATTATTCTTTTCATTTTACAGATTTAGTTATAAATATATTATTTCATATTGTACATGCAAACACAAATTTAGTTATTCATGTGAAGTTTAAGGTAATTATTCCTATTAGAATTTCTGTATTTTGGTATTTTTCCATATTTATAATCATGTCATTCTGAATACATGTATGTCTCTCTAAATACATGTAATATGAATTCTAATTCAGAGAACTTATGTTTGAACCTACCTTTTCTTGGAATCTACTTCCTCGAACTTATTTATTTTTCAGTATGGTTTCCCAATTTGACTAATTTATTTTTTTATGGCCAATTTAGCATGTTGGTTGGGTAATTCGAGTGCATGTAAGGTTGAAACCATTAAAGTTGGAGGAATTAGAGAGGCCATGAAAATGGGTAAAATGTACCACCATTTGAAGGTTAGTTCTATTTATTTATCTAAAGCCTTATGCTCTTTCCCACTAAGAATGAATGACCTTGATGTTTCATTGTAATTACTGAAGACATAAGTAACATCATATTCAGTTTTCTTACATTAATTTCGTAAAAATCTATGTTTATTTGATTATTGTTCTGAATCATATTTCAATATATTATGCATGATCGCCCAACTTTTAACACCATCCTTCTTCCTTCAACATTGTTGCAGCATAGTACATGTATGCTGTAAACTATAATCAACTGATTCAGTTTAATGTTTAATGTGGATTATCAATTTGTTTTGTATATAACATTTTTAATTAAAGAAGTTTACTTAGTAAATTTCTTGCTTTTTATTCATTCCATTATTTAATAGTTTTCATTTTATAACATATAGTTTATTTTATTTTCAGGTATTTTTGCACCATTGGTGCATGCCTCATAATCGGAAATTTACCCCTGCATTGACTACGTAATTCTATTTTGACCTAATGAGTTCGTATCAGATTCTGTTTTGATTGTTTTTATATTCTACATTGATTGTTTTTATACTTTCTGTAACCAATTTTTATATATTCTGCTGATCGGATTCTGTTTTGAATGTTTTTATACTCTCTGTAACATATTTTTATATATTCTACTGATCGGATTCTGTTTTGATTGTTGTTTTTATATTGTTTCTCTATAATTTATGGGATTGTAGTCTGAATGTTGACAAATAATCTTTCTTAATGTTCATTAAATATTTTTTTGAGCATTATGTACAGATTCTACATGGATGAAGTTGGTTTTGGTTGCACTATAGCTATGCTATTGAAATTTGTCAAGAGATTCGCTGAGCCTCATTTCTGAGACTTTTGTTAATGATCAATGTATATACTCTCATTGATGGTTATTTATGTAGGTTTTGGTGAAAAAAGAAAAATATGATTTCCAATTTATGTCATACAGTGGTGAGAATACAATTGGGTATGAATAGATGCAATGCAAGATTAAGTTTTCTTAAAATATGAATAATTTAGGTATGTTTTTGGTTGTAGGTGTTGTCTAGCTGGGCTTCAAAACACCCGTGGCATATCCCTTGGTGGAGGTGTTTATGTTCTTCTGTAATGGTGAGTTTGGTTTTTTATAGATTCAAAATTTTCATTAGGTTCATATTTTTTTATCATTTGTTCATATTTTTTTCAATCAGATCTTTTTTTTCATACATGTTCATATTTTCTTGTTCATACATTTAATTGTTCTTAAAATATTCCTGAGTGCATTTTTTTATAATTGATTCCAATTTAATATACATGTTCATATTTTTCCTGTTTGTTCTTATTTTATATCCCCTTTCTGTTATGTTTAAATAAACTTGATCACTTAGGTTGTTGTTTTCTTAAAATAGGATCTGATTTATTCATATTTTTTCTCACCGGTTCATATTTTGTAACAAACTACAAAATTACACTTAAGTATGCCATATTATTTTTCTTCTTTATTATATTGAATATGCAGTCTTATATTTATACATCAAATATGTTTTTGATGAATTAAAGGTATATGGACCATCACCAAATGTTTACACCTTCCACATTATGATGAAATTTTATTATAAGCTGCATCAAGGGTAGTTTGAAATTAATATTACACAAGATAATGATATTTTAAAAGAATTGGAAATCAGTGTGATGAATCCTACTGTAGTAACATATAGTATATATATCTATGGGCTTTAAAGTGTTGGACGTACTGATCTTGCTTTGGATCTTATTAGGGATTTGAGGTTTAGAGGTCTTCATGTCAACTGTTATTGTTATAATGCTGTTATTTATGGTTTGTGACTCATTGGTGAACTATACGATGCTTTTGTTGTTATTGAAGAAGTGAAAAGTTGTGGAATACCCCCTGATGTTTATAGCTAAAGCATTTTGATTAAAGTCATTTTCCAAACGGGTGATCTTGAGAAATGTATGTGCTCAGCTGTAGATTTCATGGCGGGTGTTGAGGTAGTGGATTCTTCACTGGACGTGTATTGGGAGACAGTAATGAAGGTGAAGATGATGATCGAGATGGGTAATTCGTCGAGAATGACATGGTTTCAAGGAACTACTTCGTCTATTAAATCCCCAGATGACGGGCCATAGCAAAGCTTTCCATTGTGCATGCTCCAGGTACAATATATTGTTATTTTTAAAATGTATATTGAATTGAATTGTGGGCTGAATAGTTTCTTCAGATTATTTAATCAAGGGGAGGCCACTTGACCCGAGACACTCAGACAAGCATGGAGACTCCATTAATGCAGATTCCTATAGTCATGGTTGAAACCTGTCACCTTATTGTAGAATTTAAATATGCAGAGGCACATAAAGACACCTCCTTTGTCTAAGTCATTACATTCTTCTAGAATTTCAGTTTCCTGTATGCTTTACAATGAATTTCCAACTTATTAATCACATATTGCTGAGCATTGTTTTATTAGTTTATTTCTCATCATTTCTGATTTTCATTCAATGTTTCGATAGAAATGAAATGGAGAAGTGTTGCTTGTATTCTATTATGTTTATTTTGTTGTAGTAAATTTGAAGTGACAACTGAAAGCAGATGCAATCAAAATCATTTTCAAGATAACATGTCATTAAATGTCATTGCAAATATTAGTTTGTCACAAAATCAACCCCACTTAAGGAGAAAACCTTAAATTTTAGCTGTTTCAGAAGGTGCTATCTATTCCCATGGTTTGTTTCAACTTTTCCTCTGTTCCATTTCTCAATAACCCATCTCAAGATCATAAATAAAGTGTTTATCATTAACCCAACTCAAGCTTATAAATGAAGTGTTTACCATTAGTCTAGCTCAAGCTTATAAATAGAGTTTTACTTTATGGATAGAGGAGAGGAGGGAGGGGCAGTGACATGAAAATCCTAGAATATTGTTAAAGAATTCCACAACATACTCTCGCTAATAGACTCAACTATAGACAATCAACAGCTAACCAAACCAGTATGTATGTAGAAGTATATAAACCAGACACTGGCCTTACAATAAAGGATAATTGTTTTTCAAACACCATTAAAAGCAGCAAGGATGTCATCAGTAGGGAATAATTTTCATCATATTTTATGGAATATAATATCATGAAATCCATTGTGTGAGTGGTATTTTTAGGTGAAATATTCCATATGTATGAACCATCCAATAATTTTATTTCTTATTACATGATATTATAGATGATTCTAGGTTAGAGAGAATTGATCAAAATAGTACAGAATATTTCCACTATCACTGGTTCAATGTTCACCAAAGACTCATAAATATTTCTGGAGAACTCATGAGTTATCCCACTTATTTATGCATTCTACATTATAGATTTGTTTTCATTGATGATACCATGATTCCAGTACCATCTAATAATCCTATAATTGGACTATTTTGGTATTCTTCTGGACATAACGACATATATACATATATATATATATGTGTGTGTGTGTGTGTGTGTAATGTTATAAATTCTTGTGAAATTAAATCAAGGGTGTGTTATAATAATTGCATCATAAAGTGAAATTTATTTATGATGATGATAGGTTAAAAATATGAACTCCAAACTATATTACCTTTCAAAGACACTAAACAGAATGAAATCATGATTCCTACTAATCCTCACAAGAACATATTCTCAAGCCCATCAACTCCGTTCAAAATCTAGAAACCTTGAAACCCTCCCTAGGATTCCTTCCACCATTTATCGCAATCTCGCCTCTTTCCTCCAACTTCGTCTTCACCCCCACCTTTTGTTTCATCTATGTCTCTTATATCTAACTCTTCCATTCCATTGTGTTCCATCTCCATCAAAATTAATCTTCACTTCATTTCCTCATGTCACGGGCACCCCATTCACTTCATTATCATCATTTTATTCTACACATTATATTGAGTACAATGACATTACAATTTTTTTGAATGACGCAGAACCATATGTTATGAATGAAAATTGAATAGTCCCGTGCATTTGCACGGGCGGAGTACTAGTTATCTTTATTTACTGGTTCAACCGTATCTCATGAAAACAAGAGGATTCCCACCCCGAATGATGCACAAAAGGGAGAGAGATGAAGGTAGGATCCCTACTTGAACAGGTTTTGATGTCCTTCTACGAGAACAACCACCACAAGGATTTCGATCAATCCTCCCGACGATTATGTCCTCCCATGGACACTGAGGTACAACCACACTAACAACCAAGAGTGACTCCATTAAGGTTTATGGTGTCACTTTTCATAGCATGTCAAGGAGGAACAGAAATAGGAGATCACGAAAGGAATAAGAATGGGGAAGAATGTACCATTAAGATGAAGTTCGTTGAAGAGGTTCATTCTCGTCAAATATCATCAATCTCCTTGGTAGGAAATAGTGTAGAGGAAGTAGATGAAGAGGGAAAGGAACGAGGTGCATGATGTTCGCCTCGTCAACACAATCCCATAGCCATCAACAGATCGATGATCGGAGTCCGGATGAAGAAGATAAGAGGAAGGCTTCTGGGTCATCTGGGAGCGTCGTCGTGCGGAGAAGAAGAGGGGTCCGAAAATAACACGTGATCCTCTCTTATATAGGAAATGAAAAGGTAAAATGGTATGCAGCGTGTATTAATTAATACATGACTTCACTGTACAACTATTACATTGTTTGACTGGTCAACACACGACACATCACGTGGTTTTCATGCGTTTAATGATAATAATAACTTCAATTAATAATAGTTGTTTTATTGACCCATGGCATGAGCCATAAAAAGGAATTCATCATTGGTCTTGAAATGACTATCATAATTTCAGGGTTGCAATGTAACAGATGGTTCACCATTCCAACACCGTATGAGGGAGATACGTTGGATACAAGATCCCGTAATAATAACAATATTATTATTATTATTAGGTGTTTCATGGACCTGAGCCACGAACCATAATTTAATATCCAACCTTAGACTTGAATCAACCTTATTAATGACAGGATCACATTACCACTGATAGCAAGGCAATCGGACGTCGCACGTGGGAGTTATGGCGGGTCGAAGATTTAATAATAATATTAAATCTATTAATTCACCAGTGTTTCGGGTACGTAATCCGAAAACTCAAAAAAGACATCCAATATTGGACTAATAATTTCCGTCTCGAAGTCAGGGTCACATTTCCGTTGACGGTTCGTAAAACAGATGTCGTACGAAGAAGTTATGGACAAAACATGGTTTTCCCAAAAAAATTAATAATTACATTATTATATTATTTAATTTAATTTAACATTTATTTTCTTTCCACCTCAAATAAAAACCCACGCTCAACCTCTTTAATATTGAAGCGCATAAGCCCCCATGATTGAATCCTCTTTTATATTATCATTATTATCATTTAATCATAATTATATTTTAAATTTTCTCTCTCCGAACTTCAATCTTCTACCCCCAATATTCACGCCCTCTTTCTCCCTTTATTTACTTCATTTATAATTCCTCTTATCTTCCTATTATCTCTCCAATCTCATTATTTCTTCCACGATTTTCACTCACTCCCCAAATGTGGCGCCACCCCTTCCTTTACTCCATGTGGCACGCCGCAACCTTCATTTTAAACATTTATCATTATTTTTTAACACAATTATCATAAATAATAAAATCTCTCATATATCCTCATATCTCAAATCTCATTACATTGAATTCAAAATTTAAATCTCATTAAATCTTTATTAACATATCTTTTAAAAATTAATCCAATATTATTATTATAATTATTTATTATAATAATAATAACAAATCCCCAATTAAAATTTCTTAACTCATGGAAAATTAATAATAATAATTATTATTATTGATTTTTGCCGCGTTGACGATGTCCGACCACCATTACATCAATGCCGAGTAGCCTCCCATTACACACATAATTTATTATTTATTAAAATTAAAAAATAAATAAAAAGAAACCATGCACCTCCCCTCATTGAATTAAATACATTAGATTTTATTTATTTTATTTGACAACGATTAAATTAAAACCATTTAACCTAATTAACAGAAAAAAATTTCACACCACCATTATCAATTATTATTATAAAAAATTATTATTATAACACGCTTCGTGTTTGACTACATCAAATTTTTACAAAGTAATGGTCCGGAGAGGTCTGGGTCATTACATCAGAAACCTCTCAAAACATTCTCATCCTCGAGAATTAAAAACCAACCCATAAAAAGGGGGAAAGGTCTGAACAACCACCCCATAAGATACCTCTTAGGGCTCTTGTCATAATAGGAATCCAACCACTACCCTAATTACATGAGTCAGGTAATTCCATCCCCCATGTTGAGATATTATCCGTTTTAGGCGGAACTGAATCGCCTGCACGGGTTTAATCGCATCCACATTAATGCATCTCGATTAGGGATTAGGTCCTTCCACCCGCATAATTTAGGATTTCCCATACACACACTACCCCCAACACCGTACAAAACAAGCAACACGCTGCCCCAACACATGGATCAGATAATTCCTTATCCCATGTCCAGATATTATCCACTTTGGGCGGCACTGACTCGCCCGCACGGGTTTAATTGCATCCACATTAATGCGTCTTGATTAGGGATCAGGTCCTCCTCTCCCCACATGTTAGGACTCTTCACACACATTTAATGGAAAGTTGGAAACAACTTAGCATTATAGACTCATGAAAAACAAGGTCCAGACCCAAAGCATGGGCGAGAATGAGTTTCAACAAAGGAGTTTGATGCTGCTGAATTTAAACAAAACATAAACGAGAGAATTTAAGTAAAACCAAAAACATATCTCTCAATCTCTGGCCTTGCTAGGGTTGACACTTCTATTGCATGCAACTATATGTGTCCCAATCCTCTGCCTTTCGGTTGACGTCTAGGTGTCATAGATGTTCGGTAAACAAGGAACACCTAAGCCCAAGTAGCAAGTAAATTTTCTCAAGGTTTCATTTTATCATTTTATTTTGATTTCATTCCCAGAACATCCAAATAATGTAAAACACAAATCATGATGATGCATGTACCTTTCCTAGGGTCTCTACCCTGCAATCAATGTAGTCTTACTTGGTCATTCGGTAAGCTTAGAGTCCTTGCATCGGATCATGGGGGGCCCTAAAATTCCGTGTCCTGGCCGGTCTTCCCTAGCCTATGTCACGCACGAAGATCAGCCAACATGGTTGCCCTACCATCCCATGAAATCCTCACTGTGCCTAACTCCAGACTCCCTACTATCTCTCAACGATCACCTCTGATACCATTCTGTCACGACCCCTCCCACCAAAGATACCCCTCCTGAGCTGGAAATGGTGAAAGGGAGATAATGATCCCCGAGTCCCGCCCCCAGTAGGCCCCAGAGTGGCGACTAGCACCAAGGGTATGAGTTTTCATAAATATGGGGGTATTACCCTTTTTATTATTTAATATAGGAAAATAGGATGAATCAAACACCAAAAGGAAAAGGAACAAGTAAATGAAAATAACCCCAAAACCAAACCCATATGCTTGTTTTATACATTACTGAAACAAAAGTACAAGTACAACAGAAGCTCCAATGTACGATACCAAAAAAAGAAAGCAAAAACTGCAACCAGCAAAACTACAACGCCCAACTAGCAAGATCCGCATGGTCCCTGAAGTCCTCTTGAAAACCTGAAAGTAAACGTAAGGTGAGAATACAAGTATACTTAGTTAGAAAAACTAACGCTCTCATGCACAGGTGGGGAGATAACCTAATGCCCCGTGAGAAAACAGAAGGAACCAAAGCCTAGCAAGGAATCAATCCACCCAACCTTACAAGACACACTCACCAAATATTTCATGTAAATAGAGTAGTATAGTAATATTATCAAAGTATGGGTACCCCGCACTGCCTTCCCACTGAATACTTCTCAAGCCCACACGCCAAACGATCTGATGTTTACCCCGCTTCCTAAGCTAGTTCAACAATCTGGCCATACGAAGCTCGAGATAGTACCATAACCTGGCCAAAAGAAGCTCATAGTATCCCGTAGGCACTCAATCCTCAGCCATCATAGTATCCCGCTGGCACTCAATCCTCATACATAACCACATCTCATCCTGAAGACACCTTGGAACCGCATCACATCTCATCTCCAAGTCACCTGGGAACATATCACATCCTCATCCTAAAGACTCTTGGGAAACAATTGTCGTAACCTACCCGAAGGATCTTGGGCTATAGAACCTGGAAGAGGGATCACATGGAAGAACAGTAACCAGCCATCCTTTACATGTTTGGGATTCTCACCCCCATCCCATGGGTGTTCGGAACGTAGTGCTCAACATGGGTGGGGTGCATAAAGAAACAAAAAACGTACATATTTATATAATTATATCAACCACTCAGCCCATCCTAAGGCTTCTACACAAATGATCTGAGAACATGCCTCAGCACTGCTACCTCAAAAGTATCCATACAATTAACAGTCCCAAACCCCATTAATATTTTCATGTTTCAATTGTTTTAGTTTATCAGTTCCTTAACTATCTAGCAACTAAAAACAACCATACCAGATCAATCATTTGTAAAACATATCCCTAACAACTACAAATAATGTTAGGGAAAACACAAGTGACACAATACCATTTTCTTTTATCAGCCAATCAATTCCATTTATTTTCCATATTTAGTCAACTACCATGCCCCACAATTCATTAGTTAACTCTTCCAATTTTATTCATATGCACAACCCATCCCTACAGCCCTACTTCCAACCACCATAACCACAAACACATCGGAAACAATACTCGTACCACAACAACCCATGAAACACCCCTTCATATAATTAGACCCCAACCAGCACCCACAAATTCATTATTTTATTTAGTTAATATGTTTGATCATACAAGGGTTCCAGGTATTCATTTAATTAGCCAACTTTACATGATTAACCAATTTCCACATTCTATGAAATTCCATCCCCAAAACAATCCAGAAAAATAGGGCAAAATTTAACTGCACAAGAAAAGGCCCCCAACGACCATGATTTTCAGTAGGCATAAGCCTATTCAATTCACAACATAATCAAAGGATAAGCATTGATGTAAATAAAACAACAATATCAAAAAAAATTCCCCAAACCCGTTCTTTAACCAGTTATTATCTTTATTTAATGGTTCAACCGTATCTCACGAAAACAAGAGGATACCCACCCTGCTTGATGCAGAAAAGAGAGAGAGAGATGATTGTAAGATCCCTACATGAATAGGTTTTGACGTCCTTCTGTGAGAACAACCACCATGAGGATTTCGACCACTCCTCCCGACGACTACGTCCTCCGATGGATGCTGCGGCACAACTGCTCTAACAACCAAGAGAGACTCCATTAAGGTTTAAGGTATCACTTGTCATAGTATGGCAAGGAGGAACAGAAAGAGGAGATCTAGGAAGGAATAAGAACGGGGTAGAACGAACAATTAAGATGGTGTTCTTCGAACATCATCATTCCCGTCAAATATCAGCAATTTCCATGGTAGGAAATAGTGATGAGGAAGTAAAAGAATAGGGAAAGGAATGAGGTTCATGATGTTTGCCTAGTCGACATGATCCCACAACCATCGATAGATCGAAGATCGGAGTCCGGATGAAGAAGATAGGAGGAAGGCTTATGGGTCATCTAGAAGCGTCGCCATGCGGAGAAGAAGAGGATTCCATAAATACCCTATCACCCTCTCTTATATAGGCAATGAAAAGGTAAAACGGTATGAAACATTTATTAATGAATACATTACTTGACCGTAAAACTGTTACGCTGTTTGACTGGTCAACACACGACACGTCACGCGGTTTCCATGCATTTAATGAAAATAATAACTTCAATTAATAATAGGTGTTTTATTGACCCACGACATGAGTCATAAAAAGGTATTCATCATTGGTCTTGAAATGACTATCATAATTTCAGGGTTGCAACGTCACAGATGGTTCTCCATTCCAACACCGTATGAGGGAGATACGTTGGATACAAGATCTCATAATAATAACAATATTATTATTATTAGGTATTTCATGGACCCAAGCCACGAACCATAATTTAATATCCAACCTTAGACTTGAATCGACCGTATTAATGACAGGATCACATCCCCACTGATAGCAAGTCAATCGGACAAAGAACGCGGGAGTTATGGCGGGTCGAAGATTTAATAACAATATTAAATCAAATAATTCACCAGCATTTCAGGTACCTGATCTGAAAACTCGAAAAAGACATCCAATATTAGACTCATAATTTCCATCTCGAAGTCAGGGTCGCATTGCCGCTGACATTTTGTAAAACCGATGTCGCATGAAGATGTTATGGACTAAACATGGTTTTCCCAACAAAATTAATAATTACATTATTGTTTTATTTAATTTAATTTAACATTTATTTTATTTCCACCTCAAATGAAAACCCACTCTCAACCTCTTTAAGAGTGAAGTGCATAAGCCCCCATGATTGAATCCTATTTTATATTATCATTATTATTATTTAATCATTATTATATTTTAAATTTTCTATCTCAAAACTTAAATCTTATACCCCCAATATTCACGCCCTCAATTCTCCCTTTATTTATTTAATTTTTAATTCCTCTTAACTTTCTATTCCCTATCAAATCTCATTAATTCTTCCACGATATTCAATTACTCTCCAAATGAGGTGCCTCCCCTTTCTTTATTCCATGTGGCATGCCCCAACCTTCATTTAAAACCTTTATCATTATTTTTTTAACACAATTATCACAAATAAGAACATCTATCATCTATCCTCATATCTCAAATCTCATTGCATTGAATTAAAAATTTAAATCTCATTAAATCTTCATTAACAAATCTTTCAAAATTTAGGCCAACATTATTATAATAATTATTTATTATAATAATAATAACAAATCCCCAATTAAAATTTCTTAACTTGTCACCAATTAATAATAATAATAATTATTATTATTATTTATGTTCACCGTATTGACCATGTACAACCACCATTACGTCAACGCTGAGCAACCTCCCGTTACACACATAATTTATTTTTTATTAAAATTTAAATAAATCCAAAATAAACCATGCACCTCCCCTTTTTGAATTAAATACCTTCAATTTTATATCTTTTATTTCACAATGATTAAATTAAAACCATTTAATCTAATTAACACAAAAAAAATTCACGCCACCATTATCAATTATTATTATAAAAAATTATTATTATAACACGCGTCATGTTTGACCACATCAAAGTTTTACAATGTAATGGCCTGGAGAGGTCTGGGCCATTATATCAGATTCCTTTCAAAACATTCTCATCCTCGAGAATTAAAAACCAACCCATAAAAAGGGGGAAAGGTCTGAACAACCACCCCATAAGATACCTCTCATGGCTCTCATCATAACAGGAATCCAACCACTACCCTAATTATTTGAGTCAGGGAATTATTTCCCCCATGTTGAGATATAATCTGCTTTAGGCGGCACTGAATCGCCTGCACAGGTTTAATCGCATACAAATTAATGCGTCTTGATTAGGGATTAGGTCATCCCACCCCCAAAATTTAGGATTTCTCATACACACACTGCCCCCAACACCGCACAAAACAAGCAACACGCTGCCCCATCACATGGATTGGAGAATTACTTCTCCCAGGTCAAGATACTATCCACTTTGGGTGGCACTGACTTGCCCACACGAGTTTAATCACATCCACATTAATGAGTCTTGATTAGGGATCAGGTTCTCCTCTCCCCACATGTTAGGACTCTTCACACACATTTAAAGGAAATAGGAAAAAACATAGCATTATTGAATCATGAAAAAAAGATCCAGACCCAAAGCTTGAGAGAGAATGAGTTTCAACAAAGTAGTGTGATGCTCTTGAATTTAAACAAAACATAAACAGGAGAATTTAAGTAAAACTGAAAACATCCTTCTCGATCTCTGGCCATGCTAGGGTTGCCGCTTCTATTGCATGCAACTGTCTGCTTCCCACTCCTCTACCTTTCTGTTGACGTCCAGGTGTCATAGATGTTCGGTAAACAAGTAACACCTAAGCCCAAGTAGCAAGGAAATTTTCTCAAGGTTTCATTTTATCATTTTTTTTGATTTCTTTCCCAGAACATCCAAATCAAGTAAAACAGAAATCATGACGATGCATGTACCTTTCCTAGGGTCCCTACCCTACAATCAATGTAGTCTTACTTGGTTATTTGGTAAGCTCAGAGTCTTTGCATCAGATCACGGGGGCCCCTAAAATCTCGTGTCCTAGCGGGTCTTCCCTGCCCTATGTCACGCACCAAGATCAACCAACACTTTTTCCCATCGTGGTTATGCTCCTGTATTTCTGCTGATCTCCATCATTAATGGATCCGTCTTATTTTGTCAAAAAAAAACCATCACCTATGATACCATTCTGTCACGACCCCCTCCCACCAAAGATGCCCCTCCTGAGCTGGAAATGGTGAAAGGGTGATAATGACCCCCGAGTCCCACCCCCAGTAGGCCCCGGAGTGGCGATTAGAACCAAGGGTATGTGTTTTCACAAATATGGGGGCATTAACATTTTTATTATTTAAGATCGAGAAATAGGATGATTCAAACACCAAAAGAAAAAAGAACAGGTAAATGAAAATAAAACCAAAACTAAACCCATATGCATGTTTTATACAATACTAAAACAAATGTACCAGTACAAGAGAAGCTCCAAAGTACGATACCAAAAAAAAGAAAGCAAAAAATGTAACCAACAAAACCCCAACACCCAACTATCAATGTCTCGCACGGTCCCTGAAGTCCTCCTGGAAACCTGAAAGTAAACTTAGGGTGAGCATACAAGTATACTCACTAGGAAAACCTAAAGTTCTCATGCACAGATGGGCAGACATCCTAATGCCCCGTGAGAAAACAGAAGGAACCAAAGCCTAGAAAGGAATCTATCCACCCAACCTTACAAGCCACACTCACCAAATATTGCATATAAATAGATTAGTATAGTAATATGATCAAAGAATGGGTACCCCGCACCACCTTCCCACTGAATACTGCTCAGGCCCCCACGCCTAACGCTCTGATGCTTCCCCCTCTTCCTGAGCTAGTGCCACAACCTGGCCATACGAAGCTCAAGCTAGTGACGCAACCTGGCCATACGAAGCTCATAGTATCCTATCGGCACTCAATCCTCAGCCATCATAGTATCCCGCTGGCACTCAATCCTCATCCATAACCACATCTCATCCTGAAGACACCTTGGAACCACATCACATCTCATCCCGAAGACACATGGGAACATATCACATCCTCATCCCGAAGACTATTTGGAAACAATCGTCGTAACCTACCCGAAGGATCTTGGGCTATAGGACCTGGAAGAGGGACCACATGGAAGAATAGTAACCAGCCATCCTTTAGTTGTTTGAGAATCTCACCCCCATCCCATGGGTGTTCGGCACGTAGTTCTCAACATGGGTGGGGTGCATAAAGAAACATAAAACGTAAATATTTATATAATTATATCAACTACTCAGCCCATCCTAAGGCTTCTACACAAAAGATCTGAGCACATGCCTCGGCACTACTACCTCGAAAGTATGCACACAATAAACAGTCTGAAACCCCATAAATATTTTCATGTTTCAACAATTTTAGTTTATCAGTTACATAACTACCGAGAAACTAAAAACAACCAAACCAGATCAATTGTTCGTAAAACATATCCCTGCCAACCACAAATAAAGTTAAGGAAAACACAAGCAACACAATACCATTTTCTTTTATCATCCAATAAATTCCATTTGTTTTCCGTATTTAATCAACTACCATGCCCCACAATTCATTAGTTAACTCTTTCACTTTTATTCATATGAACAACCCATCCCTGTAGCCCTACTGCCAACCACCATAACCACAAACACATTGGAAACAATACTCGTACCACAACAACCCACGAATCACCCCTTCATATAAATAAACCCCAACCAGCACCCACAAGTTCATTCTTTTATTTAGTTTAACCGGTGTGATCATATAACGGTTACATTTATTCATTTAATCATCCAAATTTACAAGATTAAACAATTTCCACATTCTATGAAATTCCATCCGCAAAACAATCCAAAAAAATAGTGCAACATTTAATTCCACAAGCAAAGGCTGCCAACGACCATGCTTTTCAGTAGGAATATGCCTATTCAATTCACAACATAATAAAAGGATAAGAGTTGATGGAAATAAAACAACAATATCAACAAAATTTCCACAAACCCATTCTTTAACTAGTTATTATCTTTATTTACTAGTTCAACCGTATCTCACGAAAACAAGAGGATACCCACCCCGCATGATGAACAAGAGAGAGAGAGAGAGAGACGAAGGTAAGATCCCTACTTGAATAGGTTTTGATGTCCTTCTGCTAGAACAACCACCACAAGGATTTTGATCACTCCTCCCAATGACTACGTCCTCTAGTGGATGTTGTGGCACAACCACACTAACAACCAAGAGAGAATACATTATGGTTTAAGGTGTCACTTGTCATAGCATGGCAAAGAGGAACAGAAAAAGGAGACCGAGGAAGGAATAAGAACGGGGTAGAATGTACCATTAAGATGACGTTCGTCGAAGAGCGTCATTCCTGTCAAATATCAGCAATCTCCTTGGTAGGAAATAGTGAAGGTGAAGTCGAAGAAGAGGGAAAGGAACGAGGTGCATGATGTTCGCCTCATCGACATGATCCTGTAGCCATCGACAGATCGATGATCGGAGTCCGGATGAAGAAGATAAGAGGATTGCTTTTGGGTCATCTGGAAGCGTCTTCGTGTGGAGAAGAAGAGGGGTCTGTAAATAACATGTGACCATCTCTTATATAGGCAACGAAAAGGTAAAATGGTATGCAACGTGTATTAATGAATACACGACTTGACCGTACAACTGTTACGATTTTTGACTGGTCAACACACAACACGTCACGCGGTTTCCATGCATTTAATGATAATAATAAATTCAATTAATAATAGGTGTTTTATTGACCCAAGAAATGAGTGATAAAAAGGTATTCATCATTGGTCGTGAAATGACTGTCATAATTTCAGGGTTTCAACATCACAAATGATTCGCCATTCTATCACCGTATGAGGGAGATACGTTGGATACAAGATCCCATAATAATAACAATATTATTATTATTAGGTTTTTCATGGACCTGATCCATGAACCATAATTTAATATCCAACCTTAGACATGAATCGACCGTATTAATGACAGGATCACATTACCACTAACAACAAGTCAATCGGACATCGCACGTGGGAGTTATGGCGAGTCGAAGATTTAATAAGAATATTAAATCTATTAATTCACGAGCATTTCGGGTACCTGATCTGAAAACCCAAAAAAGACATACAATATTGGACTCATAATTCCCGTCTCAAATTTAGGGTCGCATTACCACTGACGGTTTCTAAAACTGATGTCGCACGAAGAAGTTATGGACTAAACATGGTTTTCCGAACAAAATTAATAATTACATTATTATATTATTTAATTTAATTTAACATTTATTTTCTTTCCACAACAAAAAAAAACCCACGCTCAACCTCTTTAAGAGTGAAGCGCATAATCCCCCATGATTGAATCCTCTTTTATATTATCAGTATTATCATTTAATCATTATTATATTTTAAATTTTCTCGCTCTAAACATCAACCTTCTACCATCAATATTCACACCCTCTATTCTCTATTCATTTATTTAATTTTTAATTCATCTTATCTTCCTATTATCTCTCCAATCTCATTAATTCTTCCACAATTTTCACTCACTCCCCAAAAGTGGCGCCTCCCCTTCCTTTACTCCATGTGGCAAGCCCCAACTTTCATTTTAAACCTTTATTATTATTTTTTAACACAATTATCATAAATAATAACATATCTCATCTATCCTCATATCTCAAATCTCATTGCATTGAAGTCAAAATTTAAATCTCATTAAATCGTTATTGATAGATCTTTCAAAATTTAATCCTACATTATTATTATAATTATTTAGTATAATAATAATAAAAAATCCCCAATTAAAATTTCTTAACTCCTCACCAATTATTATTAATAATAATTATTATTATTGGCGTTCGCCACATTGACCATGTTCGACCACCATTACTTCAACACCTAGTAGCCGCCCATTACACACATAATTTATTATTTATTAAAATTTACATAAATCAAAAAGAAACAATGCACCTACCTTCATTGAATTAAATACATTCAATTTTATTTCTTTTATTTCACAATGATTAAATTAAAACCATTTAATCTAATTAACAACATGATTTTTCATGCCACCATTATCAATTATTATTATAAAAAATTATTATTATAACATGTGTCGTATTTGACCACATCAAATTTTTACAAAGTAATGGTCCGGAGACTTCCGAGCCATTACATAAATGATTAATTTTTTGACAAAAATTTGGGATTGTCATTGTCATTACAAAGAATTTGAAGAACAATTAAAAATAAAAATACCTGATAATGAAAAAAGTATAACTAACAAGAAAATGTTTTAAAAATAATAATTATTTAATAATATAATAGTTTATATATATTAATAAATTTTTTATGAATTTACTAATATTTTTAATATTTTTATAAAATAAGTTAGAGTGATTATGACTAAGAAATAATATAAAGAGATTCTAATCTCAATTTTTCTTCTCTGATACATATGTCATATTTACCTTTTTTTATTATATAGTGGTGTACATACTTCCATATAGATTAAATTGATAATAATTTTCATTAAATTTAATGAATTTCATAATCTATCTCATGTGATATATTCAGGGGAATTATATTAAGTTGATACCAAAGTTGTTAAAGACATGGTTACTCAAAGATTATTTCTTTGTGTTATGATGCTTATATTGAAATTGTTTTTCCACACATGGGTTCATAAATCATAAATTAGTATTATATTTTATTTTCTCACCCTCTTAGGGTAAAAATTAATTTTCAATTCATATCTTCTTCTTAGATATATTTCATTATCATAAAAGTACAATGTTGTTTAGAACAATTCTCATCATTCCCAACTAATCTCGTTTTCATCCATATCCTTGCATTTTATTCCCATCAATATTATCCATTATTATTTTGAAACTAAAATATTCGTCATTTTTTATGAAATTCATATTTAATTTACCACAATTCGAAAGGATGTTTTATTACTCTTTTTATAATGCCAGATTTCAAAAAAAGTTGTTTTAAAATATCATAAATGTTCTTTTCACTTTAATGTTTATATGTTTTTTCATCCACTACATACATATATTGAGTACAAAATATTTATTTTTAAAAACTAATTTATTAATATTTATTTATATTAAAAAATAATTTATTAATATTTATTTATAATTTTTGTAAAAAAAATTCATTTCAATTTCTCAAAAAAAAACCTTTTTAAAAATGGCAGACAATGTCGAATTTTATGTTATTATTCAGAATATTTTTTTGAAATCTGATTTTATGTTTTTATCACATTTTCCCCTCTACTCTCAAAGTATACAAATCTTATGGTGTCATTTATTCTGAACAAACTTCTATGTTTCTTTACAAAATATACATAATTTTTTGATAGATTTTTACTAACAACTGAATTAATTTTTGATGTCCTATTATGTGATAACATTTTGAAATGATAAAAAACCCATTTTACTTCAACAAAAAAATTCATGATGTGATGTATAATTTTTTCATATGGTACACATTTCAATGGATGATTATGGTTGGTTTCCATTATCACCCTATAATTCATTAGTTGAGTGTATATATATATATATATCATTGGATAATGATGTTTTCAAGGGACATTTTCTTTGTTCAAAACAAATTTGGTATTTTATTTGTTCACAAAATGAAGTATCGAAATTTTATTTATTAAGAACATAAATAGTGCGAATTGTGTTTGTTTACAACCCAAATCCTGGGAATTTTATTTTATTAAACATGGAATTTTGAAATTTTGTTTGTTCACAACCTGAAGTGTGGGCATTTTGTTTATTCATAACAAATATCATTGTGATTTTGTTTTCCCACAACACAAAGGGTTGGGTTTTTTTGTCTGTAATAAGAATAATTTGTATTTTTTTACAAACACAATTCATAGAATTTTTTTAGTTCACAACATAATTTGTTGGTGTGATTGAATTTTCTCATAATTTTATGATGATTACGTATGTTCCATAGGTATTTGTTATGTTTTCTTTTCATGTATTGAAACATCTACATGTTATATACCAATTATTTTCTCCACATATCATGTATATTATTTCATATTTTTATACCATTATTCCATTTTTATGTAATTGATAATTTGAGATTAAATTTACTTTATTTTACCATATTTACATCACTTATTTTTGAAGAATTTCTTTTTATATGGTACTTATCACATTCTCATATTTTATATATGCTTATAATGTAACTATTAATGAGATTTTGGAATGTTTTTAGTTATATGGGATTTTATCCCACACCTTTATTGTTTTTCAATTCACCATGTTATAAAAATGAGTATAACCTCTCAGTATTCAATATGGGGGTATTCTGTTTTTAATTAATGTTGAAATTTTTTCAGGCATCATAAAATAATCTTCTTAGGTATTGGATCCTCAAATACAGTAAAATTTTTATTACAAGAATTATGAGATGTTTTATGATATTTAATACTTATATTATGAAAATAATTTAAAATAAATATATATTTACCTCTGGTCACCTAATTTTTTTATTAAATATTGTGATTAATGAATGTGTTTTTTGGAACCTTATTAGAGAGTATGGGTTACCGGGATCCTTATTAGTCATTTATTCATTATCTCCATAATATTCGTGAAGGTGTAAATTATGTTTTTGTTATAGTTCCATATTCTCATTGTAACAGACTTAGTTTTGAATAATTAATTTTTTCTAATAAATTAAATTTATTTGATTTATTTTGTTACAAAAAACATCTAGTTTATATTGAATTACACACAACACAGAGTTTTTCACGTGATACATGCAACATCATGTTTTTACAAACCATGAAATTCTATTAAAATAATTATTTAAAAAGGGAAATTACAACTTATCCATTACACATAGAGGTATGCATATTAATAACTAATTTTAGAATATTAATAATAAAAATTTAATATAAATAAATCAAATTGAAAAAAATTAACTAATTTTTAGAAAAGTCTTTATATGTTTTAAAAATACTTTTTTTCTGAAAAAATGTTATTTAGAATTTTGGTAAAAAACAAAAAATGTACTTTTGAAGAATTTTAAAAATATTATTTGAAAAAATAAACATCATTTTTGAAACCTACATGTAAAAATTATCTAGGAGTGATTTTTTGTGAATTTTATAAAATTATAAAATTTTCAGTGAACAATGATAAATTATTTTTTATTATTAAGAATTTTCTTTTCGTTTACAGCATTGAAAAACATAAAAAAAATTAAAATGTGTTTAAAAGTAACATTAGTTAAATTATATATTTATTAATGTAATTTGTTTCATTTTAATTAATTTAATAATGAATTTTTATATCAAAACATTTTTTATTATGATCATTTTCTCATTGATAACACGCTTTGTCGTCGCATCTGCGGGTTTAATTTTAAATTCAAATCTAACACTATTTTCATATCAATTCATAAAAATAGATTGATAATTTGGAATTAAAATAATTAGTATTATATAATAATTGGAAATTATTTTTTTACCATAATGAATAGTAAAAACAACCAAAATTATTTGTCGTGGTTACGGTAAAAATTATGATACATAGGTGTTAAGCTAAAATTATAATATTTAAAAATCACCCAAACCATTTAAAAAACTAATTTTATAGAAATATTTATAAATTATAACTTATAATTATCTATACTTACCCTTTTTAATCCTTTTTCATCTAAAAAATATGGGTAGAAATTATTTGTTTCAATAATACCAAGTATGTCCTCTCCCCCACTTATAAACAGACACCCCCTAACATGCCCTCTACACACTTCCAATTTGTTTTAAGAAATAAATGAACAAATAACTAACTTAAATTCCACCTATAATCCCATAATAATTATTTGAATAATAAATACTACCTATTATTTCATTTGGGGAAACTCTAATAAGGTTACTCAAAGGGGAGGCGACACTCTTCAACGAGCATTTTTAAATATTTCTTCATCCTCCTCCTCATAATATTAGTAAAACATTAATATAAAAATTACTTACTGTATTATATATAATGTGATTTTCTTATGATGTTTCAATTACTTATATCCTTCTCCTCTTCCCTAATACGGGAAACGATAACATCAATCATGTGTATGGTGGACTACCACCTCATGAACCGATGAAACTGGTTTTTCAACAACACCTCTCATGGTTGGGTATGATAAGGTATATAATGTGTTTCTATATATGATATATATAATAAAATATACTTCTATAAATATATGATCTGATATATTTTCTAAATTTCCATTCCATGGGGGATATGATAATGTTGATCGTGTGTACGATGGACTACCGCCTCACAAGGTGATGTGATTTTTATCCACATACATTTTACATGGAAGGTAATAATAGATAAATTTTATTAATAAATGTGATATATACTAAAAAATAATTATTATATAGAGGTTATTATTATTTATCTTCCTTTCATTACATCCATCGAGAAAATTGTAACAACGTTCATGCATACGTACGACTTACCATCTCCATGAATAGTGGAATTCATTTTATATCACTAACATTAATAGATTAATATAAAGATATATTTAAATAATATAAGTGATATTTATATCATGTTTAACTATTTTGAAATGATAAAACCATGATAAATGTTAGAGGACCAAAATTACCAAATCAAAACATACTTGAAAAATGATGTAGTTCTTACCTAGAATGTAATTTTAACAACGAATTTTCAATAAATCAGAAATATAAAGGGGTATAAATACATAACATATGATATGATAAAAATGATTATTTTCCTATAATATATGTATAATATATGTATATTTAATATACATGAGGCTAGACCACTTTCTACGAAAGAGGAACTCAAGGTTAGGGGATTTGGTCTAAATTTTCTTTATTTTAGACATTTGTTGTGTTATACACCTATATTAATTTATGTGGTCTATATATAGCCCCATTGAATTTTAATAGAGTAATTTATTTATTATCATGATATTTATGTTTTTATTTCATATTATTCTTCTATGGGGATTACAATTGACAGTTACCATGGTGGTAAAGAATTTATGATAAAATCTCACTATTTATTAGGATTGTTTATGTTTATACAATTAAAGAGGAAATATTATGATCCCTATCTCATGAATTTTTTTATTTTTATTCTCCTATAATCATTTAATTATAATATATTTTTTCACATCATTCTCCTGTTTCATGAAATCATGAGTTCAAAAGAATTTTTTTATTAAAATATCATATTTATTTATCTTTTCCATTAAGTTTTTTTCTTCCATATCCATCATTTTGAATTTTTTTCAAAAAATGAATTCAAATTATCAAAATTATTTTCTTATGAAATTTTCTCCAATTTTTAACTTTTTACAATTTTTTGGAAATGAATATTCATACCATTTTCCAAAGAAGTCGTGTTTGGATTTTTTTTGAAAATGTAAAAGGAATATTTTCTTTAACAGACAAAACATGAGAAATATTTATCAGTTTGATAACTACATAATTATATCATGATTCCCATAAAATATTTATTGTTCGTTTTAAATGAACTTTTTTTCATTAATATTTTAGATTTCTTTATTTTCAATAAATCATTTCAAAGTGAAATGGTTATTTTCCTCATGAAATGTTTTAAATTATCTTAAATCTTACTCAAAATGATTCAATGTTTATTTTAAAATAAAATTATTTTTAAAATGTATTAGATTATTAGAAAGTGTTTTTCAAAATGGAAACACTATTTTCTTCAATAAATGCCTCATGTGATCATTAAAAATAATTTCCCACCTTGGATGGCTTAATTTAAGGTAACTTATGATTTATTGGGGAAAATATTTGATGATACCATCATAATTATTTCTATATATAGTTAATGTTTATATTGATTAATCTTTTATTGAAACCATAAATTTTTAATTGGTCTTGTTATGGTGATTTATGAAATGTTTTTGGAACGTGATTTTATTACATTGGTTATAATGTGATTATGTGATAAATGTTTTGGGATACTGTTGTAGAAATAAATATGGTTTTAATTATGAGATGGGTTTGACTTATATCTTCCTCTAATGAATGGTTTATTCATTATATATCATGAGATAATGATGGAAATAAATTCAATGGGAATGATATTTTATGGGAATATTTTTTTCATGGTCCACAATGGGAAATAGGTAACAACTCCTAATACACTAAGTTCATGTCCATGGTAGTTGATCTTTACATATAAATTAGTTTTCTATATTTATGATGGTTCCAAACTTTTAGGACCTGAGCATATAGTTAATGATTAATTAATTATGATTTCTCAATCTTATAGTCCATGGGTTCTGAAATGATAATATTTTATCCCATGACTCATTTTTACGATCTTTTATAGGTTTTAAATGAACTTCATAAGTTTTTTTTCATATTAACATGCACATATTCTTGTTTTATGCTTTCATGTGATCCTGGATTTATATCACCTTGTTTTTTACCTTAGATGAGTATCTGATCTCACTATTTAAAATGATTCCTTCCATAGGTTATGAAGAATGTTTCTAGTTGGGTATTCCTAATAGGAGTACAATGTGAAAAGTTCATTATGGGATATGTTTAAGATCATTAATGAAATTAGGAGATTTTTTTTATAGTATCCAAATATAATAAAATATTATGGTACATGGGTGTGAGTTTCTTAAATGTAATGAATACTAGTAAAAAATTATGTGTTATTTATGTTTTAAAATCACGAGTCCTTATATTTGGAATCATATAAAATTTTTGGTCAATTTTTTGAGATTAGAAATAGAAATACGTTAGTGGAATCCTAGGGGATATAATAAGTATATGATAACATCCTAATGTCTTGGTAAGAAAGAGATTATATGGATTTTCAAAAAATACATCCATTTATAGATACTAAAAGTATACTTAGTTATGGTACAATGGTACCTAGGGGTAATAAATTTGAAAAAGGCACGTGGGGTTTGAATCATGAATTACCTAGTATATGATAACCGACCTTACTATGCAACTAGTTTAACACTCCTAGGGGATATGATTTGGTTAGTCCATGTTTTCTTTGTGAACCATTATGAATGATTTTAATATATGGTGATCATGGATGAACTAGGAAAAAATAAGGAATAATATATTTAAGATAATGTGTTATGATTTAGAAATAATATAAATTATGTTTCATTGTTATGCGATTTTCCATTACGATTAGTGTTTCTCATAATATGCTTACTAGATTCAGTTAATGGAAGGAACCTAAAGGACCAATTTTAATGATTATATTGAAATATAATGCAATACTTTGTATTCCTAAAAATCCAGTTATTATGGGAGATGGAATGAAAAATATTTTTTCTATGCTCACACAACCTTCTCATCCTATAAATCCGACTAAACTTTTAAAAAATCAAAATGAAGTAATATTTTTCCTTAGTGTCCGTCAAGAGGAATCATCCACCATATTTTATTTTATTTAATAATTCAATTAATATTAAGAAATGGATCAATACCATTGAAACTAAATTTTCCATTCTTTAGTGTTACGATAACGAAAAATTAATTTTAGTTATTTTTTAATTGGATGGTGAAGTATAAAAGACATTTACTTTTATTAATAATATGAGGGGACAAGAAGAAATTTAATCTATTGAATGATACGAGTTTAGGGGTTATTCTATAGTAATTACATAACTTATATTATTGGAACAAATATATAGAAGGAATTACTTTAGCTTTTGAAATAAGATACTAAATATATTGGTTCATATGTGGCTAATTTTACAAGTCTTGTGAGGTATGCCTATAAATTTAAAATCATCCCTAAAATAAGACTTGATAAATTATTTGATGGATTAATACCATGTATCTAAAAGTAATTTTCTATAAGATTGTCTAATATATATGAATAATTTTTTTAATTTGAACTCAAATTAGAAATGGAAACTAGATGTTCCCCCTATTACCATGGTTTTGATATGAAAGGAAGATTGAGAATAATTATAAATAAAATAAATCACATGGTGGAAATGAATTACATCCATTTATGTTCTAGAAATTTTGGAAGATACGGTAACATATTTTTTTAGTGGTACTATTATTTTCATTAAATATAGATGGGCGTGACATAAATCCCATGAATGTTGAAATAAATTGAATGGGTTTGATATTGAAATATCGGATAAGGGGATACCAACTAATGCACCACCCACTATCTAATGATTAAAATTCAAGGAGTATATACATTATAAAAAAAATTCCCTATCCCAAGGTATAATGAGGAATATCGTCCACAAAAACCTCTAATATTAAATGAAAAATGGAATGATAATGAAATAACAACAGTCAATGTGAATAATAAAGATTATGGAACACATATCCCCCACTACATTGTTGGGAATTTCATGTATGATTTTGTATGAATATACTATATGAAAAACCTATTATTCACTATTTAGGTAAAATTTATTCTAATCATTGACTATATCCGTATATTCAAGAATGATGAAATAAATTTTTATTTCCTATTAGTGCAAGGATGAAAATAATCACCCAGTTGAATTTTTTTCTCTCATGTAAGAGTTTTTTAAGGAATAATGGTTGAATTATATTTTGTAAGAAAATATGTCTCCATGTAAGATTAACTTAAGAGTTATGGATATTATCAGTTATTTATATGTTTATGGTTGTTAATATGTTTAATGTCTTAGACACCCCTGTTTAGGTATAATATGATTTTAGTTTATCAATAATAAGGACATAAATACAACCCTTTATTATTTATATGTTTTAGTGAAGAATTTATTTGTTGGAAAGTGCCTATACATTTTCTGGAAATAAGATTAAAGGAACGGGTAACCATAAGGGTCTCTATTATAATTATTGTTGAGGTAATTATAGGATATTTCAATTTAGTAATTTTATAACAAATATTTATATATAGTTTTTGAAAAAGATTAATCTTAATATTGGTTAGAAATCTATCACATATAGAAAATTTGTGGGAGATGAACCCACAAATGAAGGGAAAAAGGGTATAACACCTACCACTGGCCTAAATGAAAGAGTGTTTATGTTGCGAAAACCCGAAGAGGGATATCGTTGACCCTATATCTCATTGATTGTAATATCAAATTGTTAGGTCCGAGAGGAAAAACATTAATGTTTTGTTACATACATTAGCCATACCAAAATGAAAATAGGAAAACAACACCATGGATGTTTTCATTGGACTCCCCAAAATGTATAAAGGGAGAAATTCTATATGGGTTTTTGTTAATTGCCTTACAAAGTGAACAGACTTCATTAAAATAAGTTAATATTCTCTCTATATATTATTTCTAGGATAATGATTATAGAAGTGGTATGTTTTCATGGAGTACCATATTCCATTGTATCTGATAAGGTTTTGAAGTTTTCCTTGATGTTATATGGATGTAATCATCAAGATCTCGATAAAAAGTTGAGTTTGAACACTTCATATCTTCCTAATAATGATGGCCAATTTTTCATTATAATTAAAACAGTAGAGGATATTCTATAACCTAGTTCTATATATTTTAAAAAGTGGTTGATATTAAACCATATCACTAGTAGAGATTTATTAATATGATAACTTCCACTAGATCATTCATATGGTTCCTCATGATTCCCTTTATAGAAATATATCTACAACTCCAACTTTTTGGGATGAAGTTAGAGAACCAATACAACTAGGGATTGATCCTAGTGAAAAAATGATGGAGAATGTTAGATAAATTTAGTAACACATTAAGGAAGCCTAATGTAAAAAAGCAAATTTATACTAATAATCACTGGAAAGATCTAGAATTTGAAGCTAGTGATAAATTATTTTTATGAATACCTCCATGGAGTAATATTATGAGGTTTGGAAATAAGGGACAATTAATCCCTATATACACAAATCCATTTTATATTATTGACCATTTTTGGAAATAATATTATTATTTAGTGTTGTTACTAAATCACTCAGATATTCAAGATGTGTTCCATGTATCTCTCCAGAAAAATTATATCCCTGATACATCACATGTACTGAAATCAGATGTTATACTAATGGATTATGTTTGTTCTTATGAGGAACAACATTTGTAGACTCTAGATCATAGATATAAAGTGATGTAAAATAATACCACTCTAATTGTAAATTTTTTGTGGTGAAGCCACCTATTTGAGAAGATATGTGGGAACATGAGGAGTTTATGAGGTATAAGTATCTTAATTTTTTTGTATCATAGTGACAATTTTTGAGGGATAAATTCATTTTAGGGGTGGTAGTTATGATTTATTTTTTTGAATAAATTCAATTTATTTGATATCATTCTTTACATGAAACACCATTTTTAGCTTCTGATACACATAAACCCCTGTTTATATTGCATTACATGTGACATTGAGTTTCAAAAAACCGTGATATATTGTTAATATTATTTTTTAAACCCAACTGTTATAACTTAAACATTAAACATGGTGGTATTAATAGTAATACATAATTTTTTAATCCCAACCGCTATAACCATGATAATATTTGATTCAAAAATACTATTTTTATAAATAAATTATTTCATTTTTTGAATAAATAATAAAAAATATTTTTTAGAATTTTATAAAATTTATTTGAAAAAAATAAACATCATTTTATAAATCAACATTTCAATATTATCTTCAAGTTAATTTTTTGATAATTTTTAAAAAACATAACCATTTTAGTGAATAGTGAAAAATACTAGTTTTATTAACAATTTTATTTTCCTTTACAACATTTAAAAACATGCTTTTTTTAAAATATGGTAATAAAAGTTAAATTAGTTCAAATATATATTTATTAATTCTATTAATTTATTATATTAAAAATTTCTCGCCTTAAGAAATGTTTCACACTGAAAACCCCCTTTGTCATCACATTATTTGGTTTAATTTTAAATTACATTATCTACTTTCATGTGTTTAATTTGAAAAAATTGATAAAATATTTTGAATTAGAATAATTTATATTATTAAAAAAAGTTAACTAAATTTTTTACTATAATAAATAGTAAAAAGGGAAAAACTTATTTATTGCGGTTGACGTTAAAATGGGTTTACAGGGGTGTTAAAATAAAAATATTAGTGTTAAAAATGACCAAAATCTTATAAAAAACCTTGGAAATATTTCAAACTTATCACCTATATGTTCTACAATGACCCACTTTGGATCTATTTGGCATGTAAAAAACATGGCTACACTTTATTCTTAAAAGAAACCAAGTGTGTCCTCTCCCTATCTTGTCAAAGGACACCCCATCTCCTCTCTTATTCACACTTCCAAAACCATTTGGTTCCTAAAATCACTACCCAAATAACTTCAATAAATCCCTAATCTAATCCTATAATCCATATTTTTATTATAGATCAAACCTAGGATTTATTTTGCGAAAACCTATGGAGGATACCCTAAGAATAGGCAACATTCTTTAATGAGTGTATTTTATTTTATTTCATCCTCCACCTCCTTAAAATATTTTAAAACATGATAAAATAATAACATCATTATATTAAGTATAATGAAATTTTATTATGTTATGGGAATAACCTATGTTCTTCTCACATTCCCTCAAATGTGAAATGATAACATCACGCGTG